>CP139504.1:182712510-183912510 GCA_021014915.2 Artemisia tridentata subsp. tridentata | reverse complement strand
AGGATTGTAAGGAACCAATGATGCACGAAAAGTGTAGAATGGACATAGTCTAGTTTCGGTTGAATTAATTGTACGTATCATGACGCACACGGATAACTTCTGACGAAGTTAATTATTAAAAAAAATTAAGATAGTAAGGTAATTAAAATAGAAAATTAATGACGTGAAATTATGAAGTGTCACAGCACGTACCCCTTAAGAGAGCGACGTCCCGGCGCTCAATTCCTCTTAATCTCCGTATGGTTTAATTGTGAAGAGATGACGATATAGACAAGTCATCGTCGAGGTTTCCAACGAAAGTTGAATGATCAAAAGCCCAAGCATCAAATATGTTCAATGAACAAGAGTGAATGGATTGAAGAATTCTAATAAGTCCTCAATTCTTGGAAGCGGATAATAGCACATTACTATTAGCTTATCAAGCTCGCGGCGGTCGATACAAATTCGGAAAAATCCACATAACAAATTATGAGTCGAGAGGAGTTCATAGCCCAAAGAGTGATTCGTACGCACGCTATGGCGGATATACATAAGCCCACTCATTTATAATTCGTCACTTACATAAAGAGGCGTCCCAATCCATGTAAGTAAGGAATTGTAAACTTATGGTTCGGTGATTTATAATTTTCTTATTCAAATGAAGAGGCATCCCAATCCATTTCAATAAGATGATTATAAATCATCCTACTTATGTATTGTCGACAGAAAACACAATAAAAACAACACCAAATGCTATTCTTCAAAATCATAAGAAGTAAAGAGAAAAAGAATGAGACGTTAGTCAATCACATTTCAAAGGTAAGTGTCAAAAGACTGCACGATTCGAGGTAATAAATTTAAATTCATACTCCCATCAACTGGAAGAGTTCAAAACGATGGATTACGAAGCAATATATACGCTACTTTATTTAATTCCTTTCGATGATATTGAAATTCGGTGTAGTTTGTCAATTTCACTAGTTATCTTATCATTCGAGTCCACTCGGGGATTAAGGTATAATACTTATATGGCTTAAGTCAAAAAGCTGATAGAAAATTTTATAAAATTGTCACACTAATCGGGTCGCCATTTCTAAACCGTGAAGGCTATAGTTATGAACTTTATATAATTAGAAAGGTATGACTCTGTACTATATGAAAATCTAGGCCTCACTTAGCTGAGAATCTCAGAACATGGGTGAAATTACCAATTTAACCTTGTGTCTCTATGCAGTGGCTTCCAGCATCCAAATAAGTTTAGCAAAATGAGTGTATCTTTTTATCTACAGGTCCTATGGGCATGAATCCAATTGGAGAAGTTTGTTTATGTCTTGGCTAAATTTCATTCAGAAGGACAAGGTAGTAGAATTGTTTAACTCTAGGAGTTTTTGGCCTTAGAAAACTGACAGGCAACTTCTGGACAAGTTTTAGTGTGGATTTTCTCCAAAAATCATCGGGATGAATTAGGACATGAGGTTTTTGGCAAAATGACCCTGAGACATAGTTCTACATCCTAATATTTTTATTTTAGGTTCAAAACTTACTGAGGTAAAACGAGTGAGTCATTTTCCAACAGATACTAATTTGGACAGATTCATCTTTCAAAGTCATGTCTTTCTAGTGCTCTTAAGCTAGGTTTTGTGGTTCAAATATGGAAACCAATTATGAAAAACTCTTAAGTGGATCAAATATTAATCTGTCCTGGAAACAAAGTGGTTTTTAAAGAAAGCTTGAGGTGATTACAAAAGTAAAACAAAATGGAAGCAAGACTAGTAATCAAAATGTAGCTAGCAACTCTTGCATTTAACAACTCAATCAAACCTAATTACCTATCTTACTCTAATATTCCCATGAAAACTTGATCAATTCTTCCAACATAATGCGTGCAAGAGTTGTTTAATCTATCCTAGAAATTGCTATAAAAAATCAAAGTATAAAGGGTTTTAATGAAAAGAAAAGGTTAGGAAAAATTACGTTTATTATAGGGCTTCAAGTCTTATACCAATGTGACTAGAAAATCAAACTCCAAAGGGTTGTTTGGTCTTGAAGGCTCACGACAACAACAACAATGGTAGAGATAGTATGCAGAATTTTTGAGTGAAATTATCTTTATATACATAGTATCAATAGTGGTGCTTCGGAAAGTAAGCAGAAATGCTCAGAAAATATGAGTTCATGGGGAGTAAGACAACCAATAGAAATTGATAAACTGTAACATGTTTCGATGTTATATGAAATGATATTACATACGGTTATAAAAGAGTTTAGAGACCATTGTATTCACAAACAATGTCTGAGAAAGAAGAGAGACCATTCTAATCACATACAATGTCTAATAAATAAGAGAGACCATTGTAATCGCATACAATGTCTAATAAATAAGAGATACCATTGTAATCACATACAATGTCTGATAAATAAGAGAGACCATTGTAATCGCATACAATGTCTGAGAAATAAGAAAGACTATTGTAATCGCATACAATGTCTAGAAGATTTTTGTATTCACATGGAGAAACTTCATAAAAAAAATAGCGATGCTTTAGGAACAAGCAAGATAGTCGAACAATATCTTAATTACATATACTAATATTCACTATACATATACGTATAACAAGGGTGCACTTGAAGATGTGTATAAAATTCCGGATGGAAATTCACAATGCTCATGAATAGCATAAAGTACACCAAGGAAGTTTAGTGCACAAAAGGTTACATATATAAGAAGTGATACTTTCGCGGATTATCGGACGAGTTAAGAAATAATTATAGTGATTCTATAATTATCCTTGGTATAAAATAATAAAGATATATACTCAATGGACTAATAGGAAATTTAGGAAGTAGGCGCGCATGGATATCGGACAAGATGATGGAACTCATGACTTTTGAAAAATGAATGGTTATAGTCTAGGCTTTTAAAAGAAAACGACCTAGTTCACTATAACCTGTGCTCTGGTACCAATCTATAACAACCCCATTTTCGTAATGCAGCAAAATACAACATGGGGTGCTATTTATTAGTCACATCGTACAAGTAATAGTAAACGAACTTAAAATAGAGACATTTATAATAAATTTTTACATTCGATAATATCAGAGTCTAACGAAACAAGGTCCCAAAAGTTTTACACGACACAAGTGTTCAAAAACAACCTAAGTTTAATCATAACATAAGTTTTTAAATTTTCATCGAATGTAAATTTTAAAGCATAGTCCATTCTTGTTGATATCCATATCCTTGCGCCGCCCATCCAAGCATTAAACATCTACGGACCTGAGATAAAACATGCTAAAAAGTAAACATAAAGTTGAGTGAATTCATAGAGTTTAATAAGTAATAAGTTGAATACAAGCATTATTCATAAATTAACATGTAACGAATACAAGTCGGGAAATAAGATTATAGCATTGAGCTCAGGTAACCGAACCTTGACTTAAATTTAATAATACCCCTTAAGAGGTAAGTTTGCCAATTTACCAAGAAATTCTCAATATTACGCTACCAGTTTCAATATGAGCGCTACTCATCCAGACAGGCTTGTCAAGACAAATATGCATATTCATAATACTAGCGTTTCCCACGGAATTAACGGTTCATGAAATTAGGGACTTGAATGGAAAAAGATTACTCAATAACTATAATCATGTAATCAGGTCAAGCATACCCAAAAAAAAAATAAAAAATAAAAAAAAATAAAATAAAATAAATAAATAAATAAACAACTTGTATTCAGTTTGTAAAACTAGCATGTATCCCCCTCGCGAGGTTTATAAAACATTAAAATGAGGAAAGGGGAGGCTATGAACTCACCGATAGCAAAGTGAACGATCAAAGTGAAGAATGAACCTCAAGAATCCTATGAGCAACTTAGATACATATATACGCGTGGCTTAGTTTCTAGAAATAATGATGCAATTATTTTTATATACTATATAAGTTATAATCTCAATTATGCTTGGTATATAATGCCTAAATAATTATTAAGATTTAATTTGGCATTTTAGAAATTATTACATATGTGAAATATATATTTTCTTACCAAAGTTTAAGTTTTAAGTCTATTTTTGTCCCTAAGTCGAAAATAAGTCATAAAGGTTCAATTTAGGTCTAACGGTTCAATTTTAGTCAAAGGGTTCAATTTTTAGTTAAAAAGTTCAGATTAAGTCTAAAGGTTCAAAATATATTAGGTGGTTCAAAAATAAAACATAAGGGTTTAATTACATAAGTTATTAATCTTTCCATACTTTTTAATTACAAAGCTGATGGAATTTTTATAAACTTGTTCACTTTTGAAAATTCATTACTCCCAAACCGTAAGTCAAAAAAATATGTTCTTTATATCCCTAGTTTCTTTTAAGTCTCTAGTTTACTGTAAAAATAACTTTACTCAAAAATTTGCAGGTATAACCACTTTTTATAAATTTTCTTTACAGGTATGTCCTAAAGCCAAATGTGATTGAGTTTTTACGTCTTGCCAAATCGGCCATAATTTGAAATCTAGAGGTCCTATGAAGGTTAGGCCAATTGGAGGTGATAGCTCTATTTACTAATCATAGGCTAAATACTTAGTTTTCAAAAAGTTATGGAATAAAACTTAATTTTTGCCCCGAATGCCAACAATAAACAAAATCTGACCCTTTTTACCATAAAATTCATAGTTTAATCATCGGGTGTCATCACGGGTGCACCACCCGGGAAAATGACCACAAGACTTAGATCTACAACTACATATTTTTAGTTTTGGTCTAAAGTCTACTGATCAGTACAGTTAATTCCATTTTTTCCCCTGAACAGAAAGCTATTTTGTATGACAAGTCCTTTTAGGGTTTTCAAGTGATCTAGGCTATGTACCAAGTATAACCAAGCATAAAAAATTTATATATCATATAAAATACATCAATATACAATAAAATTATAGGAGTAAAAATGAAATAAGGATGATTGGTTTCCATAAAAAAGTCGAAGAACAAGAAATATCAAGAACAAGGACACTAGACCTAGATTAACCCAACAATACTTGCACCTTTTCTTTTATCCAAATCATCCCAATATTTTGACCACAATAATACTTTTAAAATCCTTGAAATCACAGCCTCTTGAAACTCTTGGACTAGAAAACCTTTAAGTAAACTCTTGAACACAAAGTCTTTGAAGAGGAAAAAGAATCAACAACAAACTAGTATCAAAAGGACCTTCAAATCACAGCCTCTTGCATTCACAGCCTCTTGAAACTCTTGGACTAGAAAAATCAAAACACCAAGGGTGTTTGTGTGATCTTGGCCACGGAAAACAAGGAGGAGGAGAGCAGATTTTTGGGAGATTTGCATGTAAAAATGATGGCTTGGTGGGATAATGGGAAGATATCAACTCTTGGAAGAGTGCCCTAAACACTTGTCCTCACTTTGGAAAAGTGTTGGGGTGAGTGGAGTGAGTAGGGCGTGACAAACAAGAGGGGAGGGTAAGTCAATGCAGAATTTTTAGTTTAATAATAGTATTGAGTGTATTGTGTAGTGTATTTTGCTCCCGGTAATTAAACGTAGGGTTTTTCAGAAGCGTAACGTAATACCGGGTAGTGTAAAAATATAAAAACTTCCAAAAATCATAAAACTTGATTTCATAATATATATTTTAGTAATTTAGATGGGTGGTGAGTTCATCGGAGGATTTTAAATGTGGTTAGAACATAAAAACGTAGGTTTAGATCACTTAAGACGTAAAAGGTGCAAGGTTTACGTAAAAATGGAAAAAGTAAAAAGTGACTTTTAAAATAAGATTGTAAGGAACCAATGATGCATGAAAAGTGTAGGCTGGACATAGTCTAGTGTCGGTTGAATTAATTGTACGTATCATGACGTACACGGATAACTTCCGACGAAGTTAATTATTAAAAAAAAAAAGATAGTTAGGTAATTATTAAAAAAATTAATGTCGTGAAATTACGAAGTGTCACATATACGCAGGTACTAGAATCGTCATTATTGTAAAGTGGTGCGTATATTGACCTATATATACCCCTCCATACTTCCATGGAAGGGTGAGACTTAGTGTGTAATTTACTCTTTCTTTATTCAATAAAACACATAGTTTCTTTTCTTTCTATACTCTCTCTCTCTAACTATGGATATGTTATACTTCCATCATCCCCGACCTCCTGAATCACAATATTCAACCTTAAAACACGATCCTACAAGGCTATTTCTTTTCACCCTTGCGTTCACTTTTCTTTTTAATTCTTCAACCCATTCTTTCCCTTTTTCTCAATTACTCCTTTTTTCTCATTTCTAAGGACTTCTACACTAACTAGTGGATTATCCCTGGGTAGATCCTTCCGGCTCTGGCTGGATCATGGGATAAAACATAAACTTAACCTCCTTATATCTTCATAAGCATAAGAGTTGGTTTTGGTTTGTTGAAAGTTTCACAGCCATAAATCAATTTGAAAGTCAATCAATGTGTTTATGAAAAACTTGTTTTGATCACACATCGAAAGTTTTCTTTTTGAAGAACTACTCCCCTACACATTTGCTTTTGAAAGATTTTGTAAACAAATGCTTCACGATACGCGTAAGGCTCTTGTTACCAATTGTTACGTTTTTAAACATGGTGGTTTGAGTAAAAACACCTTTAAATTTATGAAATATTCAAATAAGACTAGACTTTGCGAGACATGTTTACATGGATTAGTTAAAGAGATACATCATCAGCTTTTAGGTGATGACTGGCTCTAATAACTAACTTGAAGTTATTACCCGTCACGGTGTAAGTCTATTCGAGATAATCACATTTGAGTCGAGCTAAATGAATTTTTAAGATTCATTTCGAATCATAAATTCATAAGATCACTCTTCAATCACGTTTTTCTCCCCCTAAAAAATAGCATATCAAGATATTTTTTAATATCAATGACGTTTTTGAAAAGCATTTGGAGAGTCGAATGGATTTTTAAGCGTGAAAATTTGTTTAAAAAGTTTATACTCCCTTTTCTTCATAAAAGCATTTTGATATAACTAACGAAATGATTTTGTCGAAAGTTTATCGTTTGAAAGTTTTGAAGAGAGTTATCTTTAAGCACAGTAAGATTTTTGTGTTTCACACTTAGAGACTAAATTTTTTTTCGTGGTAAACGTTTGTTTTAAGAATAAGTGCTACAGATGGTATTTTTGTTTTGAAATATTTTCTTTTGTAAAAGAATGTTTTTCAAATAGAAAGGAATTTCTTTTGTTAAAAGCTTGAGTTGTGTACAGATGTATACACAAGTTGTTGGATAAAAACGAGTTTTGGTTCTAAAATCTTTTTGTTTGTTTATACTCGAATATATTTGAAAAAAAAATATTTTTTCTTGAAGTACGAGTTCTAAGCTGAAATACTTAGAAGTCATTTGAATTTTGAAAAATTTAAAAGATTTTGACAATCTAAAAAATTTGACTAAATTTTTCAAAAATCAAGAATATTTCTCTTCGTTTTTTCTTTTTAGCAAAGAATGTACGAAGTGAGTACAAAATTCGCTGTATTTAAGTACGAGTTACAGTCTGTCATTTAACTGCAAGTCATTTTGAAGTCCTTGTTTTGAAATCTTTTTTGAGGTGATGTACCCGGACTTTCTTTTAAAAGATTTCACGTTGAAGTGCGAGTCATACACTGTTATATGTGTATAAGTCATAATGAAAAAAAAAGAAGATAAAAATAGAATAAAAGTAAAAATGAAAATATTTTTTTTAGTATTTTTTGATGTTTTTGTATTTTTGTCGTTTTCTATTGTTTTTCGATTTTTTCAAAGTTTTATATTTTTGTATTTTGTTTTTATGGTTTTTTCAAATTTTGTATTTTGTTTTTCAAAAATATTTACAGATAGGCAAAGTCTTTTTGATTTTGAAAATCTTAAGATGATTCAAGAAGACTCTCTAACTTTTTCGGAGTTAGGCTACGCATTCCAATTCGATGAACTAACTACTTGAACCTTTCTTTTGGAAGGGCTTTAGTAAATAGATCCGCAAGTTGGTATTCAGTCCTCACGAAATATAGTTCAACAGTACCTTGTTTCACATGCTCCATGATGAAATGGTAACGAACGGCAATGTGTTTTGTATGTGAGTGTAGTACAGAATTGCATGAGATGACGATGGCGCTCTTCGATTCACAATACATAGGTATTTTGTTGAAGTTAAAGCCATAATATTTGAGCTGTGTGCGCATCCAAAGTACTTGAGCACAACATGCCGATAGAGATACATACTCAGCTTCTGCAGTGGAAAGTGCGGTACAGTCTTGTTTCTTTGAAGACCATCTTACTAGTTTTTGTCCGAAAGGGGGAGAAGAGTGTAAACGGAGAAGGTAATGTAGAAGGTAATACAGACACAAGTAACTCTTTACATTTTACTATCTATCACGCTTACATATTTCGTCATCATCAAAAAGGGAGAGATTGTTAGTGCAAATATTACAATATTTAATCTATACAGTCTCGTCTGTTTTGATTGATGAAAAACATGTAACTTGATACATAACGTAAAATGTACAAGTTACTCGTAATCATATTTTGTCTCAACATACATTCAATACCTCTCAACGTCTCAAGTCCTCGTATGCTACAACACAGGTTCGTACATGTTTGTTAGGTGGCATTATGATCAAACCTCTTAACAAATCATTTAGAATGTTTTAAATACGTTTAGAGTCATTAAGTATTTTAATAGGTTAACCATTCTATTTCGAACCTCATTTTACATTTTGCATTAAGTACTAAAGTTTACATACACTTGACAAAATACATTTTGCATTAGAGTCATTAAGTATTTTAATACAACTTGGGGTGTTATTAATTAGCCACATAGTATAAGTCATAGTAAACGAACTCAAAAATAGAGACGTTTAAAATAAGTTTTCACATTTGATAATATCATAACATAAGTTTTTAAATTTTCATCGAATGTGAATTTTAAAACATAGTCCATTCTTGTTGATATCCATATCCTTGCATAGCCCGTCCAAGCATTAAACACCTACGGACCTGAGATAAAACATGCTAAAAGTCAACAATAATGTTGAGTGAATTCATAGAGTTTAATAAAAGGGATAATTACTAATATGCCCCAGTTGCCCAAGTGCTTTGCTTATCCGACCCGATCTCACAAAATTCTGCATTTAGACCAGGGCAACTTGTCTGACCAACTATGGGATGCCACGTGTCCAACCAAAGTACTGCAGCTACTGTTGGTATGATATACATGGAAGGTATTGTTTTTTGGGCAACTTGTCATTTTTGGGCAACCAATACATGAGCTACTGGATATTTTGGTCATTTTATACCTTACTCTCACAACATTCAACTAAACCAAACTCATATAACCCATCTCACAACCCTCTCATCCAGATAAACCATCACAACTCACACCACTACAACCACCCAACAACCTGACGCCACCACCATCCGATGCCACCACCATCCGACGCCACCACCACCTGACGCCACCTCTACCGGACTCTTTGAATCAGAAGTTTTCTTTACATCCTCTGGATTTGCCATTATGGTAGTTTTGTCAATTCTATCAGGTGTATATGCTAATCCTTACTAGTTGCTCCCCAAATGCATGTCAGAGATGTTCTAGTGATTTGTTATTCTCAATTTCAGCCTTATACTATTTAAAGTGGTCTGGATACATGGTCAACTTGTGTCAGCCATGTTAGTAATGTAGCCAAATAGTCTGGTCGGATGAGTTAGGTAACTGGTTAATAGGGTTAATATGAGTTTGTTTGAATCATGCTTAGAGGTTCAACATTCGTTTTACATGGAAATTTTGTGTCTTAGTGGCAGTTTGGATATGTGCTTTGGATGTGATTAATGTAACCTGTATGAATAGAAACTATCTGTTCTTGAGGGGTATGAGTGCAATTCCATTTTCATTTTGACTTACCGAATTATTATAAATGGCAGTCGAATCAAACAACAACTTACCGAATTTCAAGGCAACGATACAAATGCTTCCGATGATCAATTAATCAGAGATTGTATTTCTCACCTTCAGGTAGCTAATTTTATAGAATTTTGTATTTTATTCATTAGGTTAATCATTTTCATTTGTTGTGATAATAATTAATAGGGGAAGGTTGATGACATTATTCAACAATACTCCGATGTTAGGGCGTTAGGAGACCACGATTTTGGTACGCTATATATGTTTCTACTTTTCTGCTAGTAATTGTTATCGTTTCAACTTTTTATTAGAATTGGTTGCAAAACTATCATTTTAGCGATTAGGCGCAACTACTTGGATTGGACCCTAGGACACGTTTAGAGGAGCCTAACAAAGTTTCACATCCATGGAGTCTTTCTAACCAATGCTCTGCATCACCTGCAATCAAGACACATTATTTAGAGGTTGCAAAATTTGCCATTGTGGGTGGTTTGGGTAATGGGTCTGTTGCTAATGGACGGTTTAGGTTGGCCTAGGGGGTGTAATTGAGCCGACCCAAACCCTTTCACGATCGATACTCGACTCGACATAATAACCCGTCTAAAAACTCGACTCAATCCTGCCTGAGTAATATATTTTAAGCTTGCCTCAAAGTTGGTGGGGTAATCGATACTTTCGAGCTCAGCTTGACTCGAGAAGATCAGTAGAATTAAAACATTACTAACAGTATGAATGAAGGGTAACATTAACCGACTTGATACAGTGATACTTACTAGCTCAAAAGACATATATTAAAGGGTAAAAGCGTAATATTACACAAGCTTGATGATGTCCGTGAGCTTTAAGATCCAAGTATTTTTATACTCAAGATCGAGTCGAAAGTCTACTCAAATAGCCCAAGCTCGATTCGGTTAAAATCAATTTAATTTTGAATATCTTGCAAGTCAATATCAAATAGGTCGTGAGTTGTTTCTATGATAAAACAAACATTACTCCAACTCATAACCAAATGGGTTAAATTGCCACATACCTTGTATGTACTCAAAAAATTGTTTCTTAGCATGTTCTTGATCAGGTAGGTAGTATCCATATGCATAGGTCCATTTTAACACACTTCTGCATTCAATAACCTGTTGCACAATAACATATCAATTAAATGAAGATATTGACTAAATACATTGTCATTCACCAATACATCAATTTCCCTAAAAAGTCAAGAAATAACAAATTGAAAGTCACAATCTCGCATAAAAAAAATATAGCAAAAACTTGTATCCTGCCACCATAGAAATTTTGTGGATATTAATAAAACTAATAAATACAAACTTAAAATCTGGTCTTCCATATGTATCTTACCTGAAGCCAAGCGTTAATAACAAAACCCAGACATGTTTCAGGTACACCTTGCTTCTCACTAAGTTTCACTAGCTATATAAGGAAAAAATTGGCATAACATTTTAGTGACTAGGAAGTAATCACAAACAACGCATGGAAAACAACAGGCGTCAGTTTTTCTGTATTGTCTATGTCGAACTGAAAATAAAACAACAGAATATCAACTTACATCTTCCTTTTGCAACTTATTCAAATTATCTTGCGCTTTTTCCCTCGACTGTCAGAAGATAAGAACTTCCAATGGTCAGGTTTATGAACAGTTAGTAGTAGATTTATATCTAACATAAAAGTCAAAGGGCAACTTCTGCTTACCAAATGGTTTGCTGCCCAGCGTTCATAGAAGAAAGTATATTTCTCTAGTGAATTCTTTGCCATCTCTCTTCGACTTTCAACTTCATCGTACTGCAAATGAAAATGGAATCATGAGACTTCAAGATAACAATCATATTAATAAAAATAAAAACTAGAGGAGGAATATATATGTGAAGTGGATAACGGGTCAAAATTGGTTCAGGTTTTTACAGGTGGTTTTATGCCCAGGTTAAACGGGTCGGGTTTGGTCAGCCCTTTTTATCCGTTTTCATGGATTCAATCAAAACTGAATGAACTAGTTACAGTTACTTTAAAAAACTTTTTATAATAATTTCCTTTGGATAAAATTAGGATGTTGTAAGAATTTGTATACACAGATGTTAACTTTTGTTGAGTTTATCTGTTTAACCGACTTGCGTTTATTTTATTTTTATATTTTACTTTTTATTTGGCACATTAGGAGTAAAATACAACCTTGACTGACTCGTTACTACATAAGTAGTTTCTAATTTCAAACCCTAAGAAAAATTAATTAGGTAACTAATTTCAAGTAAAAGATAATTAGTTGCATTACAACTCCTTCTTTCTTTGCAGCTTCATAACGGTTACAAGCATAAAAGCCACCAGCTTCATAACGGTTACAAGCATAAAAACCACCAGTATTATGGAAAAAGTGTCTTCTCTTTACACATTATTATTACTCTACTTTATCACTAAAGTTACCTATGGCTACTGTGATTACTGATTTGGATGTAAGTGTACTGACGTTGTTTAGTATTGACTGTTGGAGTCAGAAGGTTCGGTGGTCGAGAGTATGTGATCTGGTCAAGGGTATGTCATTCTGCTGCTAACCTTACCATCATGCTGCTACTACTCAGAGTTCCTACTGCTGAGAATTTAGTACTGCTGCTCGGGTATTTTTACTACTGCTTGCGAGTTCTTTGATTCTACTGCTCGACATATGAGACACTACTGCTGCCCTTTGTGATTTTCCTGCTGTTCGTTGTAAGATACTGCTGCTATATGTTTTTAATACTGCTCGTGGTTATTGGTTTATGCTGTTGAGGTATGATATGGTTTCATGCAATGTCAAAGTCAAATATTTGCATGGTGATTTTGGACAGTGGAAAGCAAGAAAGCAAAACTTGGAGTACGCAATATTTAGGGTCAACAGAAGTCATTATGGTACCTGGCTTGAGTACATGGACTTGTTAACAGACTCCGTTAGAGTCATTATGGTACCTGGCTTGAGTACATGTAGTGGTAATGTGCCATTCACCCATTCAAGGAGTCCGGTGGAGGTGGCGTCAGGTGGTGGTACCATATATTCAATTGAAGGGAAATAAACACTCTGGAAACAACAAACAATGTATAAGTGCAAATAAAGGAATTCCAAAGAATGCAAGATTATATGAATTTGATATCATCCTCTGATTCTCCTCAACTGCAAGATTATGTCTACCATAAGTCGAGTGATGTTAGTTCGGGTAAGTCTAAACTGTAAGATCTTTTAAATTTCATATTTCTTTTATAAAAATGCCTTCATGAAAATAATATTGGTTAGCATTTGCTTTCTAAGAATGTCGTTTTTCAAAGGAGTGCGACAATTTCTTGTGCTTAAATCTTTTTTTCTTTTCTTTTCAAATTGCGTTATCACTGAGGAGATTTCACTTATCTGCCCTAGTAGGTAAGCTTTTATTTTTGTATGGAGACCCCACTTCCTTATTGCTTACTAGGAGAGGAAGAAAGCAACGAAAAATCTCCAGTCTTTGTCAGTCAGCTCCGACTCCTTCTCCGGCTCCAATTCTGACTCCAACTCCGGCTTCGGCTCCAGCTTTGGTTACAAGACTAGCGTCGCCAGTTCGGCTTCAGGAGCCAACTGAAGTTGCAATCTCACGTGTGAGAATGAGGGGTGGCTTAGAAGGCGAAAAGCTTGAGGCTGCTCGACTTGCGTTACTAGCACCACCAATACAACTGATTGATGCCACTGATCCATTTTCAATCCCAACATCAGCTATACCCATGGAAGTACTCACGTCACGACCCCCCATTAGTAATTCAAGTAATTAGCCTTGGTGTTCTTGGGTACATCTACTATTGCATAGAGGTTATATGAATTCTAACATCTTTTGGTACATAACATCCTAATAAGAGCATAAGCATTAAAGTTGCTCTTTTTTTTAGGTATGCTAGTTGTAATGTAAATAGAACAGTTGTGATTATTTGGCTATTTTCGTTGGTGGTTATGGTTATGGAAGTGTTTGAGAGCGAGCTATTAGAAAAAGTGTTGTAGAACAGTTCTGAACTTCTGATTATGCATATAGCCCTTTTGGCATTGAGATTACCTGATGCATCCTGAGCTTCATATTTGTTTCTTGTACATTTTCTTACTTTATCACAAAAACCAAATGGTAAAAAACCAAACTAACAAGTCGTCTGTAGTTACTTGAGCTAAACTGATACTGTACTACTTACTCATGATATATCAATTACTGGTTTGTCATATACTGCAATTAATTGAGTGGGTCAGTGATGGTATCGAGATTTGACTGGTCAGATTTCACTTGAATTATATTCGACTTATATTGCTACGAGACACTCGAATTATGTTGGTTATTATATTGCTAGTGGGCTCATTGAAGAAATTGTTTAGAAGCTGCGTACTGGGATTTTGTGATTGGTGGACACACATGGTTAAATTGATGAGTTAATACAACTTGGTCGAATCTTTATTTTTGGGTCAGATACTGCATTGATTACCTCGTACTCATTAAGATCAAGTGAATTTATTTAATACTGCTGCTCGATGTGAATTTTTCTACTGCTAGCTTTCTTATTCTACTGCTCGGGTTAAATTGGTTGTGCTGTTACGATACTACTGCTTCGTTTAGTAGTTTCTGCTGTTCGACTTACTTTCTGCTGCTACGCTTATCGTTACTGCTGCTGCGTTCTATTTTTGTATTGCTCGACATATGAGATACTACTGCTGTCTAATTAATTCTACATAATTACTAATATGTCTCAGTTGCCCAATGTGTTTCCTTATCCGACCCGATCTCACAAAATTCTGATATTAGACCAGGGTTTTGGGCAACTGACAAGCGTCACTTTTCTGCAAGTGACAAGTGTCACTTTCTGACTATTTTTTGGGCAACTTGTGTATTTTTTGGGCAACTTGTGGATTTTTTGGGCAACTGGAGGACACTTGTCATCGTATGGGTCGAGATGCCCAGTTGCCCGATCTAATATCAGAATTTTGTGAGATCGGGGCGGATAAGCAAACGCATTAGGCAACTGGGGCATGTCTACAAGTAGGATGAAAGCAATGGGAATGATCAAGAATCAAGTAAATCAGATGATGAATATTGTAGTAATTTATTACCATATTGGAACTTATTTCGTATGAATCAGAGGGTGTTTGGATTGCTTTTGAAATGCTATTTTTAGAAACGCAAATTTAATTTAATTTAATTCGGGACCAGAACAATATTGATAATATGAGCATAAAGTGCAACCGTGATCGGTGTTATTTTTATTCAAAGTAAACTGTGTGTCAAAACATACATCACCTCACATGTTTCTACATTTTTTGACCATTTAGTACACGTTCGCTTCAGACTGAAGTGAAATCTTGTAGCGAGCCGATGACTGACTTTGCATTTCTGATCTTGGGTCAGGACAAGTTTCATACTAACAAATTTTTCACTTGCACAAGATAAATTGTTAGATACAAACAAATGAGAAATGTTGAGTAAGCTACTGCCACTCTAAAGAATCTAGGGCTTGTTGGTGAACTTGTTTATCCCCAGCTGCCACCACATTAAAACCTGACAACATAAATTTGACAAATCATAAATAAAAGGAAATGAAATTAGGCAGAAGATCATCATCTTAAGAGTGCTGGTGGAACAGGCTGTCTAATAGGTCAAAATGGGTCGGTGAAACAGGTTGGCTAATAGGTCAAAATGGGTCACTTTTTAGCATGGGTGAGTGTTGACCCATAAACACTTTTTGTCCATTTTCTCATTATAAATAATGTCTTGATTATGAAAACCTAAATGATATTACAAAATATAATGCATTTGCGAATGCAATCGAGTAGTGAAGGGGAATCTTAATTGTAGCTTTTGAGGTGGATGAAGCCTCACGAGTAATGTGGTTCCCACTCGAATCTGTTATTACTCCACCAGCCCCTTCTATCACCGGTATCAGCGAAAGGAAGTCGTATGGCTAAAAACATGGACCACTATTAATATCTTGAATCTTGGTTATCAAAATGTACAAAATCTGTGTTTTTTTTAGATGTTTTAACTCGGTTTAAATGAAGTCCTATACAACCTAAGAAACCATATACGATACTTTTATTGATACTTTCTGGAATGGCACATTAAATTTCACTGAAAAAGCTAGCGAGAAGCTAGATATAATTCAGAGATTTACTAGTGCTATTGTTAGTAATGTTGATGGAAAAAATGAAGTTAAGTCCTCACCTTGAGACCAGATTCGACTACAAGGTCCACATGCCCAGAAGCCAGAAGTGCATATGCATAACAGTCGCATCCATATAATGGTACTTTTACCTGTGAATCATACATATTATAATGAGGTGACTAGATTACATAACTAATTCCTAACACATTTAAGAACTAATACACGTCTTCGTATTTAACTGAAGCACATTAACAGACCTTATCTCTCACTCTTGAAATGGCCACGTTTGCTTCTGGGCTGAAAAGATGTGGACTAGTTGTGTACCTAAGTGGAAAGGTAAGATGTGAGAAAAAAGAAGTTAAAATGGGGCGAGCCTACATCCAAAGTATGTGGATATATACATTCACTTGGAAAATTTAAGCTTTAAAATGGGGCGAGCCTACATCCAAAGTATGGCGAGTAACTATAAAATGGATCAAACTCTGACATTCTTCTGTTTATATCTTTCAAAACGGTAACCCATCTCATGGTAGCTTTGATCTTGCACCATCTTCCCCTGGGTTGTGTTCCTTCTTAAGTGTCAAAATTTTGGCAAATTTTAATTATTTAGGGTTGTGTTACATAAAGTAACAAAAATGACTTTTATTTTTACTGCTAGACCCATATTGTATTACCATAAAGAAGACATGACATCGTTCGGAGAACTATTACAACAAGAGATGACAATGAGGATGGTAGATAAGTAATTTCACTCGTCTTTTAGATAATCATATTTCTTGCAGCTTATGAAACGGGTTACTTTAACCCCTGATTAGTCCTAGAACTATTAACAAAGACGTTCACTCAAAAACTAGAAACTGATTATTGCAACTTACAGTTGCAATAATCACACTTTCAAAACGCACATCTAAAACAGTGATTAGTCATGCCCAAAGGAAAACCAAATGAGAACCAATGAATTTTTTACCTGCTTGATGGCACTTGTGGCAATGTCTCCATTTTGAAGACCTTTAAGATGTGGCAGTGTGGGAGAGTATCCATCAACAACATCAGAAAGTGGGGTCCAACGAATAGGGTCCTGCATTGAGTTACCAAGTTTATCATAACTTTAAAAAAATTAGAAAACGGTTCATTAGAAAAGGTAAAATTAGCTTTATAAATAAAGAACAATCATGTATGTACCTCACCACCTTCTCCGGAGTTAGATTTCCCACCTATCCTATTCATTGCAATGGCGATTGCTTCATGGGTTTCCTTGGAAATAGCCCCTAGTGACATACCACCAGTACAAAAACGCTAACAATAGATGCAGCAGATTCTACCTTTCCCACTGGAATTGGCGAACGATCACTCTTAAATTCAAAAAGATCCCGAAGAACCTGTAGTAAAAAAATTGACATAACAGCTGAGATCAGTATGGTTAAAAGGGTAATCTTCTGTTATTCAGAGTTTTAGACTATCCATTCAGCACAGAAAATAAACAGCAATTGTTCATTCACCAGATACTCCAAATAGCACTTAATGTGGAAAAGCAACGCCCCAAATTAAAAACTTAGACTAAGATAAATATATCAACTTGTACCAATTATTTCTTACAAATTCAATAAAATCTTGAAACATTATGCGAACGAGACTAATAAGACGAATAGGAAAAAAGGAAAAAGAAATATCTATCCAATTCAGATAGATAATATTATCGTCCATACTTACATTGACGGGTCTGTTAGCCAAATGCTGCTGGTAAATTGAATATGCACTCCCACGCTTCTCACGTACAGCCTTGTGAAGCAATTTTGACATCTCAGGGTTGTTCCCATGATATTCCCCTTCAATTACACACAAATAAACATGTTATATTCAGTACGCATTAATCAATATATGTAATATGAGTTATCAGACTTTGTAAATACCTCCTGGTCTCATTTGTATAAATCCGAAATTTTCAAGTCTTTTAGTTGTATCTTCTGAAAAGGCCTTAACCCAAAATGAAAAACTCTCTCTTGCAAGCTTTGAAAATGGTGTCAAACTTCAGTATCATAAACCTCAGATAACTTATAAATATAAACATGACATCTGAATAGCTGATTAGTTAACACTAAGGTGGTAATATGAGGAATGGAATTGTTCCTCTTGCAGATATAACTTTGGTATCAAAATCAGTCTGAGACCAATCTTCATGATCGTCAGCAGAAAAATCACCATCAAGAGGAACAATCACTACCTTTAGTGAAGATAAGGGTCCATTTGATACGATCCTATCCGAATTAACATCAAATAGTACTAATCGGATAGCACTGTTGTGCTCAGACTCTATCCTATTGCCAGTGAAATATGTATGACGCATCTGAGTCAGAAAACGAAGCTGTAATGATGTCGTACCACGTGATTCAAGTGCATCAGAAGGACACCTAGAAAGAAGAAATGCAAAACTGTTACATACCAAATAAACAGAAGAGTCATATTCTATGCTCAAGCAGATTTTTTATTTTGAACGGCATGAACGGCGGCGGTGGAGGGTTACGACGATGGTGGGGATTCGGTGGTGATGGGGTTTCGGCTATGGAGGGATTCCTGTGGGGAGGGAGTTGTAGTGGTGGTGTCTGATTGAATTGTTGATGGTAGTGTTAGATCTGAAATGGATTTGTTTGTGTTATAAAGAGAGACAGGTATAGATAAATAGTGTATAATATGTAAAATGACCAAAAAACCACTTGCCCAATATACGGTTGCCCAAAAACTAATAGTTGCCCAAAAAACACTACGTACTTTGGTCGGACACGTGTCATCACGTAGTAAGTCGGACAAGTTGCCCTGGTCTAGTATAAGAATTTTGTGAGATCGGGTCGGATAAGCAAACCACTTGGGCAACTGGGGCAGTCTAATATTTATTCCTTTAATAAATAATAAGTTGAATACAAGCATTATTCATAAATTGACATGTAACGAATACAAGTCGGGAAATAAGATTATAGCATCGAGCTCATAAAACCGAACCTTGACTTAAATTTAATAATGCCCCTCAAAGGTAAATTTGCCAATTTACCACGAAATTCTCAATATTATGCCACCGTTTATGTATGAGCGCTACTCACCCGGTCAGGCTTGTCAAGCCAAATATGCATATTCATAATATTAGCGTTTCCCAAGGAATTGAAGGTTCATGAAATTAGGGACTTGAATGGCAAAAGTTACTCAATAACTATAATCATGTAATCAGGTTAAGCATACCAAAAACTACTTGCATTCTGTTTGTTAAACTAGCATGTATCTCCCCTAATGGGTTTATAAATAGTTTAAGAGTTAAAGTGGGGCTATGAACTCACCGATAGCAAAGTGAATGTTCAAAGTGAAGTAGTGAAGAATAAACCGCAAGAATCCTACGAGCAACCTAGATATATACGCGTGTCTTAGTTTCTAAAGAAAATAATGATGTAATTATTTCTATATGCTATATAAGTTATAATCTCAATTATGCTTGGTACATAATATCTAAATAATTGCTAAGATATAATTTGGCATTTAAAAATGATTTACGAGTATAAAATATATATTTCTTACAAAATTTCAAGTTTTAAGCCTATTTTTGTCCCTAAGTCCAAAATAAGTTATAAAGGTTCAATTTAAGTCTAAGTGTTCAATTTTAGTCAAAGGGTTCAATTTTTAGTCTAAAAGTTCATATTAAGTCTAAAGGTTCAAAATATATTAGGTGGTTCAAAAATAAAACTTAAGGGTCCAATTACATAAACTTGTTCACTTTCAAAAATTCATTACTCGCAAACTGTAAGTCAAAAAATTATGTTCTTTATATCCCTAGTTTCCTTTCAGTCCCTAGTTTACTGTAAAATTAAGTTTATTGAAAAATTTGCAGTTATAACCACTTTTTATAATTTTTATTTACAGGTCTGTCCTAAAGACAAATGTGACTGAGTTTACGTCTTACCAAATCGGCCGTCATTTGAAATCTACAAGTCCTATGAAGGTGAGGCCAATTGGAGGTGATAGCTCTATTTGTCTAGTATAGGGTACATATTTAGTTTTCAAAATATTATGGCATAAAACTTGATTTTTGCCCCGAATGCCAACATCATACAGAATCTGACCCTTTTTACCATAAAATTCATAGTTTAATCATCGGGTGTCGTCACGGGATGCGCCAGCAGGAAAAATTACCACAAGGCATAGATCTACAACTAAATATTTTTATTTTAGGTCTAAAGTCTACTGATCGGTATAGTTAATTCCATTTTTGCCCCTGAACAGAAAACTATTTTGCATGACAAGTCCTTTTAGGGTTTTCTAGTGATCTAGCCTATGTACCAAGTATAACCGAGCATAATAAACTTATATATCATATAAAATACATCAATAAACATATAATTACATAAATGAATTGAAAAGATTAAGTATTTGGTTCCTTACAAAGATTTATGGATGAAAAACAAGAGATCAAGAACAAGGAACAACTAGACTAATAATCACCAACCAAAAACCTAATGCTCCAATCTTTTTCTCAACTTTTATAACCATTTTTACCCTTGAAAATACTCTATAATCTCAGCCCTTAAACACCTTGAGAACCCTTAAAACCCTTTGAATAAACTCTTGAAAACCAAGACTTTTGGAAAAGAAAATGATTAACAACCAACTAGCACCCATGGACCTTCATTCTTGTACAAAATCTTGAATAGAATTCAACACAAAAATGGTGTGGTTTGGTCTTGAGAAGCCACGACACAAACAAGGAGGAGAGAGCCGAATTTTTAGTTAACTTTCCATGTAAAATGATAGTTGGTGTGAGATTTTGGAAGATATCTATCTTTGGAAGGATGTCACTAACACTTGTCCTCACTTTGGACACGTGTGAGTGTGTTTAGGCGTTACAAACAAGAGTGGAAGGGCAAGTTAGTGAAGAATTTTTGAGTTAATAGGATATTGATGTGTTAAAGAGTATGTTTTGATCCCCGGTATTTAAAACGAAGGGTTTTTAAGACACGTAACGTTATACCGGGTAGTGTAAAAATATAAAAACTTCCAAAAATATTAAAACTTGTTTTCATAATATATTTTAGTAATTTAGATGAGTGGTGAGTTCATCGGAGGATTTAAATGTGGTTAGAACATAAAAACGTAGGTTTAAATCGCGTAAGACGTAAAAGGTGCAAGGTTTACTTAAAAATGGGAAAAGTGAAAAGTGACTTTTAATATAGGATTGTAAGGAACCAATGATGCATAAAAAGTGTAGACTGGACATAGTCTAGTGTCGGTTGAATTAATTATACGTGTCATGACGTAAGCAGATAACTTCCGACGAAGTTAACTATTTAAAAAAATTGAATAGCTAGGTAATAAAATAGTAAAATTAATGACATGAAATTACAAAATGTCACAAGTTGTACCTCTGAACTAGTAGCAGTAACCTTTAGTCTAGCAGCAGTAACCACTTAATGTATTTTCTTGAACATCTTCAACAAAACTAGTAGTAGTAAAATACACTAGCAGTTGTAAACTTTATAACTAGCAGCAGTAATGACTTAGACCATAAGCAGTTGTAATAATTTTAACTGCAACATCTCTAAAACCTAACATTATACATTTGTCTAAACTAGCTACAGTTCATTTTACAAGTTAACTTTCCTATATACTTAAGTCAAAAAGAAAATGGTTTATTACATTGTGCCTTGTATCATCCTAGTCTAGCAAAATCTAAGGATATATCTTGGTTAGATTTCATGTAAGATTATGGAAAGATCTTGTAAAAATTTAGATTTGATTTTGGAAAGATTTGATAAAGATTTTTAGATTTTCTGTCAGACACCCGCGGAACCAAAATTATACAAGGATCCGCCTGATCCATGGTTTGCTGAGGCTGCTTGCCTATAAATAGCAAGCCAAACTTAGTTGTTTCTCACCACTTGAAAAAACACTTTCTCTACCCTCTTGTATACATTTAGATCAGTAGATAACAATGTAGTAACATACATTAATCACCCTCAACATCACATGATCATATTGTTACTAACATTCATTTTGTTGTAAGCATACTTCTATAATGATTCACTAAAGCAAGCTTAAAGATCCTCCATACTTATCCACCAAAGCATATCAACATATGAAGATTCAAGGGAACTTGTTATCCTCATTGATTGAAGACTTCTTATTCAAGGAGATCATTTAGATTAGGCATTATCCATTAGACATTTATGTCTTGGACCATCACTGTACTCATTCATGTATCATTACAATCTATCTTATTAGATTAGATGGTTTATGTGTTTGTGCCATAAAACACAAGGTTTTTATGTTGGGCCATAAAACATAATGGGAGTGGTTGTCCCCTTGTAAAAGAACTCGACATCTAGCTTTGTGTCAGAAATATTGTATAGGCGACGTTAGGTTGGTTCTACCTCGAACTAGAACCCAGTATTTAGCTTTGTACCGGAAGAAGTGTAAGAGATGTTTGTAATATTTTCTCCGCCGAGAAAGGAGCTTGTTGATTTAGTGAAGTAACTCTCGAGTTGGGTACTCGGGGAGTGGAGTAGGGTGGATAGGAGATCCGTGACCGAACCACTATAAATACTCGTGTCCGGTTTGCACTTTCTTTTATTACATCTTTAATTTTATACTTGCATTATATTATTGATTGTGTTGTGACATGATGGTTATGCTTGTGTGACAACTTGTGTTAGTGTATGATTATATTAGTCATAGACTATAATTGGCATTTTTCATATTACAACAAGGTTGATCGGATATTTGATACAACAAGTTTTATGATTTTAAAACGGTAACATATTAACCCCCCCCCCCCTTCTACATTTTCACAATTGGTATCAAAGCCTTGTGGCTCTTATTTTCAAAACAAATGATTATTAAAATGGAGTACGATGCATGTATCAAATTACCATTGAAGCGGAATATAATATGAAGGTTTTCTTGAAAAATAAAAGAAAATACTTATTAAAAAATTTGTAAGTGTAAAATTATGTGCTCAAAGCAAATTTACGAAAAATACGGTTTTATAAGGTGCGTTTGGGATAACTATAAATTTAGTTGAAAAATCACCTACATAAATGTTTAGATAAGTCACATTAATATAAATAAAGTTAAATAAGTATATTGTAAGTTTACTATCTAATCTAGTAAGTCCCACACATTTTCTCTGTGTCAAAATACTAGTTTTGTTGAATCTGGTACAGAGACCCGCAGAACCTTTCTCTTCAAAGGACGGAACCCTTAAAATGGTTCATTGTAATCCGTCTGTATAGTATATAGTTTTTGTCCAACTTCAAAAATTCTTAACTAATTAACCGTAAGTCTGTAGGAGTCGTGCCACCTATCATTTTAAAGAGAATTGAGTCTACTTTCTTTTGAAAATACTCTTATGGCCTAAATCTAAGTTGAAGTGAGTAGAATAAACCAAATACTACAGTGTGTCTAAAAGATTAAGTTTTGTTTTGTCATAGAAACTCAAACTTTTGAGTTAGGCAATTGAAGTTGGTATCCTTTAAACGTTGATATAATTACTTTTGAAACTAAAGAATTTGGTGATTTTTATATATGTAAAGAAAACTAATCAAGCTTGGTATACATCGTCATATTTAAACGCAAAGTGACGAAAAGTATCTTTCTTTTTATGCTATGCTTAATGACTACTTGTTTTGGTTTATGTTTTTTACATATATGTTGCTTACTTATTGCAAATTGTTGTGAACACTTGTCTAATTATGTAACATAAGTATCAATCTTGCCATGTTATTTATTTGCTTGTTTGATTTCTTGTTTATGCACAATAGGACATTTGAAAGATTTTGTGCACTAAGTTGGTAAATTGTTTTTGCATTGCTTATAGACTTAGATAATTTTCTTTGCATATGTTGTATTAAAATCTTGCATAATTCACTTAGAAATGAGAACTAAGTAAAACTAGTCAAGTACTTTGAAAAATGTTGTTTTGCACAAACTCCCACCTAATAGTTCAAGTGTTAAAATGTGTCACAACTTTCAATGATTATCGAAGCATTCAGTATCTTTGAAAAAGGTGTGTGAAACAATGATGTATGAACCATTATATGCCTTATAGGATGTTAACCTGTTATTTAACGCTTTGTGAACTAACCAAGTGCCGTGCAGGTGGATAACATCATTATGTTATCAATTTTCATTTTTCACGTTTTAATGAAATTTCTAGCCCTTGCATGATCTATACCCATACATGTGTTTATACCTGTTTCATTGTTGTTTCCTAATCACAACTAATTAATTACACATGTTTTCGAAGAAATTACGGGATTTGAATGGGTTTCAGGGGTCGAAAAATGCCCACTGTTAAGGATTTTGGCTCAGCGGATGGGGCGAAACCAATAATTTGGTTCCTCCTCTGTAATTTTTTGGTACTGCCAAAATTTTACCCGCGGATGAGGTGGAACCAAATTAAGGGTTCCCTCGATTATGTCGAAAGGTAACTCCAGCCTGCATTTAAATTTTTCAATTTTTATTTTCGACTAAATCCCGGACTCTTGATCACTCACTTTTGTTACTAGTATTCTTTTCACTGATTTCACTCATATTAGGATTATGTCATCTCACTTGCACCAATAGGATAACCATCTCTGATCATACTTTCAAATTTCATGAAAATGCTCCAAGGTACCTTTCTCTATAAAGGAAGGAACCCTATAATTGGTTCCTTGCAATCCGTTGTGACAAATCACAATTTCAGGTAATTTTCCAAACCTCGACAATTTACTATTCTCAAGATTACTATTCATTATTTACTATTCACATATCACTATTCATCATTTTCGGAATCAGTTTGAGACTCTGAGAAGTTTTCAAAAATTTTACTATTCACGAAACACTATTCATTCCCGGAGGGAAATTTCCATTCATGATCATCATTCATCTTTCTGTAAACCTAGCTTACGGGTATTCAAATGCATCATCAGTAAGGACACATCATATAGACTAGAGTAGTCTACATATCATCAGTATCATCATTATCATACTAGGTCAAGCACGGGTTTGTGTGATTTTCATATACGTATGTTCGTTTATTTGTTAAACGTTACCACTCAGTCATTACTACTAACATTATACCCAATACTCCCGACTATGATCCTAATATATTTTCATGCTAATTTTAATGATATAAAAATTATATTATTACTTTACTCGGTGTTTTTAAGCCAATTGCTATATTTTCCGGTATAAGCTTATAACTCCGTTGGTTTGCGATACTTCAACCCGATAATTATTTTAACACCCGATTCTTGCAAGGAATATGTTTTTACAATTTTTACAACTTCGTCATATTTTATTTCAACTCGTCACAATTTATTTTCAGTTAACCCAGTATCCGATAACACCTAAAGTATACACTAAACACACTAATACATATTTAAATGGGACAAGAACTTTAATTAACATCAAATCTTCTCTTTTTACTTGCATGTGCCGCCCCCCCCCCCTAGCACTCTATTTCTCATTAGCACTTGATTATAAAAACAAAAACCATCAATGAATTAACTTGATTTAATTTCCGTATCATCTCATTCTTACAAATCAACTAGCAAAACAAAACACATATTCTCTCTTTTTCTTCCGCCTTTTTTCGGCCAAACCAAGAACATCAAGAACAATCCACCAATTTTTGAAGATCAAGTATAAATCAAGCTCCATTTCTCATCAAAACACCACAAATATCCAAGTAAGTTTCAAGAACACATTTTGATCATCTTATACTTTCATTTGAGTCATATGTTTATGTATTTTCAAGTTATGTTAGTTAAAAATGCAACTTACTTATGTTTTAGATACCACTTTGCACATAAACTATCTTTATCACTAGATCTATAAACTTTATTAACATCCTCATGAAACCCACTATAGTTAGTGATGTTTAGGACCCCATGACACCCTAAGAAGGTGTATGGTAGGATTAGAGTACTTGTGGAGTTGATTGGAAGTGATATAAACAAGCCTTGAACCTTAGAAATGAGTTTTAACAAGTATAGAAAAGGGTCTGTCCAAAAACGTGAAAACTGGAAAAATCAGTAAACATTGAGTCATTTTGGCCTTCATATTTAGAAATTACTTTCAAAAAAGAAACCGTGGGCGTTTTTCCGACGAAAAACTATTTTCTGAAAATAGCTTGCTGTTTTTCCGAACTTCAAGGGACAAAACGAGACGTTAGACATGATCTAGACGAGCCAACCTACTGAAAATATGTTAGTTCATATTTGTACGAACCCGTGGATATAAAGAACGTAGAAAACGAGCTTATAACGACCGAGATATACACGTTTGAAAACCCGACGAACCATGTTGATTTTGACAGCACTATACTAGAAAATAAAGTCTAGTATAGAAACTAGTATTTTTACAAGTCACTAAGTTGATAGCCGATTTTTCATATGATCGAGGCGCGTTTGATCAAAAGTCAAATGAAACGACATTAAGATTATGTTGCATGTTTTTCAAAAACGTCGAGCTTTATCACTAACACATAACGAACAATATTTCACGACTAGTTTTACGAGGCCATTTGTGCATATTTTTCACAAGTTATAAAAAGGGTTGTTTTGCGACGAAAACATTATATTTGACGATAGAACACCAAATGAGGATTGTGGAGTACCGTTTCAACATATTTACATGAAAAGTAATTTATGACTTAACGAGACTTCAAAAATGTATTTTTCGTCGATAAACGTTATTTTCAAAAGTAATGAGTGGTATCGTTAACATACGTATTTGCATGTGTTTCATTGTATCATTGCTTACATTGGGTAATATCATTCATAATAGGTCGCGGTTAGAGACCGAGTCTCATTTCATCACATCCACTATTATCGTTGTTGCTATCATATCAGGTGAGTTTTCATAGCCCCGTTTTAAATTTATTGATCGATTTCAAAATTCTCGGGGGAGAATACATTGCACTATTTTTCATGCGGACCAAAGTATACAAACTCATTACATTACTTAAGTTACATCATTGCCCAGATTAAAGTCCCCTTTATTATCATGAACCGTTAATTGTGAGCAAGCGAGAGTGAGTGAATAGATCTATTGAGGGTGACTCCTCCGTTTGGGTTGGTCGCGCCAACTTGTCAAATGAAAGCATTTCATTCCTGTCATATAGAGTGACTGGCAAACACTCAGATGGGGCATTTCATTTCAGTCCAGCTTCGGGGTCATGAGCTTAAGAGCTAATGTATCATTTTTATGTGGCATTGTTTTGTCATACACTTTATACTTGTGGTTTCCGTATAACATTTCATTTACATAAACCGATGAACTCACCAATATTATTGTTGACCATTTTTAGCAATGTATTTTGAGGTAATTAAGGTATCGCATGTTGGCTTGCATAAGGACATACCATGGAGTCGCGGAGTCGACGCGTCTCACTTTGTATTTTTATGCACTTATCTATCGTTTGATTTGTATGAACTTGATTTCTGAAAACTTGTTTCATCTTTTGGGACCTAAACTTTGTAAACTCTGAATGTTTTAAGTAATCAAACGATATATTTTCTAAACGACACTTTAGGTCGTTCAATATAACTGTAACTGTGGTGCTATGGTAGTCACGCCCTTGGAATTCCATTTCGCTACAAAACAGATAATTTGGGGGTATGACAGATTGGCATCAGAGCTTAGGTTATAGCGAACTAGGCTGTCCATGATACCCTAGACTATAACTACACCATCATAGCATCTCATCATTGTAGCATAAGTGCATACTCATCATACATGCGATTTCATACATATGTCATTTCATCATAACCTACATTATGTAAATGTTTATTTACTTTTATTTCACATCGATTGTCACAGAGATGTCTTCGGACTCGCACCCTATTGTTATCTCTTCGGACTCTGAGTCAGACGATACTTGCTCACTACCCTCCATTATACTAGAGTCAGTTACATCATCCCCAATACCCACTATCATTTTGTCATCAGTGGAGCCTACTCCAGAGTCATCCCCTGTGATGTCAGAGGCTGAGACCGAACCCTTCGAGGAGGGGGAAGTCACACCCACTCCACCTGTGTCGCCACCGATTCATCGAGGGCCTGCAGTTGTCCCCAGTTATCCAGCCAGGAGAGTTTATACCCTATGGTCAGATTTACCAACTATATCGAGATGGACCGCGCATGAAGCGCACTGCTGCTAAGCGTGTTCGCCGTCCTATGATCAGATCACCATCTGCTTTTGTATCCCTACCACCACCATCATCCCTTACTTCATCTCATCCACTCCATCGCCGCTTGACCGCGAGGAGGAGTGTGGCATTTAGTACACCATCACCATTACCATCCTTATCATCATTGTCACCATCTTTACCATCCCTACCAGACTGTACTCCAGATGATGCACCATCAGCACCAGTTCATCCCATAGATCCTACCCCAATGTCAGACCTACCGCTTAAGAAGCGGGCACGACTCGATATCCCATCACCAGACACTTCAGATAAATCAGAGGATGCACCACTTAGCAGATTCGAGGTTGGTGAGAGCTCGAGGGCTGCTGCTGCCAGACTACTTACTGCTGCTACACTTGACTCTCGACTAGATCATCTACAGGGAAAGATGGACAGGGCATTAGGCCATGTGGAGTAGATACCAGTGAGC
Source organism: Artemisia tridentata subsp. tridentata (assembly GCA_021014915.2). Classification (NCBI taxonomy): domain Eukaryota; kingdom Viridiplantae; phylum Streptophyta; class Magnoliopsida; order Asterales; family Asteraceae; genus Artemisia; species Artemisia tridentata. The sequence goes on along the minus strand of CP139504.1, from coordinate 183,883,836 downwards.
CGGATAGAGGCTATGGAGGAGGATATCGAGGGGCTAGTTTTAGGCAGGGTATCTATAGATGTTTCATATCAGGGATTGGAGGCTAGGTAGTTAGAGAGTTCTCAGCATATTACCCGGTTGAGGCAGGAGATGCCTGAGTTATTCGACAGGGAATAGTTATCTCAGGAGGAGCATCACCGCCAGGCAGGTGAGTTAGCTTCAGTTCAGGCTAGGATGTCTGCATCAGAGAGCAGGGAGGTTGATCTTCAGCTTCAAGTTGAGCACTTAGAGGAGATTGTGGTTGCTATGGACAGGGAGATCCGCCGTCTTAGGCGTGGATCGGGTGGAGCACCAGGAGGTGCTTAGTGTTTGACTTTTATCATGTAGCTTGTACATTATTATCCTAGTCCCGGGGTGTGGGACATAGTTAGAACTTGTTGTCTTTTGCTTGTAGTACAAACAAATATATCAAGTGTGACTCTACTATGCAGGATTTTCGTTGTGCAATTTTATGATATCGGTCCACGCAGACCGAAATTTTCATGTATTATATTTATGTCGTTGTGATTATACTTATGATATTTTGTGGTTATTTCTCATTGTGATTCAATGTATTTATACATGTTGTGGTTGTATTTATACATGTTGTGGTTGTATATATTGTATATGATGATCATTTCTAATGTGGATTCTCATTGTGTTATCTTTTGTGATTGTGAAGAATCATGCCACCCAAAAGATCCACTACTGCTATGACACCCGCCGAGATCAGAAAGCTTGTTGCCGACAGCATTGAGGCAGCACTAGTAACAGAAAGAGCTGTTGTAGCCGCAGCTGCTGCTGAAGCCGCTTCGCGGGCAGAAACCACTGAAGCTGCAGGACAGAACACCAATGGTACAAATGGACGTAAATGTACGTACAACGACTTCAAGAGTAGAGATCCAAGGGCACTGAAGGGGCCACTGCCATGATTCGTTGGTTCGAAAAGATTGAATCTGTGTTTCTTCTGTGTAACTGTCCAGAGGAGTACAAAGTGAAGTATGCTACTAGTACGCTTGTTGAGGAGGCTATGTCGTGGTGGAATTCGTATGCAAATCCCATGGGAATGGAAAATGCTCAAAAGATTTCATGGGACGAGTTCAAGAAATTGCTGACAAAGAAGTTTTGCCCACGAACTGAGGTCAAGCAAAAGGAAACATAATTTTATGAGCTAGTGACAGTAGGAAATGACATCGAGACATATATCAGAAGGTTTCAGGAGTTGGCAGCATTATGTCCTACAATGGTTCCGGATACTGAGAAGCTGATAGAAAATTTCATTGGTGGACTACCTAATAACATCCGTGGAGATGTGATTTCTTTTTACCCGCAATCGTTGGATGACACAATCAGGATGTCTTAGAAACTCATGGCTCAGATAGTGAAGAAAGGAATTACTTCAAACAACAACAGCAACACCAACAGTAACCGTAACTACAACAACCGTAAATCCAACAACAACTACCGAAACAACAACAATAACAATAACAGAAACAATACCAATAACAACAACAACAAAAGGCATTGGGACAACAATCAAAGTAGCAATGCTACTCAACCACCACCCAAGAGACAAGAAACTGCAAAGGCCTATGTTGCAGGTCAAGCTGAGAAAAGAGGTTACAATGGTTCCCTACCCAAGTGCAATAAATGTCAGACCCACCATAACCCTGGAAACTGTCCGAATCCATGTGGGAATTGTAAAAAGGTTGGTCATTCAACCAGGGATTGCAAAGCTCCGATTGTGGTTGATAATCAGAGACCCCCAGCAACATGTTTTGGTTGTGGAGAAGTCGGACACTTCAAGAATAAATGTCCAAAGGGAAATGATCAGAGGACTGGAAACCAAGGTGGAACAGCAAGGGGAAGAGCTTATGTCATTTGAGGTGAAGATGTCAGGGAGGACCCAAATGTTGTTACGGGTACGTTCCTCGTCAATATTCGTTATGCATCCTTTTTATTTGATTCAGGAGCCGATAGAAGTTTTGTTTCTACTGCATTTGCACCATTACTCAACATTGAACCAACCACATTAGACATTCCTTATCACATCGAACTAGCTAATGGTTCTTTAGTTGGCACCGACACGATCATTCGTGGTTGCACTCTTAATTTTCTGAACCACCCATTCAATATAAACCTCATGCCTGTAGAACTTGGAAGTTTCGACATCGTCATTGGTATGGATTGGTTATCTCGACATCATGCAAAAATCATCTGTGATGAAAAAGTTTTTCATCTTCCTTACAACGGTGAAACATTGGTTATTCGTGGAGAACGAAGTGGAACCAGACTCAGTATAATTTCATGCATCAAAACCGAGAAGTACATAAGGAAGGGTTGCTATGCATTCTTGGTTCACATCACAGAAAAGAATTCGAATGAGAGGCGACTTGAAGATGTACCAACTGTTAAAGATTTTCCAGAAGAGTTGCCTGGATTACCACCTACTCGCCAAGTGGAATTTCATATTGATTTAGTGCCAGGAGCTGCACCAGTTGCGTGAGCACCTTATCGACTTGCACCTTCAGAAATGCAAGAGTTGTCGAACCAATTGCAAGAACTCTTAGACAAAGGTTTCATTAGACCAAGTTCCTCGCCGTGGGGAGCACCGGTCTTGTTTGTGAAGAAGAAAGATGGATCTTTCAGAATGTGCATCGACTACCGAGAGTTAAACAAGTTAACGGTGAAGAATCGTTATCCACTTCCCAGGAACGACGATTTGTTTGATCAGTTGCAAGGTTCTAGTTTCTACTCCAAGATCGACTTGAGATCAGGTTACCATCAACTTAGAGTTCGGGAGGAGGATATCCCGAAGACAGCATTTAGAACTCGGTATCGACATTATGAGTTTCAGGTAATGCCGTTCAGACTGACCAACGCACCAGCTGTGTTCATGTATCTCATGAACAGGGTGTGCAAGCCATATCTGGATAAGTTTGTGATTGTATTCATTGACGATATCTTGATTTACTCAAAGAGTGAAGAAGAGCATAGGGAACATCTCAGAACAATCTTAGAACTGCTCAAGAGAGAGAAACTGTACGCTAAATTTTCAAAGTGTGATTTTTGGATCCGCAGAGTACAATTTCTTGGTCACGTCTTTGATAGTCAAGGATTACAGGTTGATCCAGCAAAGATTGAGGCAGTTAAAGATTGGGCAACACCAAAGACTCCTACAAAAATTCGTCAATTCTTAGGACTTGCCGGATATTACAGAAGGTTCATTGAAGGGTTTTCCAAGATAGCTAAACCATTGACCAAGTTGACACAAAAGAACCAGAAGTACGAATGGGGAAAGAAATAGGAGTCTGCTTTTCAGTTATTGAAGCAGAAGCTTTGCAGCGCGCCAATTTTGGCACTACCAGAAGGGATAGAGAACTTCGTGGTATATTGTGATGCATCACATAAAGGACTGGGAGCAGTGTTAATGCAGAACGAGAAAGTAATAGCTTATGCATCTCGACAGCTTAAGAAGCATGAGAAGAATTACACTACTCACGACTTAGAGTTGGGTGTAGTGGTTTTTGCACTCAAGATTTGGAGGCACTACCTTTATGGTACAAAGTGTGTAGTGTTCACAGACCATAAGAGCTTACAGTATATACTTGATCAGAAGGAACTCAACATGAGGCAACGTCGTTGGTTGGAACTACTTAGTGATTATGACTGTGAAATCAGATATCACCCAGGAAAAGCCAATGTTGTGGCAGATGCACTCAGTCAGAAAGAACGACTCAATCCTTTGAGAGTCAGATCATTGGGCATGATAATCATTTCACCTCTACCATCAAAAATTCTCGAGGCTCAGGTTGAAGCGCTCAAGGAAGAAAACCTACCAAGTGAGACACTTAAAGGAGTGCAAGATAATGCAAACGGTTTAGTAAGGAGATCAGATGGAATGTTATGCTTCAAGGATAGAAGCTGGATACCTCTCTATGGTGGAATACGAGAGTTGATTATCCATGAATCACACAAGTCGAAGTACTCCATTCACCCAGGTTCTGATAAGATGTATCAGGAACTCAAGAAACTTTATTGGTGGCCGAACATGAAAGCAGAGATAGCTACGTATGTCGGCAAATGTCTTACTTGCGCTAAAGTGAAAGCCGAGTACCAGAAGCCATCAGGATTACTTCAGCAACCGGAAATTCCACAGTAGAAATGGGAACGCATTACAATGGACTTCGTCACTAAACTTCCCAAAACAACAGGCGGTTACGATGCTATTTGGGTATTCGTTGATCATCTCACCAAATCAGCCCATTTCATTCCAATCAAAGAGACTTATTCCATGGATCAGTTCACCATACTTTACGTCAAGGAAATAGTCTCAAGGCATGGTGCACCAATTTCCATCATTTCTGACAGAGATAGTCGCTTTACTTCAAACTTCTGGCAATCATTGCAAGATTCATTTGGGACTAAACTAGACATGAGTACTGCCTATCATCCTCAGACCGATGGTTAGAGCGAGAGAACGATTCAGACATTGGAAGACATGCTCAAGGCATGTGTGATTGACTTTGGAAATGGTTGGGCTAACCATTTGCCATTGATCGAGTTCTCTTACAATAATAGTTATCACTCCAGTATAAAGGCAGCACCATTTGAGGCACTCTATGGTCGCAAGTGCCGGTCCCCAGTTTGTTGGGCCAAAGTTGGTGATGTACAACTAACTGGTCCAGAGTTGGTTAGAGAAACAACAGAAAAGATAGTCCAGATCCGAGAAAGACTCAAAATAGCCAGAAGACGACAGAAAAGTTATGCCGATGTTCGACGTAAACCATTAGAATTTCAGGTTGGAGACAAAGTCATGTTGAAGGTCTCGCCTTGGAAGGGCGTGATACGATTCGGGAAACTCAGGAAATTAAACCCGAGATACATTGGGCCATTCAGGATTCTGGAAAGGATCGGTCCGGTAGCATACAGGCTTGAGCTTCCGTCAGAGCTCAGCAGTGTTCATAACACGTTTCATGTCTCAAACCTCAAGAAATGTCTTTCAGACGAAACGCTCGTAATCCCATTGGAAGAAGTTCAGCTCGATGATAAGCTTAACTTTGTGGAAGAACCAGCAGAAATTATGGACCGTGAGGTTAAACATTTGAAGGAAAGTCGAATTCCGATCGTCAAAGTTCGCTGGAATTCTCGCAGAGGTCCTGAGTTTACTTGGGAACGAGAAGACCAGATGCGGCTCAAATACCTACATCTTTTCACCGAGTCCACTCCAGAGACCAACACCAGCTGAATTCAGGGACTGAATTCCTTTTTGGGTGGGCGACTGTGACAAATCACAATTTCAGGTAATTTTCCAAACCTCGACAATTTACTATTCTCGAGATTACTATTCATTATTTACTATTCACGAATCACTATTCATTATTCACTATTCATCATTTTCAGAATCAGTTTGAGACTCAGAGAAGTTTTCAAAAAATTTACTATTCACGAAACACTATTCATTCCCGGAGGGAAATTTCCATTCATGATCATCATTCATCTTTCTGTAAACCTAGCTTACAGGTATTCAAATGCGCATAACCAGTATGGTTTAGCTGCGTATTCATGCATCATCAGTAAGGACATATCATATAGACTAGAGTAGTCTACATATCATCAGTATCATCATTATCATACTAGGTCAAGCACGGGTTTGTGTGATTTTCATTTACGTATGTTCGTTTATTTGTTAAACGTTACCACTCAGTCATTACTACAAACATTATAACCAATACACCCGACTATGATCCTAATATATTTTCATGCTAATTTTAATGATATAAAAATTATATTATTACTTTACCCGGTATTTTTAAACCAATTGCTATATTTTCCGGTATAAGCTTATAACTCCGTCGGTTTGCGATAATTCAACCCGATAATTATTTTAACACCCGATTCTTGCAAGGAATACGTTTTTACAATTTTTACAACTTTGTCGTATTTTATTTAAACTCGTCACAATTTATTTTCAGTTAACCCGGTAACCGATAACACCTAATGTATACACTAAACACACTAATACATATTTAAATGGGACAAGAACTTTAATTAACATCAAATCTTCTCTTTTTACTTGCATGTGCCCCCCCCCCCCCCCCACGCCCCTCTATTTCTCATTAGCACTTGATTATAAAAACAAAAACCATTAATGAATTAACTTGATTTAATTTCCATATCATCTCATTCTTACAAATCAACTAGCAAAACAAAACACATATTCTCTCTTTTTCTTCCTCCTTTGTTCGGCCAAACCAAGAACATCAAGAACAATCAATCAATTTTTGAAGATCAAGTATAAATCAAGCTCCATTTACACTACTAGTTAGGGTTTTGTGATAAAAACCTTAAGTTTCTTATACATTTCGCATCAAAACACCACAAATATCCAAGTAAATTTCAAGAACACATTTTGATCATCTTATACTTTCATTTGAGTCATATGTTTATGTATTTTCAAGTTATGTTAGTTAAAAATGCAACTTACTTATGTTTTAGATACCACTTTGCACATAAACTATCTTTATCACTAGATCTATAAACTTTATTAACATCCTCATGAAACCCACTATAGTTATTGATGTTTAGGACCCCATGACACCCTAAGAAGGTGTATGGTAGGATTAGAGTACTTGTGGAGTTGATTGGAAGTGATATAAACAAGCCTTGAACTTTAGAAATGAGTTTTAACAAGTATAGAAAAGGGTCTGTCCAAAAACGTGAAAACTGGAAAAATCAGTAAACATTGAGTCATTTTGGCCTTCATATTTAGAATGTACATTCAAAAACGAAACCGTGGGCATTGGAATGAGTAAAAACCGACTTATAACTAAGGAGATATGAATTTTTGAAGTTGGACGACGAAAAACTATTTTCTGAAAATAGCTTGCTGTTTTTCCGAACTTCAAGGGACAAAATGAGATGTTAGATGTGATCTAGACGAGCCGAACTACTGAAAATATGTTAGTTCATATTTGTACAAACCCGTGGATATAAAGAACGTAGAAAACGAGCTTATAACGACCGGGATATACACGTTTTAAAAGCCGACGAACCATGTTTATTTTGACAGCACTATAATGGAAAATAAAGTCTAGTATAGAAACTAGTATTTTTACAAGTCTCTAAGTTGATAGCCGATTTTTCATATGATCGAGGCGCGTTTGATCAAAAGTCAAATGAAAAGACATTAAGATTATGTTGCAAGGTTTTCAAAAACGTCGAGCTTTATCACTAACACATAACGAACAATATTTCACGACTAGTTTTACGAGGCCATTTGGGCATATTTTTCACAAGTTATAAAAAGTGTTGTTTTGCGACGAAAACATTATATTTGACGATAGAACACCAAATGAGGATCGTGGAGTACCGTTTGATCATATTTACACGAAAAGTAATTTATGACTTAACGAGACGTCAAAAACGTATTTTTCGTCGATAGACGTTATTTTCAAAAGTAACGAGTGGTATCGTTAACATACGTATTTCCATGTGTTGCATTGTATCATTGCTTACATTGGGTCATATCATTCATAATAGGTCGCGGTTAGAGACCGAGTCTCATTTCATCACATCCACTATTATCGTTGTTGCTATCATATCAGGTGAGTTTTCATAGCCCCGTTTTAAATTTATTAATTGATTTCTAAATTCTCGGGGGAGAATACATTGCACTATTTTTCATGCGGACCAAAGTATACAAACTCATTACATTGCTTAAGTTACATCATTACCCAGATTAAAGTCCCCTTTATTATCATGAACCGTTAATTGTGAGCAAGCGAGAGTGAGTGAATAGATCTATTGAGGGTGACTCCTCCGTTCGGGTTGGTCGCGCTAACTTGTCAAACGAACGCATTTCATTTCTATCATATAGAGTGACTGGTAAACACTCAGATGGGGCATTTCATTTCAGTCCAGCTTCGGGGTCATGAGCTTAAGAGCTAATGTATCATTTTTATGTGGCATCGTTTTGTCATACACTTTATACTTGTGGTTTCCGTATAACATTTCATTTACATAAACCTATGAACTCACCAACATTATTGTTGACCATTTTTAGCAATGTATTTTTAGGTAATTAAGGTATTGCATGTTGGCTTGCATAAGGACATACCATGGAGTCGCGGAGTCGACGCGTCTCACTTTGTATTTTTATGCACTTACCTATCGTTTGATTTGTATGAACTTGATTTCTGAAAACTTGTTTCATCTTTTGGGACCTAAACTTTGTAAACTCTGAATGTTTTAAATAATCAAACGATGTATTTTCTAAACGACACTTTAGGTCGTTCAATATAACTTTAATTGTGGTGCTATGGCAGTCACGCCCTTAGAATTCCATTCCGCTGCAAAACAGATAATTTGGGGGTGTGACATCCGTGGACCACTGTTCACAAATATTTTGTAATCAATACACACATTAACTGCATTCTTCCATCCTTTACTCATCCTTCACCCATTAGCTTGACTTGTTTTGTGACTTGACAACTTCCTAACAAATCCGGACTCATTATTTGCAAAGATTACATAATATCAAAATCACAAGTCTAACTTATGAATATATTGTCTTGTATCTACATATGTTACCTCACTTGGTTAACAAGAAAATAATGTGTCATCCTTCAAGACGATAAGGATTTACATCGAGTCATAACTCACACTTAGGTTATAGATGTATTATCAAGTCTTGCTATCCTTGAGTGCTATCCAATCTCAACAAAGTAGGATTGACAACTTAAGTATTTCGTTTGAAATATTCAAGTAAATTTGACTTACGATTGTAGTCATTAAAAGTCATATCCGAAAAATCAACACCCAAGTATTTTAACAACATATGTTAAAACACTTATCCTATCATGACTTTAATACCTATCCAAGACAAACACCTACTGTGGCACTTACCCTACTTTGACACTTATCTTAACACTCTCCAAATCAATAGGAATAAAGAAAATGTCAATAGGTTTTCATCCTTGAACATTTATCACTTAAGTTCACTTGTTCTTTCACCATCATCCCATCACATTCACCTCTGTGATATGTCTCAGCCCCTAAGCTTCACAAACATGACCAAAACTTCAAAGAACTTCACCCACTAGTTGTACCAACCAATGGACCACAAGAATTAGTATCCATCCTTGTTGTCTTCAACATCTATGAAACCTAAGTACTCCCATAGTACAACAAACCTCTACATCACCACACCATTATTTAGACACACTAGAAGACCTACCATCTAAATTAACCAATCCACAATCCTTACCATCATTTGAATCCGTTGAGTGCATTGCTCAAAAAGCCCTTTGTCCAACACTTGTACCGAATCAAATGCACGTTGAACTAACTTAAACATTCTTTGCCACCTATAGGGACTTAGATGATTCATTATGGCTTGAACCTCCACTATCAAATGAGCATGATGCTTGCTTTCATTTTTATCAATTTCCACTAGGTATAAGTAGTACTACTTTCACAAGTTATCAAAGTATTAGTAATACTTTGTCGCTAAACTTCTGCATAAGTTTCGTTAAACCTTAAATCAACATTTTAACAACATATGTTAAAATGCAATCTCAAATCCAATCTCATGCACCCCAAGCGACAATGACTCTTGAGGAGTATACATAAGAAACTCGAGTGAATTCCTCTTGTCATCATCTATTGAATATAATCTTAAGACCAAGTATATTTAGGATAGGACTATCCGATTCAAACACTTTGGATTCATATCTTCATTTAGGAAACATGATGTTTCAGAAAACATTATGCCTAAGAAATCAGGCGTTTAGTTTTCATCTTGTTAAAAGGATAATGTATATCCTATGCATGATTCTCTCCTTGCGACATGAACGGTTGTGCTACAAGAGATTTTGTTACACCTCATTGGCTAAATGATCTTGAACAAACATCTACAAGTTTTATGAACTAGCATATCTCCTTCATCTTGTCATACTTGTTCTCATAAGCATGATAACTTTATCCCATGGGATAATCTTATGTGTTGAAAGATACTATTTGTATCTATTTCCTTCAAGCGTACATCATAACCTAACCTTGCTCTTAATCTAGTTTAAACCTTGTGCACATCCACAGTTAAAACTACACTTCTCTAGAGCATACACAAGATCTATTGAAGTTGGTAACCTTACTTAGATTCTTGGTGAATAAAATTCCAAAGAACTTTCTTGAGAACGTTCTTGATTTAACATATTCCATTGACACACAAACACACCCACACTTTCCTGGAACATTTTGGAAGATGTAGGAAGTGTGTATCTATTTATTAGTTAGAACTTTTCTTAGTTGGCAACTTTAGTCCCTTTGGCACTTTAATAATTCATTCTTAGTGCTAAAACAAGTTGGTTCTAGTGATAGTTTAAGGATTTGGCAAGAATAGTCCTTGCAGGCTAGAACAAGGTGGTTCTAGAACTAAAACAAGTCGGTTCTTGTTCTACTTTGGTCTTTTGGAAACTTAGGTCCCTCAAGTCCCTTTTCTTTCTACTTTGATCACATTAACTTTCTAACTAATTTAGCACTTGACATCTTAAATCCCTTAAGTCCTTATTTCTTATAAAAGTAACACATCAATCTTTCTATAACCTCATCACACATTCTTTGACTATTGGGCCAAGTATTGGTAAACTATCATCTTTTATATACTTCAATAGACAAAAATAGGAATTCCAATCTTTCTAACATGAGAATGACTACTAGAGAACCTATTGCACTAGAAACTCAATTTAACCTAACGGTTAAATTGCTTCTAGGAGAGAAGTTGGGTATCACCCGTAAAATTGGTCGTATTCAGCCTTAATTGAGCACCGCTAGTAATAGTCTCAGATTCATTCTCCAACTTAAAAAATCTTTATTCCTATACTTGCCTAAAGTAAGTATTAAAATAAGATATTTTGCCTCGCCTTAGTAATATTAATCAAGCAAGTAGTAGATATGCCTTTTCTTTCTTTAGTTTACTAAAATTACTTGCATTACACATATATTTTTTGATTACATGTTTTTGTTTGATATGATTAAGTATCTTGACGTTATCATGATTTTTTCATTCTTTCCTTATATGATGTTTCGAAAGATTAACCTATTTCTTGTTAACTCATGATATGCCATTTTGATACATGATGTTTTTATATGGTGTATCTATGTTTAAAAGCTCTTGTCTTTTGTTGGCATTCATTAAACCTATGCTTAGGTTGGTATAAATAATACATGCTCCAAAATGTTATAATTAAAACTTGGTTCGCATGAATATTTCATCTTGCTTCTTTTGTGACTTTGTCACACTATTTGTTTGCCACGTGTGCACTTATAATTTGTCAAAGTGCTTTTGGTATGATAAACATTTAGAAGTATTTTTTTTATCCTACAAATTAATCACATGAATAATTATATGCTTAAGTGTCTAAGCCTAATGACAAAACAATCTCACAATGAAGTATTTCATATAATGTCATGCTCTTGCATAATATGATTATTTTTCTTGATGCTATCATGTTGTGTGGTGATTTTTTTATCTAGTAGTCGAATATGTTGTTTTTGTTTATATAGGATGTTATCTTATGATTTCTATCTTTTTGACATCTTTAGACACAAATTCACTTGTCTTGTATGTTTTATGGACCCCTGCACTTGCATATAATTTTGAAGCATATATAATTAACTTTTAGAGGGTTGGCATTGCATTTTTGTATCTTTTAACCGACCTCTTTCCAAATCTCATTATTACTTCCGCTTTTCAAAAATCACCTCCATCACTATTTAGTTATAACAATACTCTAATCCTCTACACCTCCTATGAGGAAACCACATGCCTCGTCATGCGATCATCTCGCATTGATAGAGAAGAGCTACGTGACTTCAAGGATGAAGTTCTTTGTATGCTAACCAACATCCGTAAAAACATTACTAGGCTCATCACTTTCATAAACCTGCAACCTCCTAAACACTTTATCGTCATTCCTCATTCGATGCATTACACAATATGTTTGATATCCACCGATTAAGGCGGAAATAAATTCATTCACATAATTGTCTTTTGTCAAAATGCATTAAAGAACACTTACTCATGTTTCTTACGCCCTAAAATACCAACACATAGGTACACACCATTTAGTTAAAATCGGTTCACAAAACCACAAGTGTTTCAAGCCTTTTTAACCCAACATCACAAGTTTGCACCAATACCTCATCCAGTGAAAAACACATCATGTGTTTGACAAACTTCTTCATATCCACAACCAACAACTAATTTAAATGGAGTCTAGGATTTTTCTTAAACCAGGATCTCACAACTTCATTGTCTAGAACACCATCATAGGATCTCATCCTTTTCTTCCTCGACACATATCATGCACGTCATTGTCGGTGCAAACGATATATTAATGAAAATTGTCATCCCCAACACTTCTTCAACACGTTGATCTAACCAACACTCTCCCATCATATGATGCCATTCTCATATAGGTATTTAGTATTTTTATTATTTTTTTTTAAATGGATTTTCTGATCCTAGGTGCTTATTGTCTTCACTTCCTTTAATACCATTCAAGCGTATATTATGGCATGATACATCATCTTTGGTAGATGATAATGTCATAAAATATCATGTCGGTCAAAACCATGTTAATACTCTCTCTCCCATTATTACCTAGAATAGGTCATTTTTATATTTTAAGTCAATCAATGAATGAATTTCTTTCTTGTTAGCGTCAATAATATCATTCAAATCGTAACCCTTATGCATTACAAGAGTCACATTCTTTGCTTATCCGTTAAGTTGTGAATTTTAGATAAGGATTGCACGAGTCCATATTTTCTATTTTTATAGAATTTGCTATATATACGTGTTTCTAATTCTTTAATAGTTGTCTACGTTATCACCACCACCTTCCATCGCCACTTTCACTAATCATCACCACCAGGGATTAGCGAAAACTTACTTGAGTCATCTACCGAGTTATCACCACATGAATCCTACTAGTAAATTGACACCAACACTAGCACCACTCACTTTAATATTCCAACTTCACTTCATATCTTCTTTCTAGGCATTATTTTGTAGGCTCTTATCATATTATATTGACACCAACACTAGCACCACTCGTTTTTCTTATGATTATAATTCTTATAAGAAGACTACACTTCATGAGATCTTTGATTTCATAATCATGGTTCTCTAATTTGAGTTGCTTGTGATTATATCATTTATATATTGCATATATTTACATCTTTTTTTTTCTTTGTCAAAAAGATGAAATATATTGCACTAATTCTTTCATTGTAGGTTCATCATCATATACACTCGATTGTATATAACATACTCATCTAAGGATGAAGTTTGCATCAATTATTTTCTATTATAGTTGCTTCTTGACACCCTCGAACAAAGAGGAATATCCATCAAGCACTCATACTGCATCGTCTAACACTTGGTTGTATATGACATATTTGTCTAAAGACAAAACTTCTATTATACTAATATTTTTTTTGTAGGTTCATCTTGACGCCCTAGAGCAAGGGGGAGCTTCCGTCAAGCATTTATAGAATGCATCTTATACACACTTTGTTGTATATCACATACTCGTCCAAGGACGAATATAGTTTTGCACTAATATTTGTTTTGTAGCTTTTTAATGATACCTTGACGCCTCGATCAAGGGGGAGAAACCGTCAAGGGGGACCATGCACACGTTCATAATCATTCTCATTCTTCGACACACCTTTGTGTTTCTACAAAAAGGAGGAGAAGCTAGTCTAACATAGCTTACCCACGTGTATCATTTGCTATGTGCATTTTATTCATCATGCATTTCTCATATATATATATATATATATATTTTTTATGTTGAACAACACTAACCTTGATGTAGGTTAAGAGTCTAAATTTGATCCATGGATCCGCTACCAAATAAGGGCAATAACAACCATAGGGGATTGGAGTAGAAATTTTAACTTCACTAGGGATGATGCAAGCTCGCCTTTTCTGGGAGAAATGAAGTTAACTCCAAGGACACACCCTTTTTGTTTCGACAAAAGGGGGAGAAGAGTGTAAACGGAGAAGGTAATGTAGAAGGCAATACAGACACAAGTAACTCTTTACATTTTACTATCTATCACGCTTACATATTTCGTCATCATAAAAAAGGGGGTGATTGTTAGTGCAAATATTACGATATTTAATCTATACAGTCTCGTCTGTTTTGATTGATGAAAAACATGTAACTTGATACATAACGTAAAATGTACAAGTTACTCGTAATAATATTTTGTCTCAACATACATTCAACACCTCTCAACGTCTCAACTCCTCGTATGCTACAACACAGGTTCGTACATGGTTGTTATGTCTCATTATGATCAAACCCCTTAACAAATCATTTAGAATGTTTAAAATACGTTTAGAGTCATTAAGTATTTTAATAGGTTAACCATTCTATTTCTAACCTCATTTCACATTCTGCATTATGTACTAAAGTTTACTTACACTTGACAAAATACATTTTATTTTGACAAGCACTTAAAGTAGATATTTTCTTGAACTAGTTATACATTTGTCAAAACTAGTTACAATTCATTTTACAAGTTAACTTTCCGATATACTTAAGTAAAAAAGAAAATGGTTTATTACATCATGCCTTGGATCATCCTAGTCTAGCAAAATCTAAGAATATATCTTGGTTAGATTTCATGTAAGATTATGGAAAGATCTTGGAAAGATTTAGATTTGAGTTTGGAAAGATTTGATAAAGATTTTTAGATTTTCTGTCAGACACCCGCGGAACCAAAATTATACAAGGACGGAACCAAATATTTGGTTCCACCTGGTCCGTAGTTTGGTGAGGTTGTTTTCCTATAAATTGCAAGCCAAACTTAGTTGTTTCTCACCACTTGAAAACACACTTTCTCTACCCTCTTGCATACATTTAGATCAGTAGATAACAATGAAGTAGCATACATTAATCACCCTCAACATCACATGATCATAATGTTACTAACATTCATTTTGTTGTAAGCATACTTCTGTGATGATCCATTAAAGCAAGCTTAAAGATCCTGCATACTTATCCACCAAAGCATATCAACATGTAAAGATTAAAGGGCACTTGTTATTCTCAATGATTGAAGACTTCTTATTCAAGGAGATCATTTAGATTAGAAATTATCCATTAGACATTTATGTCTTGGATCATCGCTGCACTCATTCATGTATCATTACAATCTACTTATTAGATTAGATGGTTTAAGTGTTTGTGCCATAAAACACAAGGTTTTTATGTTGGGCCATAAAACATAACGAGAGTGGTTGTACCCTTGTAAAAGAACTCATCATCTAGCTTAGTTTCGGAAATATTGTATAGGCGACGTTAGGTTGGTTCTACCTCGAACTAGAACCCGGTATTTAGCTTTATACCAGAAAAAGTGTAAGCGACGTTTGTAAGGTTTTCTCTGCCGAGAAAGGAGCTTGTTGATTTAGTGAAGTAACTATCGAGTTGGGTACTCGGGGAGTGGAGTAGGGCGGAGAGGAGATCCGTGACCGAAGCACTATAGATACTCGTGTCCGGTTTGCATTTTCTTTTACTTACTGTTTTAATTTTATACTTGCATTATATTATTGCTTGTGTTGTGACTTGATGGTTATGCTTGTGTGACAACTTGTGTTAGTGTATGATTATGTTAGTCATAAACTATAATTGGCATTTTTCATATTACAACAAGCTTGATCGGATATTTGATACAACAAGTTTTAAGATTTTAAAACGGTAATGTATTCACCCCCCTCAACGTTTTAACAGATTCTTTTTTCCTCTTTGATGTGATTCTCTATAGGCTTTGCCTAAAATCGCGCTAATAAACATACAACAAAATGAATGTCGGGTCGACTATCTGTTAGATACATGAGAGAACCAATCATGCTCCAATATAATTTTGGATCAACTGGTTCCCATGTAAATCAATATCCAGTTTTGTTGTAGTAGCCATTGGGGTACTATAAGGATTACATTTGTCCATTCCATGTTTCTTAAGGATTTATAAGGTATATTTGTGTTGATTTAGAAAGATACCCGTTGGGGTTTGATGAATTTGAATTCCAAGAAAATATTTTAGTTCCCCTATCATTGACATCTCAAATCTGCTCTTCATTAGATTTGAAAAGGGCAAAACCTAAAAAAAAGTACGCAACTATACCTGAAAACTGGTTTTACGTAGTGAACAAAATTTTTGTCATAATTCTCACCTAATCTCCACAAAACACCCTATAAAACGCATAAAATGACTTTTCCAGCCGGTTTTGTCCACCTCATCTGGTTGTGCCACGTTGGGTTTATTTTTTTTCTTTCTACTTTCCACATGTACAAATAAAATAAATAATTACCCCTAACCCCACTTTACCCTTTTCCCTCTTTCCCTCTTCTTCTTCAATCCCATAAACCCTAATTAATTTTCTGCAACTCACACAAATTGACACGCATAATTACAATTAAATTGTTGTAATGGCTTCATCTACTTCCTCATCTCGTTATTATCGAAGGAGGTATAGCAAAGAAGAAATCGCTCGTATGACTCATTGCAGTTGTAAGTTCCCAATCTATGAACAAGTTGCTTGGACTCCTGAGAATACTGGCCGTAGATTCAAAGGATGTCCCACACGTGTAAGTTTCCAACTTGTAGGCATATTCATAAGTAGTTTCTATTTCTTCCTAATGAATTATCTTTACTGGACATATGTGCATAGAATAAGGAAAGAAAATGTGATGTTTATGGATTTCTTGATGATGAATTACCTTCACAATACTACAAGGACCTTGTGTACAAGATGTATAAGGATAACCAGCTTTTGGAGTGCAAGTTAGAAAGGCCTTACCCACCAAGATGATGCTGAAAACCAAGTTGCAAACAACTCAACATGTGAACTACCCATGGAAGTCATTTACAAAGATTTGAATGAGTTAAAGGTGAAGGGTAAAGTGTATGACATGCTGTTGGTTGGTTCCACTTCTGTCATCATTGTCCTGATGGTTTTGGTTGCATATGTTATTGTGCTCTCCATTTGAAAGTAGTTGTTGATGTAATCAAAGTTGAAGTAGTGATCTTCAACATGTTAACTAGCTGATGTTGTCTGATGTAATCTAGCATGAAGTAATGATTCTCTAGTTTGAACTACTGAAACAATGTAATGCACCATTATTTTGGTTATAATTGATGAATGGTAACTTATTTTATGTTATTTAACATAACTGAGCAAACTTAAGTCAAAAACAGTTTTAACAAAATTTGTTACTTGTTTAGTAGCTGAACAAATTCCTTCAACCAAGAACAACAGATGCATCATTAATACCTGTCCAAAGTTAATTCAAACCTGACCACATAAAGAAATTTACAAAATGTTATATCAAGTTGTGTTCTTTCATAACATCAAAGTTTCTGCAGTGCATCTTACAATGTTACAATAACAACACATCCTTCAAAGTAACTGAACATAGCCCTTCTGTGTACAAAATAGGGCATGGTAGTGGCATAAATTGCAGCACTACTTTACATATCTTACACGTCACAATAGTGGCAATAATTGCTGCACTATTGTACTTTCATAAGCTAAATACATTATGCCATTCTGTGAACAAAATAGGGCAGCATAATTACACATAAACATCATTCTACATACTTTTTTTAAGCACATACAACATCTAAAGAAAATATGTGTAATCTGACTTGATCGTAATCTTACTACTCAAGGACTATTTCGTTGTTAACACTAGAACCTAGTCCAGTTACTGGTGCAGATAGTTTCTTTTGTTGTAGTCTTTGACTCATCCTTGGTGGTGTCATTTGATTTGCAACTGATCTTGATTTCCTGGCAATGGATTTCTTTCTTGGACTATGCCTTGGTTCTTGTGGTCCTGGAATGTCTGGGCAGCTTGCTTGTTGAGGTGCTGTAGTCTTTAATAATGTTGTTCCTTTCTTTAATGATGTGCGTTCTTTGGCAGGCTTCAATACTTTTGTTTCAACAATTTCAGTTTGCGCCGCTTTCCTAGATCTTGTTAAAATACTCTTGCTTACCCCAACTGCTCCACCAACTTGCGATTGTTGTGTAACTGCATTCACATTCAGTATGTCAATGTACATTGTAGTAAACAAACATACAGTTGATATTTCTATTGTAAACAAAATCTCTACCTGCTATGTTTTCGGCGTTTGTATCTGTTTGTGTTCTCGGCGGCATTGATGAGTTGAATTGTTGTTCATCCTCTATTGTATCTGACATTGCACCATCCATAGCCAACCAAGTTCCCATCCTACTAAGTCTCTCAGCGGGTAGAAGTCTACCAGATTTATTTTTCCCTCCTCTCATCTACATGTGACCTATCTTACGACCCCCACGTGTCTTATTTGTCATTCTTCCAGTATATAAAAAAAAAATTCCATTATTAAACCTTCCTCTCATATTTGTAGATCCCATTTCAAACTCATTAATGTCATTGTTCATAAACTTAGGAATATCATGGTCATCAACTAAATTTGGAGGTTCGGTATCTTTCTTTTTCGGCCTTCCTGATTTTCCTTTTTCTTTAGGGACTGACGGTGTTGGTTTTTTATGACATCCTGCTTTGTTATGGCCAGTTTCGCCACAGTTTTGGCAAGTCATTGCAAAACCTACCTTACACTAACCAAGACTGAGTTGAAGCATTCGCTAAAACCATTCTCCACTGCTTCACAACATACGCCTTCCCTGAAAAATGCTCGTGACCAGCTCTTAGGATCTTTTTTCACCAAAAAGTCATATGCTTTTGGATTGGCTCTCTTCATTTTTTTCATAATCTTCTTATGCTGTTGTGCTTATGACGCTTTCGAAGCTGTCCAGAATAGAGATCTAAATTCTACATCGCTGAATTATTTTCTGAAGCCTTCATATATGTGGAGAGCACATTGTCGGTGCTCAGCAAGTGGCATAACTTCCTTCACTGCTTCAATCAACCCATACGACAATAGGTTTATCAGTTATTAGATTATATGTAATACCATTCACACTGTTTTTGACGTATACAAAATTCATAAATTATAGTTAAAAGATGTACCTTGTGCTGGTCAGACATGAGTGTCACACCATGGCCATTTGGTATCTCCAAATCATCACCCAATAAGTTCATAAACCAGCTCCAATTGTCTATGTTCTTGACTGTTACAACAGCCCATGCCACAGGGAATATGTGGTTATTCCCGTCCCTACCTACTGCCATCAATATCTCTCCCCGGTTTGGTTTCTTTAAGAAACAACCATCTAAAGCTAGAATCCTATGACAACCTAATTTCCAACCTTCCTTCAAACCATTGAAACATACATACATTCTGTCGAAGTACGTCTTCTCATCTGGATTCACTTTCACACCAATTTTTACTGTACTACCTTGGTTTGAGTCTACTAACGCCCTAGCGTATGACCTAAGCATACCATAATGATCTTGGATAGTTGCATCCATTTCGTTCAATGCGAATATCTTAGCATTCATACACTGGGCATGAGTTACTTTGCATTTGTTTTTCTTAAAAACTAGTTCGGCTATTTCATTGTTAGTGATTCTAGGATTCATCCTAATCTTATCACCAAATGCCCTTCCTATCCATTTAAAAGTAACTAGCCTCCCAAATTCAAAATTTCTAACACATGTGTGAATATCACCTAAAGATATAACCTGAAATGTTGCTTCTACTTGCAACATCTTTCCGTAACACCTCCAAAGGCAATCCTAGTTGCCCGCTTTCTCAGAAGGGTATTTCTTGAAATTTGCCCTTTGCCCCTTACTTGGATCCCTGAGCTTATGTTTCCGTTGTCCACATCTTGCTATGACATCTATTTTTGTGCTCCGCTCAAGCCATAGTGAGTACCCGTTTGCCAAAGCATAATGAGTAAGACACTCTTTAAAACTGTCGGCATTTGGGTACTTCTCGCCAAGCTTTGAATACAAGAAAAAAACAAATTAAAGTCCGAAGTTTTAAAGTCAGGCATAACATACTTGATACGCATAAGATACAAACAGATTGTGTAACTAGTACCTTTGGTTTCTTCAATCTCCAATGAGTTTGGTCATCATGAATAGGGTAGTTGTCATCTTTTTTTGAATTCTCAACAGCGGCAAAAGGATCTGTTATGCCCACTCCATTACCCCTTAACTTCTTCATTAAAGATGTCATGTGCTTCTCATGCTCCTTTACTAAAGGGTCTAAATTAAAAGAACCAGAATTATTAGACTCATCAGAAGACTCATCATCACGTGCCTCTTCTGCATCTTGTAACACCCTAGGCAAATCCGACATTGGCCGTGACTTGGAGTGATGCTGGGACATATGTTAACATTCGCCTTATAAAAGCAAAGCCGTGAGCCTATTGGCAAAGCGGACAATATTGTGGTCTATAAGGCGGGGTGTTACAGGTGGTATCAGAGCCACTCCAAGCCATTCGGGATGTGGGGCAAACCTCATCGTCGTTCGAGAATGATGAGTCCCTTAGACAGGGTTGTTACCCAACTTGAATCCCGGGACGGGATTCCCCTAAGGGGTAGTGAATGTAACACCCTAGGCAAATCCCACATTGGTCGTGACTTGGAGTGATGTTGGGACATATGTTAACATTCGCCTTATACAACAACAACGCATTTTGTGGTCTAACGGTTAATCGCTCATACGGTTAAGCGTGCTCATGGGAGAGTAGTACTGGCTTGGGTGACCTGCCGGAAAGTCTTCGCATGAGGTCCATAAAAGCAAAGCCGTGAGCCTATAGGCAAAGCGGACAATATTGTGGTCTATAAGGCGGGGTGTTACATATCTTGATCATCAGGAGTAGTGTGTTTGCGCTCAAAGTTACGCTTTCTCAACTGAAAAACCTTGTCTTCCCCATTACTTAAATAATCATAAGACTTATCAGACTCAACAGATGAGTCGTAAGACTCGTACCCAGAAGAGTCGTTATCACCTTTATGAACACTCGTATCAATGTTGTCTTCACTATCACTTTCTGATGGCACCGGGTTGGTGTTCTCCCTTATGTTTATACCAGTACCCCGACGAACGTTATTTGTAGACTTTGATTTTGCCTTGTCTTTTGCTGTCATTATAGATTTTCCCTTATCTAGTTTCTTTTGCCTAGCAAGCACAACTTCATCAATGTTCTCATGTGAACCATCATGATCATGATTATCCTGTTGAACCATATTCTCGACAAACTCAACACATGGATCTGTTTGCTAAAAATCAGCATCTTCAACCTCATTGTTGTCCCGCCTATCCTCCATAACGATATCAGGTACATCATTTCCTACATGGGTAGCCTCAATAACCTCATCAATAACCACATTGTCCGCTATCATATCCCCTTCAACACCATACTCCTTATACACCTCTTCCTCAGTAAAGAATGGGTAATCATAAGCATGCTCGTCTTCATGATTCCACACTCTAAAAAATGTAACCTTTCCCTTAAAGTCTTTTCTAAGAGGCCTATTCTTAAACGGGGGAGAAGACCTAAGGTATTGACTGTGTGCTTCTTCCTCAGCCCAGGAAATCAACTCATCAACAGACATATCACCTGCATCCTTTTTGAGCTTATCATGTTGCCTTTTTTTAGATGTAACTTCTGAGTCTGAACTATCTAAACACAAGTTCTGGTGGTAATAAGGTGCTAAATTTTGGGGGGAATGAGCAACAAAGAGTTCAACCAGCTTATGACGTTTACCATGATCATACAATGCATGGACATCTACATCCCTTTCTATTATTTTCAAGCCCCGACTATCAATATCTAACCCAGGAATGCAATAATACAAAGCCCATATATTTTGCCTGACCTTAGCAACTAACAAGTCTAACCGTGGACTAAACATGATCGTATCAGACGATGAGGCCTCCATTACTAACTCCCTATCATAATCATACCTTAAC
Source organism: Artemisia tridentata subsp. tridentata (assembly GCA_021014915.2). NCBI lineage: Eukaryota > Viridiplantae > Streptophyta > Magnoliopsida > Asterales > Asteraceae > Artemisia > Artemisia tridentata. Next base: position 183,861,870 of record CP139504.1, on the reverse strand, counting down.
GGGTCAAACATAAACACACCATTGTAGTGTATTTTGAAAACCACATCAAGTGGTATGTCCATCATATAAGACCTGTTACAAAATATTACAAATATTTAGCCAAAATACACAAAGTTCGGGAAACCACAAAAAAAAAATTATTTTCAGTTAAAATAATACAAATGGGGTAACAACAAGGTAAGAACAAGTTAAAATAAAGATGGAATATACCTTATGTCCCCTCTAATTATTGAATGCACCAATCAATTGGGTGAATTTAAAGTGCTTATGAATTAGGGTTTGGACCACTTTAGGTTGACAGTGACTTTAAAAGAAGATTGTGTGTGGTAAAATGAGGATAAGGTAGCAATTAAATATTGGAAATGAAGAACATGTGCTTCTTACATGGGGGAGTGTGGTGGGGAAGAGGAGGAGTGTGGTTTAATTCGAGGCTGGAATTAAACAAAATCCCTATTTCTTAAAAAAACTTGTAACCGGCTAATGAGTGTCTAAATACTCATCATTTCTGTCACATTTAGACTACAAAAACATTTAAAAACATGCAAATATGCTTCAAAATACAGAAAATATCATTTGATTGTGTTTTTATGTGTTGCAAGTGCAAAATGATCAAAAACAGTTAAAAACGAACATAGTTTGCATAATTGTCAGTTTTAGTCCCTGAAGTTTCAAGAATTGGCAAAACTAGTCCCTGGTTATTCAAAACATGTTAAATATCATCAAAGGTCCTTGGGGATTCATAAGTTGTCAAGATTAGTCCTTTAAGGTTCAAGTTTGCAAAATTACAACTTTGGTCCCCCAAGTTTGAAAAAAGTCAAAATTAGTCCCCGGGTGTTTTAAAAAATGGAAAATTATGTTTTATACCCTTGTACTATTCACACTTGACAAGATTGGTCCTTTGGATAACTTTGAAACAGTTACACTTTCAACCCCTAAAAATCCAAAAATACAAAAATGGTCCTTGTGATTATTTACAAACCAACCGGACCAAGTTTTAATAATAACCCAAAATCCAAATCAAATAACCCACTACCCTTATATAATAAAAACCCCAGCCCACCCTTAAACTATAAACCCAAGCCCAAACAAAACAAACCTGGCCCATCCTTTCTTTTATACTAAACCCGGATCCGACCCACCTGTATAACAAAACCATCAAACTCTCCCTCTTCCTCACACCATACCGCCAAAACCACCTTCAAATACCGGAAACCACCTCAACCTTTACACTTGGCCTTCCAACTCACCCCCCAGCTGTCTAACCTCTCCCCTCCACCTCCACATATCACCAAATTTCTTTAATTACAAAAACCTGCTTAAACAACTTGTATGACCTTTTGGTGCCAAAAATGCATTTCAACGATTGGGATGAATTCAAGCTAATCCAAAGTGTGAAGTGATCAGTGATGTCGACAAGCAAATTCCCAGATATTTTTAGTATTTATAAAGCCATGTAATAGACTAGAAAAAAGTAGTAGTAGTTTTTTAGTTAATCGTATTTCAATTCAGTATTAATTCTTTTGTAATCTCAAATTTCCAGTTATTAATATAAGTTTCATTTCAGTTATATTGATCTAGTTTAAGTCACTTTGTATTGAGAATTCAGTTATAATTAAGTTTCAAGTAACCTGTTAAGAAATATAAGTTCGAACCCTATTAAGTAATAATCAAAAGCTTCAATCAACCTTCCTATAAGCTTACATAAGCTCTATATAGCTTTTGATAAGCTTATAATAGCATAAACCATTCCCAGTCTCAAAGTTTGAAGAAAAGTCAATGAAAGTCAATGGAAGGGTCAAATAAGCTACTCTGGTGTTAAAAGCTATAAAGGAAGGCTCAAAATTGGTTTTCTAGCTTGTGTGAACAAGCTAGAAGGGTTCTGGTCCTTGGTTCTATGCTTATTATCAGCTTATTTTATAAGTTTATTGCTTAATATAAGTCATTAGTTATATTTCATCATTCATATCAGTTTTAAATAGTCATTATCTTTTATTTACTTAATAATCACTTAATTAAGCCAATTTAGACTAAAAATAGCAAATAGCTTAATAATAAGTTCAATCCAGTTTTTATTCTTAATTAGTCCTTAAATAAGTTAATTAAACTTAGTTCAATTCATAACCTAGCCTAATTAAGTCATTTTCAGTTTAAAAGTCCAAATCAGTTTCAAAAGGGTGTTTGGCTTAAGCAGAAAAACAGGCCAAACAATAGTGTACTGTTCATTGACCATACCTTTGGAATTTTTATAGTCCCAGTAGTCCCTTTAGTGTATACCATAAATCTTAGAACCAGTGCACAATTGTGCACGAAGCTACAAACCAAAACAGACCTGCTCAGTATGTACTGAGCAGTCCTTGTGGTTTTTAGAGATCTTGCACGAATTTTAATTACCTCATCATAAGCTCCCATAAGCTGAAATTCTGGATTAATAAGCTCACCTAGCTTGTCTCCATATAGGAATTTTCTTGTGATTTTTAGAACTCCTTTGAGCCATCTAATCTAGGCCTGCAAAAGGTCCATTTTGCCCTGTGCCTGCATATCTCAGCAGACCCTAAGAAGCTTTAGCTTCTTTTGAGCTTTTAAGCTTATAAGCCTAGATTTTCTCAGTTCCTTTAGCTCATTCATAAGTGTCTCAGTCTATTTCAACTTTGTCCATAAGCTTATAGCTTAATTTCCAGCTTTTAGCTTGTTTTGTAAAAATCCAAAGCTCAAAAGCTTGGCTGTTAAGCCATTAAGCTTCTAAACTGCTTATTTTTAAGTTCCAATAATTTTGCCTTCATTAAAGTTTGTTTTTACCAGTAGTATAATAGTTTTGTAAAAGAAAATCCAAGAAAAGCCCACATAAAAATAAGTGATAGCTTCTATTTAAGCCATTTGGCTTATTTTCAGCTTTTTCATAAAGCACTTTTCAACTTTATATTTTTCTTATCTTCCTGTCACCTTAAAATAATTTAGGAAAAAGTTTCAGATTTTTATTAATAGTTTTAATATTTTTAATCTATTAATTAGTTTAAAATAGTAATTAAATCATAATAAATAGAATTTTAATCAGAAAAATATAAATCTTTTTTACATAATTTTATTTTGTCATTTATAATCTAGGAAAAATATAATTATATTATTAGACCTTAAGAAAAACAAAAATAGAAAATAGTGATAGCTTCTATTTAATAAAATTTATCTTTTTAAATTTTAATTAAGCAAGTTTCATTTTTATAATTTTCTTAGCTTCTATTTACTTAATAATATTTATATAAAAATTTTCAGATTTTTCTTTGATCATTTAGTATTTATTAGAATTTTAATTAGTTTAAATATTAATTAATAAGTAATTAATTAATAATAATTAGATAAAAAGTGTAAAAAATATATTTTTAGTTTTATAATATTTTAGATTTATCTAAGTCATAATTTCATTTTTCTAGGTTTATTTCTTATTTTCTTACTTTTTAGGTAATTATTTAATAGTTAAAAATAGTTTTTAATTAATAATAATTAATTAATAAGTCAAATAAATAATTTTCTTTTTCCAATAATTTTCTTTTATTATTAGGATTGTAAAAATATAATTTTCATATCCGTAGGCCTTTTATTTATTAAATCTCACTTTTTATTTTGTACGTTTACGTTTATTTAAATTTAAACGTACGTTTTTAGATTTTAGACGTTTTTAAGTAATTTGGTTCCCTGTATTTATTTATGTAGCTTGGTTAAAGCTATTCTCTTTTTTATTTCCTTAGTTTAATAATTTCAAAAACCCTTTCCCATTCAATAGCACTTGATCACAATTCGTCTATAAACACAATTTCACGCTTCGCTGGGATATAACGACCCGGGAAAACACTATACACCTTGGTTAGTTGTCTTCAATTGGTTTGACTTTATTTGACCACATCCGTGGTTGATTTAAGTTGACTGTTTGAGGCCAATCAAATTTTGGCGCCGCTGCCGGGGAGGTGTGTAGCGTGTTTTAAACGTTTTGCAGTATCGTGTTTTTGAAACCCAATCTGTGTATATCTTCTCTCTCTTGTATATTCATCATATATAAAGCAAAACGCTCGTGAAGTTAATTCGTTTAACGGATCGAGTACCAAAAATATCGTATTTCAATCTTCCATAAACATATAAAACACAAAAATATTTTCTTTTGTTTCTATATATATATAAAAGATAAAAATACAAATAATAATTTTTGTTTAATAATAACAACAATAAAATTTACCATCGAGAACCAAGACAGAGTACTACCTAACTGGGGGTACGACCATAATAAGTTCCCAAACCAAAGATATAAAACTTGCCTTTGTATCACTTGCGAATATCGGCTCACCTTTGATTGATAAACAAACTATAACGGAGGTTTAAGGATAGTTTGACATTAAATTGTCGGACTGAAAGAAGCGGGTTTTTAAGGAGCATTAATTGCCCACCTTTGCTTCTCCGCCACTCTGTGCGTTTATCTTTTAGAGAGCTACCGTACGCTTGTTGATTATTGGTTTAAGTTCACCTGTCGTTTTGTCTCGATCTTGTTTTGATTAGATTTGTTTTCATCTTCACTTTTCAAAAACGAAAAATATATATAAAACCCAAAAAGAATCTTCTTTCCCTTTTCTAAGTTTCCTCCACTATAAAGGATTCTTAGACTCGTCTTAGTGCATGCGCACTCGTTCTTCTAGGTCATCAAGCCCTCTCCGTGAGCTTGGAAACATACCTCGAAGACGTCGTAGACGTTCTGCCCCATCAGTCGTATCTGAGGTACGTACTGACCCTGTCATTATGGCAGATTTGCCGATGAATGAGCTTCTCCAAGCACCCATCGAGGGTTATGGAGATGCCATTGTTGTTCCAGCTATTGTAGCTGAGAGTTTTGAGCTCAAAACCGGGTTACTGAATCTTGTAACCTCAAGCCAATTCTACGGTTTTGAGAGGGATGATCCTCATGCTCACATTCGATGGTTTAACAAGATTACATCTACCATCAAATATAAGAACATCCCTTCTAACTCAATCAAACTTCTTCTATTCCCATTTTCTCTCGAGGGACAAGCCCGTATATGGCTTAAAAAACAACCCCCTCGTTCAATTGAGACATGGGAGGACTTAGTTACAAAGTTTGTAAACGAATTCTTTCCACCGTCTAGAACGACAAGTCTTAAAAATGAAATCATCAAATTCACACAAAGATTTGATGAATCATTTAGTGACGCGTGGGATCGTTTCAAAGAATTGCTTCGTAAATGTTCTCATCATGGTTTCACCGAGTTGATGCAAATCGACACTTTCTATAATGGTGTGAGCCAATCTGACCAAGATTCTCTCAATGCCTCCTCTGGAGGTAACTTTTTGAGTAAAACCATCAAAGAAGCTTTAGCGATTATTGAAAATAAGTCTAAGGTCCGTACTGCACGAACAAAGCCATATCATTCTCAGGCTAGTGCTGGTCCTTCTACTTCATCTCCCGTGAGTACTTCTAGCACCGATGCTAAGATTGACAAACTCACGGACGCTATTCAAGCTTTGGTTCTCTCAAACCAAAAGAAAGTCACTTTCACACAAAATCCTTCACATGCTGAAGTGAAGAAAGTGGAAGTCTGTGTTACTTGTGGTGGCCCTCACGCATACTACGACTGTACTGCCACCGATGGTAGTCCTTTTGAAGCTAATGCTATAGCCGGTACTTCAAATCAGGGAGGTAATCAATACCGTCCTCAAATGGAACCAAGTTACCGAGCTAACACCTACCAAGGACCACCCGGTTTTAATCAGAACCAGAATTTGCAAAACCGAAACCAAAACCAACCTCGAATGAACCAAGGTTATCAAAACCAAGGGAATTTCAATTCTGGACAAAATCAAGGTTTCCAACACGAAGGAAACTTTAACCGAAACAATTCCAACCAGGGAAATCATTTTCAGGGAAATGGTAATCCAAATCAAGGGAATTTTCAACATCAAGGTTATAATCAAAATAACCGAATACAAAATTTCCCTAATCAACATCAAGCCATTCCAGCCCCACAACCATCATCTGATGAGTTATTGAGGCAGTTCATGAAAGCTCAAGAGGACACAAACAGGTTGTTGGTCAGCCAGATATCTGAGATTAAAAAATCTTTAAATGATCAACCTTCGGGCTCAGGAAAACTTCCGAGCAACACGATCGCTAACCCGAAGGGCGATGTTAAGGCGATCACAACCCGAAGTGGTGTTTCATATGAGGGACCCACTATTTCCACTACCACTTCTTCTTCTTCCCCCAAGGTAGTGAAAAGTGAGCCTGAGGTGACTAAGGACCAGGTACTTCCTACTAATAACGGAGGTACCAACAACGTCCAACCTCAAGTTGTCCCGAAACCCAAGACTAAACCTCAAGTTGTCTTTGAACATCCTGAAACCCCGGTTGAAAACCCTAAATCCAAACCTTCTATTCCTTACCCATCACGTTTAAATGAGCAAAAGCTCCGCGAAAAAGCTAGTCAACAAATGGATAAATTCTTCCAAAATTTTCAAGAATTACATTTTGACATAAGCTTTGCGGATGCTATCATTCTGATGCCCAAGTTTGCATCCACAATCAAACACTTGTTAAGCAACAAGGAAAAACTGTTTGAAATGGCAAAGACTCCATTAAATGAGAACTGCTCAGCAGTTATCTTGAAAAAGCTTCCCGAGAAGCTTGGAGATCCTGGAAGGTTTCTACTACCTTGTGTCTTTCCAGGAATGGTTGAATGCTATGCCTTGGCCGATCTTGGTGCAAGCATCAACCTGATGCCTAAATCAGTATGGAAGAAACTTTCTCTTCCTGAACTTACTCCTACCTGCATGACTCTTGAGCTTGCAGATCGTTCAATATCTCGTCCACTTGGCATTGCTGAGGACGTATTTGTGAAAGTAGGAAAGTTCCATTTTCCAGCTGACTTTGTGGTTGTTGATTTCGATGCTGATCCTAGGGTTCCTCTCATTCTTGGAAGAGGATTCCTAAGAACGGGCCGTGCTCTCATAGATGTATTTGAGCATGAAATCACATTACGTGTGGGTAATGAAGCTGTTACCTTTAACCTCGATCAAACTTCGAGGTACTCCTCAAATTATGATTCTGAATCGGTTAACCGAATCGATGTCATTGATATTGTTTCAGAGGAGTACTCTCAAGAGTTTCTTGGTTATTCTCATAATTCTGTGAGTGGGGAACCCACCACATCTTCTCTACCTATCATTTTCGACTCTTCCCCTTCTCTCACTCCGTTTGAGAGAAGTGATTTCATTTTGGAAGAGATCGAGGATTTTCTCAAGTGTGATTCATTCCTAGAGGGGATTGATAACGCTGAGATTGATCTGGAGGGAGATATTCTTCTTCTTGAGAAATTGTTGAATCAGGACAATTCTCCTCCACTCCCTCCCGTTGAACTTCATAATGAGGAAATCAAATCAGTTGAGAAAACCGATGAATTTCCTGAGGTCGAACTCAAAGACTTACCGCCTCATCTTGAGTACGCATTTTTGGAGGGTGATGATAAATTACCCGTCATTATTGCTAAAGATTTAAGTGATGAGGAAAAGACTGCTCTAATCAAGGTCTTAAAGTCACACAAGCAAGCCATTGCTTGGAAACTCTCCGACATAAAGGGTATCGACCCTGAATTTTGTACTCACAAGATTTTAATGGAGGATGACTTTAAACCAGCAGTCCAACATCAAAGAAGGGTGAATCCTAAAATCCATGATGTTATCAAACAAGAGGTTCTCAAACTTCTTGATGCAGGATTGATTTATCCCATCTCTGATAGTCCTTGGGTTAGTCCCATTCACTGTGTTCCAAAAAAGGGTGGCATAACTGTTGTCACAAATGAGGATAATGAGTTGATTCCAACTCGATTGGTTACGGGGTGGCGTGTTTGTATTGACTATCGTAAGTTAAATGATGCCACCCGTAAAGACCATTTTCCTCTACCTTTTATGGATCAGATGCTTGAGAGATTAGCAGGGAACGAGTATTATTGTTTCCTTGATGGTTTCTCGGGTTACTTTCAAATTCCCATTGATCCACAAGATCAAGAAAAGACTACCTTCACATGCCCTTATGGAACCTTTGCTTATAAACGTATGCCTTTCGGCTTATGTAATGCTCCAGGCACATTCCAGAGGTGTATGATGGCTATATTTACCGACATGATCGGTAAAACAATGGAGGTCTTTATGGATGACTTCTCGGTCATTGGGGATTCGTTCCAAGCATGTCTCTCCAATTTAGAAAACATGTTGAAACTGTGTAAAGACACCAATCTTTGTCTAAATTGGGAGAAAAGTCATTTTATGGTCAAAGAGGGCATTGTCCTCGGCCATAAGATATCAAAGAATGGGATTGAGGTTGACAGAGCTAAAGTTGATGTCATTGCTAAATTACCTCATCCCGCTACCGTCAAAGGTATTAGGAGTTTTCTGGGTCATGCCGGTTTCTATCGTAGATTCATACAAGATTTTTCTAAAATCGCCCGGCCTATGACTCATCTCCTTGAAAAGGATGCTCCTTTTATCTTTTCACCCGAGTGCATCAACGCTTTTGAAACATTAAAGAAAAAGCTTACTGAGGCACCCATTCTAGTTGCCCCCGACTGGGATTTTCCCTTTGAGCTTATGTGCGATGCAAGTGATTTTGCTATCGGTTCAGTCCTGGGGCAACGAAAAGCCAAACATTTTCAGCCTATCCACTACGCAAGTAAAACCATGACCGAAGCTCAAACTCATTACACCACTACAGAAAAAGAATTATTAGCTGTGGTGTATGCCTTTGAGAAGTTTCGGCCATATTTGATCTTGACAAAATGTGTAGTGTATACGGATCACTCGGCTCTCAAATATCTCTTGGCAAAACAAGATGCAAAGCCGAGATTGCTCCGTTGGGTTCTCCTCCTGCAAGAATTTGATATCATTATACGTGATAAAAAAGGAGCTGAGAACCTAGCTGCTGATCATTTATCCCGATTAGAGAACCCACACCAAGATGTTTTCGAGAAAAAGGAAATAAATGAAACATTTCCTCTCGAGACACTCAATGCGGTTACTTTTCGAGGAGATTCTACTACCCCATGGTTTGCCGACTTCGCAAATTACCATGCGGGTAACTTCATAGTGAAAGGGATGTCGACCCAACAGAAGAATAAATTCTTCAAGGATGTTAAGCATTACTTCTGGGACGACCCCTACTTATTCAAAATCTGTGCGGATCAAGTCATCCGACGGTGTGTTTACGGACAGGAAGCTATTGACATTCTCAAAGCCTGCCATGCTGGACCCACTGGGGGCCATCATAGTCCAAACTACACCACCAAAAAAGTGTTTGATTCCGGGTTTTATTGGCCCACAATCTATAAGGATGCCCAAGATCTCATCAAAACTTGTGAAGCTTGTCAGCGTCACGGAAATATTTCACAACGAAATGAAATGCCACAAAATGCAATTCAAGTCTGTGAAATCTTTGATGTCTGGGGCATTGACTTTATGGGGCCATTTCCATCATCTCGAGGAAATAAATACATTCTCGTGGCTGTTGACTATTTGTCAAAATGGGTTGAAGTAAAAGCTTTACCCACTAATGATGCCCGAGTTGTTGTAAAATTCCTGAAAGCTCTTTTTGCCCGTTTTGGAACTCCACGCGCTATAATCAGTGATCGTGGTACGCATTTTTGCAATGACAAATTTGATAAAGTCATGCAAAAGTATGGTGTAACTCACCGTCTTTCTACTGCGTATCACCCACAAACAAGTGGGCAAGTTGAAGTTTCAAATCGGGGTATTAAAAGAATCTTGGAAAGGACTGTAGGAGAAAATCGTGCATCCTGGTCGGATAAATTGGATGATGCACTATGGGCCTTTCGTACAGCTTACAAAACACCCATCGGGTGTACACCTTACAAGCTTGTGTACGGAAAGGCATGTCATCTTCCGATCGAATTAGAGCACAAAGCCTACTGGGCCTTGAAACATGCTAACTTTGACCTTCAAACTGCGGGTGATCACCGTAAAGTTCAAATGAATGAATTAAATGAACTGTGTGATCAAGCATACGAGAACTCTTTGATTTATAAAGAAAAGACAAAGAAGATTCATGACTCTAAAATCAAGAACCGCGTTTTCAACGTTGGTGATCGAGTCCTTCTTTTCAATTCAAGATTGAAGATTTTCTCGGGAAAACTCAAATCCCGTTGGTCTGGTCCATTCACTATTACAAAAGTTTATCCATATGGTACCGTTGAGTTATCTCAAAATGACGGTCCAAATTTTAAAGTGAATGGCCATCGGTTAAAGCACTACTTTGGAGAGGACATACCATTCATGGTTGTCCCGGATCTTCAAACTTTCCCCATGAACCAATAAATGCGGGGATCGAGTCAAGCTAGTGACTCGGTGATCAAAAACATTAGCCCACAACATGGGTTTTCACCCAACAACCGGTACTTTGAATATTGAGGGCAATATTCAGTTCAAAGTGTGGGGTGTACCATCCAGTACCCCCATTTTAGCTAAAATTTAAAAAAATTTTCTCACTTAGAATGTAATAAATGGTTATCAGTCCGCCATGTCTAACCCACATAAGGATTGGAAATTTTAAAATTTTTTCTCACTTAGAACGTAATAAATGGTTATCAGTCCGCCATGTCTAACCCACATAAGGATTGGCTAATCCAGGAGCAAACGGCTCTTGGTAAAGATATATCAAATCCGTATATGGCTTGCAATTTGCCAAAAATTGTATGGTATTCGACTCACCATATCTTTATAAGTGAAGAGTTGGCTAGCCCGCAAGGTTATGGCTTGTGGTAAAGGCATTAGAATACCATAATTGGTAATCAGCTCACCAAAGATAATAATTATTTTTATCTAAGAGTTGGCTAGTCCAGAAGCAAACGGCTTCTGGTAAAGACAAATCAAACCCGTTGACAGCTGATGATTTGCTCAAAATCATTTGGTTATCATTGTACCAAAGTATCACATACTAAAACAGTGGCTACTCCAGAAGTAATGGCTATCTGGTAAAGAGTAAAATCCATTAAACTTTCAAAAAAGATTGCTAGGGACTAGCAATAGTTTAGTGTGGGGGATTGATGAGTGTCTAAATACTCATCATTTTTGTCACATTTAGACTACAAAAACATTTAAAAACATGCAAATATGCTTCAAAATACAAAAAATATCATTTGATTGTGTTTTTATGTGTTGCAAGTTCAAAATGATCAAAAACAGTTAAAAACGAACATAGTTTGCATAATTGCCAGTTTTCGTCCCTGAAGTTTCAAGAATTGGCAAAACTAGTCCCTGGTTATTCAAAACATGTTAAATATCATCAAAGGTCCTTGGGGATTCATAAGTTGTCAAGATTAGTCCTTTAAGGTTCAAGTTTGCAAAATTACAACTTTGGTCCCCCAAGTTTGAAAAAGTCAAAATTAGTCCCCGGGTGTTTTAAAAAATGGAAAATTATGTTTTATACCCTTGTACTATTCACACTTGACAAGATTGGTCCTTTGGATAACTTTGAAACAGTTACACTTTCAACCCCTAAAAATCCAAAAATACAAAAATGGTCCTTGTGATTATTTACAAACCAACCGGACCAAGTTTTAATAATAACCCAAAATCCAAATCAAATAACCCACTACCCTTATATAATAAAAACCCCAGCCCACCCTTAAACTATAAACCCAAGCCCAAACAAAACAAACCCGGCCCATCCTTTCTTTTATACTAAACTCGGATCCAACCCACCTGGTATAACAAAACCAGTTTGACCTTCGGTCAAACTCTCCCTCTTCCTCACACCATACCGCCAAAACCACCTTCAAATACCGGAAACCACCTCAACCTTTACACCTGGCCTTCCAACTCACCCCCCAGCTGTCTAACCTCTCCCCTCCACCTCCACATATCACCAAATTTCTTTAATTACAAAAACCTGCTTAAACAACTTGTATGACCTTTTGGTGCCAAAAATGCATTTCAACGATTGGGATGAATTCAAGCTAATCCAAAGGTGTGGAAGTGATCAGTGATGTCGACAAGCAAATTCCCAGATATTTTTAGTATTTATAAGCCATGTAATAGACTAGAAAAAAGTAGTAGTAGTTTTTTAGTTAATCGTATTTCAATTTCAGTATTAATCTTTTGTAATCTCAAATTTCCAGTTATTAATATAAGTTCATTTCAGTTATATTGATCTAGTTTAAGTCACTTTGTATTGAGAATTCAGTTATAATTAAGTTTCAAGTAACCTGTTAAGAAATATAAGTTCGAACCCTATTAAGTAATAATCAAAAGCTTCAATCAACCTTCCTATAAGCTTACATAAGCTCTCTATAGCTTTTGATAAGCTTATGATAGTATAAACCATTCTCAGTCTCAAAGTTTGAAGAAAAGTCAATGAAAGTCAATGGAAGGGTCAAATAAGCTACTCTGGTGTTAAAAGCTATAAAGGAAGGCTCAAAATTGGTTTTCTAGCTTGTGTGAACAAGCTAGAAGGGTTCTGGTCCTTGGTTCTATGTGTCACAGGCATATTCAGTTGTAAGATTTTTAAATAATTTTCATCTTTACTGTTACACTGCTTATTATCAGCTTAGTTTATAAGTTTATTGCTTAATATAAGTCATTAGTTATATTTCATCATTCATATCAGTTTTAAATAGTCATTATCTTTTATTTACTTAATAATCACTTAATTAAGCCAATTTAGACTAAAAATAGTAAATAGCTTAATAATAAGTTCAATCCAGTTTTTATTCTCAATTAGTCCTTAAATAAGTTAATTAAACTTAGTTCAATTCATAACCTAGCCTAATTAAGTCATTTCCAGTTTAAAAGTCCAAATCAGTTTCAAAAGGGTGTTTGGCTTAAGCAGAAAAACAGGCCAAACAATAGTGTACTGTTCATTGACCATAAGCCCAACTTTGATCTAGCTTTTATAAGCCATTGTAAGCTGTTTTCAAGTTCTTATAAGTCATTTAGGTGTAAAATCAAGTTTTTAGTTATTTGTGTTGATTTGAGGCTGTGAAAAGCTCATACAAGCCATAATAAGCTACAGGCTTATTTAGACCATACCTTTGGCATTTTTATAGTCCCAGTAGTCCCTTTAGTGTATACCATAAATCTTAGAACCAGTGCACAATTGTGCACGAAGCTACAAACCAAAATAGACCTGCTCAGTATGTACTGAGCAGTCCTTGTGGTTTTTAGAGATCTTGCACGAATTTTAATTACCTCATCATAAGCTCCCATAAGCTGAAATTCTAGATTAATAAGCTCACCTAGCTTGTCTCCATATAGGAATTTTCTTGTGATTTTTAGAACTCCTTTGAGCCATCTAATCTAGGCCTGCAAAAGGTCCATTTTGCCCTGTGCCTACATATCTCAGCAGACCCTAAGAAGCTTAAGCTTCTTTTGAGCTTTTAAGCTTATAAGCCTAGCTTTTATCAGTTCCTTTAGCTCATTCATAAGTTTCTCAGTCTATTTCAACTTTGTCCATAAGCTTATAGCTTAATTTCCAGCTTTTAGCTTGTTTTGTAAAAATCCAAAGCTCAAAAGCTTGGCTGTTAAGCCATTAAGCTTCTAAACTGCTTATTTTTAAGTTCCAATAATTTTGTCTTCATTAAAGTTTGTTTTTACCAGTAGTATAATAGTTTTGTAAAAGAAAATCCAAGAAAAGCCGACATAAAAATAAGTGATAGCTTCTATTTAAGCCATTTGGCTTATTTTCAGCTTTTTCATAAAGCACTTTTCAACTTTATATTTTTCTTATCTTCCTGTCACCTTAAAATAATTTAGGAAAAAGTTTCAGATTTTTATTAATAGTTTTAATATTTTTAATCTATTAATTAGTTTAAAATAGTAATTAAATCATAATAAATAGAATTTTAATCAGAAAAATATAAATCTTTTTTAAATAATTTTCTTTTGTCATTTATAATCTAGGAAAAATATAGTTATATTATTAGACCTTAAGAAAAACAAAAATAGAAAAATAGTGATAGCTTCTATTTAATAGAATTTATCTTTTTAAATTTTAATTTAGCAAGTTTCATTTTTATAATTTTCTTAGCTTCTATTTACTTAATAATATTTATAGAAAAATTTTTAGATTTTTCTTTGATCATTTAGTATTTATTAGAATTTTAATTAGTTTAAATATTAATTAATAAGTAATTAATTAATAATAATTAGATAAAAAGTATAAAAAATATATTTTCAGTTTTAAAATAAGTTTTATAATATTTTAGATTTATCTTAGTCATAATTTCATTTTTCTAGGTTTATTTCTTATTTTCTTACTTTTTAGGTAATTATTTAATAGTTAAAAATAGTTTTTAATTAATAATAATTAATTAATAAGTCAAATAAATAATTTTATTTTTCCAATAATTTTCTTTTATTATTAGGATTGTAAAAATATAATTTTCATATCCGTAGGCCTTTTATTTATTAAATCTCACTTTTTATTTTGTACGTTTACGTTTATTTAAATTTAAACGTACGTTTTTAGATTTTAGACGTTTTTAAGTAATTTGGTTCCCTGTATTTATTTCTGTAGCTTGGTTAAAGCTATTCTCTTTTTTATTTCCTTAGTTTAATAATTTCAAAAACCCTTTCCCATTCAATAGCACTTGATCACAATTCGTCTATAAACACAATTTCACGCTTCGCTGGGATATAACGACCCGGGAAAACACTATACAACTTGGTTAGTTGTCTTCAATTGGTTTGACTTTATTTGACCACATCCGTGGTTGATTTAAGTTGACTGTTTGAGGCCAATCACCGGCTCTCAAAGTCACCATGTGTGTTTTTCAAGGTATTGTGTGGAGATTAGGAGAGAATTTTGATGCAAATTTTGTTCACTACGTAAAACAGGTTTTCACGTATAGTTGCGTACTTTTTTTAAGGTTTTGCCCCTTTGAAAATTCTTTAGAAAGTTTTGGATTAGTGGAGCGAAAAATGATGTCATCCACATAAATCTGAACGATCAAGATGTCACTGTGGTATTTTTTTGTAAAAGGTGTTGGATCAACAATACCTTTGGTGAAGTTGTTCCGAATTAGAATTGAAGATAGTTCATCATACCATGCCCGTGGAGCCTGTTTTAGACTGTAGATGGCCTTCTTTAGCTTGTATACGTGGTCTGGATGTTGCATATCCACAAAGCCTTCGGGTTGACTCAAGAACGCTGTCTTGATATCCATTTGATAGACATAAATCTCTTCCTTAATAGTGCCATTCAAGAACGCTGTCTTGATATCCATTTGATAGACCGTGATGTTCTCGTGAGCTGCGTAGGCTAGAAATATCCAAACCACTTCTAGTCTTTACACTGGCACGTATGATTCTTCAAAATCTATTCCTTCTTCTTGAGAATATCCTTTAGCCACTAGGCGAGCTTTGTTGCAAATTACAGTCATTTTTCGTCTCTTTTGTTCTTCTATAACCACTTGAGATTTGTAACCGGTTTGTCGATCGGTCGTTTGACTTTTTCCCAAGAGTCATGTATTTTGTATTGTAGAAGTTCTTCCTGAATCGCTTCAATCCAGCTTTCATTCGACATTGCTTCATGAATGTTCTTTGGTTGTTCATCCATGCATATAGCAAGTGCAAAGATACAAAGTTCTAGAGTTGTTCCTAGTCTGCTTCTCATCATTACTGGCTGTTGTAAATAGCCGAGCACTTGGTGGATTGGATGGTCTCTTGTCCATTTTATTTCTGAAGGATACCGTGGAATTACCAAATCCCAATTGTTAGCCCTTGAAGATGATTCAGCAGATCCCATTGATTGATTAGCAAATGGATTGTTGAATTCTTCTAACTCTTCATTGTTATGGATTGGTGTTTGTTCATCTTTAGATTGTTGGTTCTGCTCTTGTACAACATTTTGTTGTAGAATGATTTCAATGACTGGTGTTTGTGTAGTTTATGTAGATGAGTTTGTTGTAGTTGGTTCTTCTTCTTCGACGGTTGTTGATACATCTTGTGGTTGTGGTTGTCGATTTTGTTGAGTGGGTGTAGCGGAACGATGTGTTGATGCATTTGTCAAATTTCCACCTTGATATGCATCAAACAATAACTGAAAGAAATTTTCCAATTCTTGATCTTTAGGCTTATCACAATTTGTTGTTTGAGCTTCTTTAGGTATGAGTCCTGAACTGATGTATCAAGAAGTCTTAGTGTTAAGATCGGGTCTTAATCTGTTGTAACTAGAAGCCATCGGGTTAAGCACGGGTTCTAGAGCGAGTCTCTCAGAAGCCATAGTCATGGTTGACATATCAGTTGAGAAGATCCATATGCAAATCTGTTAAATCTGCACATGAAGAGATAGACGATGACACATTTGATTTGGACTTGGATCCCCACATAAGAATGGGTTATGAGTCATTAGTTGTAAGAACATTATCATCTGATAGATCTTCAAATGATATCTCTTCATCCCAGACACATGGATGTTCATTGGATGTACAAGATGTGCAACAGTTGTTGTGTTTCTGTTGTAGTTCTCGTAGTGATACCTTTTTTGGAACATATTTGTGTTTCAGTTTCTAAGATGTCTTAGACTTATGCCATTTAGGCGAAAGGTTGAGCTTGCTTATGTTGCTGTCATTAAATTTTTTTGAGCACAGAGTTGCAATCATCTATCATCAATTCAGCAAGCTTAGCTCGAAGAATTGTGTTTTCATTTTTAAGCTCTTGTGATTTTCTTAAATTTGGATTTTGTTCAAATTCAAGCTCTTCACGTTTTTGAAATAGACTGAAATTTAGATGATAACACTCATTTTCTTTTCGTTCAAAGTAATTTTCAAATTCAGCATTTTGTTTGTCTAGCAGATTTTGATAGTACTCAACATTTGTAAGACTGTACTGATGTACAACAGTCAATATAACATCATTGGATAGGATGTTTATTAGAAAATCATCAATGAGATTGTCGTTGTTCTGAGATTGACATGTGACACAAGTTTTTGAAGACTGTTTGAGTCTATCAGAAATCGACTTTTTGAATTCAGCAAGATTATTTCTTAATTTGACATTGTCCTTTTCAAAATTAATAGAAAGTAACGTCTGATTAGAGAGTTGAGTATTAAGTTTAGAAATCTCTTCAATTGCCCATTTGACGGTTCATTTGTGAAGGTCTCTATTTTGAGAGACATAGTCGTTGTAAAATATTTCTGTTGGTCCGGTTTAACTTGAGCAACTCATGAATTAACGAAATAAAGACAAACACGTGCCGTTTGGACCTTGAAAGTATAACGAGTTTATGATTCATGATAAGCGAAATTACAAGTTTGTTCAAGAACCCACTTAGACACACTAATGACTTGGTTGACTTTTCAATGAGGATAGTTGTAGATGGCTATCCCCGGTGAGAGACAAATTAAGAGGTACTTAGAAGCAAGCTAGGCTTGGGTTCCAAGTGTGTTGAGGATTCTAACACTCTAACTGTTCGTAGATAGGCACATGCCTAGACATTGAGCCTTGATGTCCTTTTGGTTTACCGTAGTTGACAACACCGGGTTCCTATGAGCTTCTTTTATATCTTGGGAAGGAACAAACTTTATCTTCCTAAGAGTTTTCCCGCTTAAACTCTATAGTCTTCACCTAACGTTCTTGGTCTATGATTAGAAAGCTGAGAGATCATCAAGGTATTCCTGCCCTTGATGATCCCCTGTTCCTGAGCTAGAGTTCTGTTGCTCACACTGGCTGATGAGAACTTTGTAAGAACTCTTTGACAATATCTGAGGCATGAACTACTGATGTTGATGTTCAGTGAGTTTTTCTTGTTTAATCAATTCATCCAAGATTCTTGATGTATTTGATCTTGAGCCTTGTTCAGGGAGTCATGTTGATCAGTCAAAACTTCTTGATGAGTTAGATTTGAAGGTTGGTGAGGTAGTCATTGTCAATGAGAGAAAGGCCATCATGGATAAAGAGACATTAGTCAGATCTCAGTGTCCCTGATGTTTGCTCACGTATCTTACTCACTGAGACTGCATCAGATGAGTAAAGCGCAAGTTCAGCTGGACTTTGCCAACTCTTTGAAGAATGTTGTCTGAGCTACATCCCTTTATTAGGGAGAGTCATTCTCACTGATCCTCAATGAGTTAGATAATCACTGATATTCTGTCGGTGAGTGTCGGGGCTATTTTATGTTCAAATCTTTGTCAGGGATATTTGGGTAGTTGCCGACCCAACAATCTCCCCCTATTTTAACATAAAGATGGCCAGAGTTTTATCAGGGATAAGTGAGCATAACAGCTTCTTCTTATCCTCTGATTTACAACAAGGTATAATGTACGACTATTGTTTTGATTCTATGTGCTACTACTTGTTGGATTCTATCAGTGATAAGTGAGCATAATGGCTTCTTCTTATCCACTGATTTACAAGTATTATCTAAAGTAAACAATATCGATATAAGCTCTTGTCTTCGATACCTGTTGTTGAAGATGAAGAATGGCTATTTTCTTCATCTTCAGTCACCATCTTCATCCTTGGTTCTATCTTTACATAGTTTTTATTTTCAGGGTCTCCTGACCTATATTGCCCAGGGTCTCCTGAGTATTCCCTCAGGGTCTCCTATTTTCAGGGTCTTGCTTAGGGGTTTCTTCGATTCAGTTCTTAGCAAAAACTTGCTAATCATAGAAATCCTAAGCTATTATCAGTTTGTAAGTGAGCAAAAAAAGTGGCTTCTTCTTACACGCTGATTTACAACAAAGAAAAATATACATATTTTATAGTAAAAACAATTCTGTGTTGTCTTTGAACCAATTCTTCTTCTGTGTGCTCAGGGTCATGTTCCCTGATTCTTGTTATGCTCAAGTCTTTATAACAATTATCATGTGAACTCAGTTCCTGATGATTTGTGCATCAGGTTCACACATCCTCAGTCATGACTATCGCAGATTCTCATAAATACCTTCTCCCCCTTACCAGCTGCAACTTTTGTGAAAGCATTTGGGGTATTTATGGTTATGGTTAAGGCTAAGGAACTCAGTTCCTTCATTGAATGTCTATCAGTTAGAATAATAGACATTGAGACCTTTCAGGGTGTCATCCTAAAAGGTCCTTAGGGAGTGACTTACTTAAGCTGTGAACAAGCTGTCAGTGAGTCATGCTCTCTGGAAGTTTACATCCTTTTTATTCATAGTTTACATGAAAGAAGAGATTAGTTCACATTAATCTCTCCATGACTAGAATTTGTAAGTTATCTAAACTTAATCAGTAGTAAGTGAGCAAAGGCTTCTTCTTACATACTGATTATTACATCAAAGAATTACAATATTTTCATACCAAATTCTATTTTGCTGATTAAGTACGAGTACACTCTGGAGCTTGACTTTGTTCTCTTCAGTTCTACAACCTTTTTAGTCTGTAGTCCAGCGACTTCGTATTTAGTGCTCTGTGAACCAGCAACCACTCTGGCCAGTAACTTGTAGACCCAACAGGTAGTAAGTGAGTACCACCTATTTTATTCTTTCCAGTCCCTGAACATCGAACAACCCTAATCAACCAGTTGATCTTGGTTGCTCAGATGGGGGACTGTTATGTTTAATGGCTGGTCTAATAGACGGGTAGAGCAAAGTAGCATTTCCGTTGCAGATCAGCCATATTTTAACCCAGCCGACAACCATGTCCTTTATGCTTCCGGGCAAGGTAACAACAAGGATGAGAAATCAGGGATTTTCATCCTTTGTTGCTTGACGTCGTTAGGTGATGTTTCTTGAAGATCAGGGATTAGAGCAATCCCTGATGTAGGATTTGTATCTATCCCTAACAACATATCCTTTTCCCTACTCTGTTCCCCTTTAATATCATCTGATGATCCACCAATTTTCGCACCAAATATGGTTGTTACTGAGATTAACTATATTACATCCTAGGATGTTTCCACTGTCATAACTTGCATGGAACTAAGTTCCCTTCAAGTTCCTAACAGTACCTTAGGCACTAGTAGTGCTGAGGTGGAGTGGATGGAATGATGTTGGATAGGCAGTTTGAGCATTACCTTGCACCAGAAAGATTTAATGTCACTTTTTGTTTGAGGAGATGCTCGAGGATGTTATGGAGGGGATTTTGATGTTAGGATTTTTGTAGAGGGCGGTGGTTGAATGTTATTAGCAGTCATTTAAGAACGGCTAAAAGTTATTAGTAGTCATTTAAGAATGGATCTAGATCATAAGTATGATCCACCCGCTTTGATACCACTTGTTGGTCCAATTTAACTTGAGCAACTCATGAATTAATGAAATAAACACAAACACGTACCGTTTGGACATGGAAAGTATAACGAGTTTATGATTCATGATAAGCGAAATAACAAGGTTACTCAAGAACCCACTTAGACACACTAATGACTTGGTTGGCGTTTCAATGAGGGTAGTTGCAGACAACTATCCCCGGTGAGAGACAAATTAAGAGACACTTAGAAGCAAGCTAGGCTTGGGTTCCAAGTGTGTTGAGGATTCTAACATTCTAACTATGTTGTGGTATCCTCACTTCTTACTCTCTATTGAATGCGCACATTCTGCTTTGGTTGCGACGGGTTTATATAGCGGTGAGATTACTGTTGCTTCACGTGGGAATAGTGTACTTGCCAACTGTTCGTAGATAGGCACGTGCCTAGACGTCTATCCTTGATGTCCTTTTGGTTTACCGGAGTTGACAGCACCGGGTTCCCATGAGCTTCTTTTGTGTCTTGAGAAGGAACAAAGTTTATCTTCCCAAGAGTTTTCCCCTCTTAAACTCTATAGTCTTCACCTAACCTTCTTGGTCTTTGATCAGAGAGATGAGAAATCATCAAAGTATTCCTGCCCTTGATGATCCCCTGTTCTTGAGCTAGCGTTCTGTTGTTCACACTAGCTGATGAGCACTTTGTAAGAACTCTTTGACAAAATCTGAGGCATGAACTACTGCTGTTGATGTTTAGTGAGTTTGTCTTCTTTAATCAGTTCATCCTAGATTCTTGATGTCTTTGATCTTGAGCCTTGTTCAGGGAGTCATTTTGATCAGTCATAACTTCTTGATCAGTTCGATTTGAAGGTTGGTGAGGTGGTCATTTTCAATGAAAGAAAGGACATCAGGGATAGAGAGACATTTGTCAGATCTCAGTGTCCCTTGTGTTTACTCACGTACCTTACTCACTGAGATTGCATCAGATGAGTAAAGCGCATCTTCATTTGGTCTTTACCAACTCTTTGAAGAATGTTGTCTGAGCTACATCCCTTTATTAGGGAGAGACATTCTCACTGATCATTAGTGAGTTAGATAATCACTGATATTCTGTCAGTGAGTGTCAGGGCTATTTTATGTTCAAATCTTTGTTAGGGACATTTGGGTAGTTGCTGACCTAACAATTTCAAATTCTTTCATTCTATCTTTGTAAAGAATTTCATTGGCCTTATGTCTCTCAATCTCATTAGTTAATTTGACATTTGCGTTTGTCAACTCGCGATTTTTCAATTTAACTTTCTCAATCTCTAGTCTACATATATGAATTAATGATTCATGGTAAGCACAAGTTTGCTCATCATTCATTACATTCTGGGTTTCTGAGATTCCATTCGAATCCATATCTGGAGTACTGGAATTAATATTGCTATTAATCTCCTCCTCTACATATGTGTTCATAACGGATTTTATAGTCGCATAATGCGGTGTCTCATGAGTATACATATCATATATATCATTATCATAACGTATGGTATAGTTACATACCTCTGAAAGTCCATCTGAGTCATAGATGGGAGGTGTGAGTGCCTCATTGTCATTAGATGAAACTTGAAGGTTTGCCATGAAGATGCAATTTGCATTAACTTCTTTTGTATCCTCTTCACAGTTAGCTAGCGCCAAATATTCATGTGCTTCAGCAGTGATTTGTATCCCCGCTTCTTCTTTCTGAGCCAATAGCAATGCTTCCTGGAAGTATCTAGCATCCTTTCTGATTTTTCCAACAGTGCAAGTCCTAGCATAATGTTCGATACCCTTATGGTTATAACACTGATTTTGATTTCCTTGATTAGCATTTCCCATATTCCCAACTACGTGAGCTGCAACATTCCCATTCTGATTTCCCATATTCTGATTCCTCTGATTCCCAGTATACCGACCCCTATTTTGCCTCGAATTTCCCATCTGCATACCCTGAGCATATCCTTTTTGATTACCATTAACTGCAACCAAGCGTCCTTCTTGACCCATATTCATACCCGTTTGTGCAATTTGCCTATTACGAGTATTTGATGATATCCGTTGGTTGTTGTTAGTTGGTTTATTGTAGCGAACGTTGAATGCTTTGGATAGCATGGCAAAAGCTTCTGTCAAGGCCTTTGTGCCTTCATCACAATCAAGTGTTGTGTTGTCTGCAACTTGGTAATGTTGTATCGGTTGTTGTGGAATGAGTTGTGGAATGTCGTTTTGAGGAATTGTTTGTTGCATGAAGTTGTTATTAGAAGATGACGGTTGATGTGTGTTATAAGTAGGTATGGGTGTTAGTGTATTAGCAATCAATGCTAGTGGATCGTGATTCTTCAACATATTCTCTTTCTTTACTTCATCTGCTTTAGCTTGGTTTTGCTTTAAGAAATCATAAAGTTGATCAAAGTTCACAGCATGCAAGTCCTTGGGTTGACTAACTATAGTGACATATCGTCCCCATTCTTCTTGAAGGTTGTTAAGGAACTTGATGTTGCTAACTATCACTGAAGGAGTCAACTTGTTTCTTGTAAGCTCGTTCATAAGAGTACAGTAGCGATGATAGTAAGATTCAATGGTATCTCCAGGTGTAGATGTGAATTTCTCAAACTCTGTCAACAGCTTATTTTCCATGTCCTGCTTACCAATTTCAGTTCCATGACATAATCTTCGAACTCTTTCCCACATTGCATTAGCACTTTCACAGCTATCTACTACATTGCATTAGATTTTGGATTAAGTGCATAGCAAGATCATCAGCTTCAATTTGAAGTTTGTCATCCCCACTGTACTCTACTTCTGTTTGATCACGAAGGTGAGGTAAAACTGGTGGTGTAAAGTTAGGATCTCCTGGATCTTGGATTTGTCGAGGCTTAAAAGGTCCTTCCATTATGGATTTGATCATGAGTTTTCCATTAGGCTTGGTTTTTAGATAGCGAAGCATTCGATTTTGCCATTGATGATACCCAACTTTCTCATGCGTAGGAGAACATTTTTCATTACCCGTTGTGTAAATATCTTGGTGAGTTGACATTGTGTAAGTTTGTTAGGATTTTGGATTGATGATGTGTTATCGATTTTAAAAAAATTTCTTGAAGGATAACGGTTCTCAAAAACTTTTACCCAATTTTAAGTTAGTTAAAGTTTCTTAGAATGTGTTCAAGTTTATTCGAAATTTTTGTTTTTAGGTTGTTAGGTTTCTTTTCAACAAAAGTCCAATAATTACTCGAAATCCCAATAGTTTTCAAAGTGAATAGTTCTCAAAGGGTGAATCTCTCGAAACGTTCTAAGTTAATAGAAAGGTATCTATTGATGGTGAAAAGTTCTCGAAACTCTAATTTTTAGGTTGAAAATGTTCTTGCCTAAAAATACGGGTTTTTTCTCGAAACTTCTCTAAATTTTACTCGAAACCTTAATTTCTCGAAACTCTAAACTTTTACTTGAAATGCCGCATCACGTAAGTAGTGGAATCTCAACTAACTAAAGTACTCGAAACTGCCACGTAGGATTACTCGAAATCAGAATTACTCGAAAAGCCAAAAGTATTCGAAACCAAAATTACTCGAAACCGAAAGTATTCGAAATGCCACGTCAGCCAGGTAGTGGAACTCCAACTAAAAAGTACTGCCACCTAGATTTCGAGAAAACTCAAATTTTTCGAAAACTTTTGAAGATTGCAATTTTTCGAAAACTTTCCTGCTATAGTAACTTTCAAATAATTCCTAAAAACAACTTATTTTGTGAATCTTTTTAGGTTATTCTTAGATAACTAGCTAGGTAACTACTAAAACTACTCGAAAGTTTAAACCTTTAACTAATCTAACCACTAGTTCTAAGATTTAAGACTTAAATAGTTTTTTTGAAAACTTTCGTTGTACTACCCTTTTCGAAAACTACCTAAATGAAACTAATAAACCTATAAATCTAACCAATAACTATCATGTGGCTCTGATTCCAATTGTAGGCTCCCATTCTAATCAACAAACTACACATAAATATGGTGACTTGATGGTATTCATGGTGGTGGTGGTGATAGATGTAGCGGTGGTGGTTGTAGAGAGAGAGAGAGAGAGAGATGGAGAGAGTCTTTGTATTATCACACACTACAAGTGAGACTTATTTGCTTACAAATACCCTCCAACGCCTTATAGGCTTGGGTTGGGCTTAGTTTCCCTTGGGCTTGACTATATAAGACTTAACCTATTTGGACTAAACTATTAGCCTATTATATTACTTCCTATAGCCCGTTACTAGACTCTTACATAATACATATAATCGTTACACAGTTCCTAAATATAGAATGACCATCACTTCTATTACTTTCTACTAAAAGTAATGCTAACATACATAACTAGACTTTTTATTTTTCAAGTATAAATTTTACTTGCACACTTGACAAAATAAATTTTATTTTACAAAAGACTACTTACATTTTTAAATATATACAAGTTTACTTCCTATTTAAAGAAAATCAGAAATATTTTTTTACCTCATGCATGACATCAATCAATAGTTGACTTTCATGAAATGTCATGTCAAATCTTTCCATTTCTAGAAAGATCTTATAGTTGACTTTTGTGTCTTGTCACATCAAGTCTTTCATTGGTGACACAACACAATAATATTTTTTTTCCTATAAATAGCAAGCACTAGCAAGACATTTCAATCATCTATTTCACACACATTTTTTCTACACTATTTTCATATATGTAGTCACCAATTAACACCAAGTATTTTCCTACATCACTAACTCTTGATCATAATGCTTCTAACTTTATTTTGTTGTAAGCATACTTCTATGATGATCAACTAAACAAGTTTAAAGATCTTGCCATCCACATCCACCAAAGCACATCAACATATGAAGATTCAAGGGCACTTGTCATCTTCATTCATTGAAGACTTCTTATTTAAGAGGATCATTTAGAATAGACATTCATATCCATTAGACATTTGTGTATTGGATCATCATTATACACATCTTTGTATCATCACCATATATACACCTTTGTAGAGTATAGATCGGTTAGATCTGAGGTTGGTTCTACCTCGAACTAAAACTCGATATTTATCTTTGTACCAGATAAAGTGTAAGCGACGTTAGGTTGGTTCTACCTTGAACTAGAACTTGGTATTTGGTTTTGTACCGGAAAAAATGTAAGCGACATTGTAAGGTTTTCTCTGCCGGATTAAGGGAGGTTGTTGACTTAGTGAAGTAACTCTTGAGTTGGGTACTCGGGGAGTGGACTACGGCGAAGAGGAGCTTCGTGGCCGAACCACTATATATCCTTGTGTTTGGTTTGCGCTTTCTTTTACTTTACGTATCTCTTTACATTTATATTTTCATTATACGTATGTTTGTGGCTTTGCGATATGATTGTGTTGTGGTAACATGTTTTATTTTATGCTCTATAATATTCTTATTAATTAGCATTGTCACTTTTCTTACTACGTCACACCTGATTGGTTGTTAGATACAAAAAGATTTAATTTTTTAAACGGAAACGTATTCTCCCCCTCTACGCTTTCCACATAGTGGAATTCAGAAAAGACATCATTATCATTACAAAAAATTTTGAATAGAAAGGAGATTCCTTGTAATTTCGGGTGTGTGAAGAATATTTGAAAAAGTAAAATTTTTGTGTGCTGAAATTTTATTTATGCAAAGGGTATGGTTTTTTAGAGTTTTTGATTTAGCCGTTTAAATCTTAAATTGATTTTGGGGTTTGGTAATATTTATTATGATTGCTGCATGAATTTTGATTAGGGTGTTGTAATTATGCAGAATTTAAGGTTTGAGGTGGTGGTTTGTACATATAATCTCGGTGGTGCTTGCTTGGCTATGATGATTTCGGCACTCTTTATTGGAGGTCAGTGTCTTTAGTTATGTTCTCCCTGCATGTTGTTGATAAGGATTTATTTGGTACCTTTTTTAGTGGTCATTTAAGCGAAAAATCGAGTAAATATGATCAAATATTGCCTCAAATCGTTTCTTTTTGTATTATAGGTACTTGGGACGAGAATTGTTGAAAACGACACTTTTGGATGATATTTGGATGATAAAGTGAAGAAAACGACGAAGTCGCGAAAAGTACGTCAGAAATGGAGGTCTGACGGTGTCACTAGATACAACGTGATGCCGTCCCTTGTAAACTCGTGGAAGATTTCTAGTGTTGAGCTAACATGTGACGCCTCAGAAGATTTTGAAGGCTTTATAACCTGACACCGTCAGGAGTAAAGTGGAGATGGGTGTCACACTTTATGCTAACAAGAGACGGCTCAGAAGTATTTTACGAGTGACGGCTTCAGATCCCTTTCTGACGCCGTTAGAGTGGCGATTACACAGACGAAACCCTAAACCACCTCGAGTTGACGGCTTCAGAGGCTATAACCTGACGCCGTCACATCTTTTGGAGAATAAACACTAGTCGAATTTCAGCAGCTTGGTAAGGGTTTTTCAACCCTTGAAACTTATGCTTTATTGAAGATAACTTATTCGTTTTATCATTCAATATGTCTATGTGTTGTTTGATGAATTGTTTATCTTTTCTTCTTCTATCATGCTAGCTTAAGTTAGTTTGTGTTTGCTTAGATCTAATGAAACCTAGTTATTGAATATTAATTTGTTGTCTCTTGTTTAGTTGATTGCTATCGCGTTATGTTAAGAAAACTGGCTGACCTCTTATATGTAACTAGCTTGAACGTCTTAAAAATGCAACCGTAGAGTTCACTATTGGTTTTGTTCGTTTTATTTATTGCCTGAATTGCGGCTTGTAGATCCTAGAAAACTTAATGGATGTTAAGGGATTTATGGGAGACTAATATTCATAGAGTTGGGGACTTCGGCACCTCCCCACGACCAATAATAAGGAATACGACGCTTTAACTAAAATAAAGAATCAATAGGAGATAACTAGGGAGTAATTAAATCTAAGTAAACACGCTTTTTTCCTATCATAAGAAGTGCACCAATTTACTTTTTCTTGTTTTTAGTTTAATTTTAGTTTTATAATTAGTTTTTGGGTTAGTTAATTAAAGAACTAATTCCGCCCACTCCTTCAAAACTGAGATTTTAATTGCTTTCTAAAAAAATATAAAAATACAAAAAGAATCATCCCTCACCTCCTATCTCGTCATACATCTTATCCTAACGACACTATTCCCTTAGAGAACGATCAATCCCCCGGACCTACCTATACTACACTACAACGATCGGGTACACTGCCTGGAAGATTGCAAGCTTCTCAAGACCACTTGAGAAGTAAAACCTTTTGCATGGACGCAATCCTCACATCAAGTTGTTGGCGCCGCTTGTAAAACCCTAACTTTTCAAACATTTGAAATTCCTATTTTGCCCCTCCAACATTGAATCTATAAGAACTCTCATAATGACATAAGAACATTATAAATCTACGAAACCTTACACTTTACATTATGTACTATAATTAAAAGAAAATTAAACTAACCTAAGTTTATCAAAAATAAATATTTGTTATACTATAAAAATAAACTTCCTAAATGGGAACCTTATCACACGTCCAAATCAAATGTGTAACATTCAATTTTGTGATTTATCCTTCCCTAAAAGTTGGCCACCAAATGAAACTTATAACCGAAACTTGATTGCAAATCAACACCATTCAACTCAAAATTTAAAACCCTTTTATTACTTTCCTACTTAAGCCACGCTCCCCCCAATGATTCAGGATTAAAACACGCTTTCTCTTGACCCTATCCCCAATTCAGTTACATCGAAACAGAAAAGCAAAAGCACACATACAAGCTATTATTTTTCTCTCTAAAAATCCAAAACACTCGAAGGGCTGCTGCGTTCGTGTAATCTAACGGGGTGTTTGTGATCGTGGATAATAGTTGTTGTTGTTCGTGGGATTAGGGTTGGTTTGTGAAGCTTGTTCTTGTTTCTTTTCCTTCATTCGATCGCTCACAAGGTACCCTAATCAACTTTGTGTTCTTCTAATCGACACATATGATTTGAACAATGAAAACATTAAAACCTAATTCTAAACCATTCGACCATAAATATTTCAATCATGCTGTGTTTAATTCGATCTGGTATGTACAATATATTCGACCATGTTTTCTGTATTGGACCTTAATTATTCAACCCTAAAGCTGACCTATTCGACCCTATTCTGGTTTTATTAAACGTGCTTATAAATCTGGTTAAACCCTTGAATATGTAATAAAGAATGGGCTGTGCATGAGTTATGTTTTGGTCTTGTTATTGCATGATAATATGAACACTTTAAAATCTATGCGTTTTGAGTGATCTAAACCTATAAATTTTCACTCATTAATCTGTTATGGAACATATTAAAACAAGGTTATAATGTTGTTAATGATCGCGGCATATTATCACATGAAATCATAACAAGTATTGCGCCTAGATGTTTGTTTTGTGCCGCGAGTCTATAAACTGTAAATGACATTCGACATGCTCTTTTTGTCAACCTAAAGATGACACCAAACCAGCCCATATTAACCCCCTAAAATACCAGTAAAACCAACCCTCATCTTGTTCTAAACTCTATGTCTAATACAGGATATTAAAAAGAACTTATAGTTAAGTCATGTCACATAAAATCACACTTGTATAAGAGCTAGCGCCACATGAAATAATAAAACTATATGCCTATGTTGTTGTCCTTGGTGTCGGTTTTGTGGGCTGTTTTGTGTCATCTATTCCAGCCCCATGTCGACCTCTATATAACCATAAGCAAGCCGTAAAATTCTGCCTCGCCTAAGATCTTTTATGGCTCGATGAAACTGGTGGTATGTGGGCTGTTTGGGTGTCGTATGGGCGTGTCTAAAACCTGTTAAACATTTTACCATGGTCGTAGTAAACTGGTGTTAGTTTGAGTTGTTGCTGCCTCGTTTGAAAACCCTCTCGCACCACCTTCATTTTTGTCTCGCCATTCCGGCTTAGTCTTATTTGTCTCGCCCAATTGCTACCTCGCCAAACCAGTCACAAACTTCTATATTGGTCTCGCCAAGTGTGTCGCGGTATGAGTTATTTTACCGACTTGTCATGAGGTAACCGATGATAAAATGTGATTCAATTCGTATATATTTTGTTTATTTCGAGTTCGATAGCGGGTCTCGGTATTACCCTATGTTGATCGACCTATATGTAGAAGAAGATGCAAAAATGAAACTTGCTTCTTTTATTTTACGTAACTGATACTCGACTTCGAAAGTTAAGATTAAAATGAAGTTTATTCACGTGAACAATTGCATGTGTAGTTATATATTAGCCTAAAGGAAAGAACTAATTTTACACCTTTAACCCTCAAACAATGGTAAGTTTACATGATAGTCCCTGAACCTTGCCATATTAACACTTTTAATCTTAAACTATAGAAATTGTCATATTAACACTTATACTATTATATTTATCACATTAAACCTTTAAGTTTATTAAATTGTCATTTATAACCCTAAAACATTTTAATTTGACATAATTAATCCTGAACCATTATAATTGTCAATTTGATCCTTAAATATTATTATTTGTCAATTATAATCTTAAAGTATTAAATTGCTAATTCGGGAAACCTGCTAAAAAAGGGAAGTTACTAAAAATGGAAAGCCGACTAAAATGAGTAATCTGATTTAAATAAGTTATTAATCAGACGATCATGAATTCGTGTAGATCCGCTGAAGAAGGAGTTTGCTACCGATCTTTATGTTTCTATTGTGTTTTCGCTTGCGGTCTGAGATACAGATATTCTACCCTTTTTCAGTAAGGGTGCTTTCTTTCTCATGACTTGATCTTGATTATTGATTCGTTATTCTGATATGACTCCCTTAAGCCATTGCTATGATCCCTTGTACTTTGATTCATTCGTTTGATATTCTTCGTTGGTATGATGATCCATTTGACATTCGTGATATGATACTTGACATAATTCGTTCGTTACCCTGTGACATGAGTATTCGAATCACTTGATACTTTGAAGGTTCATTTGATATTGTACCTGGATGTGAAAACCTTTCTTAATTATATCATGGAAATGTTTTGAGAAAAACTATTTTTAAAACAATGTTATGAGCATGATGCGCTACCACTTTTATATGGAATTTTACAACCTTTTATGAAAATTACTTTTAAAGACTACCTTTATGAAAACCATTATTAACAGATTTCTTTAAAGGAACATTTGATAGAAACCTTGGAATTGAACCTTGCTATGAATCATTTGATTTCGAGTCTTAGATTTATGAACCTTCGACATTTGCCAAACTTTGAATTTGCCTTTAACCATTCAGTTTGATACCCGAGCCATTATGTTTTCCTAGTCATGGGGGTTCCATGGCCGTGTCATTGATGCACCAATGGCATGACTCTAGTGTGGTCGAGTGATGTTCCACACCGTCCCTTTTCTGTTATTTATTATGAGCTCAATTACTATATATGTTTGGCCACTAATATCTTTGCAGGGGCGTATGGATGCATCCTAGATATGCTATGTATCTGTATCTGTATCTATTATATTATATGATTTATTTCTGGTGATTGATGCTGTGTGCAATACACGTCCTTCACATATTTGAGAGGTCGCACCTCTATGGTTACTATGATATTTGATTTGATTTGTTTGGGCTCGTGGTAGATTACTGATCTCTTCTTACTAAATATCCATTCATTTATACCTCATGCTTTTCCTAATGCACCATACTTTATATGTTTATTCCTTATCTTTGTTTCGTTTATATATATATGTTCACTGGGCTTTTTAAGCTCTGCCGCATTTCTTTTCCTGCGGCAGGTTTTAGTTGGAAGCTGGGTTAGGAGTGGAGAGTACTTTGGACTTAGAAGACTACACTTTAATAGCTACTCGGGATTAGAGATGACTAGAAGTGTTTACATTTTTAGACTTAGTATTTATTGTTGTAACCTCGTAGTTCATATTTTTTTTCCCTTTGTAACCTTTGAAATTTATTTGTAATATTTAAGTCTTATGCTTTTGTTTGCTTTGATATGTCACCATAACGTAATACTTCTACCCTTACCGGGTTGGGGTGTTACACCGCTGGCGTGGAATAGTTATTTGTTAGGTTCAATTTCTATCTCGTTTAGGTCTATTCACTAGATTCTTATTAAGTGAGATTTTTATTTTCTTTTTATTAGCTTTCTTTAGTCTATCTTTTCTTTGTGCTTTTTTCCGTAAAACCTTTTCATTGACTTTTCCGTTCACCATTACGGAGAACGCGAATCCACCAAAATTTTCAACCAATCGACCTAATCCACCACATAATCTACCCTTTCCACTCCAAAATTACATCTTTATGTTCTGACGACAAAATGGTGAATCTTTTTTCGATGCATGGACTCGTTTCAAATACTTACTACAAAAAGTCCTTCATTAAGGTCTTGACTTATTGTTTCCACTTCAAATCCTTTACACTCGTATCGACCGCGAAACCCAAAAGAAGCTTAAATATATGGCAGATGGGAAAATGTGGGAATTTTGTGATGAAGAGGCATGGGAAACCTTTGAGATTCTCGCCCAATTCAGAAGTGGAACATGGGACCCAAAAAACACACGCTTAGACCTATTCTCAATTTGGAAGGTTCAATCGGAAAGTTTTTTTAAGAATGAGGTGGTTAGAGTCAAGGTACCTAGGTGCATGTCATGGTTAGATCCTACCATAACACATGATAAACACATAGATGATCTAGATATGATGAAGGATGAGGTGGAAAATCCATGCCCACAAAGTAACCCACAAGTCCCACCATCACTTGATGCATACACATCGCCCGTGACTTACCCGGAAGAAGTAGAAGAGACTATAGGAACCCCGATTGGAGTATAACCTTTGGAAGAAACACAACTAGAGGAAATTGGTTTGAATACTTGTAGTCATAACCTTTCTCTTAGTTCTATGGAAGTTCCTAGCTTTGATGAACCGGAGCCTCAACCAAAGTCGTTACCCAATTTTCCATCCTTAGATGTGAATTTAAGAATTGAAAAAGGCCCCAATCCACCCATCAAACCATATAGTCCGGATAGTTTTACGATAAAGGTAGTAGACTCTAAGCCTTGTAGAGAGGAAGCCGATATAGGAGTGGAACATAACCTTACATACTTACATCACCCATTTGTAAGTAATCACAAGAAACATTATGGGTTTAAACCGGGTTTATTAGGTCAAGATGGATTTCTAACTAGGAGTCTCTCGAAATTGATAGAAGATGATCCCTTTTTAGGAGAAAACTTCAACTCACCAATTGACCCAATTGAACTAGGTAAGGTTATGATGAAAGGAGCACACCCCTTTGAGCATATAATTCATCCACCACTCTTTCCTTACGTGGCATATTTCCACCTAAGGGTGTGTATCGCAACTATCACCCGCACTTAATCTTAAGTGTAGGGAAAACCCCCCTTACATCTGTTAAATAAGGGTAGAGTCAGGCTCGTGACTCGAACAAAAACAAGCGCTTCTTGGGAGGCAACCCATCTTTTTAGTTGTTTGATGTTTTTATTTTATTTGTTTGTTTGTGTCATATACGCGTAATCATAATTGTTTAATTTTCATGTTTCAAATATAATTTGTGAAAATGCATTATTTTGTTTTTAACTTCGTCTTAAATACATATAAAGTTATTTTACAAAAAGATAAGTGTAGGGAAGTTCATATTTGTTTAAAAGAACGAATTCGAACATGAAAGATAAGAAGTAATGATTAGCATATATTTATGTGATTGTTTAGAGTCAAATGTTTGTATCAAGTCACAATGAATGTTCTGCAGTTTTTCCAGATTTTAATACTCAGATTTTTCCAAAAATTTTCCAGAAACAAAACTTAAAAATACTGTCAGGTCATACCTGACGGAGTCAAGATTGACACCCGACGGCGTCAGGCAATGTAGCAGCACAATTTTCCAGATTTTTGTTTTTCTGCTGGAATTTAAATGTAATACTTGCATACTTGGATTCAATGTTAGATGAAATTTTAGAGAGAGAGAGAGAGAGAGAGAGATGAGAGTGTTGGGAGATTTAGAGAGAGAGAGAATGAGAGAAAAATAGTTGAATGATTAGAAACCTCCAACCTTTCCCACACAAGGGAATGGGTATATATGCTACTTAGCTTAGGTGCCCCTAGTGGGCTGTGGAGTGAGCTGACAGTGGGTAAAGACCCAACTCACTCCACGAATAATAATATAGCTAAACTAATACTATTAATACTAAACTAATATTAATAAGCCTACGAGCTAACTTAATGATAAATAGATACTCGGGGCGACCGAGTCTTCACATGAATATTTATATTCCTAACAATCTCCCCCTAAGGGAGGTCACCCCGGAAATAATATTTTGAATTCTAGCATTCAATTACATGACTGTAACTTCCTAGCTCGTAGTCTTTGATTCTTCAAATCCATTACTCTTTGTACATTCAGCAGTGATCTTTTGATGACCGTCCTTCTGTCTTGGATGATCTTTGGTGATTCTTTGAA
This sequence comes from Artemisia tridentata subsp. tridentata, assembly GCA_021014915.2. Lineage (NCBI taxonomy): Eukaryota > Viridiplantae > Streptophyta > Magnoliopsida > Asterales > Asteraceae > Artemisia > Artemisia tridentata. Next base: position 183,828,167 of record CP139504.1, on the reverse strand, counting down.
TTCATCATCCAAAGTATGTCTCCAGGTCATCTTTTAGTAGTATGTCTCCATGTGATGATGTGATCTTTAAGTCGACATGCTCACACTATTCTGGGTCGTGATTTTCAGCATTAGAGTTTGCAGAAGCAGTGTTGAAGGTCATTTAGTTTATCATGAATTCTTTGAATACGATGATGGTGTAGTGTGAGCATGTGGTGGTGGATTGGCATCTTGTTCAGCAATCAGCTACAACCGCAATCTGCTGCAACAGCAATCAGCTACAACCGCCAGGTGTTCCTGCATACGACAGTTAGCAATAAAACGTCCGGTACTTACAGGTTCGGATTTCAAGATTGTTAACAGCATAGTGTGTAAACTCTCTCTAATCCTTACCAAGGCCGTTCCTAAATCGGAAACCCACATAGGGCTTTAAAGATTTACTATAGTAAATCAACGATTAGGTGAGTCGCTGGAGATCACTCCACGACTGTAGACCGTTTGAAACCGCCGCGACCACTAAGCGTAATCCACAAGTAATTACCGAAGTGACCTGCTTTCAAGGCTGTTTGATGTTGACCCTGGCTGGAATTTCCATTCAATCACTGAGAATTACATTTGTAAATTCCCTCATAAATGTTCTGGCAGATTGCTAAGATCTGCGTAGGACTCATAAGTTTACAACTGGTGTCCTTAATGTTGAACAACCAGTGTAGAAGTAACACGTGTTCCTATGAGATCTTATGATGCATCTCGTGGCTCTAGACTCGATAAATGCATTTTTGGTAGTCGGAGACTGGAGCGGTGTCTCCTGTTTCATTATCAACATAACTCGTAATGAGCGGTCGATAGATTATGCAGGGTTCCCCGTGAGAAGGAAACAAGTCCTTTTAAGAGAACTTGAGTGGCTTAGAAGGTTTAGTGCAGTGCGTCAATGGGTCCATGATGTCTTGTTTTCAATACCGGCGTCACCTAGGTAACAACTAGTAGCATATGAATTGAACCCGGTTTCTGCCCTAAGGTTGAATAAATGGAGGGCTATTTCTTTTCACCCTTTCTCATTTCATTTCTTTTTAATTCTTCAACCCCTTCTTTCTCCTTTCTCATATTACTCCTTTTTTCATGATCATACCTAAGGACTTTCTAATACTAACTATTTGGTATTGTCCCTGGGTTGATCGCTCCGGCTTTGGTAGATCATAGGATGGTTTTCCTAACCTTAGCCACCTTATAACTTCATGACTATCCTATGTTGCCATTTACCAAATCTTTGAAAAATCTCTCAAAGTGTTTATGATTATTAATTTCATCACACATTTTGCTAACACTTTGAGAGTTTTTATACTTTTCAAATGCTCCCCCTTAACATGTGCTCGGATGATATATAATAAATTTGCACATGTTGGGTAGAGCTTGCACTTTTTAATTGATCCACTTTCAGTGAACATGACCGATTCGAGACACGCTTACATCACTAGTTAGACTAGCTTGAAATTATTACCCGGCCTGGTCAAGTCCACAGAAAGTTTCTCGAAACGGTACACTCTACTCAGATACGTCCTCTTTGAGACACGCTTACATCACTGGTTAGACCAGCTTGAAATTATTACCCGGCCAGAACGCATCCTTTCGATTAATGACAGTTTTTATTTCGACAATTCATTGGTTAAGTCTGAGTCACGCTCACATGAGATGCCACATCCATTTTGTCATCACAAACCATTTGTTCCTCCTCAATATGTGCATCGATATACGAAAGAGTTTAGCACATATGGGAGAGCTTACATTCATGTCCAAAACATCACATTTTTTATCAGATTTCATATTTAAATCACATTCTCTTCCCCGATCAAAAATTTCAAACCATTTGAGTTTTGTGATCCCAATTGATTTAAATAAGTTAGAAATTATGGGAGACAATGTGGTTAGGTTTAACATGTACTCTGATAATGGAACATTCTACTGCTCCCCCTCAATCAATGAGGGAGAATGTTAGTGTCAGGTATGATAAGTTTGGAAAATTTATATTAACAAAAATCATACACTGACACATAACAACCATAAATTTTTCACTGCTTATGATGTACAAGATAACTTTTATGACACAAATGATGTTGACCTTTACGCACGGATGATGTGATCATTCGCTTCTCTGAGGGAGTCATTAGTCAACATCAACTATCCATCCACCAACAAAACTTCCAAGTATTGTAGATCCCCACTTGGCGAGATCAGAATAAGTATTGCTTTGTTTCACTGAAGGTGGTGGTGGTGATGACAGTGTTGTTGTTGCTGATGTTGTTGTTGTGGTGAATTCAGAGCCAGTCAATAGCGTTTGAACATCTGATCAAATGATTAGAGCAGGAACTGACGCATTTATATTGGCCATGGAATCTGCATAAGAATATCAATACAGATATACACATATACATATTCACTTTTCATTAATAGCTACCACATAGCAGCTTGCCAACTCATAATACCAAATTCATTTCATAATCAAACCACAGTCAGGAAATACATCAAACCGCTATCTAGCATGAAGAGCAATTAGCAATCATGAACATGGCAATTCACTCATATTTCAACATTCAACTCAAGGATCTTAGGGACATGATTCTAACACAATAGATACATACCTAAGCATATTCTGAGTGCACAAGCAATACGTCAACAACAATTAAACAGCTATCGACTAACAAAAATCAATCAAAATTCGAAACTCATTCAATTAGATCATATAAATGCTTGTGGAGAATTCAAGAACATCAATCACAATGGGTTTTCTAACTTCTTTTAGATTTTGGGTTTTAAAGTATTTAGGGGATTAAATGAGGATTACAGAGTAACACAAATGGACCTTATAGTTACATAAAGCTAGGATACTATAAGCAAATTGCACATAATGCCCTAATCTTTCTAACAACTAACACATTTGGCCATTTGAGATAAAGCTTAGTAAGATCCTCTTCAACTAATACCTCATTAACTACAAAACCTTTTCTAACCATTATGAGATGACCACGAAACCCGTTTGATGATATAAAATTTTAATTCACTCTCCCCCTCAATCAGTGACCCGTATTCTAGTTAAAGAGCTGTAGTCATTGATTGAGTGACAAATTTTATGAACGATCCAAGTCTAAAAGAATTTCAAACAACACGTAACCACCAAGTGTCTCACAAATAATTTTCAGAAGAATCATAGAACGAAAACTATTTGCATACAAAGAAGATTTCTCTTCCTTTTCAAGAAATGATGCACAGAAATGTACATCAAATCAGGAAAACATGGATATAAAGTAATCCATGCCCGGGTGAACATCACCCAGTGGGAGGAACAGCTGTCTTTTCGGCGACGTGCTTTCCCCATTTTGAAATGCGGGTTGCTATCTAAAGTAATAGCAAGCCATTTAGACATGTTTTAACCAGTTTGTATAACTTCTGCTCGAGCTTCATTTAAAGACCCGTGTCATTATTGAATGACATTTCTAAGACCGTAAATGTTATCGATAAACAGAAGACATGCCTAGAACAACTATTTTTGGTCTTTTCTATTTTTCTGATTTTTATAGTTTTTCTTGGTTTTAATATTTTTCTATATACAATTTTCTGGTTCGATAATTTTCTATTTACAGTTTGGTTTAAGATATGTACTAACTATGTTATTCATTTTAAGACGATGTTGACGTGAATACCGAAATGAGGATACGTTCAGTATGTTGTAGAAATATGTGGTCAACATCTCTTAAACTTTCACCACCAAAGCTTTCAAGGCTCCTGAATAATCGTCTGAACTTGAGCCTTCTCAATTGTAAAGCTTTGATAGCTTCCCCCCAAACCGACAATCTTCCTTTAGAGCAGTTTCAACGCTCTCTTTCAAGCTTACATAAGGTAAGTGTACAGCGGAAACCGTAGAAAACCACATCAAATATTGCTGCTCTTTTTAAGAATAACCATCGTGAATATCGTTCGGGGGATCATCAAATAGATCAGCAACGAATCATCTTACATATGAATAATTCTTCTCACATTTCTTCCCGCTGAAGTCTAAAGTAATTCATGCCAACAGCATCCAGAGGCCACTTCCCCCAAGTAGTTGGAATGATACACCAAACGGCCACGAGTTATAACACTGATATTCTCTGCGGTTATGACATTTGTCTTCCCGGAATAATCTTCAATTAAGAAGAAGTATAAAGTTCATCATGTGTACTCGTTGTGCGTCCAGGTGTATGTCTCCTTCCCCCTTGCTGGTTTTGATACCTCAGAATCAGCAACACAGTTTACGCACATATTCTTGAGATCTTGTAAGAAGAACAAAATTTGGCTCAAGTGGATCAAGTGAGAATCAACTGCTACTGAAACTGTCTCTGACTATCTTTACCAACCCTTAAGTAGGCTATTTGACAAGATGACTGATGGAACAAACCCGATATACCAAACTTGACACTGAAGTAGAATTCCCCGTTCTCGTGACTTAAACTTGCACTAATGTAGGAAGAACGGTGTAGAGAATTAATTCTCCAAGCAAATCTCTAACTACTCAATACCCAACCAAAGTATGAGACATTGACACCTCTTGCGATTATCCGCAACGTCATCAGCGTATGACACTGAGTACTACAACGTAACTCCTTTAAGTGATAGTTAACCAGGTCTTTAACCATTTACTCCGACTGCTGGTAACTAGATAAACCAAGTCTACAACTTAAATCTTAAGCATGAGCAAGATATCATTGAAAGTCATGCATCCAACCAACCCTGACTTCAAGATATAATAAGATCACGCCTTTAAGAAAGTCAACTTCAACCTCAAATAAGTGATACCAGATCAACTCCATAGTCACAATTAGATGCCCAACAAGTGAGTGAACAAACAATCAAATGTACATCGATCCACTTGTTCACACTTCTCCCCCTCAAAAATAGCATATGAGAATGCCATTTTTGATTGAACAAGTGCATATGAGATTGATCCACTGTTCACACTTCTCCCCCTCAAAAATTGCATTTGAAGTTGCCATTTTTGATTGAGTGAATAAACCTCCAATCTGATGGAAGTAGATCCACTTGATGTCTGAACGAGCTTGGAGCAAGTATGAAACTTTTTGATGAGAATAGTCAGAAACCAGGAGAGTCGTATGACCATTTCTTAAATCTCAATCACCATGTAGTTTATTCACCCTTCTCCCCCTCAAAAATTGCATATGACTGCCAACTGCCATTTTTGATAGACCAGGTGAATAAGAATAGACTCCAATATACGTTTTTCTCTTGATGACTAAATGAGCATGAGAAGAGCATGAAGCTTGATGAGAATGGTCATAAACAAGAAGATTTCTCTTCTTCCGAAGATAAAGTTCACTCAAGTGTAGGCCTTTCTTTTCTTTGATGAACGGGGCCTGAAGAGATGTCAGCAGACGCCATTATGTTGACAATGAGGCCCGAGGCTTGAACTGCAGTGTTCAAATGTCATTGTCGTTGAAGAACGAGGCCTGAACTGATGTGAACAGACGTCATTGTCTTTGATGTTCATCAAGCTTGAATTGCTTAAACCCCTACTTCATGAGATATCAATCTTTTCTGCACCCAAACCTTGAGTCTTTCCTTAATAGGAGGGAACGATGTACCTACACTTAAGTAAAGACTTCCTGCATTGACATTAAGAGTTTGTTTGCATTTATATGGGTTAGTGATATCAGCATTTAAGCCATTTGGGGTTGCACTGTCAACCTTGGTTCTACACTCAGTGAACATCTTTCTACAAGGTATCCATCTAAGACCCACAATCTTAAAAAGTCTACCCGTTGGTATCCACCTAAGGCATGATCTAGGAGTGTTTGGTTTCTCATGTACAGTGGAAGACTTGTTTAGAGAAGACCTTTGTCCTACAACAATCTGCCTACCAGGTTTCTGAGTATGACTCTTTGGTTCTACAGGCTTGTTGTTGTTTCTAGTCTTAGAGGATTGAACCTTAACACGAGCATTCACTTCCTTCAGGAATTTTGTTATACAATCATCCTGGGTTGCATTAAAAACACATTTCTGACAAGTCGAGCAAACAAAGTGTTTGGAATTAGAAAAAGATCTAGGATTCTTAGAGTGATCTACTACGGGAATTGCCTTAATTGGCATGCAACTACTCTTAGAGATAGGAAAATTCCTAGTCTTTTCAAGTGTGTTTTTCTTAGCATCCTCTAGGTTGTGATTTTGAACACTGTTTTTATGTCTAACATGTTCCTTTGGTGTCACTAATGACACACGCTTTGAACTAATCCTAGAGGAACTAGAGGCACTCATATGATGAGGTTTTGCAAGCGTATGTTCCTTTTCCTTGGGTCTAGACTGTGAAGTGACTGGTTTTGACAAAACTTGTTTCGAATCAACTTGGGAGGCAAACCGTGGTTTTGAGGATTTTGGTCGTTCAGATCTAAACGCAGTTGGTTGTCTAACAACTGATTGGTTTCTAAGTGGTGGTTTCCCCAAGATTGATGGTTTTGCAAACTTAGTGTTCACACCATTTTCTGTCAATTTTCTTAACTCGTTTTTCAAGGATGCAATTGCAAAACCCTTTTCCTGAAGTTGAGCTTTGAATTCATCATTTCTGGCAATCAAAGAGGTTGTTTGCTCTACAGTCTTAGTTTTCGTTTCTTTGATTGTATCACACAGATCTTTGCAATGAATTTTCAAAGTCTCAGTTTCTTTAAACAATTCAGTCACTTTATGTTCTAATTCTGCATTTTTTGTTGCAATAACATCATTGTCATGTTTAGCCTTAACTTCATTAAACATATCAGACATCTCAGCAATACGGTTTTTCAGGTTGTTGATCGTCAAGTTTTTGGCTTGTAGCTGAGCTTTCAAATCGTTTATTATAAAAAATTCACGGAATTCAGGAAATTCCGGATTCCTACATGGTTGGTTTGTTTGAAGACTTTCTTCCTTTTGTTGCATTGAGATTTCAAGAGAAATACAATGTTTTTCAAGTTGTAAAAATCTATTTGAAAGTTCATCATAAACTTCTTTTTCAACCATATCATTTGATTTGAAAACCTCAGCAGTAAGCAAAGAACTTGACGTGTCATCATGTTCAGCAACCTGATCAATTTCTCCCCTCTTATGACTCATATTTGTTGAATCAGAGGTGATATTGCTATCAGTCTTTTCCAACAGATATGTGTCATAAGTAGGTGTAATTTGATCAGTGTGCTGATGTTCAGTAGCAAGGACATTATGTTGAACAGTTAAATGTACCTCAGCAAATGGCACTTGGTCATTTACTGGTCGAATATCAGCATCCACACCATGTATGATATGAGTCACATCTGCTGCTTGCATCAAGCTTATCTGACTTTGTCCCTCTGCATTCTGTGACAACTGAACTGGTGCCCAGTGCTTTACATGAATCAACCTTAATCTCTTTTGATTGCATCCGACTTTCATTCATTAGTTGGTGTTGTGCTCTTTCCTCAATGTACTTCTCAACATTACCCATGTGTTGGAGTAATGTTTCTCTGTACATGTTAACTTCAATCTCAGTGTAATCAGTGAAACACTTTTCTGTCATTTGACTATCATAATCCCAAGTGTATTGTGATTTGATGAACAATTGAAATTGTTTGTTGATCACCCAAAGAGCAGTCATAGATCCAATTTCATGAAATTCTTCTTTGTCAAGTTGTTGTTCTAGTTGATCTAAGTTCAGGAACATAGTGCCTGTGAAGGTCTGAACATCATGACCAAAGAGTGATGCAAAAGCTCGTTCGAATCCTCCCATGGATTCAGGTTTTCTGAGAGAACCTTGAGATGTGAGTGAAGTAGACGAAAACATTCAATGCGACTTTCCTTTGCATTAGGAAACATTAGTGAATGAAGCACCTCTTTCCCTTGCGAATTTGAGCACGAAGAATCCACATTAGTATTATCAGAATCACACACGTTTATTTGTTGTCCAGAATCAGAAATCATTTTTTTTATCATACGTGTCGTACAACTTGAGTACCTCAGATATGAAGGAATCTGAAGTAGTAGACATGATGTAAACGTGCACAGGATTTTACAATTCTATGATTTAAACCGAGAAATAGATTCTTTCGCGGGATTTTACAAAAATCAAGAATGAACCATGAAATGATAATGGTAACTTGAGTGTGTTATGATTATGATTTGGTTTGGTTGAAATGAGTTTAAGTGATGAGGTAGACAAGTCACAGTGAATTACAGACAATGATCGTGTTTTGAAATCCGAATAAAACCCGTCGCTTACCACTATATCCAATATACTCGAACATATCTCAGCCCAAAATAACTTTTAATCTCGGATTCTTAAAGCTCAAGCAAATTCGTTATCCACAATTATACAACAAATATGTATCACACACAACAAATTCGTCCTTGTGAAAAATACCCCAAAGTTCAGCCAAAGAAAAAAGGCATAAACAAAAATAACCTTGTGTTATCAGTAAAGAAAATAAGCCCAATGTCAAATTTAGTGCACAAGTAGTCCAATAAAGTACGACCCAAAAAGAGAACCGGTTCAAGCCCAATCCAAACCTAATTATCCCTAATTTTTTTCAGTATAAAATGTACCCTAATCACATTTAAACCCTAATCTCAAAGCAATCCACCTCTCCTTTTCTTAACACTCACCACAGCCACACTTAATCAAACCCTAATAACCCTCTTTCCTAAAAGAAAATCGCAGCCAAACAACACAAGTCCTTCGCTTTGATTACTTTCTGAAGCTATCCGAATACTGAGCAGGTATTTACAACAACCTTGATTGGTTTTACAGTATCAAGATCTTTTGGAAAAGGTCTCAGGTGGGTATCTCCTTTAGTTGTAGTTCATGTGGGTATCTCCTTGAGTTACCGAATGAAAAAGAAAAGTTGAAACTGCTATGGTTTTGATCTATCTTTATGATTAAAAAATTAACAAGAAGTATTGCTTCTTATAGATCGATGATGGTTAAGGTAAAAAAATTCGTTATTGATTTGAATTAAACGTGCACCTAACTGAGATCAAATGATTTACGTTTATTTTGCTTTGGTGAGACACTTTCGGTTGTGATACGTTAAACGTGAGATGAGGGGTTGGGATTCATTTGAGATGAACTTGTTTTGTGTTTAATTTGATATTGTGATTAGGTAGGATCATGAAAAAGTGCATATGGGTTTTGATATTGCATTTGAGGTTGATATTGTGAAATGTGATTATAGTTGTTGACTGAGTTCCTTCTTTTTCTTTTAAAGACAAACCACAACTTAGACAAACAAACCGCTACTGCAAGGTCACTTTCAAACTGCTCGAATATAACACTCAGTATACCTCAAACCGCTAGAGCAAATTACATAAACCGCTATGCCAAATGACAGTCAAACCGCTACTGCAAGGTCACAAACCGCTACAGTCACAAACCGCTACAATCAAACGACAGTCAAGCCGCTACTGGTAAAGTGACTTTTACTCAATTTGTCTTCTTTCCGGTTTTAGTTAGGTTCCAAACCGCAACAGCAACTTTTCCTTGACAAGTCCAAACCGCTACCAAGAACAACTTCTTTTGATAAACCGCTACCAAGAAGTCTAGACAAAAATAAGACCACGAAAAGAACCAAGACCAGCAGCTCCTAATGTTTTTGTCTTGTGTATTCGGACCAAAATAAAGCCAATAGCAAGAAACAAGAAAGAAAGAAAAATAAACAAGTCTATGATTTACAAAAATTAAAAACCACGTTATACCTTAAACTAAAGAACCAAAAAAAAGGTTAAGCAAAAAGACCTTAAACAATTAAAGCCCAAAACTCTAATTTATGTGAGCAATCCAACTGATAAGGCCCAAAATATAAGTCACCAACATATGAAGAAAACAAATGTTCGAACAAAACAGTTGAACAAACAAAAAAAAAGATTTAAAAAAAATTGGTTCGAACCAAAAATTAGAAACAAGAAAATAGAGACCCCAAATCCAAGCACATACAATTAATCGAACCTAACCTTCGCTCTTGATACCAATTGTAATACTTGCATACTTGGATTCAATGTTAGATGAAATTTTAGAGAGAGAGAGATGAGAGTGTTGGGAGATTTAGAGAGAGAGAATGAGAGAAAAATAGTTGAATGATTAGAAACCTCCAACCCTTCCCACACAAGGGAAGGGGTATATATACTGCTTAGCTTAGGTGCCCCTAGTGGGCTGTGGAGTGAGCTGACAGTGGGTAAAGACCCGACCCACTCCACGAATAATAATATAGCTAAACTAATACTATTAATACTAAACTAATATTAATAAGCCTACGAACTAACTTAATGCTAAATAGATACTCGGGGTGACCGAGCCTTCACATGAATATTTATATTCCTAACATTAAACTTTTGAGAAATTTTAAGAATTTTAAATTTCCAGAAATCTGTAGACATTTTTTTTGCAAGCATTATATCTTACTTTGCTTTCTAGTTTAGTTTTAGTATATATAGTGTTTACCGCCGATTTTATGCGAGGTTTTGTGTTTTGTTTTCTTAGTGAATTACAGGTTATGTTGGACAAGAAGACGAAAGTGTACATTGGAAGTGAAGCTTATCATGTTTCTTTTCATGGAGGAAGATCCAACTATGTTTTCATATCGCCCATGCTGAGCAAATCAGAGGAGTATTAGTTTCTTTCTCTATTTTATTTTCCCGTTATCATAACTTTGATACTTTTCAAGAACATTGGGGACAATGTTCAATTTAAGTGTAGGGATGGTAAAATGGGATACCTTAGAAACTATAACTTCGCTTGATATTTGTTTTGTTTTAGAGTAAATATGTAATAAACTAAGAAAGATACTTGTTAGGGCAATTTTAGCACCAAATTTAAATTTTTTTTACAACATATAGGAGTGAAACTTTAGTTTTAATAAGCGTCTCATGGATAGGAATTATATAGCTAGCACAAAAACCCTTCCACTCAAGAATTTTCACCCCAAAAATGTGAGGTTCGCCTTTAGATATATAAGAAAAAGCATTCACCTTTAATGCTTATGAGTGTACCGGTAGTATATAGATGCACTCTGAGATCGCCAGTGAGACTACATTCATGTAGTTAGGATTTACTAAATGATAAGAGGCATTAGGATAACCCTTGTTTTAAACCTGTATTATAATTACGTTGGCAACACCGGTCAAGTAATTTCCCCACACCTTTGCGATGTACTCATCTTTAGTACACGATACCCCTAGTACACCCCTCAGAGCCTATCTTTTTCGCAGTTCTCATGATATTTTGGTGGATTCTGAAATATTAATGAAGAACATTATTTACAATCCACCCCCAAATGTACACCCAAATTGCCTTAGCCTTCCTTGTATGCACTCACTTTTAGTGCATTATTGTTATTTGTTAAACCCTTTGTCAATTGTCTAATCGGTTACATGGTTGCTAAGTCAAGTCATATCTTGAAAATATAGTTTTGGGACGATTGGGACTCATGGGTAAAAGTACTAGTTGTTATGGAGTAATGAGGAAGAAAGTAATGTTATTACCCCCATATGTTAGTTAATGTTTAAAGTATTCCAAGTGTTTTAATTTTCTTAAATCGGGACATTAGTTAGTTATGTGTAAAGTATGTAAAATTCAAGTATAGGGAGGTTGCAAGATCCCTTTGATGTATTATTTTGGATGGTGGGGCAATAGTGTATGAAAAAAAAATCAAAAAAATAATAAAAAGAAAAAAAAAGTAGAAAAAGAAAAGCGAAAAAACATACGGACTACCATCCTGTTTCTTTTATGTTTAAGTCAAAGATAGAGTCAAGAAAAATACAAAAAGAGTTAGTAGTTAGTGAGTCGAGTCGAGTATTGGCTTAGCAACGCTTCATTGTACATCTAATTGACCAAGATAATTGACTTGCCACCAGTAAAATTCTCTTTATCCAACAAACCGTGTTTTCCATACCCTTACACCTAACGTTACAACCCTTGAAAAACCATCTTTGATAGTTTATCCTAGGTGCTTACGCCAAAGTGGTGGAGGTTTGATCCGTTCCCAAGCCTATGGTAATCTATGTACTATGACAGGTAGAGAGTGTTTCAATTTCAATTTTCTATATGTGTTATATAACTTTATACACCCGAGAGATGTGAGAATCCAAACACTTTATGTGAGGTGCTAGTATATAATTTTTGTGCTTATTTTGACTAACGTCGAACGATTGTATGTTGTAATTACTTTTATATTAATGTTAAATGACCCCTAGCTTGTAAATTGATTAGAAGAAAAGCTCATTTGCTTAAAGATAAGAAAATCCTAAGTGTAGGGATATTTGATAAGGATTTATTTGGTACATTTTAAAGGGGTCATTTAAGCTAAAAATCGAGTAAATATGATCAAATATTGCCTCAAATCGTTTCTTTTTGTATTTTAGGTACTTGGGATGAGAATTGTGGAAAACGACACTTTTGGAGCATATTTGGATGATAAAATGAAGAAAACGACGAAGTCGCGAAAAGTAAGTTAGACTTGGAGGTCTGACGGCGTCACTAGACATAACATGACGCCGTCCCTTGTAAACTCGTGGAAGATTTCTAGTGTTGAGCTAAAAAGTGACGCCTCAGAATATTTTGAAGGCTTTATAACCTGACGCCGTCAGGAGTAAAGTGGAGATGGGCGTCACGCTTTACGCTAACAAGAGACGGTTCAGAAGGATTTTACAAGTGACTGCCTCAGATCCCTTTCTAACGCTGTCAGAGCGGCGATTACACAGACGAAACCCTAAACCACGGCGAGTTGATGGCGTTAGAGGCTATAACCTGATGCCGTCAGAACTGTATTCCTATATATATTTTCGAAAGTTTTCATTGTTTAGTGGTGAAATCTTTTGGAGAATAAACCCTAGTCGAATTTCAGCAGCTTGGTAAGGGTTTTTCAACCCTTGAACCTTATGCTTTATTGAAGATAAGTTATTGGTAATCATTCAATATATCTATGTGTTGTTTGATTAATTGTTTATCTTTTCTTCTTTCTATCATGCTAGGTTAAGTTTGTTTGTGTTTGCTTACATCTAATGAAACCTAGTTATTGAATATTGATTTGTTGTCTCCTGTTTAGTTGATTGTTATCGCGTTAGATAAATAAGAAAACTGGCTGACCTCTTTTATGTAACTAGCTTGAATGTCTTAAAAACGCAATCGTAGAGTGCACTATTGGTTTTATTCGTTGTGTTTATTGCGTGAATTGCGGCTTGTAGATCCTAGAAAACTTAATGGATGTTAAGGGATTTAGGGGAGACTAATAATCATAGAGTTAGGGACTTCGGCACCTCCCCACGACCAATAATAAGGAATACGACGCTTCAACTAAAACAAGGACGTGACAATGCAATGAATCAATAGGAGATAACTAGGGAGTAATTAAGTCTAAGTAAACACACTTTTCCTATCATAAGAAGTTCACCAATTTACTTTTTCTTGTTTTTAGTTTAATTTTAGTTTTATAATTAGTTTTTGGGTTAGTTGATTAACAACTAATTCCGCTCACTCCTTCAAAACCAAGATTTTAATTGCTTTCTAAAAAAATATAAAAAATACAAAAAGAATCATCCCTCACCTCTAGACCTATCTCGTCATACATCTTGACCTAACGACACTATTCTCCTAGAGAACGATCAATCCCCCAGACCTACCTATACTACGCTACAACGATCAGGTACACTGCCTGGAGGATTGCAAGATTCTCAAGAACCCTTGAGAACATGATGCATGGTTTTGCAACCTTACAACAGGTTTTACCTCTCGAGGGATCTCAAGAGGCTTACAACCCCACCAGGCAGTGTACCTGACCGATGTAGTATAGTGTAGTGGTAAGTACGGGGGATTGATCGTTCTCCACAGGGAATAGTGTTCGTTAGGTATGAAAAATTACTCTAATAGGTCTAAGGTTGAGAGAAGATTCTTTTTTATGTTTTTATAATTTTATGAAAGCAAGTAAAATCTCGGGTTTGAAAGAGTGGGCGGAATTAGTTGCTAGTCAACTAACCCAAATAACTACGAATGCAAATAAAATAAAATAACTGAAAATGAAAAGGTGGTAAAACTTATATAGAGAGAAATGTGTTTACTTAGATTTCCTTACTCCCTAACTATCTTTTACCGGTTGATTAGTGTATATTAGTTGCGTGGATGACGGGTGTATTCCTTAATACCATTCGTGGGGTGGCGTACGTACTTCCCCAACTCTACAAGCTCCTACTTCACTCCTATGTCGAGCCGGCTAGGAAGCTCCTAACATGGGATCACTAGAATTCGCTTGTGCATTAAATACAACCATAAAAACCTTTAGTACGCATTGGTTCATGTTTCTTAAGACGTTCAAGCAAGTTACCGAATAGGAAGTTAGCCAGTTTTCTTAAGCCTAACATAGATGAACAATCATCCAATACAACTAACAACACACTAATAACCAATAATCAATAGCTAGGTTTCATTAGATCTAAGCAAACACAAGATAAATCTAGCCTAGCATGTTAAACAAAAGACAAGAACAAGATAGAATCAAACAACACATAGACATATTGAATGATTAATTGATAACTTATCTTCAATGTAACATGGAAGATCTCAAGGCAAAAAGCCTTGAAAAAGCTGCCAAATTCGTCTTAGGGTTTTCACACACAAAGTTCCTCAATAAGTTCCACACCTATGAAAAAAAATTGCAAAACTATATATAGACTTTCAGATCTGACGGCGTCACGTTATGGAGTGTGACGCCGTCACCTCGCCGCTTTTAGGGTTCCCGGATGACCTTCTTGACGCCGTCCCTCTTTAGCTCTCCAAAATCCGTTCTGGCTTATCAGGGGTTGACGCCGTCAGAATTAGGGGTGACGCCGTCCCTCTTTAAATTAAGCCGTGACGACCTTGATCAGATTAAAGCGTGACGCCGTCAGAATTCCCATGCAAATTTCTCTGGCTTATCATGAGTAAATTTCACATCCACCTTTTCTTGCCAAGCCATGACGCCGTCCAGGGATAATCCTGACGCCGTCAAAGGTAACTTTTAGCATGATTTTGAGACTTTGTCGTTTTCTTCACTTTTATGCTCCAAAAACGTCCAAAATGCTTCCTTTTCCAGATTTCTTCTCAAAAGTACCTAAAATGACAAAAGGAACGATTTAGGGCAATATTTGATCAAATAAATACGATTTAGGGCTTAAATGACCCCTTAAAAGCGGTACACTTTTCGCTTCATCAAATACCCTTACACTTGAGATTTGCTTGTCCTCAAGCAAATGCGCTTTTATTCTAATCAAAATACAAGTTAGGGGTCATTTAATGCTAATATAAAAGTAATTACAACAAATAATCGTTCCACTTTAATCATAATAAGCACGGAGATTACAAACTAGCACCTCACAAGTAGTGTTTAGATACTCACATCTCTCAAGTGTCATCAAAATAAATCTCATAAATGAAAACGGATAATATCTCTCACTACCTGTCATAGCAAATAGATTACCATAGGCTTGGGAAAGGATCGAAAACCTCCTCCACTAGGCGTAAGCACCTAAGATAAACTATCAAAGAGGGCTTTTACATGGGTTATAACGTTAGGTGTAGGGAAAAGGAAAACACGGTTTTGTTGGATAAAGGATATTTTACTGGTGGCGAGTTAAAGATCTTGATCAATTACATGTACTATACAATGTTGCATAAGCCAAGACTCGACTCGATTTAAGCTAATGAAAGAAAATAACAAAAACATAAAACAAACATAAAATGAAACGGGATGGTAGTCCGTATGTTTTTTCTACTTTTCTTTTTCTCATTTTTTTTTGTATTTTTTTTTTCGATTTTTTTTTTTTTTTTTTTTTTTTTTTTTTTTTTTATTGCATACACTTTTGCCCTACCATCCAAAATAATACATCATTGGGGCGTTGCATTCCCCTTACACTTGAACTTTTACATAACTTTACAAATAACTATTCTAATGACTCGAATTAAGATAATTGAAAACTTGGAGTACTTTTAAAATATTTAGCACATATGGGGGTAATAAATGATGTTCTTCCCCATTACTCCATTACACTAATACTTTACCCATGAGTCCCAATCGTCCCAAAACAATATGTACAAGGATATGACTCGACTTAGCAACCATGTAATCACCTAGATAATTAACTTGGGTTTACACAAATGTTGTCACAATAATGCACTAAAAATGAGTGCATACAAGGTAGGCTAAGGCGATTTGGGTGTACATTTTAGTGGGGTGTAAACAAATTCTTCCTTCAAGTAAAATGCTTAAAGGTTGAAACGAAAAGATAGGCTCTGCGGGGTGTACTAGGGGTATCGTGTACTAAAAATGAGTACAACGCAAAGGGTGTGGGAGAATTACTTGACCAATGTAGCCAATGTAATTATAGCAAAAACACGGGTGTAAAACAATGGGTTAATCCTAATGCCTCTTATCATGTAGTAAATCTAACTACACGAATGTAGTCTCACTTGTGGCCTCGGAATGGTCCTAACGCAAGTTCTAGAATCTAAGTGCTACCGGTACACACATCATAGCATAAATGCTTTTCCTACCAATTCTAGGGGCGAACCTCACATATTTGGGAGTGGAAATTTTTTTTAGTGGTACGGTTTTTGTGCTAGCCATATAACTCCTATCCGTGAGACGCTCATTAAGATCAAAGTTTCACTCCTATATGTTGTAAAAAATTTTAAATTTGGCACTAAAATTGCCCTAACAGGTATTTATCTCAGTTTTATTACACATCTACTATTAAACAAACAAAAATCAAGCGTAAGAGCATTCTCTAATCGTACTTTTACCCCCCGTTACACTTAAGATGAACATTTTCCCCAATGTTCAAATAACAAATGTAAAAGCATAAAGTAAAAGAATGAAATCAAATACTCCCCTGATTCGCTCGGTGGATAATGAAGTAACACGGTTAGATCTTCTTCCAAGGTAATGTTGAAGCTCCATGACTAATGCATCGCCAAAAGCTTGATTCAAAAACATTTCCTTGTCCAAAATAACCTGTTAAACCTGAGAAAACAAACACAAAAACCTGCATAACATCGGCGGGATAAAATCTATATATAAGGATATAATGCTTGTGAAATGATAATTTTGCAGATTCCTGGAGATTATAAGTTAGAGATTTAATAAAAACTTTTTATGAAAACAAAACTTTCAAAAATTTTTAGAAAATTAAACCTGACGCCGTTAGGTTGTAATTCCTGACGCCGTCAGATATGATCTGACAGAATTCTCATGTTACGTTTCCGGAAAAATTTTTGGAAAAACCTATACCTTACTTCCTGGAAATCCTGCAAAACATCATTATGACTCGATACAAGCATTTGACTCAAACAAATACTAATATGTATGTTCATTTAATATTATTACGATTCATGTTCATTTGTGTTCTAATAAACCGATTTAGATTTCCCTTACACTTAACTTTTGCAAAATACCTTTATATGTAGTTAAGACGAAGTTAAAAACAAGATAAAGCATTTTCACAAATTAGTTTTTAACATGAATCAATAATAATAAAATTTAAACATACATACGGAAACAAATAAAATCAAACAAGCAAATAAATGAACACACAAAGCAAATAAAACTTGGGTTGCCTCCCAAGAAGCGCTTTTCTTTATTAACGAGTCTTGTAGCTAGACTCAAAGTCATGCTACCCTATGTAAGTAAGCTCGTCATCGAGGACGTATTTAGGGTTAAGCTTGGATTGAAGTTTCCTATTGGTCCGCTTAGTACAATATATCTTTTCAAACTTCTCTCCATCCGGGTCATACAATGTCATCTTAATATGCCATGACCCATCTCCATCTTTGGGTGGTTTGTCCCAATTCCACTTATGATCATCTTCCTCACAAGTCTACTTATTCATTCCTAGGTTAATTGGCAAAACTCCTAGGAAATCAATCATCTTCCTAAAAACTAGAGGGTCTTCAAATGGATCCAATTCGGTGTCCCTAGCTAAGAGTTGCTCTACCGTATGTGTTCGGTTCACAAAGTCCTCTTCTAGGTAAAATGGGCGTTGGGGTCCTATGAAGTCTCTATCGATCCAAAGTCCATATCTAGATGGTCTCCTATTTGATTCTAACCAATGGGGTGTCGGTTCCTCACTAGTATCATAGGCATGTTTCTTAACATCATAGACTGACCAAGTATCACCTTCTCCTACCGCTATCTTAGATTCCTTACAATCAATCATAGCACTAGCGGTCGCCAAAAATCCTCTACCTATTAACAAGGGGCATGTAGGGTCGCTAACCATATCAAGGACGTGGAAATCGGCTAAAATGGTTAGTTTTCCAATGTGTACTAAAACGTCCTTAACTACTCCAACCGGGTAAGCAACACTTCCATCCGCTAAGCCTATTATTACCTCGGTTTCTTCAAGTTTTCCAAGTTTTAGAGAGGTGTAAAGAGGCAACGGAAGTAGGTTAAGGCTTGATCCAAGATCGGCTAATGTGTCATAAGCCTCCGAATTACCGATCTTGCAAGGTAGAACAAATAAGCCCGGATCATCTAACTTCTTAGGTAGCTTATTTTGAACGAAGGCGGTCCCTTTTTCGCCTAACTTGAGCTTCTTCTCATCCAACACATCAATAACCGGACTTTCAAGGTGGAGCTCCTTGAATTCTTCGTCAAGGTTTTGAGTGGGAGGTGTTTCAACTATGTTGTTGACCAATTTGGATGTCATAACTTCTTGGTCATTTGGAACGACTTGGGTTTGTTTGAAACACGTGCTCATGGAATTGACCGAATAATATTGTGGACAAGAACTAGGGGACGAAACCGATGAAATAGCGTTGACGTTTAGTTTCGGGGTTCTTGACCGTGTTGCTAGGGAGTGCTCCCATTTCTCGGTCATTGAGGGCTTTCAACAAGGTGTCAATCTTATTGGTCATCTCGCTTTGTTTTTGTTTGAAATCGGCTTCAAACTTGGCTAAACGAGCTTCTTGAGATGCCATAAATTGGGACATCAATCCTTCAAAGTTATTGGTACTACCATTGCTGGAAGGATTGTTGTTGAAAGTACGGTTCGAGTTGGAACCGCTTGATTGGAAACGATTAGGTGGGTTAGAAGAATTGGTCTGTTGTGCGTTTTGGCTTTGTTTCCACCTAAGGTTCGGGTGATTTTTCCATGAGGGGTTGTATGTATCACCATAGGGGTTTGGCTCGGGTTTGAAAGTGTACCACTTGTCTCCCGCTCCGTCGGTACGCGAGGATGCGTAGTCCACAAAAGCTTGTTCGGGGAGTTCCATGCAATCACGAGTGTCGTGGGGACCACTACATAATTCACATGAAGAAGTGATTTTGTTCACTTGGCTTGAAGGTTTAGGAGCCTCGTAGGATTTCATGAGAAACTTGACTTGGTCTTCAAGTTCTATGAACCTACGGTCGGAAGTGCTTGAATTGTTTGAAGGCAAAGATATTGCCTTGACCGTTTTGTTCAAATCACGGGGATCACTCCAACTTTCGTTGTCATAAAGAGCAAGATCCTCTAGGAGAGCCCATGATTGTTCCGCACTTAGATCACGTAGCTTACCACCGGCCGATTGGTCAATGGTTTGCCTCGTGGAGAGATTGATATGGTCATAGAAGATTTGGACTTGGAGCCAAAGTTCTATGCCATGGTGAGGGACTTTTTGGAGTAAGTCCTTGAATCGAGTCCATGCCTCGTAGAGGGTTTCGCCTTGACGTTGTTGGAACATCAAGATATCATTCCTTAGCTTGGTAGTTCTTCCCGGTGGGAAAAACTGAGCAAGAAAACGAGTGGTGAGATCATCCCAAGAGGTGATGGATCCTGCGGGTTGACGCTCTAGCCATTGACTAGCTTGGTCCCGCAGAGAGAATTGAAAGAGATGCAATCGGGTCGTCTCTCGAGTGGCAACATCAAGGTCTATAGAATCAACAATTTTGAGAAAGTCCTTGAGATGTTGATTAGGATCTTCAGAACGAAGTCCATGGAATGCGCATCCGCTTTGCACCAACCGGATGGTGTCGGATCGCAAGGGTGTGACATTGGCTCCTCGAGTGAGCTCAATGGTGTTTCGATAGCCATGGTGGCTAGGACGGGAGTACTCTCCTAAAGTACGGGCTCTAGGAGGTGGTGGTGGTTGTTGTGGTGGTGGGATGTTGGGATCAAGGATATTACCATCTTCCATGATGTCTAATGGTAATGGTTACGAACAAAGAAACGAAGAAAAAAGATAGACTAAAGAAAACCTAAAAAAATAAAATAAAAATCTCACTAGAAAGGAATCTAGTGAGTAGACCTATAAAATAAAAATTCAACCTAAACAATAACTATTCCCCGGCAACGGCGCCAAAAACTTGATGCGTGGTTTTGCAACCTTACAACAGGTTTTACCTCTCGAGGGATCTCAAGAGGCTTACAACCCCACCAGGCAGTGTACCTGACCGATGTAGTATAGTGTAGTGGTAAGTACGGGGGATTGATCGTTCTCCACAGGGAATAGTTTTCGTTAGGTATGAAAAATTACTCTAATAGGTCTAAGGGTGAGAGAAGATTCTTTTTTATGTTTTTATAATTTTATGAAAGCAAGTAAAATCTCGGGTTTGAAAGAGTGGGCGGAATTAGTTGCTAGTCAACTAACCCAAATAACTACGAATGCAAATAAAATAAAATAACTGAAAATGAAAAGGTGGTAAAACTTATATAGAGAGAAATGTGTTTACTTAGATTTCCTTACTCCCTAACTATCTTTTACCGGTTGATTAGTGTGTATTAGTTGCGTGGATGACGGGTGTATTCCTTAATACCATTCGTGGGGTGGCGTACGTACTTCCCCAACTCTACAAGCTCCTACTTCACTCCTATGTCGAGCCGGCTAGGAAGCTCCTAACATGGGATCACTAGAATTCGCTTGTGCATTAAATACAACCATAAAAACCTTTAGTACGCATTGGTTCATGTTTCTTAAGACGTTCAAGCAAGTTACCGAATAGGAAGTTAGCCAGTTTTCTTAAGCCTAATATAGATGAACAATCATCCAATACAACTAACAACACACTAATAACCAATACTCAATAGCTAGGTTTCATTAGATCTAAGCAAACACAAGATAAATCTAGCCTAGCATGTTAAACAAAAGACAAGAACAAGATAGAATCAAACAACACATAGACATATTGAATGATTAATTGATAACTTATCTTCAATGTAACATGGAAGATCTCAAGGCAAAAAGCCTTGAAAAAGCTGCCAAATTCGTCTTAGGGTTTTCACACACAAAGTTCCTCAATAAGTTCCACACCTATGACAAAAAATTGCAAAACTATATATAGACTTTCAGATCTGACGGCGTCACGTTATGGAGTGTGACGCCGTCACCTCGCCGCTTTTAGGGTTCCCGGATGACCTTCTTGACGCCGTCCCTCTTTAGCTCTCCAAAATCCGTTCTGGCTTATCAGGGGTTGACGCCGTCAGAATTAGGGGTGACGCCGTCCCTCTTTAAATTAAGCCGTGACGACCTTGATCAGATTAAAGCGTGACGCCGTCAGAATTCCCATGCAAATTTCTCTGGCTTATCATGAGTAAATTTCACATCCACCTTTTCTTGCCAAGCCATGACGCCGTCCAGGGATAATCCTGATGCCGTCAAAGGTAACTTTTAGCATGATTTTGAGACTTTGTCGTTTTCTTCACTTTTATGCTCCAAAAACGTCCAAAATGCTTCCTTTTCCAGATTTCTCCTCAAAAGTACCTAAAATGACAAAAGGAACGATTTAGGGCAATATTTGATCAAATAAATACGATTTAGGGCTTAAATGACCCCTTAAAAGCGGTACACTTTTCGCTTCATCAGAACACTAGTGCAGATATGGGATTTCGTCACACATGTTGTATTTTGAACTGGCACACAGTAACATATTTATGTGACTAAATGAACCAGAATAAAATAAACAGCCACACGTGATCCAACTTGTGTGACCATTTGGGAATTTCATTGTCACACATTTGAATATTTATGTGACTAGAGGTAACTGGTAATTTTTTTTTTTGATTATTTTGTCACTTATAATATGGGATGTGTGACATATACAAATAAGTTTGAAACATTAGTCACACTATATATGTATACATATGTGACAAATATATGTCACACAATTGAACAGTGTGACCAAAATCCATATATGGTCACATGAAGTAATTGTGTATGTGGCTAAATCATATAGTCAAGTTTGTCGCACATAATTTAAAAGTGACTGCTATTTTTTGCTGAATATTTAGCCACATATGAATTTGAAATGTGTGACAACTGAAAAGTAAGTTTGGAGCATTAGTAGCGATATGCATTTAAAAGTGACAAATATATGTCACACACTTGAACAGTGTGACCAAATGTCATATATGGTTACACTAAACCATAGACAAACCTGATTAAGTGTAACCAAAATTCGATACATATGGCCACGTAAGTTAATATGTGTGTCTAAAGTTAAGTGTATGTTTGCTTGCCAAAAGATAATGTCTATATTCACATTTAATTGTAGCACGATCATGTGACTATAGGATTTAATAGTCACACCATATCAAAAATGTGTATCTAAATTATGTTTATGCCCACATTATATGTCACAAATCACAATTTCAGGTCATTTTCCAAACCTCGACAATTTACTATTCATGAGATTACTATTCAACATTTACTATTCACCGATCACTATTCATCATTTTTGAAGTCATTTTGAGACTTTGAGAAGTTTTCAAAAATTTTACTATTCACAAAACACTATTCATTCCCGAAGGGAAATTTCCATTAATGATCATCATTCATCTTTCTTTAAACCTAGTTTACGGGTATTCAAATGCGCGTAACCAGTATGGTTTAGCTGCGTATTCATGCATCATCAGTAAGGATATATCATATAGACTAGAGAAGTCTACAAATCATCAGTAACATCATTATCATATTAGGTCATGCATGGGTTTGTGTGATTTTCAATTACGTATGTTCGTTTATTTATTAAACGTTACCACTCAGTCATTACTACTAACATTATACCCAATACTCCCGACTACGATCCTAACATAATTTCATACTCATTATAATAATATAATGATTATATTATTACTTTACCCGGTGTTTTTAAACCAATTGCTATATTTTCCGTTAGGAGCTTATAACTCATTCGGTTTGCGATATTTCAACCCGATTCTTGCAAGGAATATGTTTTTACAATTTTTACAACTTCGTCGTATTTTACTTCAACTCAACACAATTTATTTTTAGTTAACCCGGTACCCGATAACACCTAATGTATACACTAAATACACTAATACTTATCTAATTGTGTCATAAGCCATAAAATTACATCTTATCTCTTCTTATTTGCACCTAAGTGCCGCCCCCTGATGCGCGTGATGTGTCGTTGCGGTTTAGCAGTTTTAATGCCTACTCAAGTTTTAAATTTATATTTAGCCGACTTATCAATAACACACACACTTAACGAGCAGTGTACCCGGTCAGTATGAATATAATGGTAAGTAGAGTGTCGATCACTAAGAGTGGAACGTATTATCTAGTTATTCTAATCAGTATTTTAATATATTAAGTTAGCTATACAATCTAATCTAACGCAAGGGGGTTCAGCCTGAGAGACTGGCACGATTTGTTTGCAATTAAATAATAAACTAAACCAATAGGCACGATTCAGCAAGTAGCACACACGTACACAGATAAATACTCGAGACAATAAGAGGGTTGTCCTTATGATAAGTAGTTTGTCACTTGTTTTATTGCTAGTGTTATATAAAGTGTATAGTTCGATGCAACGCACCGAGATTAAGTCCTTTCTCGTTGGTTCTAATCTTATCGGCGAGTAAACCCTTAATGATTACTTATGACTATCCCGTTTATCTTTCTCCTACTTTTCTACAGACCATAGAATACATAGGCATCTAATAAACAGGCGAGGGCAGAGGCATGGCGACCCGATCAACGCTCAGCTAGACACAGAGGTTATCAATGCACTAATAAAAGTCACCAATGACACTAACATATAAACTTTAATTGATGAGAAAGCAGTTTTAAGGGAGTGCAACCTTTCCGTTGTCACGTTACACAAGCCACCAATCTTGATGAATTAAAGTTTACTAACACAATAAAACAAAACTACTTAATGAATAAAACACATGCAGCACCTTCTTACAGCTCTTGTATCTTTGATTTGGGTGTGTCTTGTGCTGCTGCCTTGACTGAATTCGTCCTAGGTTTCTCCTGTTCGGTCTTCGGTTATAATATCTTGCGTGTGAAATTCGTCTGGTCTTGGGGTATTTATAGTTTCTGTCTGAGGGGAAGATGCGGCGCATCTATTAAGTAGATGCGGCGCATGTACTTAACTTCGCGTGGGGTCCAATATTATAATATTCAGGAATATTCGTACACCGCCAGAAGATGCGGCGTATCTTCATCTTTGGATGCGGCGCATGTCCTCTTGTATCTTGGATCGTATCTGGTGAGATCTTGATAGTGATGCGGCGCATGTAATGAGCGAGATGCGGCGCATCTGGAGCAGATTTGACTTGATCTTGTCCAATTCAGTAGACTCTTCACTTTATGCATGTTTTGCTCCATAATTAGTCCGAAATCGCCAAGTTTCACCAAATGCTTGTTTTCAACTGAGAATTACAAAAGTAAACGATTAAGTATCAATCCTCATACATAATATAGTAAAACAAGTCAAATTAATAGGATAAATGATAGTAATAATATGTACTTATTTGAGTTCATCAAATATCCCCCCACTTGAACTTTACTTGTCCCCAAGTAAACCTTAGAATTATTCTTATGAAAATGTATCCTAAAAGATATTAGGATTTATTTTTATATTTAAGCATGTATTCGTTTTTGTCATAATCACACAACTAAACACTTAACGAATTAGAAGTAGAATAAAAATATTTCGATAAAAGCAAATCTAATCGTTTAACTGTCCAGTCGCGACGAATATTCTATCATAAGCTTGGCAAGTATACACATCTCCACCACTAAAGCCAAGGAATAACAAGTCTAAAGCGGTAAAAAGGGTTTTTAGGCTTAAGGGTTAATTATTCTTATTCACTATCGATCTCAAATTCCAGAAAAGGCGACAAAATCACAAATACATGATCGAATCCACGAGCACGATACTTGCAATTGCTCAAATCCTTAACTCGAATAGGCTAAAGATAGGTCCAAACTTCACCAATAATAATATATCAAAAAGGGCGACAAAATCATAAATACATAGCCGAATCCACGACTACGATACTTAAATTGCTCAAATCCCTAATCTCAATAAATCAAAGGATTCGTTGGATAAAGAATAATACAGGGCATGGATAATATTTGGGATATAAATTGGTGTAAAATAAAAAATAAACAAAACAAATAAATTAAAATACTAAGTGTGGTTAATCACTATCCCAACCATCCCATGAATAAGACTCATATCATTGAATAACTCACGCTTTAACACTTGAAACACACGCTTTAGGTAGACACGAATTATACTCAACAAGATCTTAATCAAAGAATAAACCTTAGTTGACGTTCCCATAACTGCCAACTCCCATTCAATCCATAGATATAATATACAACAACTAGTGGTGATATCGACCACTTACATAACTTTACATCGTTGGTTAAAAACAAACATCCAACTCTTCTTTTTCTTTTTCTTTTCTCATTTTTTCGATTTTTTTTTTTTTTTTTTTTTTTTTTTTTTTTTTTTTTTTAACATAAACGTAGATGTGTAAAATTTCACCACATTACCAAAACAATAATTCTGGATAATTTTTCCATACTTTTCATGACTTCAGAAATAACGGTAATAGTGAAAGTAGTAAACACACGAAAAATAAACTCAAAGATATACAATATTTACTTTCACTCCAATTGCATTGTGCAATTTCCCGACCTAACCAAAGATAATGAATTACGCACGCGAACACAGGTAATGTAAGGAAACTCACTTTGCCTATAGCAATTAACCAACCACGGATTCTAATCTATAGGGTAGGCTAAGGTGTAAGGTGTAACGAAACATTTTAAACAAAGGTGTAAGAAACGAAAGGAATGGCTCTGAGGGTTTTTCTAGGGGTATCTTACTCTAAAAATGAGAGTAACAAAGGGTTTATACGGGAGTTAACTAACCAGTGTAGTTAGCTAATATCACATAACATATAAGGCTATTTAGGTGTAATCCTAGAAATTTTACCAATTTAGACAAGTCATTCCAATTATATAAAATAATATTTATTATGGTGGTCTCGAATAGTATACAAGCCAAGTTCTAAAGTTTACAAGTCACCGGCACACTCATAGATTTGTGAATTTTGAAAAATCACAATTTTTGAAAATGACGTCATGTGTGCAGCTATGCAACTTAGACTTTAAACAAAAACATGCTAAAAATCACAAATTTTGAAAATGACGTCATGTGTGCAGCTATGCAACTTAGACTTTAAACAAAAACATGCTAAAAAATTTTAAAGTTTTGATATATTAAGCACATTTTAAGCATATTTTTAAAAGTTTAGGACAAGTAAGTGTTAAGTGTTCTAATTTTCAATCCCCCCACTTAAGTTAAACAACGTCCTCGTTGTTCGTATAAAAGGTTAAAAACTGGAAAATAAAAGAATTAGAACAGAAAAACTCCCCTGAGATTTGCTCGGTATGATCCTCCATTAGTATAAGAGCAAAAATCATCTTTCTTGTGGATTGGAACGTTTAAGCTTCATATTCGATGCATCCACAGGAAATCCAGGAATCTATAATACCACCAAGGCTTTAAAACACACGTAAGATAAGAAAGGTTCGACTTGCATAATACATTAGTAGTTAGGAAAAATAAAACATAAAAATTAAAAATGAAAATCATCAGGTCAGTCGATGCGCCGTATCTTATGGAAGAAGATACGCCGTATCGAGCCTGGAATAAATACGGATCAGAATAAAAGATGCGCCGCATCCTTAACCAGGGATGCGCCGCATTAAAATAAACTGATAAAAAGTTTTAAATTCGAAAAGTAAAAAATAAATGCAGAAAAATAAAGATATGACCATTGCAGGAGATGCGTCGCATCTTAGGATGGAGATGCGCCGTATCCTCGGCGGCCTGACTGACTCGACACATAAACAGAATAATAAAAAGATAAATCCGGGTTGTCTCCCGGTCAGCACTTGTCTTTATTCCAGAGTCTTCAAGTTAGACTCACGTTCAGCTTTTCATTCCAATACGTCAGGTTCAAACTCCACCACCTCGTTCTCATTATCCTCAATTTTATTATCAAAGTATTTCTTCACACGTTGCCCGTTTACTTTGAATATATAACCATTTTTGTCGCATATTTCAATAGTTCCATATGGATACACTTTCTTGACAACGAACGGACCCGTCCATCTCGATTTAAGTTTACCAGGATACATCTTTAATCTAGAATTAAATAGTAGCACTTTTTCTCCAATAGTAAACGTTTTATCTCCACGTAACCTCGAGTCATGCCATCTTTTAGCTCTTTCTTTGTAGATCTTAGTATTTTTGTAGGCTTCATCTCTTAGTTCATAGAGTTCATTAAGTTCCATGAAACGATTCTTCGTTGCAGCTTCCATATCCATATTACAATTAGTTAAAGCCCAATATGCACTTTGTTCAATTTCGACCGGTAGGTGGCATGCTTTTCCGTATACAAGACGAAATGGAGTGCATCCCGTTGATGTCTTATAGGCTATACGGAATGCCCATAAAGCATCATTTAACTTGTCAGAACACCCTTTTGGATTATATCCTGTCGTTTTTTCAAGAATTCCCTTTATACCCCTATTGGTTACTTCAGTTTGCCCATTGGATTGAGGATGGTACGCGGTGGAAACCCTATGATATACTCCATATTTTTGCAAGGCTCTTCCCAGATGATGATTACAAAAGTGTGTCCCCCTATCACTAATCAATGCTTTAGGAATTCCAAATCTAGAGAACAAACTTTGTAAAAACTTAAGTGCTACCTTGCTGTCGTTTGTTGGTAATGCTTGCGCTTCGACCCATTTTGATACGTAATCAACAGCAACCAAAATATATTTATTATCTTTAGATTCAGGAAACGGTCCCATGAAGTCCAATCCCCATATGTCAAAAACTTCACACACATGGATATAATTTTGTGGCATTTCGTTTCTTGATGTTATATTCCCGGATCGTTGACACGCATCACATCCTTTTATATAATCTTTTGCATCATCCAACATAGTGGGCCAATAAAATCCCGCATCAAGGATCTTTCTTCTTGTGACGACTGCACCGTGATGTCCCCCTGTTGGCCCTGAATGGCAATGTGCCAATATTGCTGGGATGTCATCACCATCTACGCATCTTCGTATAATATTGTCAGGACATAATTTAAAGGCATAAGGTTCATCCCAAATATACTCGCTAGCGCGAGTTAGAAACCTTCTTTTCTCATCGGATGTTAGCCCTTTTGGAATTTCATTTGCAACAATAAAGTTTATATAGTCGGCATACCATGGTCCAATATTATTGCTCTTAATTCCTACCATCATGAGGTGTTCATCAGGAAAGTCATCGGCTATTTCTCGTTCGTCAAGCACCTCCATATTAGGGTTTTCAAGTCTAGATAAGTGGTCAGCGGCTAGATTCTCGGCACCCTTTTTATCTTTAATTTCAATATCGAATCCTTGGAGCAATAAAACCCACCTAATAAGCCTCGGCTTGGAATCCTGTTTATTGAACAAATACTTCAAAGCAGAATGGTCAGTGTAAACCATAGTTTTTGACAATATAAGATATGATCTAAATTTATCGAATGCAAAAACTACTGCTAAAAGTTCTTTTTCCGTGGTGGTGTAGTGTTCTTGGGCATTATTCAATGTTTTGCTAGCATAATAAATTGGCTTAAATTTCTTATCTATCTTTTGACCAAGTACAGCTCCAACAGCATAATCACTAGCACCACACATTAGTTCAAAAGGCAAATTCCAATCCGGCGAAATTATAATAGGTGCGGAAGTTAGTTTTTCTTTAAGTATATTAAATGCCTTTTTGCAATCTTCAGAAAAATTAAACTTCGCATCTTTTAGCAATAATTGGGTCATAGGCCTAGATATCATTGAAAAATCCTTTATGAACCTACGATAAAATCCCGCATGCCCTAAAAAACTTCTAACACCTTTTACATTAGTGGGGTAAGGTAGTTTAGCAATTACATCAATCTTAGCTTTATCGACTTCTATACCTTTCCCAGAAATCTTATGTCCTAACACAATTCCCTCTCTAACCATAAAGTGACATTTTTCCCAATTAAGAACAAGGTTAGTTTCTTCACACCTAGCAAGCATTTTATCAAGTTTAAAGAGACAATCACTAAATGAGTTACCGAACACCGAGAAGTCGTCCATGAAGACTTCCATAAAGTCTTCTACCATATCATGGAAGATAGCCGTCATACAACGTTGGAAAGTAGCAGGGGCTTTGCATAGTCCGAACGGCATTCTCCTATAGGCGAAGGTTCCATAAGGGCAGGTGAAAGTCGTCTTCTCTTGATCCTCAGGGTCAATTGGTATTTGGAAGTAACCTGAAAAACCATCTAAAAAGCAATAATAATCATGACCAGATAGTCTTTCTAACATTTGATCAATAAATGGAAGAGGGAAGTGATCTTTTCTCGTAGCATCATTGAGTTTGCGGTAGTCGATGCAAACTCTCCATCCGGTAACAGTTCTTGAGGGAATTAGTTCATTATCGTCATTGAGTACTACCGTCATTCCTCCTTTTTTTGGTACGACGTGGATAGGACTGACCCACGAGCTGTCAGAAATTGGGTAGATAAGTCCGGAGTCAAGTAATTTCACAATTTCATTTTTCACCACATCTTGGACTTTTGGATTCAAGCGCCTTTGAGGTTGGATAGTTGGCTTGAATTCATCTTCCATAAGGATTTTATGCGTACAAAATGACGGGCTAATTCCCTTAATATCAGACATACTCCATGCTAATGCTCCTCTTTGTTTATAAAGCACCTGCAAAAGTGATTCCTTTTCTTTTGGCGTTAAATCAGATGCAATAATAACGGGCGAATTAGTGTTTCCATTAAATAGGCATACTCCAAAGTAGAAGGGAGATCCTTAAGCACAGGTTTAACAATATCAATTTCAGTAGCACTAGCGGAATAAACTTGTTCTTTAACTATGTCGCTGCTGTCATCAGATAGATGTGCCGCATCTATATTTTCGATGCGCCGCATGGCGTAAAATGCAGCAGAGTCAGCAGCTAAATCATTATCAATAGTGTTATCATCAACTTGATCTTCTATAGCAATTGTGTTTTCTAGATTTTTAAGCAGAAAAGAACCAAGCAAATTATTTTTTAACAATTTCTGAGTAAATCGATTAATCGTGTCATCAGAAACATCGATATTATAGCATTATCGTCATCGGATTTATCTTTACTCATAGATTGTTCCATGTTAAACTCAACCTCATCTTTTCCTATGGTAAGAGTTATCTTTTTATTAAAAACATCAATTATGGCCCTAGTAGTGGCTAAAAACGGTCGTCCTAATATTATAGGAGTCCTAGAATTTTCAGGCATATCGAGGATAACGAAGTCGATAGGTAATTCAAATTTATCAACTTTTATTAATATATTTTCAGCTATTCCTAATGGGTATTGTATGGACCTATCAGCTAGTTCTAAGCACATCCTAGTAGGTTTTGGTTCACCAAGACCTAATTTATCATACATAGAAGAGGGCATAAGACTTATACTAGCTCCTAGGTCGGCTAAAGCATTTTCAATATGCAAATTTTTAATTTGACAAGGAATAGTGAAACTCCCTGGATCTTTTTCTTTAGACGGAAGTTTGTTGAGCAATGCAGCTGAGCTTCTTTTCCCCATTGTTATTGTGCAAGCCTCTTCAAGTTTAGACTTGTTTGTAAGCAAGCTCTTCAGATATTTAGCATATTTTGGCATTTGCACCAGGGCTTCCATAAATGGTATGCTTAGCTGCAGCTGCTTGAGATTTTCCAGGAATTTCTTTTGATAGGCATCTTCTTTCTCTTTCCTTACCCTATGTGGGAAAGGTAGTGTTGATCGTTTAGGTTCAACAGAAGGTTCTTCTCTAATTACTGGTTCTGGATCACTTTCTTTTGGTTGCTCTTGCTCAGGTGATAAAGATTCAGGGGAAATCTTGTTTATACCGTCATCCTCGGGTGTCTCTCCGATTTGAAAGGTTGACTTTCCGCCTCTAGTTGTAATCCCTTTCAAGTCTTCCCTTACCAAAAGAACCCTGTTAAGCACCGTTGACAATTGGTGCACTTCAATTGCCAATCCATAAATCATGTTGTTTTGTTCCTTTAGTAACAGCTCATGACTGCCTTTGAATTCATTAATAAAGTTTCTTGCTTCATGATGTTCTTTTTCATTGGCTTGAGCGATTAGTAGTGCAAACTCTTCCATGGTAAGATTTCTTCGGGGTCTTCCGAACAAGTTGGGGAAAATATCGAACATTGTTCCTGAAAATCAAAGAGAGGTAGATATCAAAGTAAAAGTTTCCAGGTATAAGGGTCAGAGTATTTTCCGTTCGGAGATAAGAAAAATAAAAGTTACTGATAACTGCAGACGATGCGCCGTATCCAAAAAGTTGGATACGCCGTATCTTATAATCGTTAAAATTAAATCAGTCTTTATTCAGAAAATTAGATACGCCGCTTTAGAAATTTGAATGCGCCGTATCAATTTTAATAATCAAAAATCGATATTTATTTAAAATTAAATGCGTCGTATTAACAAAAGTTAATGCGCCGTATTTTCATTACGTTTCAAAATATAAGATTTTTGATTCAGAAGATACGCCGTATCGATAGAGGTCGATGCGCCGTATCTGTTTAATTATTCGAAAACTGTTTTTAATTAAAATAATAGATACGCCGTATCTGCTAAAGCAGATGCGTCGTATGGCGTTATCGTTTAGAAATTTTTTTTTATCAAAAACAGATACGCCGTATCTTGGGGAAAAGATGCGTCGTATCGCTTAGAAAAAATTTCTTATTAAAAACAGATACGCCGTATCTTGGGGAAAAGAAGCGTCGTATCGAATTAATTAAACGCGTTGTATTTTATAAAAAATTGAACGCAATACGCCGTATCTGCGAAATCAGATGCGCCGTATCGTTCGATTTAGCTCAGTACAACGATAGCAGAACACACAAAAAATACGAAAAATAAAAAACAAATAAAACACACGAAAATAAACACAAACAAAAGCAAACAAATAACACACAAAAACAGAAAATATGCAAAATAGTACAATGAATGCAAATTAATCTAATACACAACAAAATTAGCGGTTAGAAAAAAAAATTAAAACCTAATTAAAATACTAATCAAATTAACAGATAATAACAATTCACTCCCCAGCAGCGGCGCCAAAAACTTGATGCGCGTGATGTGTCGTTGCGGTTTAGCAGTTTTAATGCCTACTCAAGTTTTAAATTTATATTTAGCCGACTTATCAATAACACACACACTTAACGAGCAGTGTACCCGGTCAGTATGAATATAATGGTAAGTAGAGTGTCGATCACTAAGAGTGGAACATATTATCTAGTTATTCTAATCAGTATTTTAATATATTAAGTTAGCTATACAATCTAATATAACGCAAGGGGGTTCAGCCTGAGAGACTGGCACGATTTGGTTGCAATTAAATAATAAACTAAACCAATAGGCACGAATCAGCAAGTAGCACACACGTACACAGATAAATACTCGAGACAATAAGAGGGCTGTCCTTATGATAAGTAGTTTGTCACTTGTTTTATTGCTAGTGTTATATGAAGTGTATAGTTCGATGCAACGCACCGAGATTAAGTCCTTTCTCGTTGGTTCTAATCTTATCGGCGAGTAAACCCTTAATGATTACTTATGACTATCCCGTTTATCTTTCTCCTACTTTTCTACAGACCATAGAATACATAGGCATCTAATAAACAGGCGAGGGCAAAGGCATGGCGACCCGATCAACGCTCAGCTAGACACAGAGGTTATCAATGCACTAATAAAAGTCACCAATGACACTAACATATAAACTTTAATTAATGAGAAAGCAGTTTTAAGGGAGTGCAACCTTTCCGTTGTCACGTTACACAAGCCACCAATCTTGATGAATTAAAGTTTACTAACACAATAAAACAAAACTACTTAATGAATAAAACACATGCAGCACCTTCTTACAGCTCTTGTATCTTTGATTTGGGTGTGTCTTATGCTGCTGCCTTGACTGAATTCGTCCTAGGTTTCTCCTGTTCGGTCTTCGGTTATAATATCTTGCGTGTGAAATTCGTCTGGTCTTGGGGTATTTATAGTTTCTGTCTGAGGGGAAGATGCGGCGCATCTATTAAGTAGATGCGGCGCATGTACTTAACTTCGCGTGGGGTCCAAGATTATAATATTCAGGAATATTCGTACACCGCCAGAAGATGCGGCGTATCTTCATCTTTGGATGCGGCGCATGTCCTCTTGTATCTTGGATCGTATCTGGTGAGATCTTGATAGTGATGCGGCGCATGTAATGAGCGAGATGCGGCGCATCTGGAGCAGATTTGACTTGATCTTGTCCAATTCAGTAGACTCTTCACTTTATGCATGTTTTGCTCCATAATTAGTACGAAATCGCCAAGTTTCACCAAATGCTTGTTTTCAACTGAGAATTACAAAAGTAAACGATTAAGTATCAATCCTCATACATAATATAGTAAAACAAGTCAAATTAATAGGATAAATGATAGTAATAATATGTACTTATTTGAGTTCATCACCCCCCTAGCCTCTTTTCTTTTGCCTAATAAGCCAAATCCCATTAATGCATTACTACCATTTAATTTCTAATTCATTTCACTAACACTTTACTTATACAAATTCAAGTAGCAAAAAAATCAAAAACACTCTCTTCTTCTTCATCATATCCCACGGCCACAAGAACAAGAACAAGGGAAGATCCAAATTTTTGAAGTTCAAGTTATGAACAAGTCTCATTTACCTTCCTTGCTAGGATTTTGAAATAAAAATCCCAAGGTTTTAATCATTTTACATCCAAAACTCTTCTATAATTCAAGTAAGCTCAAGAACATTTTTTTTTTATCATTTCATACTTCATTTTATTCATATATTGTTGTATCTTCAAATTATTTTGGTAGCTAGCCATGCAAAGTTTATGTTATGCATACCACTTTACTCGTTTTTCACTATAAACACTAGATCTATACATTTTATTACCATCCTCATGAAACCTATCATTTTTGGTGATGTTTAGGACCCCATGACACCCTAAGAAGGTGTATGGTAGGATTAGAGTACTTGTGGAGTTGATTGGAAGTGGTATAAGCAAGCCTTGAACCTTAGAAATGAGTTTTTAACAAGTATATAAAGCTACTGTCCAAGAACGTGAAAACTGGATAAATCAGTAAACATTGAGTTATTTTGGCCTTCATATTTAGAAAGTACTTTCAAAAACGAAACCGTGGGCGTTGGAATGAGTAAAAACCGACTTATAACGAAGAAGATATGAATTTTTGAAGTTGGACGACGAAAAACTATTTTCTGAAAATTACTTGCTGTTTTTCCGAACTTCAAGGGACAAAACGAGACGTTAGACCTGATCTAGATGAGCCGACCGACTGAAAATATGTTAGTTCATATTTGTACGAACCCGTGGATATAAAGAACGTAACAAACTGGCTTATAACGACCGAGATATACACGTTTGAAAACCCGACGAACCATGTTTATTTTTGACAGCATCAATAGCCAATATAATCCTAAGTGTAAAAATTAGTATTTTTACAAGTCACAACATTGATAGCCGATTATCTAATTGATCGAGGCGTGTTTGGTCAAAAGTTAAACATAACGACATTTAGATGTTGTAACAAGGTTTTCAAAAACGTCGAGTTTGATCGCTAACACTTAACGTACAATATTTCACGACTAGTTTTACGAGGCCATTTGGGCATATTTTCACAAGTTATAAAAAGTGTTGTTTTGCGAAGAAAACATTATATTTGACGGTAGAACACAAAATGAGGATCGTGGAGTACCGTTTCAACATATTTACACGAAAAGTAATTTATGACTTAACGAGACGTCAAAAATGTATTTTTCGTCGATAAAAGTTATTTTCAAAATTATTGAGTGGTATCGATAACATACGTATTTGCAAGTGTAACATTGTATCATTGCTTACTTAGATCATATCATTCATAATAGGTCACAGTTAGAGACCGATCCTTATTCCATCGTATCTAGTTATCATTGTTGCTATCATATCAGGTGAGTTCCATAGCCCCTACCTTTATACGTTTTGGGGGAGAATACATGCTCAATTATTTTCTTTTACCTTTACAAACACTTTAATCTTTTGAGGATTACCGTGAGTTTTCATAGCCCCATTTTCAATTGATTATTTGATTTCTAAATTCTCGGAGGAGAATACATTGCATCAATTATTTCTTTGTACGGACCAAAGTATCAAACTCATTTACATTGCTTAAGTTACCATCATTGCCAATTTAAAGTCCCCTTTTATTTATCATGGACCGTTAATTGTGAGCAAGCGAAGGTGAGTGGATAGATCTATCGAGGGTGACGCCCTCGTTCGGGTTGGTCGCGCCAACTTGTCAAACGAACCCATTTCATTTCATTCATTCAGAGTGTTTGGCAAAGCACTCCTTTTGGGGTATTTCATTTCAGTCTAGCTTCGGGGTCATGAGCTTAAGAGCTAATGTATTATTTTTATGTGGCATTGTTTTGTCATTCAATTTATACTTATGGTTCCGTAGAAGCATTTCATTTACATAAACCTATGAACTCACCAACATTATTGTTGACCATTTTAGCAATGTATTTTCAAGTCGTTAAAGGTATCGCATGTTGGAATGCATAAGGGCATATCATAGAGTCGCGGAGTCGACGGGTCTCACTTTGTATTTTATGCACTTATATATCGTTTGATTTGTATGAACTTGATTTCTGAAAACTTGGTTCATCTTTTGGGACCTTGCTTTGTAAACTCTGAATGTTTTAAATAATCAAACGATGTATTTTCTAAACGACACTTTAGGTCGTTCAATATAACTGTAACTGTGGTGCTATGGCAGTCATGCCCCAGGTATTCCATGCCGCTGCAAATCAGATAATTTGGGGGTGTGACATTATAAGGGTATTATATGTGACAAATACATTCAAAATAATCACATTGTGAAATATTCAAGTGACTATTATTTATAGCAAAATGTGAACTCAATTATCATTAACCTTGATACTAGTCACATTGAGTGTTTGTGTGACTAAATTCAATATGTTATATATATATAGTCACATGAAGTATTTGTTTAGGTTTCTAAATCATAGAGTTATATTTTGTCACACATTATTTTAAGTGTAGTAACAATTTGATACATATGATCACACATTTCTGATAACTTATGTAATTTTGAGGGGTTAGATATGGGATTTTATAGTCTATCTAGTTTGAGTCTAATTTGATATTCACTGAATTGAGTTCAGACTATTAGTCATGACTCTTCATTTGCCCCATTACAATGTTGGGATTTTATAGTCTATCTAGTTTATTGCAGTAGTAAAACAAGTGGGTAATAGTCACATGCATAACTGCACATTGACTACTTTTTCAACCACTGTTTTTTTCAACAAATTGCCTGCAATTGAGAATCTTTCATAGCTAATACTGGTTTTTTCAAACAAATGCCTGCAATTGAGAATCGTTCATACCAAACACTATTTTTTTCAACCAAATGCCTGCACTATATAAAGGTATAACCACATACATGAAAACTGCATATACAAAAAAATTGTAACAAAAAACAACAATTGAAACAATGAGGGCCAACAACAAAACAGGTATTCAACATTGTGTTTTTCAAGTCATTTCTGCTATCTGTAACACAACATTCATATATTTTCCTTTGTGTGTGTGTGTGTGTGTGTGTGCAGAAATCATTAACATTTCCAGCAACAATGAAAGTTCTGATGGTAGTTCATACCCAATGCCATGGTTAGACTATTTTTCAAAGGTTCAACATTCTGGTTCAAGCTCAAAAAAAGGTGATGCTAGCAAGAATCCAACACCCAAACAGATTGCAAAAAAGGCTTTTGCTGAGAGGGTTAAGGTTCTAGCCCTTCCTAATGAGGAAACTTGTGAACTAATTGGTATCAAGCCATTTTTTGCCAAAATTCCCAAAGATGCAAGGGATAGTTCAAAAGGGAAGGGAAAAAAGAGTTTGGTTTTGTTGAATGGCTTAAATGCCCCATCATAAAACTCTGTAATCCCTTGGAACTATGTTACTTGACTTTCTAAAATCAATTTTCAACTTTAATGAAGTAACAAGTTACTAAAGTGCCTGCAAGTGCATATACATGATAAATGGAAACTGCAAATACAATAAAGCTTGACTGCAAGGGGATATACTAGTGAAAACTGAATTTTTTTTCATTTCCATAGAAAAGCTTGACTTTTTGGAGTCAAAATCCATTACAATTGGCTAAATTACACAAGCAACTATTTAATACTAAAATTGATAATCATCTAACAGTACTAACTTAACAATAGCACAAGTAACCTTGCACTTAGCCTTGAGCAGCATTAATTTTAAGCCTAGCAGTAGTAACCTCTGTACTAGCAGCACTAACCCCTTGGTTTATTTCCTTTGAAGTTCACCAGTAGTCTTAACTTCAACCAGCAGTCTTAACTGTTACACTAGCAGTCTTAAAACACTTAGAATATTGTTCTAAGTGTGCACACCCCTAATATCTTCATTGAAGATCAAGAGAAGCATTATCTTTACCATGAGCAGTAGTAACACAAACATCCTAAGAAGAAGCTTTTAATCCTAACATAATCCCAACATGAAGTAAACAATTAATAGATAAATTGAAATCCTCTACAAGAGTATTTGCAGGAAAACAAAAGCTTAAATTGTTTATGCAGACAAACATAAATGCTTAAACAGAGTGTGACAACTTGAGCATGACATGCTTCACTTGGATTTTCGTATAACAATACCTTCACAGTCGGTTCGATAGTAGTCATTTCGTGATTCATTACCCAAGTCACATTGATTTACACGTGGTAATATGTTATCATTGTGCTCGTGAATGACTGTACTAAATTCCTCATCGAGTTCGTCATATGTATCTTTGTAATTCTTGGTAGGTGTTTTAAAGACAATAGACAATTTTTTAGCATTCTGGTCTTTCACATAAAACATTTGTCGTGCTTGTGAGGCTAATATGAATGGATCACCCTTGTGGCCTAAACTATTCAGGTCTACGAATGTATAACCAAGATTATCGCGTTTAACCCCACTAGTTTTTTGATTAACCCATTCACATTTGAAAAGAGGAATTTGCCTGAAACAGTAATCTAGTACCCATATCTCTTGTAAAACCCCATAATAAAATGCTTTTCTTGTGGTTGCAACTTCTTTGGATATGTGAAGTTCTACTGCCTCAACACTAACCTCACTGTTCTGGTAAACTATGCCATCATTAATTTTCGTACGAAATGTATACCCATTGATGTTATATGCCTCGTATTTTACAATGCTGGCGCGTGGTCCAAATGATATCCACATCACAGTTTCTAATACACTATCTTTGGATATCACTAACTCTCTCTCAACCTGAATTTCAGTACAAGTATATATTACCTTTAAATTGCAGGAACAACAAACAAACAATTAAAGAATAGGAGTGTTTGGGATAATGAAATGGTGTGCTGGTGGACCTCTATCTAATGTCATATACAGGAGGGACAATTATGATGCTAGGTTCTATGACTGACAAAGTTGCTGGGAAGATCATTGGTAAGTGCTTATTTATCACAGACTACTACTTTTGGTTTTGGAGCTTGTAGCTAGGAGTTTTTCTGGGTGAATGGTACACCTAATGGTTTATACAGCTTATCACTAACACCAGTTAAGGACTTATCAATAAAACACACTTCACATTTTATCTCAACTCACTCTTTTTAGCAACAAACAAACAATTATAAACAACATACGAGTAATTACCTCTTCGTGTAACCACTTAGCAAAAGATTTACTGTGCTCATTCTCCAGCAATGCCATTCATTTACCCGGGTTTTTTGTTTTCAAAACTTGCTTGTGTCGCCTGAAACAAAACAATGTCTTTGATTATTATATTTGATAGAACATTTTAAGCAACGAAATAGACATATGTTAGTGATACTTACTCGATATACGGTACAATTTTCATCTGTATTCTGTATTACATAGAGATGTGCTTTCTGAAAGACTGCTCTGGAAACTTCACTTGATTTTCCGGCCAACAATGGCTTTCGGTCCTCATTTTCATTGGTTACATTTTTATCAGGTGGGATACCAATAGTTTTCATGGTTTTATGATATTCTCTAAAAAAACTCTATTGTTTCTTCCGTGATAGTCTCCTCAACAATGCATCCCTCTGGTTTATTTCTGTTTCGCACATGTCCTTTAATAACCTTCATACATCTTTCGAAGGGATACATCCACCGAAAGCATATGGGACCACATAATTTTACCTCCCTAGTTAGGTGCACAGTCAAGTGTATCATAATATCAAAAAATGACAGAGGAAAGAACTTCTCGAGTAGGCACACTGTCACAACAAGTTCTTCTTGCATCTTATCTAGTTCTTGCAAGCTGATTTCTTTCCTACATATAGATTTAAAGAAAAGGCAA
The DNA here is from genome assembly GCA_021014915.2 of Artemisia tridentata subsp. tridentata. Taxonomy (NCBI): domain Eukaryota; kingdom Viridiplantae; phylum Streptophyta; class Magnoliopsida; order Asterales; family Asteraceae; genus Artemisia; species Artemisia tridentata. The sequence goes on along the minus strand of CP139504.1, from coordinate 183,788,394 downwards.
AACCTGATAATAGCATATCGTGTGGGTGGGTGCATGATTGAACGTATAGCAATGGGCAAAAACTCTTGTATTAGAATGTGATAGTCATGCGATTTGAGGCCAATGAGCTTCCTATCATTTAGGCTGACCAACCTAGAGAAATTTAAACAATAGCCTTGTGGTACCCTGATGTTGCATAATGTTTCACAAAAGATGTCTTTTTCAGCATTCGTTAATGTGTAAGCTGCTGGAGGTAGTGTTGTTTTGTCTGCTTCTTGCCTAGCAAACAACTCTTGTTTTATCCCCAACTCTTCCAGATCCAATCGAGCATTCATTCCATCTTTTATCTTTCCAGGAACATTCAGCAAAGTTCTGACTAGACTCTCGCCAACATTCTTTTCTACATGCATGAAGTCAATACAATGTGGAACAGAATTACGCCTCCAATACCTTAGCTTTCGATACAAAATGTTGAATTTCTTCCCATATGCTTCATTTACTTGGCTTGAACTACCCTCTTCTTCTGTTGTTTCCCTTTTCTACTTTTTAATCTTCCCACCTCTGCCTCTGGTATCTTCTTAGTTTTTCAAGGTCTTATTGTTTGTTCATTTTCCTTTTCCCCACTTATTTTTAATATGCCGTACCTCGTTGTATATTTGTTCCCCGGTCAATGGATTTGGAGCATGCTGAAATTCTTCTTGTCCATTAATCGCCTTCGTTTTCCTTCTGAACAGATGGTTGTATGGTAGATATCGTCTGTGTCCAACATAACTTTGCTTGGATGAGGCGGAAAGTCTAACACAGTGTGTATCTTTCCTACATACTACACAACCTTTGAATCCACTGTATGGGCAGCCACATAATGTACCAAGTGCAGGGTAATCATTGATCATCCATAACACAACGGAACGCAGATTAAAGTTTTCTTTTGTGGAAGCATCATATGTATCAACCCCCTGTCTTGAATAAGGTATGCAGATCATCAACCAACGATTCTAAAAATACATCGATATCATTTCCCAGGTATCCCGATATTAATACCGAAGGCATGATAAACTTTCTTTTCATACACCACCATGGAGGAAGGTTGTATATGACAGATAAAACTGGCCATACACTGTGATGCCTAGTTCCTGAGTTGACGTCAACCCCATCAGCCGATATTCCTAACCGTAGATTTCTCGGATCTTTAGCAATTTTGGGGAATTTTTCATCTTTGGTTCGCCATGCCTGTGAATCTGCGGGGTGACGTAAAACACCATCTGTTATCCTCCTTGTTGCGTGCCATCTTAGATCTTCTAAAATACTTTCTAACTTAAAGAGTCGTTGCAGTCTTGGTATAATTGGAGAGTACCACATTACCTTTGCCGAAATGTTTTCGTACACTTTATGTGTCTTTTTATCCACCTTCCATCTTGATATCCCACAAGTTGGACAAACAGTCAGCTCCTGGTTATCCTTCCAGTAAAGAATGCAGTTGTTGCTACATACATGTATCTTTTTGTATCCTGATCCCATCATTCTCATTAGTTTTTTGGCCTGATAAGTTTTTTCAACCATTTCATTACCAGCAGGTAGCATCTTTTTTAACAATCCTAGTAATTCAGTAAAGAACTTATTAGAAGCTCCATACTTACCCTTGAAGTTGAGTAGTTTAACTATTGTGGACAACTTTGTGAAGTTAGGACATCCTTTGTAAAGTGGGTTCTCCGCGTCTAATAATAGTTCTTGAAACATGGAAAGGTCAGCCTCATCAAAACTTTCTTTTGTAGCATTAACCATTTCTACTGTTTTTGGGCCATCTGTTGGAATTTCTGAACCAAAATCCGTGTCGTCAACAAACTCTGTTGTAGCATTAACAGGTATTTGGGCAGTTGTTGCTTGCTCATCATTTTCTCCAGGTTTATCCCATTTTGTGTAGCTTAGATCAATCCCATAGTAGAATAAATGGAACTGCACTTCCTCTACTTTATGCACTATGTGGTTTAAACATGTGGTACACGGACATGGCATCTTAAGCTGTTGTTTATTACCTCGTGGGTCGATGTTCCTCATCTTCTGCAAGTTGTGTACTGCATACTTAATAAACGCTTCCACTCCATCAATATATTGTTTCTTGGTCCTACTAGGTCTCATCCAAGACTTGTCCATGCTATTGTTGAGGCCAAATGGTAACGTACATATCCTACAAGTCACAAATTAAACCAATATAAGCTTCAAATCATTTGTGTATAATTACAATGGACAGTGGGTAGTGTAGTGGTACTCAAAATTTCCCTTGATCACAAACATCAAGCACATACTAGTTGGAATCTGTCTGGGTAGAATTTGCTTTGCTGGATCAATGTAACAGTGTTTTTAAAACTGTTATGTTTATGGCAGTTTTAAGGAGTGTTTGGGGTAATGAATGTAATAGTTTTTTTCAAACTGTTATGTTTATGGTGTTTTAAATCTGTTATCTTTCTAATTGTAAAAACAATTTCGAGAATAATATAATTTCACCATTGCACCAAAAAAAAATGATTTCCTAATTCGAAAAAGTACCTAATTTAGATCTAAATGAACCTCCCTCCGTTGTTGATGGCTGGACCAGCGAGTGGTGGATGGTGAGTGGTAGCTATGATTGGTGACTAGTGAATGGTGGATAGCAACTGGTGGCTGTGACATGACTGGTGAATGGTGACTGATGGCTGTGATTGGCGAGAAATGTGAGAAACTTAGTTGGAGGGAGAATTTAAAATTTGCTGAAAAAAATATGGGGGGCTTTTTAAAAATTTTAGGGAGGGAAATACCAAAAAGGAAGCCACAGGTATCGAACCTGTGACCTCCCCTTCACAAAACCAACACCTCAACCATCTCCGCCCTTGGGTCTTTTTCGATTATACCTTCTTTTGTATTCCTCTTATAGACTATATGTTTTGATCTTATTTGCTTATTTTATTTTTAGCAGCTTATCTGTAGGTTGTTTCTATGTTTCATTTTTACGCTGCATTGTATGCTCCAAAAGTTGCCTCTACAAGCTTGAAGAGGAAGTCCAAGAATAGTTGACTTATTTCATGGTTGTTTTACAACCTTGATGCTTAAGAAAACCCTAGAAGAATATTAACAAAATGTTGAACAATGAAACAGTAAACAATGGAACAGTATAACAAAAACAATTCAATATTATTAACTCAATAATACGAGTGATCTGAATATCACTAGGGTTTACAACCTTGAATCTTAACAAAGCGTATGCTAAAGATATTGCAAAGATATTGTCTAACACCTTAACCTAGGACCTCCTTTTATAGGCACAAGGAGTCCTTTACAAGATAACTATCAATATACAATATTCGTATCATTCTAAATATATAAGATATACACTAAATATCTTCTATACATATCACATTACGCGTCTATATCCCTTGGCAGTACCATCTTCAACAACAGTCTTCAGCAGTACAAAGTTAAACCTGGCAGTACTAATATTTACACTAGTAGTACTAACTATGTTAGTACTGTTAGTGTTAATCTTCAAAAGTGCCATCTTTACCTTGGCAGTACTAACTCTGAATGAAATAATTCCCAACAATCCTCCCCTAAACTTGTGATTTACCTCCAAATCAACAAGTTTCTTTGAATTATTCCTTTGATCTTGAGAGGATTCTTCCAAACACATTAATTCCTTTCTGCTTTTGTGAAGATCTTTCTCAGTAACTCTTTTTCCATCTCTGTCTTTTCATCCACATTGAGTTTAGCAGATAACATCACAATGAGAATACCTTTTCTCAATGGATATTCTTTTTCAACCAACATAAATACATCAACTCCATCTTTTGTAGATACATGATGAACTCCACATGTATCATACAACTTCCATGTTGTTCCCAAATCATGTGCTTGAAACTTCCATAAACTATCATCTGGATCAGGTTCAAAAAGTCTCTTTAATTCAACCCATAATTCTTTCTCCTTGTCATCTGCTATTTCTGTTAAGTTGAATCTTGCCTTGACTAACTCCCACAGCTTAATCAAATCTTCTCTGTCATATACTTTGACCATATCTTCAAAGAATTTTTACACCTCAGATCTATCTCCAACTCTAATTATCTTCCAGAATTTCCCAAAATTATCTGCGTAGATTTCCCAATCAATAATTGGATATTTTACCTGTAATGGTTCAACATTCATACCTTCTGGAATAACAACCATCATCTATTGAAGCTGTTCATTAGTCAAACTCTCTTCTTCTTTCTCTGCTATAGGTACTTCTTCACCAATCTTCTGTTTCTTTGAAGATTCAGACTCCAATAATATACCCGCTCTCTTTGTAGTTCTACTTACTTCTTCTGTTCCCATGGGAGTAAATGTGTTCACTCTTCTGTATACCCTTTCAAACTCACTCTTGATCTCCTCAAAACTTCTACCTTGGAAATCCTTCCTTGTGTATCCAGCCATATTCCTCATGTAAAGACACATGGTGGTTCTTTGCTCAGCTTGACTAGGTGGTTTACTCCTCTTTTCTTTGGCTTTTTGTTCTGCAGCAAACTTTCTTCTTGAATTTATTAGTTCAGCAAGTTATCTTGACTTCTCTTTAATGGACAACACTTCATATGCTCTGAGTTCACCAAGCCTTTCCTTTAAAACATCATCAGCATCAATGAAAGACTGAACTTGTGCAGCATCATTAAACCTTGCTTGTTCATCATCATGTAACTTTTTAGCAAGAAGTGCATTAGATATTTCTTGTGCTAACCTTTGTGCTTCAGCTGTTTCATTTGCATGTCTTTGTTCTTCAAGGAATTTTGCAATCCCAAATTGTGCTCTTTCATCTTCCAATGCTTTCCTAGCTACCTCTTCTTCAAAACTAATCTGAGCAAGAACACTCTTATTGACCTTCTTTGGTGGCTCTTCTTCAATCATAATGCCCTTTCCTTTATCGGCCCTTTGCCTTCTAACATACATAGCCCTAGCAGTACTAACCTGCACCAGCAATACCAGTAGTACTAACTTGTTGATGAGCAGTACCAATATTTTTAGCAGCGAAATTTTCTTCACCCATATCTTGCCTCCCCTGAAACTCAACATTCTCTTCAACCAAAGAAATATTGGGGTCTTGATCAATATCAGCTATCTGCCTCCCCTATTTGGAAGAATCATCCATGTTGTCATCTGAATCATCATCATCTGAGCTTGTAGACTCCACAATATTTTCCTTTCTCTTCGCTTTAAGTGACTTGACTTTAGACTGAAATTTCTTCACTTTTTCAATGAGCTTCTTGTAAGCAGTACCACACAACTGCTTTGTCTCTTTGAGTTCTTTCTCCAAGCCAGTCTCCCTTTGAGTCAATTTGGTACAAATATCCATCAATTCCTTTAGTGACACTCTACCCTCATCACTTCCAGGTGTGTTACCTCCTGGGAGAGGTGAATCATGGGGCATTTCCCCCATATTTTCCATTTGGCTGGGGAGTCCATCACCTGTACCAAGTCCATGAGGACTTGACACATTAGATGTTGCCATGAGTTGGGTCTTATCTATGTTCTGGCCTGTACTGCATCTAAGCTAGATACAGTAGTGGTAGCCCTCACCATTCTGTCAGAGACAGCCTTATCTGCTACAATTTGTAACGTAGGAGATCTGTGCTGAGGAACAACAGATTCCTCTCTGGATGAACTCCTATATGGTGATGAAGTTGGTTGTGAGGCTGATTGAGAACCAGATGAACCTATGGGTGTGTGATGGGACTTAACTGGGCTTGTTGATCCTTGACCCTGAATGTTTTGATTTTGAACCAACATTGTTTCAAAAAGTGGAACTACTATCCCATTAAACCCCTTAGAAGCTATGCGCATGTTACTGAAAAGTTTTTGAGTAAGGCAAGGAGTTGGATAAACATTTTTATGAGATAGAAGCAAACTTTTCCTTATATTCAAAACCATTTGTATAAACATTGGATACATTAAAAACTTGTATTTGTTATCCAAATTTTTCACCATACCATCAAAAATTAATTTTGAAAAGTTAAAAGTCCTGTTTGTCGCTAAACAAATGAGAGCAGTTGCAATATTGCTACTGAATTGCTCCTATGAGGTTTTCTTTGGACTTAAACAATGAACAATCGTGTGCATGAAGAATCTCCATTGTGGGGCAAAACATCCTTTTTGAAAAGTCATAATTTGAGAAGATGTGTCACACCCCATTCTGGAAATGTGATGAAAATTTTTAGTATTAGGCAAAGAACTAATACCATTGTCATCTGCTAAAAGGAGATGCCTCCTAACAAATGACTCAGTAATAGTTATTGTTTTGCCATCAACTGTTGCAATTAACTCTTTGTCTCAATTCTCGAATGCATTGGTACTAACAGTCTGCCAAAACTGTTTGATTTGAGAGACATAGATAGTAGGATTATCTGTAAGAGCATACCTGATGTGGGTAGTGTCTAGAAAATCTACTATCTGGTGGAAGTCTTCTCTCCCTTCTGGTTTCTGCAAGAATGCAACCTGGTTATGTGTATCACAAAACTCTAAATTTGCCATGACAATTGATTAAAGGCTTGATTAGAGTACTGGGTTATGATCGTTTATGAGAGAAAGTATTTTTGGTAAAGCCAATTGGGATTTTATATAGAATACTTAGGGTTTCAATTGGACCGACTTCAATAAACTGTTTCTTTAGTTTGAAGAAATCGTATAAATTAGATAAAGAAAGAGAATTATCCAATTTATTAAACCCATAAGTGAAGTAATTGACAAAAATTACCCCAACGGATATTAATAAAACACGGTTATTACCCAAACAGTACTAACGGCTACCCAGCAGTACAAAGTTTTACACTAGCACTACAAACTTTTGCCTAGCAGTACAAACTTTTTGCAAAAAACTTTTTCTCAGCAGTATGAACTCAATTTTCTTTTAAAACCATACTGCAATCATACATTTGGAAGGGATTAAGTGTAAAGGAAGATACTTAATAAGTTATGGTGATATTGTTGCTCTTGCATTACAACACAGTTTACTGTTTCATTGTTAATAGTCTTCTACGTATTAAAGAGTAGATTTTTAAAAAAGAATGATGTTATCCAAGAAACCAAACACCCCTCTAACATCAGGGGAAACATGGATAACAATTCCTCTTTTGCCCATAAACCCTCAGCATTCTTTTCACCACTTACCCTTATGCAATTTTTGGTTTATTGACTTCCTTAAATCAAACATTCACAAGCAACCATAAACAATTAATTAAACATCAAATTTTTCATTGATATTTTTTAAAAGCTACAACCATTAATAAAAGCTACAACCATACATCTAATTATCCAACCTAAATACTAAACATAGTAAAAACATAAAAACACCATCATCATAAACTGCTTCACTCCATTTCACACCAATTTGTTAGAACAAGAGCTCTCTTCCCTGCTTTCCATCCTTTTCTTCCTTTCCTCGAGTCATTGAAACATAATTTCAAGATCGCTAATCCTGTTTTCCAGATCATAAGGGTCTTCAAACCCATCTTGCTGCTCCCTGGTTTTGATGCACCACGACATTTTGATGCTCCACCACATTTTGATGCTGATCCTCTTCATTTTGCTGCTGATCCTCTTCATTTTGCTACACCACCTCACTTTGAGCCACCTCCGCATCCTGTTGATCCTCCTTCTCCTCTTCATCTTCTTCCTCCTCCTCCACCTCATTCACTCCCAAAACCTCATTGCAGTAAAAGTCTTTTGTATGCAGCCAGTTCAAAATTCTTGTCCTCATCCACATATCTACCTGCCTATACAACCCATATTCTGTAATGGGTTCATCCCCGAAAGTATCAAACACTGCGTCAAACAGAAAATAGTTGTTTAACACGAACTCGTGCTCTTCTGCATCATTTTGAAAGTTACCATTTGCTGCCATTGTTGAAGTTTTCTTTGAAAGGGATATATGTTTTTGTGTGTGTTCTTTGGTATACAATCGATAGGTATAAATAGGCTGGAGAGGTAGATGAACGGTTCCCAAGACTTTAGGCGGGAAAAGGGACCGAAGGCACCAAAAGTAAACTGGGAATTGAAGAGATGTTAAACTTCATCCTAAAGATAATGAATAGTTGAAGCAGTTGTACGAAAAAGTCTCCACTTTCCTTTTACCAAGTATTGACTTACCATGTACAATGAGTGGATGCAACAACTAGTTGTATCTCACGCTTTGTGAATAATAAACTTCCAAACTTAATATTTCCAACAATGTTTTGGTACGATTTGGTGATAGTTTGATCCCGGAATAATATTGGTCCGATTTGGTTTGTGTTTGGTGTTGGATTGACTTTGGTCCGGTTTGATTGTCTTGGATTTGGTATAAACCTTGGTCCGTTTGGTATGCTTTGGATATTGTTTGTTATGTTTGGCCACGTCAAACGTTATGTTGGGAACACATATAATAATATCAAGTCTTTGTCGTAGTTTATGTAATAGGTTGCTTTTCTATTAAGGCTTGTATGTTTATTACAAGGCCCGTTAATGAAGCAAGCCCATGAGTGGCCTATTATGTGTTATTAGGGCAACGCCCTAATATGATGTAAACACTATAAATACCCCCCCCCCTCTTGAAAGGAGAGGGTGTTGGTTCAGGTTAATTCAAAGTTCATTATTCTTATGCATGTTCCTTCCACTCTCTCTCTCTCTAACTTTCTCTCTCTAGAATTCGTAGCTTCTGTGATAATATTGTGACCTAACAAGTGGTATCAATCGCCAAGGGGTAGATTAGGTTGTTTTAGATTCGATTTAGTAGAAAATTTGAAGTTTTGTGTTTCGTAATCCTTCGACTTAGGCAAGGTTCATCGAGTAACAGTCAAAGTTCTTCGAGTTAGAAGGCTTTCTTCAACTTAATCCTTCGAGTAAGCTTAGTTTCTTCGAGTAAGGTAGTTGAAGATCTTCGAGTTAGAAGTGATTTTTCAACTTAGCCTTCGAGTAAGCTTTAGTTCTTCGAGCAACACTTCGAGTTAGAAGTGTGTTCTTCGAGCAAGACTTCGAGTTAGAAGTTCTTTCTTCGAGCAAGTCTTCTAGTTAGAAGATTTCTTCGAGCATGCTTCTTCGAGTAACGATTACTCTTAAGTTCTATTTATATTTTCCGAGTTAGGAAATCAGAATTTTTTCATTTATAATCCTTCTACTAAGGGATTATATACTTCGTGAAATTCTACTCTTCGAGTAAGGATTCTTTGAGTGAAGATTCTTCGAGTAAAATTTCTTCAAGCAAGCACGTTCTTCGAGTAACAAAGTTCTGTTTATACTTTCGGAGTTAGGAAATCAAAACTTATAAGGATTTAATTTCTTCGAGTAAGGGAACATATAATTCTTCATACTTTAGTCTTTGAGTAAGAAATTGAATCTTCGAGTAACCATTCTGCGAGTAAGAAGCTTGGACTAAGAACTAAATTCTTCGAGTAAGGACTGAATTCCTTGAGTAAGGACTTTTCTTCATATCTTCTACTTAGAAATCTAAACTAAAAGATCCATCATCCAAAAGTTACTTCTACATAATGTCTCAACCACCGAACTACAATTACTTTTACAATCAACAACAGCAGTATCATCAGCAACCACAATATCCTCAACAATAACTCTTTATGCGACAACATCAATATTTCCCACAACAACAATTGCCTCAACAACAAGCAATGCAGTCCTACCCACTTCCAGCGAAACAACCACATTGGTTTGATCAGATGTGTGAAGCCATAAGTAGTCAAAAATCAAGACACGAAGCTGGATCACTAGACACACCTCCTATGCTAACTCCTGGTAACTATGTTTAATGGGCAAGTCGATTCTTACGGTTCATTGAACTCAAGAAACCACACGGCAAATACATGAAAAAGGCTATCATTGAAGGTCTATTTCAAATACCAACTACAACGGTTCCTTAGAGATCCAAATGAGATTTCTCCAAGAGAAGCAACTGTGACCCCTATTCCCGATGCTCAACTTACTGCAGAACAAATACTTCAACGTGAAGCAAATGAACTTGCAATGTCCTACATTCTTTAGGGAATTCCTAATCCAATCTTCCGAAGTATAGATGCTCAGAAAACTGCTATGGACATGTAGGAACACGTTCATCTCCTAATGGAAGGCACTGAAGTGAACCAAGAAGACATCGAATCAAAACTCTATCTCGAATACACAATGTTGATAATTGAAGTAGGAGAATCATTAGTGTCTTATTACCATCGGTTTACAAACATCATTAATGACTTGGACAGACACAACATTGTTTTACCCTGGATTGCAGTCAACACCAAGTTCCTCAGTTGTCTTGGTCCAGATTGGCAGAAATATGTCACCTTTGTTCGTCAAGCAAAAAATCTACACAACACATCTTATGGGTTGTTGTATGATTATTTGAAGCACCATCAGTAAGAAGTTGACAAAGATCGAGCTGTTCGTAGTACTTATTCACCTTCTACTACTCCAAACTCACTGGCACTGCTAGCTCAATCTCACTTTGCTCCACCTTCACAATCAAACCATGCTTTTGTCCAACGACAACATCACTTTGCTTATCCTCAACAAACCTCATCGACTCAACTTATTCCATATGAATCGACATCGCAATCAACTGACAATCAAGTTGTTCCCTATAACAACACTGATACCATGCTCTACACCAATACAAACAGTGATGAAGATGATGCGTTTAATTCATTGAATGAAGGATTTTCTTTAATTGCTCGTGCTTTCACCAAATTCTCCAACAAATCCAACAATCGTCTTCGCAATTCATCCAACACAAGGAATCAATCTGTTGTACAAGATGGACGGGTTGAAATTCTGAATAGTGCTTATGGAAGAAATGGATCAGGAGGTTACATGGGAAATTCAGGAACTGGACAATGGTTTAATGCAGCTAGTGGAAGTAGGAACAATGCAGGTGCTCCTCAGAGAATGGTTGATATTACTGAGACTGGGAACACCGGGACTGGGAATACAATGATTAAGTGCTACAACTACAATGGGAAAGGTCATATGGCAAATTCATGTCCTAAACCTATAGTCAGAGGCAGTGAGTTTCATAAGCAGGCACTACTTCTAGCTCCCAAGGATGAATCTGGGGGCACTCTCACTTAGAAAGAAAATAGCTTCATGGCAAATGCATATTCTGATGATGACATGGAAGACATGGAAGCAAATTCAGCTGTGATGCTAATGGCCAACATGCAGGAATTACACATGAGTGACACAGGCCCAGTGTACGATATTGACGGTCTGTCTCAGGTACCTGATTCAACATGTCTAATACATGAAATTCTATCACCATCTGCCTCTGCATCAAACGAGGAGCAAGTTGTTCAAGATGCTTCATTATTATCTTCACAAGAAGATGAACAAATGAACACAGTGGTTATATTTGATGATGATCAAATTAACACAGTTGTTACATTTGATGATCCAATTGATGACGATAACAATGATCAAATTGAACAAAATGATCTTTAGCTTGCTCCAGATCCAGAACTCATGACCTTGCTATTGACCACCCAAACCCAGTTGGACTCACATAAATCTCAACTTGATAAATGCAATGAGTTCAACAGAAACTTAAAAGCAAAAGTTGCATTATTAACTAAGGATATTGAGTTCTATAAAATACAACTCACAAATTTTGAAACAAAAGAAAAACGTGAACAAAGTTTTGAGGTTGCATTCCAAAAAGCTTATGTCAAAGAACAAAATTTACAACATCAAATACGAGAATTAGTTGCTTTCGAACACAGCTTGGTTTCTCAAATGGAACAAGAAAAATTAGAATTCAAACAACAGGTTGAACACCTCAATTCTGAACATTCAGATACAAAAACAGAGTTGTCAACTTGGCAATCTAGTTTTTCTGAACATAAACAAGTGTCTAGGAAACGGATGGATTCTTATCTTGAGGAAATCGTAGAGTTGGAATGTAAATTAAAAGAGTTTCAAAAAGTTGTTTAATTATAAAACTGGTGAGTCTGTAACAACAATTCAAAAGTTTACTCTTAAGCAAAATCCCCAAGGTTATGGTTTTGCTATTGGTGATGACAAACCACATTTTCTACACAAAGCACTCAAGGAAAATACAAAGTTGTATAGTGCAGAACATCTCTTTGATTACTCTATTATGCGTGTTGTTGTACATAACTGTGAGGAAGAACATGAACAGGAACAGGAAGTAGAGAGTCGATCTAAAATGAGCAACGATAAGTTTAATAAACCATTTGATTATTCAAAAGTACCTCATATTTCCGACACCTTCGTTCCTCAAAAAGATAAAACAGAACAATCATGGTTTGTAATTCAAATTAATGAATCTTCTTTTGAGGTTGGTCCGGTTAAACCAGTGGCACAAATAAATGGTACTTTACCAACTTTCTGGTGTAATTGCACCATTACCAAAACGATGTCTTGTACTTAGATATTTTGATACTTTTATGAAAGACATCAATTTTTTAGAACAAGCAATTGAACGTAATTCTGAGATAACAGTTTCCACTTTTCTATCTCCTTACGAAAAAGAAAAGAGAGAAATTTTTCAAAAACAATTTTTACCATATGTTCAACATTTACGTCTTTGTGCTACACACTTGGAACAGGAACTTCATACAGAAGTAACATCCATGATGAACACTTTCAATGCAACAGAAAATGGGATCTTAAAACAAAAACGTCGAAACAAAGTTTTACAAAAAGAAGCTGATCGACTCTTGGAAGATGTTCTAAGTTATGATATTATCTCTGTGTTTATTAATTCCATTTATGTGTCTTGCAATGTTATGCTTGTTGATGATCACACTGCGGACACTGAAATGTTGAGACATGAAATTCAGAAGTTAAAAAGAGAAAATGAGAGAATCGTTAAACTCAATGATGATGTGCAAAATAAATTTGAAAAAGAGAATTTTCAACTCAATCAAAAGTTGCAATGGTGTCAAACTCAGAATCTTGATTTTGAATTAAAGTTGCAAAATCAAAAAGAAACAATGTCATTTCAGAACAGTAACACATCCAATGTTAAGAACCTTAAAAATGAAAATGCTATTTTAAAACATCAAATTTTCACATATGAAAAGGACATTGATGAAGTTTGTCAAAATTGGAATGATACCGTTCACTTAAACAGAGAAATTGATTAAAAAATTCAACAAAAGAATCACATCATCATTGAACTCAAAGAGAAAATTAAATTACTTGAAAAAGGAAAGTTAGTTCACACAAATGTGATTGCACCAGGAATGTACAAAATGGACACAACACCTAGGCAATCATCCCATCAGACTACTAATTTGAATGCTTCCACTTCTACATTAATAGTCACCCCTCCTAGTGTTAGTAGAACAAAGCATAAGAGCAACAAAAAGAAGACTAGTATCTGGCAATGTAGGAGTGGCATACTAAAAGACCAAGAAGTAGAAGACCACCTTAGGAGTTTGAATAGAACGCATGGTGCGTCTGATTTAGAATCAAACTTAAAAACTTACTATTGGGATTACTTGTAATCATTATAAAGTGTCGGTCATTTAGTATATATATTAGGTCGTAATTATAAGGCTTGTATGTTTATTACAAGGCCCGCTCATGAAGCATGCCCATGAGCGGCCTATTAATTGATTATTAGGGCAATGCCCATATGATATAAAAACTATAAATACCCCCTCCCTTGAAGGGAGATGGTGTTGGTTCTTAATTAAACATAGTTCACTATTTATAAACAAGTTCCATTCTTTCTCACTCTCTCTCTCACTTTCTCTCTCTAGTTTATACGATCCATTGTTAGTAACTATGATAAACTTGGGATCTAAAAAGTGGTATCAATCGCCTAGGGGTGTTTAGGTAGTGTTTTAGTGGCAAAGTTTTCATTTTTTTTGTTTTTATAAATCTCGTACCCCATGGTTTATGTTGAGATCGTTTAAGCCCATCTAGGATATGTTTTACAAACATCATTGATATGCACAGCGGAATTAACAAACATCAATAATGTTTAACAAGGTTTTATTTATTCAAGCGCGCTCATCTTTATTCCATACTAATAAATAAACTAACTATTACATAGATCTATTACTAACTAACGTGTAAACACACACGTTTCTATTAGACTCTCATTAAAGAGTTCTATGTTTTCTATGACATTTACTGCCGCCCTAATACCCTTTATATATAGGGTTTACAAGAAAACCTAGATTGCTAAGGAAGCTAACTAATTTATTACATTTAGTCCTTGTTGTTTCACGTTTCATCATTTATGCATATGTAGTTTTGTAATCAATAAATCCAATTCCCAACAATCTTCCCCTATTTGATATTACAAAACTATTCCATGAAACAATCTTCAATGCTTCCTTAAGATCTTCTTGAACATGTCACCACACACGATAAGCTGCAAATCAATCATCTTCCCCTTTTTGTAATCATCTAATAGGGGTCTTCCATGCAACTTGAATCAAAACGCTTCCCCTTAAGTGGTGCATGTAGATGGTTAAACTAGCTTCCCCTGAAACCAATAACCATCTCTTGAATCACGAACTCTGTATGCCTTATGAACTGATTACTGATGAAGAAAACCGAGTATAACGAACTTGATGAAGAAGTTGAATTTCCCAAACTTGCGTCTTATACCTTGCACTATCCACGTGACTCCAAACTTATCCTAAAAGTAGGTCGCAACCTCTTGACAAATCCTCAACTATATGAGACACTGAGCACTACAACGTAACTCCTTAAAGTGATAGCAAATGTGAGCATTAAGCACCCTAAATAATAGATCACACACTTTGCTAGATTCATCAAGTCTTTGTCACCGCATTAACGCCCAAACAAGTTATCTTCAAAGTGTAACACCCACTTTGAGATATGATAAGAACGCACACCTGTGAAACTCAACTACAACATCAAATAAATTAAATTCAACCTTCTTCGTAATCAATTCTTCAAATAATCAATGAAAAACATCTAAGTGCAATAACATCATCCTCTCTTATATGACTGTTGCCTCAGCCGGCGATCTACTTGTAGTCCTTGTTTGTATCTATGCCTCACCTCAGCGATCTACGAAAAAAAGGATACCCTTGTCACATAATTGATTAAAAATCCATTGCACCAAATATCTCCACAATACGTTTTATAAACAAACCATCATCGTTCGAGATCCAAAACTGTTCCAGCAGTATTAACCAAGAAACACAGTAGTATTAACGAACTCGAAGACCAGAATTAATTAAGTCTGGTGAACAGACTTAACTTCCGAGAGCAGACTTAATCGAGCAGACCAGAATTAATAGAACCACAATTAATTTCAACCACCAGAATTAATCACCAATGAGAACAGACTTAATCACAAGCAACCAGAATTAACTTTTATAGGCAGCAGCATAAAATATTCAACGAGTCCACCAATCACATCATATTCCCACACACTGACCAATTTAATTCTGTTCTTCACAATCGACAAAACCCTTTAATTGATAAAACCATAAGCGACAAAACTGATTGAAGATCAGTACCATGAATGTATCAATTAAATAAGCAATCCCACATACTGACAAAATTCGACCCATCCGATATTATTAATTGCACGTGGTCTTTGATAGCCCCACATGAATCAGTATATATGATAATCGAAAAACTCAAATTGATATTCAACATCCTATCAGTACGAGGTTAATATTTTAATCATCATGCTCCACAACCGACAGACCCAATTAATTAAAATAACCTTCGACCCATCAATCGGATCATCAATACAGTATGAGGTTTTAATTGTAGAACAACCAATCAGATCTTTGTCGTCACAATAAAATATAAAGATCGATAACAAATAACGATTACCTCAACTTTCAAAACCATCGAACATCACCAGATCAGCTTATATTCTTCGAATCTGCTCCTCCTCCAATAGTAACAACCTTTTAGATCCTAGATATCGAGAGCAACCCTCTCTGATACCACTTGTTGAGATCGTTTAAGCCCATCTAGGATATGTTTTACAAACATCATTGATATGCACAGTGGAATTAACAAACATCAATAATGTTTAACAAGGTTTTATGTATTCAAGCGCGCTCATCTTTATTCCATACTAATAAATAAACTAACTATTACATGGATCTATTACTAACTAACGTGTTCACACACACATTTCTATTAGACTCTCTTTGAAGAGTTATATGTTTTCTATGACATTTACTGCCGCCCTAATACCCTTTATAAAGGGTGTAGGCGGCAGTATGTTAGTATCATAGAAAAATGCAGATCTCTCCAATGAGAGTCTAGCAGTAACATGTGTGTGCACACGTTAAGTAGTTTGTAGTAGGTTTATTATTATTCAATAAAGATGGCGTCATGAATAAAAACCTTGTTCAATAATAATGATTGTTTTGTGTTTATCCGCTGCATGTTTAATCATTGTTATTGTTCCTAGATGGGCTAAATGATCTTTTATAATTTCTAACAGTTTATATATCAAAAAGTTCCAACTTTTTGAGGTTAAAAATCAAAAAGGTTACAACTTTCCATTAGATTTAATAGTATTAAGGATAGTTTAGTGGTTGCTTTGGATTAAATTCGTTGTTCTAAGTGATTTTAAGAGTTTCAAAAAATCTACAAACTTACGAATTTTTCTGAGTATTCAAAACCCTCTTTTACCGAGTAGTATTATCCGATTACTGTTATCCGAGTAGTGTTATCCGAGTAACTATTTTTCTTAACATTTGGAAACATCACTCTGTCTGAATACTAGGTTGATTCCGAGTAAGGTATTCCGAGTAGTGCTATCCGAGTAAGACAATTCCGAGTACGAAACGGTTACCATTAATTATTATTCTTCCGAGTAGAAAAGAAACACTGATCAAATTTCACCAACTTTCCGAGTATTTATCCTCCAAGTAAAAGACAAAGAATTTTTCTGAGTATTTATCAGTACACTTAATAAAACCTTAACACTTCACACCTAAATCATCCTTAAAAGATCAATGTCATTGTTACTAATATGTCTCAACTACCTTACTTCAATTACTTTTACAATCAACAACAGCAGTATCATCAGCAACAACAGTATCCTCAACAACCACAGTATCCTCAACAACAACTCTTTATGCAACAACATCAATTTTTTCCCACAACAACAATTCCCTCAACAACAACCATATCAACAACAACCAATGTAGTCCTACCCACTTCCAGCAAAACAACCACATTGGTTTGATCAGATGTGTGAACCCATAAGTAGTCAACAATCAAGACACGAAGCTGGATCACTAGACACACCTCCTATGCTAACTCCTGGTAACTATGTTCAATGGGCAAGTCGATTCTTATGGTTCGTCGAACTCAATAAACCACATGGCAAATACATGAAAAAGGTTATCATTGAAGGTCCATTTCAAATACCAACTACAACGGTTCCTGGAGATCCTAATAAGATTCCTCCAAGAGAAGCAACTGTGACCCCTATTCCTGATGCTCAGCTTACTGTAGAACAACTACTTCATCATGAAGCAAATGAACTTGCAATGTCCTATATTCTTCAGGGAATTCCTAATCTAATATTCCGAAGTATAGATGCTCAGAAAACTGCTAAGGACATGTGGGAACACGTTCATCTCCTAATGGAAGGCACTGAACTGAACAAAGAAGACATGGAATCAAAACTCTATCTTGAATACACAATGTTCATGATTGAAGCAGGAGAATCACTAGAGTCTTATTACCATAGGTTCACCAACATCATAAATAACTTGGATAGACGCAACGTAGCTTTACCCAGGATTGCAGTCAACACAAAGTTCCTCAGTTGTCTTGGTCCAGACTGGCAGAAATATGTTACCTTTTTTGGGCAAGAAATAAATCTACACAACGCATCTTACGGGTTGTTGTATGATTATTTGAAGCACCATCAGTCAGAAGTTGACAAGGATAGAGCTGCTCGTGGTAGTTGTTCACTGTCTATAACTCCTAACTCACTTGCATTGATAGCTCAATTTCACTTTGCTCCACCACCATCAAACCATGCTTTTGTCCAACAACAACATCACTTTGCTTATCCTTAACAAACCTCATCAAATCAACTCATTCCATATGAACCAAAACCGCAAGCAACTGCCAATCAACTTGTTCCTTATGACAACACGGATACCTTGCTTTACTCCAATGCCAACAGTGTTGAAGATAATGCATTCAATTCATTGAATGAAGGATTTGCATTAATTGCTCGTGCTTTCAGTAAGTTCTTCAACAAATCTAACAACCGTCTTCGTACTTCATCCAACACTCGTAATCAAGCTGTTGTGCAAGATGGAAGAGTTGAGATTCAGAACAGAGCTTATGGGAGAAATGGATCGGGAGGCTACTTGGGAAACTCAGGAACTAGGCAAAGGTTTAATGCAACAGGTGGAGTAGTAGGAACAATGTTGGTACTCCACAAAGAAGGGCTGAGATTGTTGAAACCGGGAATCAAGGGATTGGAAATACAATGGTCAGATGTTACAACTGCAATGGGAAAGGTCAGCTAGCGAATGCATACCCCAAACCCAGAACAAGAGGCAGTGAGTATCAAAAATAGGCACTACTTCTTGCTCTCAAGGATGAAACTGGGGGAACTCTTACTGAGAAGGAAAACAACTTCATGGCCAATGCTTATTCTGATGATGATATGGAAGACTTGGAAGCAAATGCAGCTATGATGCTACTGGCCAACATGCAGGAATTACACATGAGTGATACAGGCCCAGTATATGATACTAATGGTCTGTCTCAGGTACTTGATCCAACAACATGTCTAATACATGAAATTGTATCATCATCTGCATCTGCATCAAACGAGAAGCAAGTTGTTCAAGATGATTCATTCTTATCTCCTCAAGAAGATGAACAAATGAGCATAGTTGTTACATTTGATGATGATCAAAGTTGTTACATTTGATGATGATCAAATTAACCTGGTTGTTACATTTAATGATCCAATTAATGACGATAATAATGATCAAATTGAACAAAATAATCTTTTGCTTGGTCCAGATCCAGAACTCATGACCTTGCTATTGACCACCCAAACCCAGTTGGACTCACAAAAATCACAGATTGGTAAATGTAATGAGATAAATAGAAACTAAAAAGCAAAAGTTGCATTATTGACTAAGGATCTTGAGTCCTATAAAATACAACTTACAAACTATGAAGCAAAAGAAAAACGCAAAAACAGTTTTGAAGTTGCATTCCAAAAATCTTATGTGAAAGAACAAGGGTTAGAACATCAGATACGGGAATTAACTGTTTCCAAAAATGACTTGATTTCTCAAATGGAATAAGAAAAATTAGATTTGAAACAACAGGTTGAACACTTACACTCTAAACTATCAAAAACAAAAACAGGGTTGTCAACGTGTCACGATAGTATTTCTGAACACAAACAAGTATCTAGAAAACGTATTTATTCCTATCTTGAGGAAATTATAGAATTGGAATGTAAACTAAAAGAGTTTCAAAAAGTTGTTTATAAAATTGGTGAGTCGGTAACAATAATTCAGAAATTTACTCTAAAGAAAAATCCCCAAGGATATGGCTTTGCTATTGGGGATGACAAGCCACGTTTTCTACATAAAGCACTCAAAGAAAATCCAAAGTTGTATAGTGAAGAACATCTTTTTGATGACTCTATTATGCGTGTTATTGTACATAATTGTGAGGAAGAAATGGAACAGGAAGAAGAGAGTCAATCTAAAATGACTAATGTCAAGTTTCATAAACCATTTGATTACTCAAAAGTACCTCATATTACCGACACCTTCATTCCTCAACAAGTAAAAATAGAACAATCATGGTTTTAATGCAAATGAATGAATCTTCTTCAGAGGTTGGTCCTGTTAAACCAGTGGCACAAGTAAATGGTCCTGTACCGAATTCCTGGTGTAATTGCACCATTACCAAAACAATTTCGTGTCCTTAGATATTTTAATACGTTTATGGAAGACATAAAATTTTTGGAATAAGCAATTGAACGTAATTATGAGATAACAGTTTCCACTTTTCTATCTCCTTATGAGAAAGAAAAGAGGGAATTTTTTCAAAAACAATTTTTAGCATATGTTCAACATTTGCGTCTTTGTGCTACACACTGGGAACATGAACTTCAAACAGAAGTAGAATCTATGATGAACACTTTCAATGCAACTAAAAATGAGATCTCAAAACAAAAATGCCGAAACAAAGTTTTACAAAAAGAAGTAGATCGACTCTTGGAAGATGTTCTCAGTTCTGATATTATCTATGTGTTAATGAATTCTATCTATGTGTCTTGCGATGCTTTGCTTGTTGATGATCATTTTGCTGATACTGAAATGTTGAGACTTGAAATTGTGAAATTCAAAAGAGAAAATGAGAGAATCAGCAAAATCAATGATGATGTGAAAAACAAACTTTCAAAAGAGATTTGTCAACTCAATCAAAAGTTGCAATGGTGTCAAATTCAAAGTCTGGATTTTGAATTAAATTTTCAAAATAAAAAAGAAACAATGTCCTTACAAAACAGTCACTCTTTCGAAGTTCTGAATATTGAAATAGAAAATGTTGTTTTAAAACGTCAAATTTTGGCATATGAAAAGGACATTGATGAAGTTTGTCAAAATCGGAATGACACTGTTCGCTTAAATCGAGAATTGGATTCCAAAATTCAACAAAAGAATCACATCATCATTGAACTAAAAGAGAAAATTAAATTACTTGAAAAAGGGAAATTTGTTCACACAAATGTGATTGCACCAGGAATGTATGAAATAGATGAAACATCTAGGAAAGCATCCCCTCAGATTACCAATGTGAATGCTTCGACTTCCACAGGAATAGTCACCCCTCCTAGCGTTAGCAGATCCAGGCCTAAGAGCAACAAAAAGAAGACTAGTATCTGGCAACATAAGAGCGGCACACTAAAAAACCAAGAAGTAGAAGACCCCCTTAGGAGTTTGAATAAAAAGCATGTTGCGTCTGATGTAGAATCAAACTTAAAAACTTGTAATTCTATTCTTGATGTAACAAATGCTAAGACTTTAAATGTTATGAATGTTTTAAATGTTGATGCTTCTTGTGTGTTTTTTCGTACAAGCATATTATCTGGTGATCATGAAAAGTGTGTTACAAAATCTCTTTTGTCTCGTAATAAGAAACGTACATATGGCATTTCCTCTAGGCCCACTACTACTGCTAAGTCCATATTAGGAAAACCGCCATGTGTAGTTTCTAAGAATGCGGTAGACAAAACCATGGTTGCAAATAAAACAATCCAACCACCTAGTGCATTTACTAAGAAGAAAGCTGAATCTAGTTGGACATGGCAACGTTGGCTACAAAGGAAACCTAGTTTTACTTGGTTACCTAAAATGCTTAATAACTGTGCTACTAACCCAACGGGTTCTTCCATTACCATCTCTCCATCTGCATTGTCCTCATAAAGTGATGCAGGTGATTCAAATTGGTGTTTGGATTGTTGATAGCGGCTGTTCCCGACATATGACAGGCAACCTCAGACTTTTAGTAAACTTTGTTGCAAAGTTTATAGGGACTGTCAGATTCGGGAATGATCATTTTGCTGCTATAATGGGCTATGGAGACTATGTCAATGGCAACATCAAGATTAGTCGTGTATATTATGTCGAAGGCCTTGGACATAACCTTTTCTCAGTAGGGAAATTTTGTGATGGTGATTTGGATGTAGCCTTTAGGGAGAAAACTTGCTTCGTTCGTGATTTACAAGGAAACGACCTTATGACGGGCAAACGCGGAACGAGTCTCTACACCATTTCTATGT
Source organism: Artemisia tridentata subsp. tridentata (assembly GCA_021014915.2). Classification (NCBI taxonomy): domain Eukaryota; kingdom Viridiplantae; phylum Streptophyta; class Magnoliopsida; order Asterales; family Asteraceae; genus Artemisia; species Artemisia tridentata. Next base: position 183,766,619 of record CP139504.1, on the reverse strand, counting down.
CTGACATGACAGCTTCTTCTCCCATATGCTTACTCTCCAAAGCACACTCTACAAAATCCTGGTTATGGCACAAACGACTGTCTCATTTGAATTTCAAGACCATGACAGATCTTGCTCATCATAAACTAGTCGACGGTCTTCCAAGGTTTCGGTATGCCAAAGATCACCTATGTCCAGCATGTGAACAAGGGAAAAGTACTCGTGCTCATTTTCCTTCTAAAACTGAACATAGTACTGATCATGTTCTTTAACTTCTACATATGGATTTGTGTGGCCCGATGCGTGTTCAAACAATCAATGGGAAACGCTGCATATTGGTAATTGTCGATGATTTTTCCAGATGGACTTGGGTCTACTTTCTACGAACCAAAGATCAAGTTCCTCCTATGATCATCACCTTTCTCACTAAAATTCAGGTTCAGCTTCTCAATACAGTTAGAAAAGTCAGAATAGATAACGGAACTGAATTTAAGAATCAAACTCTTCGTGAGTATTTTGAGAAAGTAGGAATTGAACATCAAACATCTATTGCCAGAAGTCCAGAACGAAATAGAGTTGTCGAAAGACGCAACAGGACGTTAGTGGAAGCTACAAGGAAGATGTTAATCAACGCTTAATTACCTGATTACCTATGGGCTGAAGCTGTCTCAGCCGCCTGTTACACCCAAAACCGTTGCATGATCAACAAAAGGCATCACAAAACTCCATATGAGCTTGTTCACAACTGTAAACTGGACATAAATTACTTTCATGTATTTGGTGCCCTCTGTTACCCAAATAACGATCGTGATAACTTTGGAAAACTAAAAGCCAAAGCTGACATTGGTATCTTTATCGGATACTGTGAGAATTCTAAAGGTTTTCGTATCTGAAACTGTCGCCCTAGAGATATTCAATAGAAAATACATGCTAATTTTGATGAACTCACAGATATGGCTTCTGAGCAAAACAGCTTAGGACCCACAACTAACCATCTTAATTTTCCCGATCAATCACCTGCACCACTCTCCCACAACCGTAAGGAAATGAAAACCTTGTTTGCTTCACTGTTCGATGATTCTTTTGTCAGTCGTGCACCAGATGTATCTACAAGCTCCGCTGCTCAACCTGATAACAATCCTATACATGATACACCTACTACAACAACAACAATTGCTGTAGATGCACCTCCAATTGAATCTCCGTCAACAGACGATCAAACCGCTTCCAATACTGAGAATGCAGCTGAAGATCTCCTACAACAAGAAGTACCCGCACCTGCAAATTATGACGGAAATGCATTCTTTAATCCATTTGCTCCGGCTACAACTGTTCCCGATATTGAAGAGTCATCCACACGCAACTTGGATCCGTCTAATATGTACAATCATTTTCAACATTACCCTTCTACACACAAATGGACAAAAGATCATCCTTTAGTCAATGTGATTGGTAATCCAAACAATCCAGTCATGACAAGAAAAAGACTTCACGCAGATGGTGAAACGTGCATTTATGCTCATACCGTTTGTCAAGCAGAACCAAAGAACATTAAAGAAGCCATGACTTATGACAATTGGGTTGAATCAATGTAAGAAGAACTTGATCAATTCAAACATTTTGATGTCTGGGAATTGGTAGAAAAACCCGATGGAGTCTATGTTGTCGGACTTAAATGGATTTGGAAAAACAAACTTGTTCCTGCTGGAACAGTAATTCATAACAAATCACGTCTGGTTGCCAAAGGCTTCAGCCAAGAAGAAGGCATTGATTTTGAAGAATCCTTTGCACTAGTGGCTAGACCTGAAGTTGTTTGCATGTTTCTTGCGTATGCTTCCCACAAGAACATCACCGTTTATCAAATGGACGTAAAAACTACATTTCTGAATTGGCAACTCCGTAAAGAAGTGTATGTCACCCAACCTGAGGGCTTCATCGATCCAGATCATCCTAATCATGTGTACAGACTCAAGAAATCCCTTTATGGCCTTAAACAAGCCCCGAGGGCATGGTACGACAAACTGTCCGCATTCTTACTTGCCAATCACTTTACCAAAGGATCAGTTGAACCCACACTGTTTATTCAAAAACACAAGGAGGACATCTTAATTGTTCAAATTTATGTTGATGACATCATTTTTGGTTCAACACATAAAAAGTACTTAAATTCTTTTGCAAAATTAATGAAACAAAATTTCGAGATGTCTATGACTGGTGAACTTACGTTCTTCTTAGGACTTTAGGTTCATCAATCCCCCCGTGGTATTTTTCTAAATCAGTCCAAGTATGCTCTTGAGATTTTAAAGAAACATGGCATGACAAGTTGTGACACTTATAACACACCTATGTCTGCATTATCCCCAAAGCTGGATGCTGATTTACATGGTACACCAATTGATCCTACAAAATATCGTAGTATAATTGGGTCCCACATGTATCTAACAGCCAGCAGACCATATATAGTTTTTGCTGTATATCTATGCTCCCGTTATCAGTCATGAGCAACTGAAAGACACCTCTCTGAGGTTAAAAGAATCCTTCGATATTGTCCTCATAAAGGGAACCATCAATTTGGGGATCTGGTATCCGAAGTATTCTGGTTTTGAACTCATAGCTTTTTCAGATGCTGATCATGCAGGATGTTTAGACACATGAAAAAGTACATCCGGGGGAGTGCAGTTTCTAGGAGACAAACTGACCGGATCTAAACACACGAATTTGTGTTGAGGATACTTTGATTATATACTTAGTAGCACGCGAAATTTACTGCCAAGTACTTAGAAGATTTTGTGTTTGGTGATTGTATGAATGTAATTGTGAAAGTATTAGCACAATGTTTAACCAAACGATTTGCTTCAATATATTACGAGTGATCTTGGAATATCACAAGAATTACAATAAGATCGTGAAGCTCTAATAATGCATGTATGTAAAACTTAACCTAGGATCTCCTTTAATAGGACAAGGAGCCCTTTACAAGCAAAATATCTACCATATAAATCTAACTTGATAAGATATACATTACATCTTTTCCATATATATCTTCACACGGCTTTCATCTTTATCATATAAACAGTACTAACTTTCTATATCAGCAGTACTAATGAACTTAGTACGGTTAGTGTATTCTTCAGTAAATCTTCAGCCGTACTAATTTAGACCTGGCAGTACTAACTGTTGGATTAATTCCCAACACAAACTTGTATCTTGGGAGTCAAAGAAGCAGGATTCCACCTCATTGTCATCTACAGAATCTGAATATATAGCCATGTCAGCATGTTGTGCTCTAGTCATTTGGATGTGATCCCAGTTGATGGACTACGGTTACATTTTCAACAAGATTCTCATGTACTGCGACTCCAAAAGTGCCATTGCCGTCTCATGCAACACACTTCAACATTCGAAGTCCAAACATATCGCACTTCGATATCATTTCATCAAAGAGCATGCGGAACAAGGTACTATTGAATTATATTTTGTAGGTACTGAATACCAATTAGCGGACTTATTCACCAAAGCCTTGCCCCATGCAAGATTTGTGGAATTAATTCACCAAATTGGTATGCGGTGTTTGACTCCAAATGATTTACAAAACTTTCTTAAACACAACTAAGAAAGTCAAACACCAAAATCTCTTTTGTAAAAACCTTTTTACTCATATAAATAATAATAATAAAAATAAAAAATAAAAAAATAAAAAAAGTGTTTACATCAAACTTTACCATTTTCATCTTTCTCTATGTGCAAAATTTTATCAAATAAAAATATGTTCTCCACGAAATTCTAATTATTTCTGGTATTTTTTTGAGAACACATTTTGAGGGGAGAAAATATTTCATAAAATTCAAAATTTTTGCACATATCTCTTTCAACAATGATTTTAGACAAATGTGTGTTTTATTATTACTATTTGGATCACTATGGATACTTTAGCATACTTTGAGGGTCCATTTGTGCATATAAGTTATATCTCAGGAAATTAGGACCAAAAGTGTATAACTAAACGAGCTCAGGGACTAAAGATGTTTAAGCGTAAAAGTCATGCATATATAAAGAAAACTCATTCAGAGTAATAACTTTCTCTACTCATTCAACTAAAAACGCTACTCAGAAAACTCATTTTAGGCCAAGATTTCCAAAATTTTCCAAGTCTCTCGAAATCAAAAAGTAAGCTCACGATTCTCTTTAATTATGCCTAACAATCACTCGCCTAAAACATTGATTCATTATCTGTGCGTTAATTGCTTAATCGGAAATTAGGGTTTAAGTGCTTTAATTGGGCGTTTTTAATTTAGGATGTCATAGACTAATTCAAGATGTTCAATAGCTTCTTTGTCATACCTAGATTTCTCGTTTGTGGTTTAATTGTAATTTGAATAATCAGTTTAGGTGATTTATGATTGTTTTAGGGTTTATGTTTTGAATGAGTTTGTGGCTGTCTTTTGGTTGTAATATTTTGATTTCTGGATGAATGATTGAGGTTAGGATACTCATTTGGAGGTCTTTATCTTTATTTGGGAACAAAAACTAGTCAAAACAAATTTTTCTAAAACATTGAATGTTTCCGAGTAGGGATGAAGATCTTTAAAACTGATTAGAAGATTTATGAGTAGGGAAATCTTGTATGAAGATTTCCGAGTAGTGATAATTTTATATGTTTCCGAGTATGGTGATTAAAATGTATCCGAGTATGTGTTATTAACTGTTTATGTGTATGAATGTTATAAATCTCCGAGTACGGAGGGTTACTTATTCCGAGTATGGAATTGTGTATCTTTCCGACTAGGAGTTATATTGGTTTTTCCGAGTTTGTTTTCTTAAAGTATTCGAGTATGAATTTGCAATCTTTCTCCGAGTACGGAGGGTTACTTATTCCGAGTATGGAAATGTGTCTCTTTCCGAGTAGGGTTACTCTGCCAAAAATTTTCAAAATTTTCCGAGTAAGGACACTGTCGTAAACTTTCCGAGTATGAAATTGTTGCATTTTTTTCCGAGTATGTAACCCTCCCAAATTATTTCACGTGTTTCTTATAATTCTATGATTACATGAATTGCTTATGTGTGTTTCTTTTTCTACTGGTCAATGTATGCTCTTGTCTCTACCACTAACATACATGTACAATCTCTTGTACTTTGTGTTGATTGGCTATGTTTCAAATTCATAATGGCTCAGGAACAAAACTCTCTACTACCAAGATTGACGTGGGCACAAATGTTTCCTGATGGCAATGAACGAGCTATTGGAAAGTCAAATCACAGGGTTGACTTAGAGAATCTTCCATGTCACCCTACATGCCTAGTAATGGTGGAGATTCTCGAATGCCACTTTTGTAGAAATCTCTTCACCAACTCAGCCACTGTTCCTGAAATATACCTCAATCAGTTCTGGCATACACTTCAAGTAAGCAGAGATCAAGATACCATGACTTGCACTATTGATAGAATTGAAATCACCTTCAACGTACATACACTCAGATATGTGCTTCTCCTCCCTAAGGCCAATCATGGGAAATACACTGACTTCCTCCCACTTCCATCATTTTCTGAGATTGTCAAGTTTCTTCAACTCTTGGGCTATGATGTCTCTGTGGCTGAAATTACTTCTCATTCAATGGTCAACTAAAGATATATGCCTCAACCGTGGTTGACTCCCTACTCCATCATCAACCATTGTGTTACCGGCAAAGAAACAGGCTTAGAGAATCCCATATTAGAACACTTGCAAATATTTTGGGGCATAGTCATTCTCAAACATATTGACTATGCAAGCCTTATCTGGGATGACTTGGTATAACAATCCAGATCATTAAAGAACAAGCCCAAGTACAGGATTCCATTTGCAGGATACACAAAACTTCTCATCATGCACTTTATGGAAAATCATCCTGATATTGACAGAAGTTCAGATGAAAAGCTACACACTCCTGACAATGATCACATACTCTCTGGGATCCGAATCCAATCTACCAACACTGAAAAGATTGGAAGAAGAATTCCCAACTCTTTACTCCCTGCCAGTATAAAAGAAACAACGGCTTATCAAGTTTATGATGCAGCTGAGAAAGATAGAATGGTGGGAATGACTGGGAGTAAGGCCAAAAGTGTGGTGGCGAAAAAGACTCTTAGAAAGGAAATAGGAGGAAAGAAAGCAGGTGATAAAAGAAGCACTATCAGAAGACCAAGTAAGAAGAAACAACACGTTTTGCAACTCCGTGATGAAGAGTTATTTGAGAAAGAAAAAGAAGAGATTGCATTTACTGAAAAACTAAGTGCACAATCCGAACGTGAAAGACTTATCAAGATTAAACAAGAAAAGCTGCAAGCAGAACTACAAATTAAAAAAGAAGTAGATGCTAGTGTTGAATCATCAAGGCAGCTTGAACTTCGAAAGGACAAAGGAAAGGTCACTGAAGAACCTTTACTTACTGATGAACAATTTGCTAAAGACATGTCAGAAGCCTCCAGGGAAAATAGACGCATCTACTTGGAAGACTTGGCAAAGAAAAAGAAAGCTAAATTAAAACAAGTACAGGCTTTGGGAACTGACGATGTCTTAATGCAAAGTGATCATGACTCTGACAAAACTTTGTCCGAAGAATTTAGAAGATTCAAGTAATGAGTTCTTACACTCCGAGTCTGAATCAGAGAAGGAAGAGAAAGATAAAGAAGATGACGACAATGATGATGATGACAAGCTAACAAAGGATGTTGATGAAGACTATGATGACGATGATCAAGACGATGACAACCCAGATCATTACATTATACAACCAAAGTCAGATGATCACCCTCAAGATCCTCCAGTCAAACAATCATCACTCACATCTTCTTAGGAACAACTCAACTTACACCTCCAACATACCTCACCTCCAACACTTGCAGATGTCGACCCAAAACCTACCACAGAAGAAGCAGGTCCATCTATTCAACACTCACCGCCCAAGAAGCTTACAAAATTCAAAATTAAATTATCGGTAAAGTCAATTGCTAAGGAACGGGTGAAGAGTGTACGTCGGCCGCAAGAACAAATTCAGAAGAAGAAACAAGCCAAGTCTGTTCAGCAACAAATCAAACAATTGCAAGATCAGGTTAAAGTACAACAGCAGACTGTCAATGAGTTAAGGACTAAAGACATTGACAAAGCCATGGAAGATATAGTCAAAGTCTACATGCATGATATGCTTCAACAATCTATGGATAGGAAACTACTAGGTCTTATGAAGAATTATGTCGATAGCAAGCTGGAGCATACAATGAAAAGACTTCTCCAGACCACTCGTGTTACTCTTCAAACGCAACCTGCAAAACCTTCACTTTCATCACTCAAAGCAACACTCTTGGCAATGATTGAAGCAAATCCTGAAGCTACAGCAGATGATGAAGAACTGCGCAAAGCTTTGGTCAAATCCATAGAGCAAGCGGAAAAGAAAGATGAACCTTGCAAATCTAATAAAGCTCGCAAAAGACATCACGACGAACCAGATTCAGATGCAAGAAAAGAAGGTCATAAAAGAGTTAAAAGGTCAAAAACAATGGGGTCTCATCTTCTTGACATCAAGAGCATCAATTCGAAACACCATCTGATGCCGAACTACAACCAACATACCAACTTCAGGATGAAGATGTAATGGCACAATCACCACTAGAGTTGACCATTCAACCACCACCTAAATGGGTTGACCCAAAAACAACAACGTACATGTGGTTTGATGAAATGGTCGACAAACATCCAGAGTTACGAGAAGATGAAATTCCACCAGAATGTACCATTGTTGACATTACTAAGAAATCGAAGCAAGTTATGAAGATACAGCATTTGGAGAAGTCACATATTGTTGAACTCAGAAAATCCGGCTTCATGCCGTTCAAGACTATCTTCACTACTCGTCTTGAGTTCGACTACAACTTGGAACAAGTAGCTCGGGCCCTATCAGAGAACATTGACTGGGAAGGCGCTAATTTAAGTCGTGATCTCACTTTGGAATATCGTGACTACTCACAACCGTTACCCTACATCGGCCAATCTCACAACCCAAAGATCCCAACTAAGTATTTCTTCAACAGAGACCTGGAATACTTGATTTATGGAAACACATATCCATCAAAGAGATACTCAACTTCACTCACCAAATATCCAGCTTCCCTTTATGCACAAGAAGGAATTGAGGAACAAATTCATGATAAATTCAGCACTTCTATTGCTGAATACAATGATGAAGCAGTTCTTGGGATATATCATTGGCCAAAATAACGAAAGTGGTTCTATAAGTGGAAGTTGACTTTTTACTCGACTCACAGAGTATTCTACAAAGAAAGGATTGTCTCCATACAAGAAGTTGAAGTTGATGAAAAGTTCGGGTATCGTTTCTTGAAAAGGATCAAAGTCAAAAGGGATAACAACAAAGAGTACACCTTTAAAGAGGCAGACTACAAGTATCTTAGCATAAATGATACTGAAGATATGTATCTGCTAAAGATTCAAGGAAAAGTACATCATTTACCGGGCTCCACTGAGTACAACATTGTCAACTCTCTTCTAATCTATATCAGAAGCATAGTCTTACGTGCAAGAGTAGAAGATGTTCAGCTCGGTGTCGAAAGCTATCAAAAGAAACTCAATCTCATCAAGCCGGTATTCAAGATTCTAGGAATCGAAAGAATGAAGCCGTACAACTTTTTCAGTAATCCATTTGGACTTATCTACATCCGCAAATTTGGTGGGAAACGAATGATGGGTTATAATGAAATTCATAAGTTTTATGACGAAACTTTGATGAAAGTTCAAATTTAGCTGCAAAAGACTCTTCAACATTTTGAAGAAGGTAAACGACAAAGGTGGTTACAGGACTTGAAATGGTGATCCAGAGATGCTTCTCAAGCTCGAAAATACATCAGGAGAATTGAGTGGTTGGTGAAGCACAGAGTTCAGATGAGGAGGTCGGAAAGCTACGTTGGAGGAAGAGCTAAAGTTCCCGACATCCTTACATTTCGTCGTCCAGAATGATGGTAGTTATTTGTATTCATTTGCTTAAAACATTTCATAATACTTTTAAGTCTGTAATAAGTAGTCTATATAACTAGTTTAGGAGTAGTTAATATAGATTAATATGGCTTGTGCCCAAATAACAGTGCACAACCCTTACTTGTAAAGAAAGGACCCTGAGGTACGCTTCAATGCCTCAATCCTAACATAAGGAGCGAAAGCTTCTTACTTTTGAGTAGAATTAATCAGAATTTTTATAAAATTTTCAAAATTCTGCTCAAAAGAACAAGTATTCCCTTGTTAAGGGGGGGTACTTGAAACAAATCTTTGTTCAATACAAAATTTCTTGTTGAATTCTTCCCATAAACCTCAAAAAGCACATTTTAATCAAAAGTTTTACAAAAACAACATGAATATTCTATCTTTGAGGGAGAGAATTAATATGTGATTAAAATATGGTAACTTAAAGTATGAAATCTCGCATAAGCTCGACTCAGATTTTACCCAAGAATTGACGAAAATCAAATTTCATTAATCAAAAAGACTTTTCCGAGACGGGTAATAATTTCAAGCTGGTTTATCCAGTGATGTAAACGTGTCTCGCAAAGGACTTGTCTGAGTAGAGTGTACCATTTCGAGAGATTATCTTTGAATATGACCAGGACGGGTAATAACTTCAAGCTAGTCTAACAAGTGATGTAAGCATGTCTCGCAAAGGTCATATTCACTGAAAATCAATCAATTCTAAAAGTGCTATCTCTACCAGACAAGTGCAAAATTTATATTAAAAAATTTTGAGCACATGTTAATGGGGAGTATTTCTGAAATAGCAAAACTCTCAAAGTGTTAACAAAATATGTCTTATAATCATAAACACTTTGAGAGATTTTCAAATGATTGGTTTTATGGCAACATAGGAAAGTCATGGAGATATAAGGTGACTAAGGTTAGGAAACCGTCCTATGATCCGCCAGAGCCGGAGTGATCTACCCATGGACAATACCAAAAGTTTAGAACTTGAAAGTCCTAGGTATGATTGAAAAAAAAAAGAGTAAAGAAATGAAAGCAGAAAGAAGGGGTTGAAGAATTAAAAAAAAAAAAAAAAAAAAAAAAAAAAAAAAAAAAAAGTAAAAGAAAGGGTGAAAAGAAATAGCCCTCCATATATTGAACCTTATGGCAGAAACCGGGTTCAATTCATGTGCTACTGGATGTCACTACAAGTGACACCGGTATTGAAGACTAAGCTGTCATAGACCCAGTGACGCACTGCACTAAACCTTCTAGCCACTCAGGTGTCTCTCAAAAGATACTTGTTTCATTTCTCACGGAGAACCCTTCATTATCTATCGACCTCTCATTCCGAGATGAGTTGATATTGAAAAAAGGAGGCACTCTGCTCCATGCCTCCGACGACCAAAACCAAAGAGCACTAAATCGAGTCTAGGGCCGCGAGATTCATAAAAAGATCTCTTAGGTATAACACCCCCAAAAATCATGTTTTACAGTGGACGACTTGTTTTACAGCGGAAGACTTAATTGGGTGTTATTTGTGGATCGAAGTTGAAATCATAGAAAACATCAAAATAATTTAAAATGTTTTTAAACAAAGTTCATATTTGATAAAATCAGAGTTTAACAAAGTTAGGTCCCAAAAGTTTTGACCAGGACAAAAGTCTAAAAGATACATAATTTAGACACAATATAAGTTTTTGAGTTCCATCGAATGTGAAATAACACGTGTCCATCCATCCATGTCCTTGCACGCCCATCCAAGCATTTAACACTTTGCGAACCTGAGATAAAAATGCTAAAAAGTCAACACAAAGGTTGAGTGAATTCATAGAGTTTAATAAGTAATAAGTTGAATACAAGTATTTTTCATCGGGCGACAAGTAATGCATATACAAGTCGTGTAATATGATTATAGTTTGAGCTCATGGCACCGAACCTTAACTGTGATAAGTAATGTACCCCAAGTGGTAAGTTTGCAAATTTTACCAAGATCTTCTAAATATTATGCTACCCGTTTAATATGAGCGCTACTCATCCGGACAGGCTTGTCAGGCCAAATATGCATATTCATAATACTAGCATTCCCAATGGAATTAACGGTTCATGAAATGTGGGGCTTTAAGCAGCAAAAGTTTACTCAATAACTATAATCATGTAATCGGGTCCAGCATACCAAAAGCTACTTGTATTCAGTTTTAAAAACTAGCATGTATCTCCCCCAATGGGTTTTATAAACAGTTTAAGAGTTAAAGTGGGGCTATGAACTCACCGTGAGTAAAGGAAGTAGTGTACAACAAACAAGTGGAGAAAAATAGTCACGCAAGCTCTACGATGAACCTAAAATAAATATACGCTTGTCTTAGGTTTTTAAAATAAACATTGATGCAATTTAGTTATATAAGTTATGATCTTAATTATGCTTGGTACATAGTTTCTAGATATTACAAGTTTTAGTTTAGCATTTAAAAGTTATCAAAGTTCAAGTAATAATCCCATACTTGTCCCTAAGTCCAATCATGTATTATAAAAGTCCAAGATTAGCCTAAGGTTCAATTTTTAGCCCATGGGTCAAGTTTTAGCCAAAAAGTTCACATTAAACCTGAGGGTTCAAAAATATATTAGGTGGTCCAAAAATGTATCAAAGGTCCAATTTTTATAAAGCTTAAAACATGTTTATACATTTTTATACCAAAGCTGATGGAAATTTAAGTAACTTGTTTACATCTAAAAATCCGTTACTTGCAAACCGTAAGTCGAAAAATTAAGTTCTTTATATCCCCGGAAAGATATTCATCTGTACTAACAAGTTTTGTGGGTCCCACTTGGTCAAAAATTACATAGCAGCAGCTAAATTATCAATTTGTCCATTCTATTCAGTCCAGCAGTTTTCATAATTACAAAAGTCCCACTAAAAATACAATATCTGGAGTTCTACAAATCAAAATGATCCCATTCTTCCGGCCATGTTTAAGTTAAGATGTTATCTACAACTTTTATTCTTTGAGTAACAGTGGGTTATTCACAAAAAAAATGACTTTTATACGTTTCAAATCTGTTACTCAGGTTGTGACATGTTTTACCAAAACATTTCTAATTTAATCATCGTAATGAGTTATTTAATGAAATTCCCGTCAAAACGACCGCAAGACATAGATCTAAAACCCCATATTTTTAGTTTATGCCCAATGTTTACTGATTAGTACAGTTTACTCCATCTTTGTCGTTGGTTCAGAATCACAGTTTGAAGGTCTAGTCTTTTAGGGTTTTCATTGTGTTTTAAATTATGTACCAAGCCTATCTAAGCATAACAACTTATATAATGTTCAAATACACCAAGATATATAATTTTTACAGTAGTGAAATGATAAAAATAATTAAAGTTGATGAGGAGTTTCTTACAAAAGTGATGAACAAGATTTGATAACAAGAAGAAAGGACTAGTGGTCTTCCAACAACACCACCAATGAGTAGTCTTTGAGAGCACCAAAAGGAGAGATTTTAGAGGAACAAGGAGATCTTCAATCTACAGCCACAATATCACTTTGTGAGCCAAAATATAGTAGAAGTAAATATCTTGAAGGATGTTAAGTAGAGATCAAGATTTAGGTTACAATGCTAGTACCTTTTCTCTAATTCATGATCACTAGATTTTCTTGTCACCAACACTTCTTGGAAGATTTTGAGTACTTGAAAACTTGAGATTATTCACCAACAAAACTCTTGAAATGAATACCTACAAGAATCAAAAGATCAAGGATTGAGTTAGCATCAATAGATCACCATTCTTGTACAACATTTTCAATAGAAAAATCAAGATATGATGGTCCTTTTGTGCTTCAATACCCACGGCAAGGAGAGGCAAAAGAGTGCAGATTTTTAGCTTCTTTGCATGTAAAATGAGTGGGAGAGTGAGATAGTGGAGGTATAGAAAGGTTATGGATGTTTTTAGCTTAACACTTGGACTAACTATTGGACAAGTGTTGAGGCTAAGCTATATGGGGCATTACATACTATGTAACAAGGTACCTAATGCAGATTTTTGGTTAGTGGATGATTATATAGTGGTTTGTGTAGTTTTGGTTGCTCCCGGTACTCAAACGTAGGGTTTTTAAGACACGTAACGCAATACCGGGTAACGGAAAAATATAAAAACTTCCAAAAATATTAAAATTTGTCTTCAAGACATATTTTTGTAATTTAGATGAGTGGTTGATGCGTGCGGTGTCGTAGTATAGTTTTAGCACGTTTAGATGCCTACTCAAGTTTTAAATTTATATTTAGCCGACTTATCAATAACACACACACTTAACGAGCTGTGTACCCGGTCAGTATGAATATAATGGTAAGTAGAGTGTCGATCACTAAGACTGGCACGTATTATCTACTTATTCTAATCAGTATTTTAATATCCTAACGCAAGGGGGTTTCAGCCTGAGAGACTGGCACGATTTGTTTGCAATTAAATAATAAAATAAACTAATAGGCACGAATCAGCAAGTAGCACGCACGTACACAGATAGATACTTGAGACAATAAGAGGGCTGTCCTTATGATTAAGTAGATTGTCACTTGTTTTATTGATAGCTTTATATGAAGTGTATGTAGTTAACCCTTTCTCGTTGGTCCTATTCTTATCGGCGAGTAAACCCTTAATGATTACTTATGTCTAAAAGTTATTCCTAAGTGATCAATTTAATAATAACCGTGGGAGCCACATTATGTCCCGCAGTCAAATGCCCGCAAGCCACTAATAAACACAGAGGTTATCAATGCACTAATAAGTAGTAACCAAAGACATCAACATATAAACTTTAATTGATGGGAAAGCAAGTATTAAAGGGAGTGCAATCTTTCGTTGTCACATTACACACGCCACCAATCCTGATGAATTAAAGTTTGCTAACACAATAAAACAAAACTACTTAATGAATTAAACACATGCAGCACCTTCTTACAGCTCTTGTATCTTAGTTTGGTGTGTCTTGTGCTGCCTCCTTGACTGAATTCGTCCTAGGGTTCTGCTGGTTCGGTCTTCGAAACTAAAATAATGCACCCGAAATTCGTCTGGCCTTGGGGTATTTATAGTTTCTGTCTGAGGGAAGATGCGGCGCATCTATTAAGTAGATGCGGCGCATTGACTTAACTTCGCGTGGGGTCCAAGATTATAATATTCAGGAATATTCGTACACCGCCAGAAGATGCGGCGTAACTCCATGATTAGATGCGGCGCATGTCCTCTTGTATCTTGGATCGTATCTGGTGATATCTTGATAGAGATGCGGCGCATGTCATGAGTGAGATGCGGCGCATCTGGAGCAGATTTAACTTGATCTTGTCCATTTCAGTAGACTCTTCACTTTATGCATGTTTTGCTCCATAATCAGTCCAATATCGCTAAGTTTCACCAAATGCTTGTTTTCAACTGAGAATTACAAAAGTAAACGATTAAGTATCAATCCTCATACATAATATAGTAAAATAAGTCAAATTAATAGGATAAATGATAGTAATAAAATGTACTTATTTGAGTTCATCAAATATCCCCCCACTTGAACTTTACTTGTCCCCAAGTAAACCTTAGAATTTCTTTTATGAAAATGTATCCTAAAAGATGTTAGGATTTATTTTTATATCAAGCATGTATTCGTTTAATTCATAATCACACAACTAAACACTTTAACGAATTAGAAGTAAAATAAAATAAGTCGATAAAAGCAAATCTAATCGTTTAACTGTCCAGTCGTGACGAATATTCTATCATAAGCTTGGCAAGTATACACATCTCCCCCACTAAAGCCAAGGAATAACAAGTCTAAAGCGGTAAAAAGGGTTTTTAGGCTTAAGGGTTAATTATTCTCTTTTCACTATCGATTTCAAATTCCAGAAAAGGCGACAAAATCACAAATACATGATCGAATCCACGAACACGATACTTGCAATTGCTCAAATCCTTAACTCGAATAGGCTAAAGATAGGTCCAAACTTCACCAATAATAATATATCAAAAAGGGCGACAAAATCATAAATACATAGCCGAATCCACGACTACGATACTTAAGATTGCTCAAATCCCTAATCTCAATAAATCAAAGGTTTGGTTGGAAAAAGAATAATAAAGGGCATGGATAATATTTGGGATATAAATTGGTGTAAAATGAAAAATAAACAAAACAAATAAATTAAAATCCTAAGTGTGGTTAATCACTATCCCAACCATCCCATGAATAAGACTCATATCATCAAATAACTCACGCTTTAACACTTGAAACACACGCTTTAGGTAGACACGAATTATACTCAACAAGATCTTAATCAAAGAATAAACCTTAATTGGCGTTCCCATAACTGCCAATTCCCATTCAATCCATAAATATAGTACAACAAATAGTGGTGATATCGACCACTTACATAACTTTACATCATTGGTTAAAAACAAACATCCAACTTTCTTTTTCTTTTTTCTTTTCTCATTTTTTTTCGATTTTTTATTTTTTTATTTTTTTATTTTTTTACTTTAATCATAAATATAGATGTGTAAAATTTCACCACATCACCATAACTTTCTTTCCGGATAATAATTTTTCCATACTTTTCATACTTTCAGAAATAACGCTAATAGTGAAAGTAGTAAACACACGAAAAATAAACTCAAAGATATACAATATTTACTTTCACTCCAATTGCATTGTGCAATTTCCCGACCTAACCAAAGATAATGAATTACGCACGCGAACACAGGTAATGTAAGGAAACACACTTTGCCTATAGCAATTAACCAACCACGGATTTTAATCTACAGGGTAGGCTAAGGTGTAAGGGTGTAACGAAACATTTTAAACATAGGTGTAAGAAACGAAAGGAATGGCTCTGGGTGTTTTTCTAGGGGTATCTTACTCTAAAAATGAGAGTAACAAAAGGGTTTATACGGGGGTTAACTAATCAGTGTAGTTAGTTAATAACACAAAACATATAATAGGCTATTTGGGTGTAATCCTAGAATTTTACCAATTTAGACAAGTCATTCCAATTATATAAATATAATACTTATTATGGTGGTCTCGAATAGTATACAAGCCAAGTTCTAAAGTTTACAAGTCACCGGCACACTCATAGATTTGTGAATTTTGAAAAATCACAATTTTTGAAAATAACGTCATGTGTGCAGCTATGCAACTTAGATCTTAAACAAAAACATGCTAAAAATTTTTAAGTTTGATATATTAAGCACATTTTAAGGATAATTTTTGAAAAAAGTTTAGGACAAGTAAATGTTAAGTGTTCTAATTCTCCAATCCCCCCACTTAAGTTAAACAACGTCCTCGTTGTTTGTATAAAAGGTTAAAAACTGGAAAAGAAAAGAATTAGATCAGAAAAACTCCCCTGAGATTTGCTCGGTATGATCCTCCATTAGCTTAAGAGCAAAAATCATCTTTCTTGTGGATTAGAACGTTTAAACTTCATACTTGATGTATCCACAGGAAATTCAGGAAACTATAATACCACCAATACTTTAAAACACACCTAAGATAAGAAAGGTTCAAGCTTGCATAATACATTAGTAGTTAGGTAAAATAAAACATAAAAATAAAAACTGAAAATCATCAGGTCAGTCGATGCGCCGTATCTTATGGAAGAAGATACGCCGTATCGAGCCTGGAATTAATACGGATCAGAATAAAGATGCGCCGCATCCTTAACCAGGGATGCGCCGCATTAAAAATAAACTGATAAAAAGTTTTAAAGTCGGAAAATAAAAATGCAGAAAAATTAAAATAAAGATATGACCATTGCAGGAGATGCGTCGCATCTCAGGATTGAGATGCGCCGTATCCTCATGCGGGCTGACTGACTCGACACAAACAGAATAATAAAATAAAATAAAATAAAAGATAAGCATGGGTTGCCTCCCACGAAGCGCTTGTTTTTGTTCGAGTCACGAGCCTGACTCCACCCTTATTTACTGTGTAATAGGGTGTTGTCCCCCCCCCCCCCACTTGGGATCAAATGCGGGTGATAGTAGCAATAAACACGAAAAGAGTGTAAATGTGCTAGTAAAGATGGAAGAAATAAATAAAGATCATACCTTGGCAATATATGTACATCTTCCCAATTCTTACCCGGTTTGGTTGATAAATTAGATGACTTGACCATCGCATCTGAAAGAGTAATCAGTTGAGGGAGAATGAGTCTCCTTTCTTCTTGGTTAGTCTCATTGGTAGTAAGGCGTCCCTTGACTTCCGCTGAAGATGAGAAAGGGTCTTTGGCAATTAAAAGTTCGAGCTCCTCTATATACTTCATAGGGTCGGAATCATCATCTTCATCAATCATAGCAATGTTTAAGAGCTCGTCACTAAATTCTTCTTCGAGCTCCACCAAATACGGGTAGATCACAGGTGCTTCAATAGGTAGTGTAATAAATTTCGCCTCATCATCCTTTTGTTTTGCAACCTGTTTAGGAAAACTAGCAAGATTATTAATAACGGGATCAATAGTATTAAATAAATTTGTACCACTTTTTGTTGTAAGTGACTCCAATTCATCTCGTGAGTCTCCATCTTCAACTAATGGTCTTGCAATTTCATCTTTATCCCGAATAGCCGCCTCAAATAAGTCATCCCACATTTCTTCAAAATCCTTTGTGGGGTCATAATCTGGCTCATCCGCTCCACACCTAAATATTTCCGTTTGTTGTGGTAATTGCGGTATGTTATCGTACACAATAGCATCAAACTTTTCAATATCAAAATACTTATTATCTCCATCCGAAGGAATATTATCATGGTGTTTTTGATAGGATGAGAATATATTTTCCACCTCGGGTGGAAAATTACAAGTAATAGCACTATACACCATTGTACCACATTCATCTTCATAAGCACTTTCGGATGAATAAGCTTCTTTGTAAACAATCGCCGGATTATCATTCAAATCAAACACTTGTGACTCTTCTTCATCTTGAGCAACGTCCGGAGAAATAACATCATCAATAACTATTGCCGGAAACCTAATTGCACCAAAATCGTATGACTCTTCTTCATCATTATCATTTGATAAAGTCCAAGTGTGTCGGAATGGCAATTTGTTTCTTTCATGCCTTGACTTTTCTCGTCCTAAAATCAAGTATTCTTCCATAGTGACTTCTTTATTCTCGATGACTTGCGCACCATGTCTTGCTCTTTCCCAATCGTAGATCCCATTATTGCTCAAGGCTCTTTCCTCTCCAAGTCTGATATATTCTTCCATTGTAATATCCGGATCGTCCATCTTCCTGAAATAAAACTTACTCGTGCAAAAGAAGGGTGAAACGATCAAAGTAAAATAAAAGCTTCTGATATCTGCTGTTGATGCGTCGTATCCTATAAATGGGATACGCCGTATCTTATAATCGTTAAAATTTAATCAGACTTTATTCAGAAAATAGATACGCCGCTTAGAATTAAGAATGCGCCGTATCGAATTAAATAATCAAAAATCAGCTTATCTAATTAAAATTAAATGCGTCGTATTAACGAAAGTTAATGCGCCGTATTTTCGTTACGTTTAAAAATAAATATCGATTTTTGATTCAGAAAGATGCGCCGTATCGATATAGATCGATGCGTCGTATCTGTTTAATAATTCGCAAACTGTTTTTAATTAAAATAATAGATACGCCGTATCTGCGAAAGCAGATGCGTCGTATGGCGTTAACGTTTAGAAATTTTTTTTTATCAAAAACAGATACGCCGTATCTGCAAAAGCAGACGCGTCGTATTACTTTATCGCTTTTTTTTTAAAAAATTTCGTGTTAAAAACAGATACGCCGTATCTTGGGGAAAAGATGCGTCGTATCGAATTAATTAAACGCGTTGTATGTTTTTAAAAATTAAACGCAATACGCCGTATCTGAGAGATCAGATGCGCCGTATTGTTTGATTTAGCACAGTACAACGATAGCAGAACAGAAAAAATACGAAAAATAAAAAATAAATTAAAAAAAACACACAAACAAAAATAAACAAAAACAAAAATAAAAGCAAATAAATAACACAAAACAAATAACACACAGTACAACAAATATGCAAAATAATACAATGATGCAATTAATCTAATAAAAGAAAATCCTAATTAAAATACTAATCAAATTAACAGATAATAACAATTCACTCCCCGGCAGCGGCGCCAAAAACTTGATGCGTGCGGTGTCGTAGTATAGTTTTAGCACGTTTAGATGCCTACTCAAGTTTTAAATTTATATTTAGCCGACTTATCAATAACATACACACTTAACGAGTAGTGTACCCGGTCAGTATGAATATAATGGTAAGTAGAGTGTCGATCACTAAGAGTGGAACGTATTATCTACTTATTCTAATCAGTATTTTAATATCCTAACGCAAGGGGGTTTCAGCCTGAGAGACTGGCACGATTTGTTTGCAATTAAATAATAAAATAAACTAATAGGCACGAATCAGCAAGTAGCACGCACGTACACAGATAGATACTTGAGACAATAAGAGGGCTGTCCTTATGATTAAGTAGATTGTCACTTGTTTTATTGATAGCTTTATATGAAGTGTATGTAGTTAACCCTTTCTCGTTGGTCCTATTCTTATCGGCGAGTAAACCCTTAATGATTACTTATGTCTAAAAGTTATTCCTAAGTGATCAATTTTGTAATAACCGTGGGAGCCACATTATGTCCCGCAGTCAAATGCCCGCAAGCCACTAATAAACATAGAGGTTATCAATGCACTAATAAGTAGTAACCAAAGACATCAACATATAAACTTTAATTGATGGGAAAGCAAGTATTAAAGGGAGTGCAATCTTTCGTTGTCACATTACACAAGCCACCAATCCTGATGAATTAAAGTTTGATAACACAATAAAACAAAACTACTTAATGAATTAAACACATGCAGCACCTTCTTACAGCTCTTGTATCTTAGTTTGGTGTGTCTTGTGCTGCCTCCTTGACTGAATTCGTCCTAGGGTTCTGCTGGTTCGGTCTTCGAAACTAAAATAATGCACCCGAAACTCGTCTGGCCTTGGGGTATTTATAGTTTCTGTCTGAGGGAAGATGCGGCGCATCTATTAAGTAGATGCGGCGCATTGACTTAACTTCGCGTGGGGTCCAAGATTATAATATTCAGGAATATTCGTACACCGCCAGAAGATGCGGCGTAACTCCATGATTAGATGCGGCGCATGTCCTCTTGTATCTTGGATCGTATCTGGTGATATCTTGATAGAGATGCGGCGCATGTCATGAGTGAGATGCGGCGCATCTGGAGCAGATTTAACTTGATCTTGTCCATTTCAGTAGACTCTTCACTTTATGCATGTTTTGCTCCATAATCAGTCCAATATCGCTAAGTTTCACCAAATGCTTGTTTTCAACTGAGAATTACAAAAGTAAACGATTAAGTATCAATCCTCATACATAATATAGTAAAACAAGTCAAATTAATAGGATAAATGATAGTAATAAAATGTACTTATTTGAGTTCATCAGTGGTGAGATCATCGGAAGGTTTAGATGTGGTTAGAAAATAAGAACGAGGGTTTAGAACGCGCAAGACGTAAAAGGTGCAAGGTTTACGTGAAAATGGAAAAATTGAAAAGTGACTTTTTAAAATAGAATTGTAAGGAACCATAAGTGTATAAAAAATGTAGACTGGACATAGTCTAGTGTCGGTTGAATAATTGAACGTGTTATGTCGTACGCGGATAACTTCCGACGAAGTTAATTATAAAAATAATAATAATAA
The DNA here is from genome assembly GCA_021014915.2 of Artemisia tridentata subsp. tridentata. NCBI lineage: Eukaryota > Viridiplantae > Streptophyta > Magnoliopsida > Asterales > Asteraceae > Artemisia > Artemisia tridentata. The sequence continues at coordinate 183,745,892 of CP139504.1, read as the reverse complement.
TAATAAAAATAAAATAGTTAGGTAATTAAAATATAAAAATTAGTGACATGAAATTACGAAATGTCACAGTACACACTCCTTAAGGGAGCGACGTCCCGGCGCTCAATTCTTCTTAATCGCCGTATGGTTTAATGGTGAAGAGATGACGATATAGACAAGTCATCGTCGAGGTTTCCAACGGGAGTTAAATGATCAAAAGCCAAAGCATCAAATATGTTCAAGGAACAAGAGTGAATGGATTGAAGAATTCTAACAAGTCGTCAATTCTTAGAAGTAGATAATAGTACATTACTATTAGCTTATGAAGGTCGCGACGGTCGATACAAATTTGGAAATGTCCACGTAACAAATTACGAGTCGAGAGGAGTTCATAGCCCAAAGAATGATTCGTACGCAAGCTATGGCGGATACACATAAGCCCACTCATTTATAATTCGTCACTTACATAAAGAGGCGTCCCAATCCATGTAAGTAAGGAATTATAAACTTATTGTTCGGCGGTTTATAATTTTCTCATTCAAATGGAGAGGCGTCCCAATCAATTTCAATAAGATGATTATAAATTATCCTGCTTATGTATTGCCGACACAACACACAATAAAAACAGCACCAAATGCTATTCTTCAAAATCATAAGAAGTAACGAGAAGAAGAATGAGACGTTAGTCAATCACGTTTCAAAGGTAAGTGTCAAAAGACAACATGATCCAATGTAACAAATTTAAAGTCAAACTCCCACCAACTGGAAGAGTTCAAGACTATGGATTACGAAGCAATGTATACGCTACTTTATAATATGGTGACAATTTGGGTAATAGGTAATTGACAGAACGATTTGCAAAATGATAACAAGATAGTATATTCGAAACTATTCCAAAACAGTTTATGTAGTAGCAGTATCTCAGTGATTTAGTTTATAAGATGGTGGTGAAGTATCTTGTAAAAGAATGACGAAATTTTTGATTGGATAGTGACAATTTGTGTATAAAATTTTAGCGAAATGGTTTATAAAGTGATAGTAAAATAGTTTCACAAGGTAATGGCAAAACTTGTTTGTAAGGTGTTTACAAAATAGTTTATATGTAATTAGCAAAACAGTTGTGAGTTGGTAGTAAGACTGGTTATTAATTTATAAAGTATTAGTAAGAAAATTCTGAATAACATAGTAAATCCGTTTGAAATATAGTGGAAGGATAGTTTATGAAATAATAATAAAATTGTTTACAAAATGATAGTGAAATAGCAAGTGCAACGGGCAGAAGTCGTCGCAACATGTTTCGATACGGTTATGAAAGAGTTTAGAGACCATTGTAATCACAACAATGTCTGATAAAACTTGAAGATGTGTATAAATTTCCGGATGGAAATTAACAATGCTCATGAATAGCATAAAATACACCAAGGAAGTTTAGTGCACAAAAGGTTACATATATAAGAAGTGATACTTTCATGGATTATCGGACAAGTTAAGAAATAATTATAGTGCTTCTATAATTATCCTTAGTATAATATAATAAAGATATATACTCAATGGAGTAATAGGAAATTTAGGAAGTAGGCGCGCATGGATATCGGACAAGATGATGGAACTCATGACTTTTGAAAAATTAAAGGTTATAGTCTAGGTTTTTAAAAGAAAACGACCTAGTTCACTATAACTTATGCTCTGGTACCAATCTATAACACCCCCAAAAATCATGTTTTACAGTGGAAGACTTGTTTTACAGCGGAAGACTTAATCGGGTGTTATTTGTGGATCGAAGTTGAAATCACAGAAAACATCAAAATAATTTAAAATGTTTTTAAACAAAGTTCATATTTGATAAAATCAGAGTTTAACAAAGTTAGGTCCCAAAAGTTTTGACCAGGACAAAAGTCTAAAAGATACATAATTTAGACACAATATAAGTTTTTGAGTTCCATCGAATATGAAATAACACGTGTCCATCCATCCATGTCCTTGCACGCCCATCCAAGCATTTAACACTTTGCGAACCTGAGATAAACATGCTAAAAAGTCAACACAAAGGTTGAGTGAATTCATAGAGTTTAATAAGTAATAAGTTGAATACAAGTATTTTTCATCGGGCGACAAGTAATGCATATACAAGTCGTGTAATATGATTATAGTTTGAGCTCATGGCACCGAACCTTAACTGTGATAAGTAATGTACCCCAAGTGGTAACTTTGCAAATTTTACCAAGATCTTCTAAATATTATGCTACCCGTTTAATATGAGCGCTACTCATCCAGACAGGCTTGTCAGGCCAAATATGCATAATCATAATACTAGCGTTTCCAATGGAATTAACGGTTCATGAAATGTGGGGCTTTAAGCAGCAAAAGTTTACTCAATAACTATAATCATGTAATCGGGTCCAGCATACCAAAAGCTACTTGTATTCAGTTTTAAAAACTAGCATGTATCTCCCCCAATGGGTTTTATAAACAGTTTAAGAGTTAAAGTGGGGCTATGAACTCACCGTGAGTAAAGGAAGTAGTGTACAACAAACAAGTGGAGAAAAATAGTCACGCAAGCTCTACGATGAACCTAAAATAAATATACGCTTGTCTTAGGTTTTTAAAATAAACATTGATGCAATTTAGTTATATAAGTTATGATCTTAATTATGCTTGGTACATAGTTTCTAGATATTACAAGTTTTAGTTTAGCATTTAAAAGTTATCAAAGTTCAAGTAATAATCCCATACTTGTCCCTAAGTCCAATCATGTATTATAAAAGTCCAAGATTAGCCTAAGGTTCAATTTTTAGCCTATGGGTCAAGTTTTAGCCAAAAAGTTCACATTAAACCTGAGGGTTCAAAAATATATTAGGTGGTCCAAAAATGTATCAAAGGTCCAATTTTTATAAAGCTTAAAACATGTTTATACATTTTTATACCAAAGCTGATGGAAATTTAAGTAACTTGTTTACATCTAAAAATCCGTTACTTGCAAACCGTAAGTCGAAAAATTAAGTTCTTTATATCCCCGGAAAGATATTCATCTGTACTAACAAGTTTTGTGGGTCCCACTTGGTCAAAAATTACATAGCAGCAGCTAAATTATCAATTTGTCCATTCTATTCAGTCCAGCAGTTTTCATAATTACAACAGTCCCACTAAAAATACAATATCTGGAGTTCTACAAATCAAAATGATCCCATTCTTCCGGCCACGTTTAAGTTAAGATGTTATCTACAACTTTTATTCTTTGAGTAACAGTGGGTTATTCACAAAAAAAATGACTTTTATACGTTTCAAATCTGTTACTCAGGTTGTGACATGTTTTACCAAAACATTTCTAATTTAATCATCGTAATGAGTTATTTAATGAAATTCCCGTCAAAACGACCGCAAGACATAGATCTAAAACCCCATATTTTTAGTTTATGCCCAATGTTTACTGATTAGTACAGTTTACTCCATCTTTGTCGTTGGTTCAGAATCACAGTTTGAAGGTCTAGTCTTTTAGGGTTTTCATTGTGTTTTAAATTATGTACCAAGCCTATCTAAGCATAACAACTTATATAATGTTCAAATACACCAAGATATATAATTTTTACAGTAGTGAAATGATAAAAATAATTAAAGTTGATGAGGAGTTTCTTACAAAAGTGATGAACAAGATTTGATAACAAGAAGAAAGGACTAGTGGTCTTCCAACAACACCACCAATGAGTAGTCTTTGAGAGCACCAAAAGGAGAGATTTTAGAGGAACAAGGAGATCTTCAATCTACAGCCACAATATCACTTTGTGAGCCAAAATATAGTAGAAGTAAAGATCTTGAAGGATGTTAAGTAGAGATCAAGATTTAGGTTACAATGCTAGTACCTTTTCTCTAATTCATGATCACTAGGTTTTCTTGTCACCAACACTTCTTGGAAGATTTTGAGTACTTGAAAACTTGAGATTATTCACCAACAAAACTCTTGAAATGAATACCTACAAGAATCAAAAGATCAAGGATTGAGTTAGCATCAATAGATCACCATTCTTGTACAACATTTTCAATAGAAAAATCAAGATATGATGGTCCTTTTGTGCTTCAATACCCACGGCAAGGAGAGGCAAAAGAGTGCAGATTTTTAGCTTCTTTGCATGTAAAATGAGTGGGAGAGTGAGATAGTGGAGGTATAGAAAGGTTATGGATGTTTTTAGCTTAACACTTGGACTAACTATTGGACAAGTGTTGAGGCTAAGCTCTATGGGGCGTTACATACTATGTAACAAGGTACCCAATGCAGATTTTTGGTTAGTGGATGATTATATAGTGGTTTGTGTAGTGTTGGTTGCTCCCGGTACTCAAACGTAGGGTTTTTAAGACACGTAACGCAATACCGGGTAACGGAAAAATATAAAAACTTCCAAAAATATTAAAATTTGTCTTCAAGACATATTTTTGTAATTTAGATGAGTGGTGAGATCATCGGAAGGTTTAGATGTGGTTAGAAAATAAGAACGAGGGTTTAGAACGCGCAAGACGTAAAAGGTGCAAGGTTTACGTGAAAATGGAAAAATTGAAAAGTGACTTTTTAAAATAGAATTGTAAGGAACCATAAGTGTATAAAAAGTGTAGACTGGACATAGTCTAGTGTCGGTTGAATAATTGAACGTGTTATGTCGTACGCGGATAACTTCCGACGAAGTTAATTATAAAAAAAAATAATAATAAAAATAAAATAGTTAGGTAATTAAAATATAAAAATTAGTGACATGAAATTACGAAATGTCACATTAGGAACACTTAACATTTCTACACTGGTTGTTCAACATTATGGACACCAGTTGTAACACCCCAACCCGACAAGGGTAGAAGCATCACATTATGATGACAAATCAAAGCATACATAAATACACAGCGGAAGTCTTAAACAAATACATAAAGGAAAGTCAAGTCAACACGATTTGAATAGATACATAAGTTCGAAAGATAAAGAGATATCCAAAATACGAATACAAAAGAAATCCATGTCCCAAAACAAAGTCATAAGATAAAGGTGGTCATCTAAGGTCAAAGCTCCATCTAACTCTCATCCCATCCAAAGCATAATCCAAAAGCTCCTAGCTTAGATACCTGCCGCACACGAAAAGAAACGTGCGGCTGAGCTTAAAAAGCCCAGTGAACAGATATATATAATAAACGAAAACGAACAAACGAAGCCTAAAGAAAGGGATATAAATAAGGTACAAGAGTAAAGGTTAGGACAGTCATCCACCACGAGCCCACATATATCACATCACATAAGCCTACATAATCTAGAGGGGATACCTCTTAGTAACCAGATAATATGAGGGGTGTCCTCATGTATCCAATGGAGTGATCAGCTCCCACATTTTGTGAAAGACGTGGATTGCACCCATCATCAGTCACCACATAGCACATATCATATCACATATCACATATCACAACGTACCTAGGATGCATCCATTCCCCCCCCCCCCACATATCACATTGGCCATAATAATAATAATAATCATAAAGCGCGCATATCACAAATCACAATGGGGACGGTGTAACCAAATCACTAGGGCTACACACTAGTCATGCCAGTGGTGCATCAAAGGCATGGCCATGTTACCTTCATGGCTAGGAAACACATTTGGCTCGGGTATCAAACTGAGGTCACAAGTCAAAGGTTCATATCAAAGCAAAGGTTCACATGGTCATAATCAGAGTTCAAATGTAAAGGTTCATATCACAGGGTTTATATCAAAAGGTTCACATGTCAAAGGTTCAAATGATCAAAGGTTCAAATCACAGTGTAGGGAACATAGCAGTGGTATAGGGAAACCCTAATACAAATCAAAATGGAAACCGAAGGCTCCTTATGCAAAGAGCAGAATATCTGTACCTTATTACAAAGCAAACACAACCAGAAATGAATAAGATGAAAAGATCAGGTCCTCTCCTTCTTCACACCTAGAGGGGTAGAAAAGAATTACAAACCTTTCCATTTTAAGTAACTTTCCATTTTTAACAGGTTTCCATAATTAGTAAGTTTCTATATTCACAATTTGGTTAAGTCATTATTGAATCATATTATGGTTTTAGGGTGTATTTTAACATGTCACAAAAGTTTAGGGTTAATTATGCCTTTTTACATAAATTAGGGTTTTGATTGTAGTTATATCAAAGTTAAAGTTCAAACATGAAAATATCTCAAGTAACCTGTTTTGAATCCATATTTATCAAGTTAACAAATTCAGCCCCTCAAGTTTCCCAATTTTACACTTTACACCCTTAAGTTATATAATTTACTTTTTAAACCTTATAATATCCATAATTACACCTTAGACCCTTAGTTTATCAAAATTACACAATGGAGACTTATTTCATTATGTTATACGAATCTACCCTTAAGAATTCATAATTTACACATCAAGTCCCTCAAGTTATCAAAGTTACATATTTAGTCCCTTAAATTACAATTTCAACTTTTAATTATAAATAATTACATATTAAACCATTAAATTACCAAAATGACACATAACCCCCTGAATATAATTTATTACTCAAATCAACCCTAAGTTTCCAGAATTTACATATTTAATCCCTCTATTTTAATTATTTACAATTCGAACCCTAATTAAATAATAAATACATTTTAATCCTTTAAAACATAAAATTTACACATGGCACCCCCAAGCTATATTTTATTCGAATAGTATGCAGTCCAAATTAAGTTCTAAAAATAACCCTTAAGTTACAAAAGTTACAAAACAACCCCTAACATTTAAATACCAAATCGTATAGCATTTTTTTATTAACAAAACCCTAACCCTAAATATACCAATCATTCACCAATCATATCATCATCATTAATCATCATTTAATCACTCAAGAACAGCCCTAAAAATATAACCCTAGATCGATTCACATTTTATTTCTTTTTCTTCTTTATTTTCTTTAAATCCGGTTATACACATAAGTCCAAAATAATTATTTTAGGCCTAGACAATTCGACATATCATTTTTACCAGGTTAATATGATTATATGGAGTCCAAATAAAATAGATATGAAGCCTCAAAAATTTGGATTGAATTATTTAGGTTTTATACACGTTTTTGAGATTTAATTCACAAATAATTCATATGGTGTGCATGGATCGAATTAAGCATTTTATCTGAGTTATATGAGACCAAAAGATCATAGGAAAAATACCAAACCAAGGATTGAACGTGTAGATATGGCTTGGCGAATTTAGTCACACGCGTATGAGATAAATCGAACACTAATTCTCCTCGACTCCAAGAGCTACTCCACGACCCTTTCAATATTTTTCACAGAGTATATGTGATATAAGGATCACAATAAAAATGATAAACGAATTTTGAAAGACTCACACGAATTGATTTGGGATTTACCTTGAAAACTATGGTGCGACAAGGAATATTTCACTTGGATCGAATCCGGCCACAAACCACTTCAAAACAATTTTTCTAGCCTTCTAATGGTGACCAAGAACACAGGAAAAATGATCTTTAGCTTTGGAAAAATCAGATGAGGAGGGTACGAATTTCTTTGTGTTTTAGGGTTTCTTGAATGGATCGGTTTTGGTTTTAGAGAAAAAAATGAGATGAGGATGAAATAAATGGAGGGTTGCCGAGTCATAGGGGAGGGCTTGGACCCAAAATTTCGGTAATATTGGTTTGGCCATGATGATGATTGATTATTTCCTAATTTGCTTCATTTTAAATCTTTTTAATTAAACATAATATTAATATAAATTAATTCGGTTCATATAGGGGTATTTTAGTCATTTTGTAATTTGTATAAATGTTAAATGAAGTTGTCAAAATTATTTGGTAATATATCTTGTACATTGCCTGAAGTTTGGGATCGATTCGATACTTTATAAGCTTTTAAAAAATTTCAAACTTGTAGGGGCATTTTGGTCTTTTTGCACATTTTAGATTTTAGGGTTTTACACCAGTTGTAAATTAGAAGAGTCCTACATAGATCTTAGTAATCTGCCAAGAACATTCATGAGGGAACTAACAATTGTGATTCTCAGTGATTGAGTGGAAATTCCTGCCAGGGTCAACATCAAACAGCCCTGACAGCAGGTCAATTTTGTAATCCCTTATGGATTACGCTTAGTGTTTAAGGTGGCTCCAAACGGTCTACAATCATGGAGTGATACTTCGGTATACTTCAGCAGCTCACCTGAATCGTTGATACACTTCGGTGTATCTGAGTTAGCTCCTTTGGGGGCATCCGGTTCAGGAACGGCCTTGGCTAGATTAGAGAAAGTCTTCACACTATGTTGTTGACGATGTCGAAGTCCAAACTTATAAGTGTAGAATGATTTATTGCTAACTGTTTAATTGCAGGTACTTATGGAGACCAGGAGTTCCACCACCACCATTTCCATCATGCTCATGCAAATATCACAAAGTAAAGTTCTCACAAAGATTAAGGCATAACAAAAGCTCAAAGAAGTCAAAGAAAGTCAAAGATCAAGACAAAACGAACTTTCAAAAGTCAAAGATTGAAGCTAATGAAGTAAGAACTACTTGAAGTATGAAGATCAAAAGTCAAATGGAGTATGAGCATGGTGGAAAAGACGTAAAGACATCGTGATTACAGAACGTTGGTGGAAGGCAGATTAAGACATTACCATATCACTCACAGCAAGAACAAAGAACAAAGATACGTATGACGTCAAAGCCAAAGAAGCAAAGAAGACGTCAAACGACCTAAGTATTGAAATAACAAACCCTTAGGGGGAGATTGTTGGGATTACTTGTAATCATTATAAAGTTTCGGTCATTTAGTATATGTATTAGGTCGTAATTATAAGGCTTGTATATTTATTACAAGGCCCGCTCATGAAGTAAGCCCATGAGCGGCCTATTAGTTGATTATTAGGGCAACGCCCATATGAACATAGTTCATTATTCATAAACAAGTTCCATCCTTTCTCTCTCTCTATAACTTTCTCTCTCTAGTTTATACGATGCATACTTAGTAACTATGATAAACTTGGGATCTAACACTTGTAATTCTAATCTTGATGTAACGAATGCTAAAACATTGAATGTTTTGAATGTTGATGCTTCTTGTGTGTTTTGTCCTAGAAGCATGTTATATGGTGATCATAAAAAGTGTGTTGCAAAATCTCTTTTATCTCGTAATAAGAAACGTACATCTGGCATTTCCTCTAGGCCTAGTATTCCTTCTAAGTCTATATTAGGAAAACCGCCAAGTGTAGTTTCTAAAAATGTTGTAGACACACCCATAGTTTCAAAAACAACTACTAAGACAATCCCATCACCTAGCGAATTCACTAAGAAGAAAGCAAAAATTAGTTGGACATGGCAACGTTGGTTACAAAGGAAACCTAGTTTTACATGGCTACCTAAAGTGATTAATAACTGTGTTACTAACCCAACGGGTTCTACCGTTACCATCATTCCATCTTCGTTGTCTTCGTGTGATGCAGGTGGTACAAATTGTTCTATGGATTATTGATAGCGGCTGTTCCCGACATATGAAATGCAATCTCAAACTTTTAGTAAACTTTGTTGCAAAGTTCATCGGCACTGTCAGATTCGGGAATGATCACTTCACTGCTATCATGGGCTATGGAGATTACGTCAATGGCAACATCAAAATTAGTCGTGTATACTATGTCGAAGGCCTTGGTCACAACCTTTTCTCAGTAGGTTAATCTTGTGATGGAGATTTGGAAGTAGCATTCAGGGAGAAAACTTGTTTCGTTTAAGATTTACAAGGAAATGACCTCATGTTGGGCAAACGTGGAACTAGTCTCTACACCATTTCAATGTCTGATATGACGGCTTCTTCTCCCATTTGTCTACTCTCCAAAGCACATTCGACAAAATCCTGGTTATGGCACAAACGACTGTCTCATCTAAATTTCAAAACCATGACTGAACTTGCTCGTCACAAACTAGTCGATGGTCTTCCAAGGTTTCCTTATGAAAAAGATCACTTATGTCCAGCTTGTGAACAAGGAAAGAGTACTCGTGCTCATTTCCCTTCTAAACCAGAACGCAATACTGATCACGTTCTTCAACTACTTCATATGGATTTGTGTGGCCCGATGCGTGTTCAAACAATAAATGGGAAACGCTACATTTTGATAATTGTCGATGATTTTTCCAGATAGACTTGGGTCTACTTTCTCCAAAGCAAAGATCAAGCTCCTTAAATGATCATCACCTTTCTCACTAAAATTCAAGTTCCGCTTCGCAATACAGTTAGAATGGTCAGAACAGACAATGGAACTGAATTCAAGAATCGAACTCTTCGAGATTATTTTGAGAAAGTGGGAATTGAGCATCAAACATCAATTGCAAGAAGTCCAGAACATAATGGGGTTGTGAAAGACGCAACAGGACGTTAGTGGAAGCTGCAAGAACTATGTTAATCAATGCTCAATTACCAGATTACCTATGGGCAGAAGCTGTGTCAACTGCATGTTACACTCAAAACCGTTGTATGATCACAACGGCATCACAAAACTCCATATGAGATTGTTCACAACCGTAAACTGAATATAAATTACTTTCACGTATTTGGTTCCCTTTGTTACCCAAATAATGATCGTGATGATTTTGGAAAACTAAAAGCCAAAGCTGACATCGGTATCATAATATAGTTTTGAGTGTAAGAACTCCAAAGGCTTTCGAATCTCGAATCGTCGTACTAGAGAAATTCAAGAGACTATTCATGCTAATTTCAATGAGCTTATAGATATGGCTTCTGAGCAAAATAGCTTAGGACCCGCAACCAACCGTCTAAATTTTCCAGATCAATCAGCTGCACCACTTTCTCTCAACCGTAAGGAATTGGAAACATTGTTTGCTCCACCGTTTTATGATTCTTTTGCAAGTCGTGCACCAGATGTATGTACAAGTTCCGCTGCTCAACCTAATAACAATCCAATACCTGATATACCTACTACAACAACAACAGTTGCTGCAGATGCACCTCCAACTGAATCTCCATCAACAGAAGAACAAATCGTTTCTAACACTGATAATGCAGCTGAAGATCCACAACAACAAGAAGTACCCGCACCTTCAAATTATGACGGAAATGCCTCTTTTAATCCATTTGCAACGGATCCAACCATTCCCGATATTACTGAGTCATCTACATGCAACTCGGATCCGTCTAATGTGCACAATCTGTCTCAACATTACCCTTCAACACACAAATGGAAAAAAGATCATCCCTTAGTAAATGTGATTGGTAATCCAGATAATCCAGTCATGACACGACGAAGACTTCACACGAATGGTGAAACATGCATTTATGCACTTACCGTCTGTCAAGCAGAACCAAAGAACATTAAAGAAGCCATGACTTATGACAATTGGATTGAATCAATGCAAGAAGAACTCGATCAATTCAAATGTCTTGAAGTCTGGGAATTGGTAGAAAGACCCGATGGAGTATATGTTGTCGGAAACTTGATTCTGCTGGAACAGTAATTTGTAACAAATCGCGTCTGGTTTCCAAAGGCTTCAGCCAAGAAGAAGGCATTGACTTTGAAGAATCGTTTGCACTAGTGGCTAGAATTGAAGATGGTCGCATGTTTCTAGCGTATGCTGCTCACAAGAACATCACCGTTTATCAAACGGATGTGAAGAAGTGTATGTCAGCCAACCTAAGGGCTTCATCGATCCAGATCATCCTAATCATGTATACAGACTTATGAAAGCCCTTTATGGCCTTAAACAAGCCCCGAGGGCATAGTACAACAAACTGTCTGCATTCTTACTTACTAATCACTTTACCAAAGGATCAGTTGATCCCACACTGTTTATTCAAAAACACAGGGAGGCCATCTTAATTGTTCAAATTTATGTTGATGACATCATTTTTGGTTCAACACATAAAAAGTACTCAAATGCTTTTGCAAAATTAATGAAACAAAATTTTGAGATGTCTTTGATTGGTGAACTTACGTTCTTCTTTGGACTTCAAGTTCATCAATCCCCCCGTGGTATTTTTCTAAATCAGTCCAAGTATGCTCTTGAGATTTTAAAGAAACATGTCATGACAAGTTGTGACAATTATAACACACCTATGTCTGCATCATCCCCAAAGCTGGATGCTGAGTTACATGGTACACCAATATACCCTACAAAAAATCGTAGTATGATTGGGTCCCTCATGTATCTAACAGCCAGCAGACCAGATATAGTTTTTGTTGTATACCTATGCTCTCGTTATCAGTCACGACCAACTGAAAGACACTTCTCTGAGGTTAAAAGAATCCTTCGATACATAAAGGGAACCATCCATTTAGGGATCTAGTATCCGAAGGATTCTGGTTTTGAACTAATTGCTTTTTCAGATGCTGATCATGCAGGATGTTTAGATACACGTAAAAGTACATCCGGGGGAGTGTAGTTTCTAGGAGACAAACTTGTATATTAGCAATCAAAGAAGCAGGATTGCACCTCATTGTCATCTACAAAATCTGAATATGTAGCCATGTCAGCATGTTGTGCTCAAGTCATTTGGATGCGATCACAGCTGATGGACTACAGTCACATTTTCAACAAGATTCCCAAGTACTGCGACTCTAAGAGTGCCATTGCCATCTCATGCAACACGGTTCATTATTCGAATTTAAAACATATCGCACTTCGATATCATTTCATCAAAGAGCATGTTGAACAGGGTACTATTGAATTAAAAAAGCAACAATTTTCGTCTCTTTTCAGTGTCCAACATTCAAAACACATCACAATATGTTTTTGATATTCACATTTAATCAATTTTGATCACGAACACATTTTGAGTGGAAGAATTTTTTATGACTTTTGCACACTCTTATCAAAATCTTCATCATAAACAAAAATTTTCATCGTGCAACATTTCTGTGATATCTTGAACTAAAAGTTTAACAAAGTTTTAAAAGTACTTGTTAGTTTATATAACACCCCCATTTTTGGAACGCAGCGGAATACAACACGGGGTGCTATTTATTAGTCACATAGTAAGATTATAGTAAACGAACTCAAGATTAGAGACGTTTATGATAAAACTTTCACATTCGATAATATCAGAGTAAGCAAAAGAAGGTCCCAAAGTTTGATACAACACAAGTTTGAAAATAACATAAGTTTAAACATAACATGAGTTTAAAAGTTTCAGTTTCATCGAATGTGATTTTAAAACATGGGCCATTCTTTTCGATATCCATATCCTTGCGCCGCCCATCCAAGCTTTAACACATTACGGACCTGGGATAAAACATGCTAAAAAGGTCAATATAAAGTTGAGTGAATCCATAGAGTTTAATAAGTAATAAGTTGAATACAAGTATTATTCATCGGGCAATAAGTAATGCATGTACAAGTCGTGTAATCAGATTATAGTATTGAGCTCATGATACCGAAACTTAACTGAAATAAAGTATGCCCTAAAGAGGTAAGTTTGCCAATTTTACCAAGATATTCTCAATATTATGCTACCCGTTAAAATGAGCGCTACTCACCCGGACAGGCTTGTCAAACCAAATATGCATATTCATAATATTAACGCTTCCCATGGAATTAACGGTTCATGAAGTTAGGGACTTTAAATGGCAAGAGATACTCAATAACTATAATTATGTAATCGGGTCCAGCATACCAAAAACTACTTGTATTCAGTTTTTAAAACTAGCATGTATCCCCCTCGCGAGGTTTATAAAACATTAAAATGAGTAAAGGCGAGGCTATGAACTCACCGTAAGTAAAAGTGAACAATCAAGTTAAGAAGTGAAGAAATAACCGCAAGAACTCTACGAGCAACCTAGAATATACACGCGTGTCTTAGATTCTAAGAATAATGATACCTTTAATTTTATATGTTCAATAAGTTACAATCTCAATTATGCTTGGTACATAATATTTAAATAATTATCAAGATATAATTTATCCCTTTTAAAAATGATTAAATATGTGAAATATTTATTTTCTTACCCAATTTCAAGTTTTATATCAATATTTGTTCCTAAGTCCCAAAATAAGTATTAAGGTTCAATTTAAGTCTAAAGGTCCACTTTTAGTCAAAGGGGTCAATATTTAGTCAAAAGGTTCGGATTATGTCTGAAGGTCCAAAATATACTAAGTGGTTCAAAATAAAACTTAAGGTCCAATTATACAAGTTATTAACCTTTTTATAACTTTTATTTACAAAGCTGATGGAATTTTTATAACTTAACCACTTTCAAAAATTCATATCTCCCAAACCGTAAGTCAAAAAATCATGTTCTTTACATCCCTAGCTTCCTCTAAGTCCCTACTTTATTACAAAAATAATTTTACTCAAAAATATCCAGGTATATCCACTTTTTATAATTTTTTCTTTACAAGTCTTTCCAAATGGTGAAATTGACTGAGTTTTACCTCTTACCAAAACGGCCATATCTTAAAATCTACAGACCCTATGAAGGTGAAATCAATTGGAGATGATAGCTCTATTTCTCTAGAATAGGATACATATTTGCTATTTAAAAATTTTTGCCATAAAACTTAACTTTTTCCCCGAATGGAACAGTATACAAAATATGACTGTTTTTACAAGAAAAATCATATCTTAATCATCGGGTGTCGTCTCAGAAATCGCCACCCGGAGAAATGACCAAAAGACATAGATCTACAACTAAATATTTTTATTTTAGGTCAAAAGTCTACTTATTCGTACAGTTTATTCCATTTTTACCCCTTATCAGAATAGTGTTTTCATAACAAGTCCTTTTTAGTGTTTTCTTGTAATTTTTAGTATGTACCAAGCATAGTCAAGCATCAAGAACTTATGTAACATATAAAATACACAAAATAACATGAATCTCAGTAGTTAAATGAATAAAAGATATGAGTGTTGGTTCCTAACAAAAGATCAAGAACAAGGATAAGCAAGAAAATCAAGAAAGCCCAAGAACACCAAAGATGAAACCCTAGCTTCCAAGACACCAAGAATACTTTTATAACTTCTTTGAAACCTTGAATTTACAGCCCCAAAAGAACTTGAAAAACCCTTGAAGATTCTTGAAGAAACTCTAGAAAACCAAGATTTGAAGAAAAAAACAAATCAAGAACACTTCTAGCACTACAAGGCTTCCATTCTTGTATTATCTTCAATAGAATCAACACAATATTTTTGTGTTTTGTGCTTGGTGATTCATGACAGCCACAAGGGAGGAGAGGGCAGATTTTGAGAGCTTTTGCATGAGAAAATGAAGTGTAGGTGATAAGTTGGGAGTTTGAGATCTTATGGCAAGTTTTAGTGTACACTTGTCCACATTTTGGACAAGTGTGGAGTGTATTGGGCAAGCATGGGGCGGCACATTAAAGGGGGGAGGATGGTAGTGCAGATTTTTAAAAAAAATTAGTGTTGAGTGGAATGTCTAGTGTGTGTTGCTCCCGGTACTCAAACGTAGGGTTTTTAAGACACACAATGCAATACCGGGTAATGTAAAAATATAAGAACTTCCAAAAATATTAAAATTTATTTTCATAACCTATTTTAGTAATTTTGATGAGTGGTGAGATTATTGGAAGGATTAAATATAGTTAAAACCTAAAAATGTAGGTTTAGAACACGAAAGACGTAAAAGGTGCAAGGTTTACGTAATAATGGAAGAATTGAAAAGTGAATTTTAAAATTGGGATTGTAAGGAACCAAAAGTGTATGAAAAGTGTCAACTGAACATTGACTAGTGTCGGTTGAATTTGTAGTACGTGTTATGATGTACGCGGATAACTTCTGACGAAGTTAAAAATAGAATAAATAAATAATTAGAATAGAAAAATTAATGACATGAATTTACGAAATGTCACAGCACATACCCCTTAAGAGAGCGACGTCCTAGCGCTCAACTCACTTTATTCCCCGATGGTTCACTTGCGTAAAGATGAGGCTACTTGCTCTTGATCTGGTCTTCGCGTTCCCATGTGAATTCAGGTCCTCGTCGGGTATTCCAACGAACCTTAACAATGGGGATGCGACTTTGCTTGAGTTGCTTTACTTCACGATCCATGATCTCTACTGGTTCTTTGATGAAGTGCAACTTGTCATCAATTCGAAGTTCATTTAAGGGAATGACGAGACTCTTGTCTGACAAACACTTCTTGAGATTTGAGACGTGAAAGGTGTTATGAATGCCTTGAAGTTCTTCTGGTAGCTCTAACTTGTATGCTACTGGACCAACCCTAGCTAGGATCTTGAATGGTCTAATGTATCGTGGATTTAGCTTCCCACGCTTACCAAAATGAACCACACCCTTCCATGGCGAAACCTTGAGCATAACTCTGTCACCTACATTAAACTCCAAAGGTCTGCGTCTAACATCTGCGTAGCTTTTCTGGCGGCTACGAGCAGCTAGCAAACGGTTCCTGATCTGAATTATCTTCTCTGTTGTTTCACGAATCATTTCTGGACCCGTAAGTTGGCTATCCCCAACCTCAGTCCAGCAAACAGGTGATCTACACTTCCGCCCATAAAGAGCCTCGAAAGGTGCAGCCTTGATGCTTGCATGATAACGATTGTTGTAGGAGAATTTGGCTAGTGGCAAATGTTGATCCCAACTACTTCCAAAGTCAATCACACACGCCCGCAACATATCTTCTAAAGTTTGTATCGTCCTTTCGCTTTGACCATTCGTCAGTGGGTGGTTTGTTGTACTCATATCCAAATTCGTATCCAAGGCCTTCTGGAGTGACTTCCAGAATTTTGATGTGAATCGGCTATCTCTGTCAGATATGATAGATATTGGCACACCATGTATACAGACAATTTCCTTTAAGTACAGTCGAGTGAGCTTCTCCATGCTGCTAGTCTCTTTTATCGGTAGGAAATGAGTAGATTTGGTCAAACGATCCACAATGACCCAAATTGAATCATAACCACTAGGAGTTCTAGGGAGTTTAGTAATGAAATCCATAGTGATTCTTTCCCATTTCCAAATAGGAATATCAGGTTGTTGAAGAAATCCAGCTGGCTTTTGATGTTCTGCCTTAACCTTTGCACACGTCAAACACTTGCCAACATAGGTAGCGATCTCAGCCTTCATGTTCGGCCACCAGTACAACTGTTTTAGATCATGGTACATCTTATCTGACCCCGGATGGATAGAGTATTTGGATTTATGAGACTCGTGCATGATCAAGTCTCTCAATCCTCCAAACAGTGGTAACCAAACACGTTTACCAAAGCATAGGGTTTCGTCAGAACGAGTTTAGAATATGGGTTTGATCCCCTTCCCTAGATTTTCAACCTTCACATTTTCCTCTTTTACTACTTCTGCTTGAGCTTTAAGAATCTGCTCGGATAACTTGGTGAGGACCGTCATTACCAGCGATCATACACGTAATGGTTTTGCCCTTTCCTTTCTGCTTAAGGCATCAGCCACTACGTTCGCCTTTCCCGGGTGATAACGGATGTCACAATCGTAATCACTCAGGAGTTCAATCCACCTTCGCTGTCTCATGTTAAGCTCTTTTTGATCTAGGATGTATTGAAGACTCTTGTTATCAGTATACACCGTACACTTTGTACCATACAAGTAGTGCCTCCATAGCCTAAGAGCAAAAACCACAACACCTAATTCTAAATCATGGGTCGTATAGTTTTCTTCATGAGTCCTCAATTGTCGTGAAGCATATGCTATGACCTTTTTTCGTTGCATCAATACTGCTCCATAACCCTTGTTCGATGCGTCACAATAGACTACAAAGTCTTCCGTCCCATCTGGTAGTGCTAATATAGGCGCACTACAAAGTTTCTGTTTTAGTATCTGAAAGGCTTCTTCTTCATCTTCACCCCACTCGTACCTTTTATTTTTTTGAGTCAAATTGGTAAAAGGTTTGGCTATTATAGAAAATCCTTCGATGAATCTTTGATAATAACCAACAAGTCCTAAGAATTGTCTCACTTCTATTGGTGTCGTCGGCGGAGCCCAATTCGTAATAGCTTCGATCTTTGCAGGGTCTACATGAACGCCATTGCTATCGATCACATGACCGAGAAATTGTACTGATTCTAGCCAAAAGTCACATTTCGAGAACTTGGCATACAATTGCTCTTCTTTGAGTAACTCCAAGATAATCTTCAAGTGTTCCGCATGTTCTTCCTTGTTCTTGGAGTAAATCAAAATGTCAACAATAAATACAATTACAAACTTGTCGAGGTATGGTTTGCACACTCGATTCATCAAGTCCATAAGCAGGTGCATTGGTCAACCTAAACAGCATCACTTTGAACTCGTAGTGACCATACCGAGTTCTAAATGCAGTAATTAGAGTGTCTTCTTCCCGGATACGGAGTTGGTGATAACCCGATCGCAGGTCGATTTTGGAATATACGCTTGAGCCTTGAAGCTGATCAAATAGATCATCAATTCTCGGGAGTGGATAACAATTCTTTACTGTTAACTTGTTAAGCTCACGGTAATCGATACACATTCAAAAAGATCCATCTTTTTTCTTCACAAACAGTATCGGAGCTCCCCAAGGCGACGAGCTCGGTCGAATGAATCCTTTCTCTGACAACTCTTGCAATTGATCCAATAGCTCCTTCATTTTTGATGGTGCCAATCGATAAGGTGCACGTGCCACTGGTGCAGCATCGGGCACTAAATCAATTCGGAACTCTGCTTGTCGAGGTGGTGGAAGTCTAGGCAGATCTTCCGGAAACACTTCAGGAAATTCACGGACAATAGGTACATCTTCTAGTCGTTTTTCATCTGACTCTTTCTCTGCCACTTGTGCTAGAAACATCTGGCACCCTGGCTCTATGTACCTTTGGGCCTTGATACGAGATATGATTTTCAATTGGGACGCGTCTCTATCGCCTTTGATTATTAGTGTCTTGTTGTTGTGTGGAATACGAACAACCTTTTCACCACAGACAATAACAGCGTTTCGATTGGATAACCAATCCATTCCAATAATGACATCAAAAGTCCCAAGTTCAATTGGCATGAGGTCAATGCTGAATGGGTGGTTCGCTAGATTTATGGCACAACCCTTTAGAATAGAATTTGTACTAAACAATTTCCCATCGGCTAATTCGACTTCGTAACTGATGCGCGTGGTGTGTCATTGCGGTTTAGAAGTATTAATGCCTACTCAAGTTTTAAATTTATATTTAGCCGACTTATCAATAACACACACACTTAACGAGCAGTGTGCCCGATCAGTATGAATATAATGGTAAGCAGAGTGTCGATCACTAAGAGTGGAACGTATTATCTAGTTATTCTAATCAGTATTTTAGTATCTTAAGTTAGTTATACAACCTAATCTAACGTAAGGGGGTTCAGCCTGAGAGACTGGCACAGTTTGGTTATAATTAAATAGAAAACTAAACTAATGAGCACGAATCAGCGATTAGCACACACGTACACAGATAGATACTCGAGACAATAAGAAGACCTGTCCTGATAATTAAATAGCTTGTAACTTGTTTTATTGCTAGTTTTATATGAAGTGTATATAATTAAACCTTTCTCGTTGGCTCTAATCTTATCGGCGAGTAAACCCTTAATGATTAATTATGTCTATCCTACTTTTCTAGAGACACTAGAATAAATAGGCGAGGAAGGGGCATGGCGACCCAAGCAAGACTCAGCTAGACACAGAGGTTATCAATGCACTAATAAAAGTAACCAAAGACATCAACATATAAACTTTAATTAATGGGAAAGCAATATTAAGGGGAGTGCATGATCTACCGTAGTCACATGACACAAGCCCATCAATCCTGATGAATTAAAGCGTACTAAAACAATAAAACAAAACTACTTAATGAATTGAATACATGCAGGACCTTCTTACAGCTCTTGTATCTTTATTTGAGGTGTGTCTTGTGCTGCTTGGTCGTCTGGATTCAGCTCTAGGGTTATATATATATATGTGGTCTTAAATTCGTCTAACCTTGGGGTATTTATAGTTTTTGTCTGAGGGATCAATGCGGCGCATTGAGTTGATAGATGCGGCGCATTGACTTAACTTCGCGTGGGGTCCAAGATTAATATATTCTGGAATATTCGTACACCGTCTTCAGATGCGGCGTAACTTGATCTTTGTATGCAGCGCATGTACTTTGGCTGTCTTGGATTGTAACTGGTGAAATCTTGATAGTGATACGCCGTATGTTAGAAGTATATTGCGGCGTATCTGGAGTAGAACGAGCTTGATCTTCTTCTTTGACCAAAGTTTCATATGGGCGCATGACAGAATTACATGCGGCGCATTCTTCAAAGGCAGGCAATGGTCTTCGAATTCATCTAAGTATGATATTGCGTCGTATTTTTTGAGTGAGATACAACGCATCTTCTGGATTTCAGTAGACTTTTGACATCTCGCTTGTTTTGCTCCATAATTAGTCCAAAATCGCCAAGTTTCACATAATGCTTGTTTTTACCCGAGAATTACTAAAATAAACATTAATGTATCGATTCTCATATATAATATAATAAAACAAGTCAAATAAATAGGATAAATGATGATAATAAAAAGTACTTATTTGAGTTCATCAAATATCCCCCCACTTAAACTTTACTTGTCCCCAAGTAAACCTTAGAATTAATCATTTGAAAATGTATCCTAAAAGATATTAGGATTTATTTTTATATTTAAGCACGTATTCGTTTTGTTATAATCACACAACCAAACACTTAACGAAGTAGAAACCAAAATAATTTTTAATGTAAAACAATTCTAAACCGTTTAGTTGCTTAGTCGTGACGAATATTCTATCATAGGCTTGGCAAGTATACGCATCTCCCCCACTAAAGCCAAGGAGTAACAAGTCTAAAGCGGTAAAAAGGGTTTGTTGGTTAAGGGTTGATCATCCTTTTTAATCTCTATCGATCTCATATTCCAGAAAAGGCGACAAAATTACAAATACATGATCGAATCCACGACCACGATACTTGCAATTGCTCAATTCCTTAACTCGAATGGGCTAAAGATAGGACCAAGTAATCTTTACCAATAATATTATATCAAAAAGGGCGACAAAATCATAAATACATAGCCGAATCCACGACTACGATACTTAAGATTGCTCAAATCCCTAATCTCAATAAATCAAAGGTTTGGATGAAGAATGATATAGGGTATGGATAATATTTGGGATACAAATTTGTGTAAAATGAATAATAAAAAAAACAGATAAATTAAAATCCTAAGTGTGGTTAATCACTTTCCCAACCATCCCATGAATAAGACTCATATCATTGAATAACTCACGCTTTAACACTTGAAACACACGCTTTAGGTAGACACGAATTATACTCAACAAAATCTCAATCAAAGAATAACCTTAGCTGGCGTTCCCATAACGGCCAACTCCCATTTAATCCATAAATATAATATACAACAACAAATAGTGGTGATATCTCCCACTTAATACAAAACTTTACATAAGTTGGTTAAAACAAACTTCCAACTTTTCCATTTTTTTTTTGGACATCAACATATATGTGTAAAATTTCACAACTTTTCTATCACTATTTTTCCGGATAATTTTTCCATACTCTTCATACTTTCAGAAATAACTGTAATAGTGAAAGTAGCAAACACACGAAAAATAAACTAAAAGTTATACAATATTTACTTTCATACCAATTGCATTGTGCAATTTCCCGATCTAACAAAAGATAATGAATTACGCACGCGAACACAGGTAATGTAAGGAAACACACTTTGTCTAAAGCAATTAACCACGGATTTTAATCTACAGGGTAGGTTAAGGTGTAAGGGTGTATCGAAACATTATAACAAAGGTGTAAGAAACGAAAGGAATGGCTCTGAGAGTTTTTCTAGGGGTATCTTACTCTAAAAGTGAGTGTAAACAAAGGGTTTATACGGGGGTTAACTAACCAGTGTAGTTAGTTAATATCACATAACATATAAAGGCTATTTGGGTGTAATCCTAGAAATTTACCAATTTAGACAAGTCACTCCAATTATATAGATAATACTCATTATGGTGGTCTCGAATAGTATACAAGCCAAGTTCTAAAGTTTACAAGTCACCGGCACACTAAAGTTTTAATATTTTTGAAAGAATAGAGTTATGTGTGTGGCTATGTAATTTAGACTTTAAACAAAAACATTCTAAAAAAAAAAAAAAAAAAATTAATTTTGATATATTAAGCGCATTTTAAGCATATTTTGAAAAAGTTTAGGACAAGTAAGTGTTCTAATTCTCCATCCCCCCACTTAAGTTAAACAACGTCCTCGTTGTTTGTGTCAAAGGTTAAAAACTGGAAAATAAAAGAATTAGAACAGAAAAACTCCCCTGAGATTTGCTCGGTATGATCCTCCATTATTCGTATAAGAGCAAAAATCAACTTTCTTGTGGATGAGAAAGTTTAAGCTTCATAAATGATGTATCCACAAAAATGCAGGAATCTATAATTCCATTTAGACTTTAACACACCTGAGTTAAGAAGGTTCAAACTTGCATAATACATTAGTAGTTAGTAAAAATAAAACCTAAAAAATTAAACTGTAAATCATCAGGTCAGTCGATACGCCGTATCTTATGGAAGAAGATACGCCGTATCGAGCCTGGAATAAGTACGAAATAAAATAAAATAAAGGATAGGATGCGTCACATCTGTTTCACTAAATGCGGCGCATGTAGTTACCAAACAGACTGTTAACAGTCTGTTGTAAAATTGGCACGTTTCATGGTTTACCTCTCGGGTTCTCTCGTTCACTCATGCTGAACTTAATGCCAGTCTCCATCAAACATAATAAGAAACATAAACTGAAACATTAAATAAACACATGATAATAGTATTTAGTACAATCCCAAAAGAGTAAAAATGTACGAGGAACGATGTCTATAAATTCAAACACATGAAATCAAGGATGTGGGGAGTTGTCTCCTTCAGCCGAGCGAGTCTCTGAGGTGCTAGCATCATCAGTCCTAGGTCGGACTCTGCGTGTGCCATGTGAAGGGAGCCGGGAGTATCTGATCATGCCTCTAACGTAAGTACCATCTGGGCGAGTATGGTTCGTGCCCTGATGCTCCAGAATCTGACTCACACTCCCAACTAGCCAACCTATATCCCTCCTGACTACAGCAACGTCAGCCCTCATACCGTCAACTATACCCCTCAAAGCTCTCACCTCCTACTCAGCTCGCTCTACTCTCTGACCGACAGTATGTACAACTGGTGGCGGGGGTACCTGTGGCTCCTCCTGAGCTGGAGCAGCAGCTGGAGCTCCCTAGGGATCTCCCTGCTCCGGCTCTACCTTTACTGGTCTAACGGGACCCAATGCTACCCAATAGCATCCCCCCATGATCATCTCACAAATCCCTAACCTAACCAGATAATCCTGACCAATAACCGGCAAACTGGTCACCTCAATCTCTAAACCAGCAGGGATCTCATCACCAATCACACCAAAATGTCGGTGCAATCTAGACACAAAATGTCCCCCGGTCATCTGGCTCCTCCTGTCTCTCCCTAAAGCGCCTCTATGAAGGAAATGTGCCAAAAAGTGAGGGATGTTCACCACCAATCCCTCATCCATGTTCCTAAAAAGGAAGAGATCAAGAGTGGTCACCTTCTCAGGTGACTGACCTCTCCCAGCAATGGTCAACGCAATCATCCGGTGGCACAATCTCCTCAAAGGCTCTCTGATGAGTGTGTAGGATGGGGTGGTAGTGGTGGAATCACCCCTAGAGGATATCCTCTCCCAGTAAGCACCGAGCAAAATCCTATCTGGAACTACCCGTAAGTTCTCAGTCCAGTATCTAGCAAACCTAGCAGATCCTATCTCCTCCTCAGTATGTAATCTCATGGCTAAAATGAACTGCTACATCGACATCTGCCTGTGTACCCCACCTAACCTAAACACCAGAGTATCAGCTGTATCTAACTCCACATCAGTCTCCCTGTAATAAACCGTACTAAAGAACTCTAGCATGAGCTCCTTAATCAGAGGCTCATCAATACCAAACAACCTCTCCCATGCATACGATCTAAACACAACATCGTCATCCTCATTCCTCACTACCATCTCTAACCTATCACGAAGACTAACAGCAGCATTCCCTCCATTAATCATACCAACACCCTCAAAATCCAAAACCGAAACCCTAAATATTTTCCTAAAGAAAATCGCCCTTAGTCTCCTTTCATAGTCAGCCTTAGTTTCTAGTGTAAGTCCCATGGTTTCAAAACGGAGCCACAAATGCCTGCGTTCAACAACTGGTAATGCCATCTGAAATAAATTTTAAGGTTAGAGAACAGTTCTGAAATATGGTCGATACGGCGCATTTGATGAAGCAATGCGGCGTATCTTAGTTGCACAAAATAAAAGAGATGCGGAGCACGCAATAACAATTACTAATACGGCGTATCCAATAAATAAAATACGGCGTATGGAGGATGCGTCGTATCTAAATTACGTAATACGTCGCAACAATAGTGGAAATATTTAAATTAAAAATAGGTTGTTACGCCGTATCAAGTAACTTAGATGCGCCGCATCTAGCAATGTATCAGTATAAAAAAAAGGGGGTCCCACTCAACATCACGGTTCCATTTACCCGTATATCAAAATCTAAAAGTTCCTTTTACCACAACGATTTCATTTTCCCTCCAAAATTCAAAAACAATCTCCCCGAACCCTAATTTTTATTCAAATCAAATCGGTTTGAAATTCAATGATCTATCCAAAATTAATATAGGGGAAATCATCTAGTCCAAGTTCTAATCAAATCCCCTAAATTTTCCATCAAAATCGATATATTGCATAAACCCTAATTTTTAAATTTAAACAAAATTAAATAGGATTATTACCTTATATCACGCTTAGGATTCGGTCAAGAACTCAGATTAAAGGGTTTGATTCGAGACAAGTGGTGTGCCTTTTTTTTTAACTGCGTGTAAATTTTGGGTAAAGAGTAAAAATCCGGCGCATCTCTTTCATATTTATAGGGCAAATACGATGCGCCGTATCGCATAATTATCATGCGCCGTATTTATCTAAATTCGTTGACTGGTCAATAAGTGTTAATTAGTCAGAGATACGGCGCTTAGAATACTAAGATCCGCCGTATTGTTGTGCCAGTGAACAAAATTTAAATAGGGAACGTACCTTGGCCTCCGCAACACATTTCCTTATACATCAAATTGGGGTAAAACGGTATACCATGTGATATATATAAATTCAAGATAAGAGCAATAGGCATATCCGTTTTATTAATGATTATAATCTTATTGTTTAGTGGATAATGATTTATTCCAAGGTTAGGAGCAAATATCGTTTTAAGCTTACAAAATTGAGATTAAAATTTGAACCTGATGTATTACATAGATCAATTTCTGAAGAACTCTTACGGAAATCACAACTTTCGTTGTGGAATTCGGTGTTTTTGCATTTAGGTAATTTATAAGAAGAGAGGTTTATATCAGTGTTTAGCATGCAATTTTCACTTTTTAGTTACCTGTTTCTTAAAAAATTTCTTTTCAGACATGAACATGTAATAGTTAGATTAAAGTAGAGGAAATTTTCTTTTATCGTCAAATATTCGGGAGAGGTTTCGTAGAGAACTCTCCTTAAGGTTAGGTGAATTATTGTAAAGGATACCTGGAATTCTATTTAAAGAATTTAAGATACTCAATGTTACCAGTACTGAGTTTTCCTCTACTCTTGTCGTCTTATTACAACCTTCAAGTCATCGAAGGTTTGATCACTCCAGCTAGCATCTCTTGGTTAGGTTCAGAATGTAATCTTCCATAGTGATGCTTAAGCCATCATTTATTCTGAAAGTAAACTAACTTGTGCACGAGAGTAGTGAAACGATCAAAGTGAATATCAAAAATCAATTATATTTATTAAATTAAATGCGTCGTATTAGCAAAAGCTAATGCGCCGTATTTTCGTTACGTTTCAAAATACAAGGTTTTTGATTTAGTAGATGCGCCGTATCGATAAAGATCGATGCGTCGCTTCTGTTTAATAATTCGAAAAACTATTTTTAATTTAAATAGAAAATACGCCGTATCTGTTAAAACAGATGCGTCGTATGGCGTTAGCGTTTAGAAAAATTTCTTATTAAAAACAGAATACGCCGTATCTTGGGGAAAGATGCGTCGTACTCGAATTTATTAAACGCATTGTATTTTATAAAAATTAAACGCAATACGTCGTATCTGTGAAAACAGATGCGCCGTATCGTTTGTATCAGCACAATACAACGACAGCAGAATGCAGAAAAATACAGAAAAAAGTAAAACAAAAATAAAAACAAACAAAAAGAAACAAAAATTACAGAAAACAAAAACACACAAAAACAGTAAATATGCTAATTATACCATGAATGCAATCTATCTAATATACAACAGGGTTAGTGGTTAGAATCTTTAAAAAAAAAAACTAAAAAGAAAAACCTAATTAAAATACTTAATCAAATTAATAGATAATAACAATTCACTCCCCGGCAGCGGCGCCAAAAACTTGATGCGCGTGATGTGTCGTTGCGGTTTAGCAGTATTAATGCCTACTCAAGTTTTAAATTTATATTTAGCCGACTTATCAATAACACACACACTTAACGAGCAGTGTACCCGGTCAGTATGAATATAATGGTAAGCAGAGTGTCGATTACTAAGAGTGGAACGTATTATCTAGTTATTCTAATCAGTATTTTAATATCTTAAGTTAGTTATACAACCTAATCTAACGCAAGGGGGTTCAGCCTGAGAGACTGGCACAGTTTGGTTATAATTAAATAGAAAACTAAACTAATGAGCACGAATCAGCGATTAGCACACACGTACACAGATAGATACTCGAGACAATAAGAAGACCTGTCCTGATAATTAAATAGCTTGTCACTTGTTTTATTGCTAGTTTTATATGAAGTGTATATAATTAAACCTTTCTCGTTGGCTCTAATCTTATCGGCGAGTAAACCCTTAATGATTAATTATGTCTATCCTACTTTTCTAGAGACGCTAGAATAAATAGGCGAGGAAGGGGCATGGCGACCCAAGCAAGACTCAGCTAGACACAGAGGTTATCAATGCACTAATAAAAGTCACCAAAGACATCAACATATAAACTTTAATTAATGGGAAAGCAATATTAAGGGGAGTGCATGATCTTCCGTAGTCACATGACACAAGCCCATCAATCCTGATGAATTAAAGCATACTAAAACAGTAAAAAAAAACTACTTAATGAATTGAATACATGCAGGACGTTCTTACAGCTCTTGTATCTTTATTTGAGGTGTGTCTTGTGCTGCTTGGTCGTCTGGATTCAGCTCTAGGGTTATATATATATGTGGTCTTAAATTCGTCTGACCTTGGGGTATTTATAGTTTCTGTCTGAGGGATCGATGCGGCGCATTGACTTAACTTCGCGTGGGGTCCAAGATTAATATATTCTGGAATATTCGTACACCGTCTTCAGATGCGGCGTAACTTGATCTTTGTATGCGGCGCATGTACTTTAGCTGTCTTGGATTGTAACTGGTGAAATCTTGATAGTGATACGCCGTATGTTAGAAGTATATTGCGGCGTATCTGGAGTAGAACGAGCTTGATCTTCTTCTTTGACCAAAGTTTCATATGCGGCGCATTCTTCAAAGTCAGGCAATGGTCTTCGAATTCATCTAAGTATGATATTGCATCGTATTTGTTGAGTGAGATACGGCGCATCTTCTGGATTTCAGTAGACTTTTGACATATCGCTTGTTTTGCTCCATAATTAGTCCAAAATCGCCAAGTTTCACATAATGCTTGTTTTTACCTGAGAATTACTAAAGTAAACATTAATGTATCGATTCTCATATATAATATAATAAAACAAGTCAAATAAATAGGATAAATGATGATAATAAAATGTACTTATTTGAGTTCATCAGTAACTATAGCTTAACTTAACCGGGTTAATATTTATCAATGCGCTAAAACCAGTAGACACAAAGCTTTTGTCTGAACCTGAATCGAATAAAACTTTAGCATAATGATTATTAAGTATAAACGTACCCGTCACAACATTCGGGCCTTGTTGCTCTCCATTTCTCATCACATACACTCGACCAAGAGCATTCCCAGCTTGATCATGCCCCTTCTTCGGGTAGTTGTTACTCTTGTGCCCTTTTTCCCCACAGCAATAACAAGTTACAATTGGCTGTGCATTAGCACCAGTAGCAATAGCCTTACCCCTACAGTTTTTCGTTAAATGACCTAGTTTTCCACAACTGTTACATTTCACATTACATTGGCCAACTTGATGCATCTTACAACAATCGCAGTAAGGATAAGGTCCAGCGTACCCACCTCTTCTAGCTGGGGCATTAGTCATTGCCCTTACATTTTCTTGTCTTATATTCTGCTGATTATGATGATCGTTGTTGCGGCCCTAGGGGTTGTTTTTGTTTCCCTTCTTTTCATCATCCCACCTTCTTTGTTTGCATTCTGAGTTGTCCCATACTCCACTACTTGAGCCATAAGTTTTTGAGTCATACGAATAGCTTCATTTAGAGTTTGTGGATTAGAAGATGTCACGTCCCCCTTAATGCTTCGTGGAAGACCCTTAACAAAAGCTTCCAGTTCTTTTTCGAAATCCAGAACCATACCAGGGCATAAAACTTTCAGCTTTTGAAACCTTCTGATATAAGTTTCGATATCATGACCTTTAACCGTTAGATAATAAAACTCTGTCTCAAGCCTTCTTATTTCACTACGAGGGCATAACTTTTCGGTCATCATTTTCTTGAGGTCGGTCCACCTGGTTGCATAGGCTGCTTCAATCCCAATGGGTTGAACATAAGAGTTCCACCAGGATTTAGCATGTTCTAACAGAGTACCCGTGGCGTATTTGACTTGGCAGTCCTCGGAGCAGTTACTGAGCATAAACACAGTCTCACAACTTTCAAACCAGTGGATCAAGGTAACCGCTCCCTCAGTTCCTTTAAATTTAATGGGCTCACAACCCAGAAACTGTTTGTAGGTACAACCACGTGCTCCAGCACCGCCTCCAGCAGCCCCAGCGGCTCCAGCACCGCCTCCAGCACCCCAGCGGCTCCAGGACCGCCACCAACAGCCCCAGCGGCTCCAGCACTGCCTCCAGCCTCATTTGCTCTCATAGCGCGATCCTCGGCTAAAGCCGCGGCTACGCTGTCAGCGACCAACTTTCGAATAGCTGCTTCAGACATTCTCCTTCGTGGCATGATTCTATCACAACGCAAGAGATTTTTTGATGAGTAATCATACAATGACATAGATATAATCATGTAGGAGTAAATCGGATGTGAAAAAGAGCACAACAACATAGAGTGGAAATTTTAGAAATAGAAACTTCATCATTCATTACAAAAGATTAATACATTGTTGGATTGTATTACAAAATTTGACGAAGTCATCATAATTAACGATAATAGTTCTACTAACTGATACTTTCAGTTTAGTGATTACAAGACAAATAGATAATGATGAAATACAACGAAAGAAAATAAAAGTACATAAACTACGGAGAGTCACGAGGTGATCCACGTGGCTCTGGTGGTGAGGTCTCTCCATAAATAGCTAATACATCAATAGCATCACACGACCTCTCATCAGCCATCCCCGCTTGAATCATCTCCTCCCAATGTGCATAGGCCCAGCACCTCATCTCATACAAATCCTTCTCAATGCTCTCCTTACACATATCCGCAAACATTAAAGCCAACTCAGTGTCCTCCGATTTATGCTTCAACCTCTTATTCTCACCTCTAACACCCTCATCATCTAGCTCTCGAACACGTTTTCCCAACAAGGTTACCGCGCGCTCAGTCTTATCAACCTGGTGTTCTACCATACCCAAATCAAAGTCAAGTAGGTCCATACGCTTATGTCCAAGTTTGTCTCTAGATATGGCACCAGCCACCTCGAGTTCCCTAACACTCATTTGTCTCTCTAAAAGTCTAACTCTACCATGGAGAGAGTTAATATCTCTCCTCATACCCCCGGGTACTAGATCCTCGAGCTCATAAGTGACAGGAGCAGCTGAAGATGATCCACCCCTCTCGTGGATACTCCTAGGAAATCTGCATCCTGAGAGTGGTACCTGTTTGATGGTACCAACAGTAGCAACTTCCTCCACTTCGGGCTCAGAATCAGATGAAGTGTTAGGTATAGATGGTGGTGGATAAGGCGAACCCGGTGCCTCATATGGATAAATCAGTTCAGAGTCATCAACCTCCTCATCTGAACTCACATCTTGGAACATCAACACATTCATTTCTTCTTCTTCTGGCTCTTCCCCCTCTTCTTTTTCTTCTTGATTATCAAGATCATCATTTGGAAAGTTGAAGACATGATTAGGTGATGGAGGAGCTGGTAGATGTTCATCCGGTGCAAGCTCAGGTTGAGCTGGCTCGTTCTCTGGAATATCTACCTCGTGATCGGGAGGAAGTGGGTGTGCCATGACAAATCTGAAAATAACGGTGCAATCAAGAGATGTGTATAAGTTTTAGGATAAAAATAATAATAATGTTTACTAATAGCATAAATAATAAGAAATCTTGTGCATAAAGATTTTATACTTATAAAGTGATATTTCGTGGATTATCGAACGAGTGGCGAAATAATTATGGTGCTTATATAATTATTCTTTAATATAGCAAGATTAA
This sequence comes from Artemisia tridentata subsp. tridentata, assembly GCA_021014915.2. Taxonomy (NCBI): domain Eukaryota; kingdom Viridiplantae; phylum Streptophyta; class Magnoliopsida; order Asterales; family Asteraceae; genus Artemisia; species Artemisia tridentata. Next base: position 183,715,255 of record CP139504.1, on the reverse strand, counting down.
GATATATATTCGAAGAAGAAATAGGAACTCGGGAGTAGGCGCACATGGATATCGGACAGTGTGATGGAAACTTATGATTTTTGAAAAAAATAAATGTTTAAAGTCTAGGTTAATTTTTTATTTTTTTTTTTTTGACCTAGTTCACTATAACATGTGCTCTGGTACCAATCTATAACACCCCCATTTTCGGAACGCAGTGGAATACAACATGGGGTGCTGTTTATTAGTCACATAGTACGATTTTAGTAAACGAACTCAAGATTAGAGACGTTTATGATAAAAATTTCACATTCGATAATATCAGAGTAAGCAAAAGAAGTTCCCAAAGTTTGATACAGCACAAGTTTGAAAATAACATAAGTTTAAACATAACATGAGTTTAAAAGTTTAAGTTTCATCGAATGTGATTTTAAACACATGGGCAATCCTTGTCGATATCCATAACCTTTCGCCGCCCATCCAAGCTTTAACACATTACGGACCTGGGATAAAACATGCTAAAAAGGTCAACATAAAGTTGAGTGAATCCATAGAGTTTAATAAGTAATAAGTTGAATACAAGTATTATTCATCGGGCGACAAGTAATGCATGTACAAGTCGTGTAATCAGATTATAGTATTGAGCTCATGACACCAAAAATTAACTGAAATAAAGTATGCCCTAAATAGGTAAGTTTGCCAATTTTACCAAGATATTCTCAATATTATACTATCCGTTAAAATGAGCGTTACTCACCCGGACAGGCTTGTCAAACCAAATATGCATATTCATAATATTAGCGCTTCCCATGGAATTAACGGTTCATGAAGTTAGGGACTTTAAATGGCAAGAGATACTCAATAACTATAATTATGTAATCGGGTCCAGCATACCAAAAACTACTTGTATTCAGTTTTTAAAACAAGCATGTATCTCCCACGCGAGGTTTATAAAACATTAAAATGAGTAAAGGCGAGGCTATGAACTCACCGTAAGCAAAAGTGAACAATCAAGTGAAGAAGTGAAGAAATAACCGCAACAACTCTACGAGCAACCTAGAATATACACGCGTGTCTTAGATTCTAAGAATAATGATACCTTTAATTCTATATGTTCAATAAGTTACAATCTCAATTATGCTTGGTACATAATGTCTAAATAATTATCAAGATTTAATTTAGCCCTTTTAAAAATGATTACATATGTGAAATATTTATTTTCTTACCCAATTTCAAGTTTTATATCAATATTTGTTCCTAAGTCCCAAAATAAGTATTAAGGTTCAATTTAAGTCTAAAGGTCCAATTTTAGTCAAAGGGGTCAATTTTTAGTCAAAAGGTTCAGATTATGTCTAAAGGTCCAAAATATACTAAGTGGTTCAAAATAAAACTTAAGGTCCAATTATACAAGTTATTAACCTTTTTATAACTTTTATTTACAAAGCTGATGGAATTTTTATAACTTAACCACTTTCAAAAATTCATATCTCCCAAACCGTAAGTCAAAAAGTTATGTTATTTACATCCCTAGCTTCCTCTAAGTCCCTACTTTATTGGAAAAATAAGTTGAATAAAAAATATCCAGGTATATCCACTTTTTATAATTTTTCTTTACAAGTCTGTCCAAATGGTGAAATTGACTGAGTTTTATGTCTTACCAAAACGGCCATATCTTAAAATCTACAGACCCTATGAAGGTGAAATCAATTGGAGATCATAGATCTATTTCTCTAGAACAGGCTACATATTTGCTATTTAAAAAGTGTTTCAATAGAACTTAACTTTTGCCCCGAATGGGAACAGTATACAAAATATGACTATTTTTACAAGAAAAATCATATCTTAATCATCGTGTGTCGTCTCAGAAATCGCCACCCGGGGAAATGACCAAGAGACATAGATCTACAACTATATATTTTTAGTTTAGGTCAAAAGTCTACTAATTCGTACAGTTTATTCCATTTTTACCCCTTATCAGAATAGTGTTTTCATAACAAGTCCTTTTTAGTGTTTTCTTGTAATTTTTAGTATGTACCAAGCATATTCAAGCATCAAGAACTTATGTAACATACAAAATACATAAAATAACATGAATCTCAGTAGTGAAATGAATAAAAGATATGAGTGTTGGTTCCTTACAAAAGACCAAGAACAAGGATAAGCAAGAAAATCAAGAAAGCCCAAGAACACCAAAGATGAAACCCTAGCTTCCAAGACACCAAGAATACTTTTATAATTTCTTTGAAACCTTGAATTTACAGCCCCTAAAAAACTTGAAAAACCCTTGAAGAAACTCTAGAAAACCAAGCTTTGAAGAAGAAAACAAATCAAGAACACTTCTAGCACTACAAGGCTTCCATTCTTGTATTATCTTCAATAGAATCAACACAATATTTTTGTGTTTTGTGCTTGGTGATTCACGACAGCCACAAGGGAGGAGAGGGCAGATTTTGAGAGCTTTTGCATGAGAAAATGAAGTGTAGGTGATAAGTTGGGAGTTTGAGATTTTATGGCAAGTTTTAATGTACACGTGTCCACATTTTGGACAAGTGTGGAGTTTATTGGGCAAGCATGGGGCGGCACATTAAAGGGGGGTGGATGGTAGTGTAGATTTAAAAAAAAATATTTGTATTGAGTGTAATGTGTAGTGTATGTTGCTCCCGGTACTCAAACGTAGGGTTTTTAAGACAGACAATGCAATACAGGGTAATGTAAAAATATAAGAACTTCCAAAAATATTAAAATTTATTTTCATAACCTATTTTAGTAATTTTGATGAGTGGTGAGATTATTGGAAGGATTAAATATAGTCAAAACCTAAAAACATAGGTTTAGAACACGAAAGACGTAAAAGGTGCAAGGTTTACGTAATAATGGAAGAATTGAAAAGTGACTTTTAAAATTGGGATTATAAGGAACCAAAAGTGTATGAAAAGTGTCAACTGAACATTGACTAGTATCGGTTGAATTTATAGTACGTGTTATGACGTACGCGGATAACTTCCGACGAAGTTAAAATTAGAATAAATAAGTTTAAAGGGGAGAAATGTAAATTACATTAGTTTACAAACATTTGAACAAAGGATATAACAACAACAAACCTCAAGGACTGTTGTTGTTAACTGTCAAAAGATTGTAACCGAAGGACTGTGTTTGATGGGAAATACGAGTTAAAGGACTAAACTTGACAACTTTTCAAAATGTTCCCTATATAAGCAACAAACTCAGAAATTTTAACAGAAGGATTGTAAGTGTTATACTAACTCATTTATGCATCATTAACACTCACCTAAATTCTTGAATCACTTCTGTGGCTTAAATTGCTTAATCAAAGAGTTAGGGTTTAAGGCATAATTTGGGCATTTCTTGTGGGTTAGCTTTTAGTGTAATTAAATTAGTTCTTTAGCTTAACATCATGTCTAGGATTGCTCTAAAATGGCTTAATTGTGTTAGTTAACATCAGTGAATGCAAGTTGAATATGTTAGGGTTTAAGTAGTCGTATAGATTGATGCTACTAATTGGTGTAGTATAGATGTGTTTTGAGTAGTTGGTTATGCTTATATGAGTCCTTAAACAATGCGCCATAAGTTTGGTAACCTAAATGAAACATATGTTCTTAGTCGAAGTATTTCGTAATAAATAATAATCTTTTGTGACAAATGTGTTTGTTTGCTTAGATTTCTGGGTACTAGGATCTGTTTGGAATATGTTTAGGAAGATGTTCGATGCTTGCTTGATCCCTGAATCAGTCTAAAATTGAATTTAAGTAAGTATGAAATTCTTCGAGTAAGGAAGAATTTCTTTAACTAAAGATGAATGTCTTCGAGTTAGAAGAAATATGTTACTTAGAAAATTTTATGAAATCCTTCGAGTAAGAGATTAACTTCTTCTACTTAGAAATGTTTTATAAAATTCTTCAAGTAAGCAAAATTTCTTCGACTAAGAAATTTTTCCTTACATTCTTCGAGTAAGTAAAAGTTCTTCGACTAAGAAACTTTTCCTTATATTCTTCGAGTAAGGAAAATTTCTTCGACCAAAAATTTTTCTTAAACTCTTTGGGTAAGGAAACATTCTTCGACTAAGGAATTTTTTCTTAAACTCTTCGAGTAAGGATATATCCTTCGACTTAGAATATGTTATCATACTCTTCGAGCAAGTGTGCATACTCTTCGAGTAATAAGTTTATACAATTTCTCCGAGTTAGGAGGGTTTCAAAATTTCTGAGTAAGGAAAATGGCTTTCTCCAATTAAGGACTGTTCTTTTCAAAAAATTTCTTAAATCCTTCGAGTAAGGATGTTTATCATACTTTCTTCGAGTAAGCCTATTTTCCTTAAAGGAAGCAAAGTTTTTCAGACTTGTAAAGTTTTTCTTAATATAGATAAGTGTCAAGTTGAACAATTGTGTTTACTCTTATATGGTGGTTTGTTTATTGTGTTCCTATTATTCATGATCATCAGATCACTTAGGTACAGATCATGTGTAGGGTATTCACAATGCAAGAAACACTTGTTTGAGGCCTTTATATGGATCGAATAGACAAGAACTAGAGAGAGAAAGTGGGAACTTCTAGAGAGAGAAATACTATGTGTAAATTAGCTTGAAATAATGGGAAGTTCCAACCCTTCCCTTGCAAGGGAAGGGGTATTTATACTTACTACATAATATGCCCCTAGCGGGCTGTGGAGTGAGCTGACAGAGGGTAAAGACCCGACCCACTCCACAATACTAATTAATAACTAATCTACTAATAATATTACTGATAATCCTACGAGCTATGATGAGCTAATAAGTACTCGGGGTGACCGAGTCTTCAGCTGAATATTCATATTCCTAACAATCTCCCCCTAAGGGAGGTCACCCCAGAAGTAATGTTCTGAATTTCAGCACTTCTTCCTTGGATCTTGACATCATAGCTCGTAACCATTGATTCTTCAATATCATAGATCGTTGTGCAAACATCCGTGATCTTAAGATGACTTCTCTTTTGTCTTGGATGAACTTTGAGTAATCTTTGAAAGTATCATCCCACTTGAGTCTCCAAGTCATCTTTCAGTAGTAGGTCTCCATGTGATGAAATATACTTAGAGCCGACATGCTCACACGATATGGTGTCATGATCTTCAGCATCAGAGTTAGTAGAAGCTGTGTTGAAGGTCTTTTGGGTGATCATGGCTTTGTTGAATAACAATGATGATGTAGTGTGAACATGTGGTAGAAGATTGGCATCTTTTCTGCATCCAGCTACAACAGCAACCAGCTACAGCATTCCACCACTACAGCCGCCAGAAGTTCCTGCATAAGACAGTTAGCAACAAAATGACCAGTACTTACAGGTTTGGACTTCGAGATTGTTAACAGCATAGTGTGGAAACTCTCTCTAATCCTTACCAAGACCGTTCCTAATCGAAAACCCACAAAGGGCTTTTTAAGATCGAACCATAGCACATCAACGATTAGGTGAGTCGCTGGAGATCTCTCCACGACTGTAGACCATTTGAAATTACCGTGACCACTAAGTGCAATCCATAAAGAATTACCGAAGTGACCTGCTTTCAGGGCTGCTTGATGTTGACCCTGGCAGGAATTTCCATTCAATCATTGAGAATTACATTAGTAAATTCCCTCATGAATGTTCTGGCAGATTGCTAAGATCTGCGTAGGACTCATAAGTTTACAACTGGTGTCCTTGATGTTGAACAACCAGTGTAGAAGTAATTTGTGTCCCTATGAGATCTTATTATGTATCACGTGGCTCTAGACTCAATTGTGCGTTTTGGTTTGGTGATCGGAGGCTGGAGAGGACTGCCACCTTTTCAATATCATCTATCTCAGAGTGAGAGAGACGATAGAAATGTATTGAACTCCGTGACAATTGAAACAAGAATCCTTTGAGGGACCTTGAGTGGCTAGCGAGGGTTGTGCAGCGTATCACTGGGTCCATGATACTTTGTCTTCAATGCCAGCAATCAACTAAATGATTCTGACAGCATATGTATTGACCCGGTTTCTGCCTAAGTTGTAAGGTGGGCTATTTCTTTTCACCCTTTATCTTTACAATTCTTTTTCATTCTTCAACCCCTTCAGTGATTACCGAGACTTCATAACTAACACCTTGTTGGGTTTATTCCAGTGTTAGCTCCATCTTAGTCGGCACTCTTCCCTTATACACATTTCTCCTTTTTAATCATACCTAAGGACTTCTAAACTAACTAGTGGATTGTCCCTGGGTAGATCCCTCCGGCTCTGGCGGGATCGTGGGAACTTGAACCTAACCTAACCATCCTTATAACTCTATGCGTTAATTAAAATGGCCGGTCTTTAGTATTCATCCACGATTGCCAAACCAAATTTTTGAAAAATCTCTCAAAGTGTTCATGATTCTGAAACACAATTTTTGCAAACACTTGAGAGTTTTATATTTTTCAAATGCTCCCCCTCAACATGTGCTCGAGTGATAGTTTTATAAATTTGCACATGTTAGGTAGAGCTCGCACTTTTTGAATTGATCCACTTTCAGTGAACATGACCGATTCGAGACACGCTTACATCACTAGTTAGACTAGCTTGAAATTATTACCCGGCCTGGTCAAGTCCACAGAAAGTTTCTCGAAATGGTACTCTCTACTCAGATACATCTTTTTCGAGACACGCTTACATCACTGGTTAGACCAGCTTGAAATTATTACCCGGCCAAGACGTATCCTTTCGATTGATGACAGTTCAAGTTTCATCAATTCATTGGTTAATTCTGAGTCACGGTCACATGAGATGCCAACTCCTTTGCTCCCCCTCAATAAGTGCATTGACGTACAACTGAGCACTTATGGGAGAGTTTACTTCCTCATCCAAAGCATTTTGCTCCCCCTCAATATGTGCCTTGATATACCCAAATGGTTTAGCACATACGGGAGAGCTTACATTTACTTTCAAATCATCACATTTTATCATAATTTCATATTTAAATCACATTCTCTCCCCCGATCAAAAATTTCAATCCATTTGAGATTTGTGATCCCAATTGATTTAAATATGTTTAGAAAATTTGGGAGAAAATGTGGTCAGGTTTAATATATTCTGATTACGAAGCATACAATGCTCCCCCTTTAACCACGAGAGAGGTTCACTTGTCAATATACACAGATCACACATAGAGTATTACAAGATTAGTGGAAAGTACATCATATAATTACAAGTGTCCAACAAAAGAATAAAAGCACTACAAAGACCACTTATGGAGAGAATCAGCTCATGTCGTTCTTTCCATCAATCTGTAATCTCCTTCACGAACTCTACCCCAACGAAGCTTTCCAGGTTGCGAAAGATCCTTCTTGTTTTCAGCCTTCGCTCTATGGTTCTCATAAACTCTTTACTCCTTTGTACATCCAGATCAGTCCAGAAATGAGTCTTCAATTGTGGCTTGTGAGGATTTATCTTGAAGTCCTTAACCCTGAAATCCAATGCTTCATCGATCATTCTCAGAGTACCATCGCTAAATTTATGAATCTCACTGAGTTGCATCATCATAGGAGTTCCATGCAGGTCAGTGAACTTGACGGCTCTTGGAGATTCGATTACTTTAAAGTCATGAATGTACTCGAGATCCTTATTGATGCGCGTGATGTGTCGTTGCGGTTTAGCAGTTTTAATGCCTACTCAAGTTTTAAATTTATATTTAGCCGACTTATCAATAACACACACGCTTAACGAGCAGTGTACCCGGTCAGTATGAATATAATGGTAAGTAGAGTGTCGATCACTAAGAGTGGAACGTATTATCTAGTTATTCTAATCAGTATTTTAATATATTAAGTTAGCTGTACAACCTATTCTAACGCAAGGGGGTTCAGCCTGAGAGACTGGCACGATTTGTTTGCAATTAAATAATAAAATAAACCACTAGGCACGAATCAGCAAGTAGCACACACGTACACAGATAAATACTCGAGACAATAAGAGGGTTGTCCTTATGATAAGTAGTTTGTCACTTGTTTTATTGCTAGTGTTATATGAAGTGTATAGTTCGATGCAACGCACCGAGATTAAGTCCTTTCTCGTTGGTTCTAATCTTATCGGCGAGTAAACCCTTAATGATTACTTATGACTATCCCGTTTATCTTTCTCCTACTTTTCTACAGACCATAGAATACATAGGCATCTAATAAACAGGCGAGGGCAGAGGCATGGCGACCCGATCAACGCTCAGCTAGACACACAGGTTATCAATGCACTAATAAAAGTCACCAAAGACACTAACATATAAACTTTAATTAATGAGAAAGTAGTTTTAAGGGAGTGCAACCTTTCCGTTGTCACGTTACACAAGCCACCAATCTTGATGAATTAAAGTTTACTAACACAATAAAACAAAACTACTTAATGAATTAAACATATGCAGCACCTTCTTACAGCTCTTGTATCTTTGATTTGGGTGTGTCTTGTGCTACTGCCTTGACTGAATTCGTCCTAGGTTTCTCCTGTTCGGTCTTCGGTTATAATATCTTGCGTGTGAAATTCGTCTGGTCTTGGGGTATTTATAGTTTCTGTCTGAGGGGAAGATGCGGCGTATCTAAGGAGTAGATGCGGCGCATGTACTTAACATCGCGTGGGGTCCAAGATTATAATATTCAGGAATATTCGTACACCACCAGAAGATGCGGCGTATCTTTATCTTTGGATGCGGCGCATGTCCTCTTGAATCTTGGATCGTATCTGGTGAGATCTTGATAGCGATGCGGCGCATGTCATGAGTGAGATGCGGCGCATCTGGAGCAGATTTGACTTGATCTTGTCCATTTCAGTAGACTCTTCACTTTATGCATGTTTTGCTCCATAATTAGTCCAAAATCGCCAAGTTTCACCAAATGCTTGTTTTCAACTGAGAATTACAAAAGTAAACGATTAAGTATCAATCCTCATACATAATATAGTAAAACAAGTCAAATTAATAGGATAAATGATAGTAATAAAATGTACTTATTTGAGTTCATCAAATATCCCCCCACTTGAACTTTACTTGTCCCCAAGTAAACCTTAGAATTAATCTTATGAAAATGTATCCTAAAGGATGTTAGGATTTATTTTTATATTTAAGCATGTATTCGTTTTTGTCATAATCACACAACTAAACACTTAACGAATTAGAAGTAGAATAAAAATATTTCGATAAAAGCAAATCTAATCGTTTAACTGTCCAGTCGCGACAAATATTTTATCATAAGCTTGGCAAGTATACACATCTCCTCCACTAAAGCCAAGGAATAACAAGTCTAAAGCGGTTTAAAAGGGTTTTTAGGCTTAAGGGTTAATTATTCTTAATCACTATCGATCTCAAATTCCAGAAAAGGCGACAAAATCACAAATACATGATCGAATCCACGAACACGATACTTGCAATTGCTCAAATCCTTAACTCGAATAGGCTAAAGATAGGTCCAAACTTCACCAATAATAATATATCAAAAAGGGCGACAAAATCATAAATACATAGCCGAATCCACGACTACGATACTTAAGATTGCTCAAATCCCTAATCTCAATAAATCAAAGGTTTGGTTGGATAAAGAATAATACAGGGTATGGATAATATTTGGGATATAAATTGGTGTAAAATAAAAAATAAACAAAACAAATAAATTAAAATCCTATGTGTGGTTAATCACTATCCCAACCATCCCATGAATAAGACTCATATCATTGAATAACTCACGCTTTAACACTTGAAACACACGCTTTTGGTAGACACGAATTATACTCAACAAGATCTTAATCAAAGAATAAACCTTAGTTGACGTTCCCATAACTGCCAACTCTCATTCAATCCATAGATATAATATACAACAACTAGTGGTGATATCGACCACTTACATAACTTTACATCGTTGGTTTATCAATCTTCCAACTTTCTCTTTTTCTTTTTCTTTTCTCATTTTTTTTTTTTTTTTTTTTTTTAACATCATAAACATAGATGTGTAAAATTTCACCACATCACCAAAACAATAATTCTGGATAATTTTTTTTTTAACATCATAAACATAGATGTGTAAAATAACGGTAATAGTGAAAGTAGTAAACACACGAAAAATAAACTAAAAGATATACAATATTTACTTCCACTCCAATTGCATTGTGCAAATTTCCCGACCTAACCATAGATAATGAATTACGCACGCGAACACAGGTAATGTAAGGAAACGCACTTTGCCTATAGCAATTAACCAACCACGGATCTTAATCTACAGGGTAGGCTAAGGTGTAAGGTGTAACGAAACATTTTAAACAAAGGTGTAAGAAACGAAAGGAATGGCTCTGAGTGTTTTTCTAAGGGTATCTTACTCTAAAAATGAGAGTAACAAAAGGGTTTATACGGGGGTTAACTAACCAGTGTAGTTAGCTAATAACACATAACATATAAAGGCTTTTTGGGTGTAATCCTAGAAATTTTACCAATTTAGACAAGTCATTCCAATTATATAAAATAATACTTATTATGGTGGTCTCGAATAGTATACAAGCCAAGTTCTAAAGTTTACAAGTCACCGGCACACTCATAGATTTGTGAATTTTGAAAAATCACAGTTTTTGAAAATAACGTCATGTGTGCAGCTATGCAACTTAGACTTTAAAACAAAAACATGCTAAAAAATTTTAAATTTTGATATATTAAGCACATTTTAAGCATATTTTGAAAAGTTTAGGACAAGTAAGTGTTAAGTGTTCTAATTCTCCAATCCCCCCACTTAAGTTAAACAACGTCCTCGTTGTTTGTAATAAAGGTTAAAAACTGGAAACTAAAAGAATTAGAACAGAAAAACTCCCCTGAGATTTGCTCGGTATGATCCTCCATTAGTATTAGAGAAAAAATCATCATTCTTGTGGATTAGAACGTTTAAGCTTCATATTAGATGTATCCACAGGAAATGTAGGAATCTATAATACCACCAAGGCTTTAAAACACACCTAAGGTAAGAAAGGTTCAACTTGCATAACACATTAGTAGTTAGGAAAAATAAAACATAAAAATTAAAAATGAAAATCATCAGGTCAGTCGATGCGCCGTATCCTATGGAAGAAGATACTCCGTATCGAGCCTGGAATAAATACGGATCAGAATAAAAGATGCGCCGCATCCTTAACCAGGGATGCGCCGCATTTAAAATAAACTGATAAAAAGTTTTAAATTCGAAAATAAAAAAATAAAAAATAAATGCAGAAAAATAAAATAAAGTAAGATATGACCATTTGCAGGAGATGCGTCGCATCTCAGGATTGAGATGCGCTGTATCCTCGGCGGCCTGACTATAAAATAAAACTAAATAAAGGATAGGATGCGTCGCATCTGTTTACCAGATGCGGCGCATGTGGTTACCAAACAGACTGATAGCAGTCTGCTGTAAAATGACTCGTTCCACGGTTTGATCTCTCACGTCCTCTCGTACCCTCATGCTGAACTTAATGCCAGTCTTCATCAAATATAACAAGAAACATAAACTGAAACATTAAATATATACACGAGAATAGTGATCAGTACAATCCAAAAAGTAATAATAATATGTGGAACAATGTCAGTAAAATCAAGAGAGTAAGATCATGGGTGAGCGAGGTCGTCTGGATGGGTCCCGGAAGTGCTGGCTCCATCAGTCCTAGGGCAGACTCTGCGCTCGTATGCACGTGTCACTCCCGCAACATGAGTACCATCTGAACGGGTGTGGGTAATACCCTGCTGCTCCAATAGTCTGCTCACACTCATAACCAACCACTCTGAGTCCCTCCTCAGGGCTCTCAACACTCCCTCGACTACGTCAAGTCTCTGACCCATGGTGCGTACAGGGACTGGTGGGGGTACTGGTGCCTGCGGCTCCTCCTGATGGGCTGGAGCAGCAGCCGGAGGTCCCTGAGGGCCTCCCTGCTCCGCCTCTGGTCCTGCTGCTCTGGCGAGCCCTAATGCTACCCAAACGTACTCTCCCATAGCCTGCTGGCATATCCCAAACCTAACCAAGTAATCCATGTCAATAACCGGGAGATGGGTCACCACAACCTCCAGCCCCGCTGGAATCTCCGCTCCAATGAATCCAAAATGGCGGGCCAGCCGAGAAACAAAATGCCCGCCAGTCATCTGGCTCCTCCGATCTCTCCCCGCAGCTGATCGGTGGAGGTAGTGTGCCAAAAAGTGGGGGATGTTAACCGACAACCCCTCATCCATGCTCCTAAGGAGGAAGAGGTCCAGAGTGGTCACCTTCTCAGGTGACTGACCCCTCCCAGCAATAGTAAGTGCAATCAGCCTGTGGCACAGCCTCCTCATCGGCTCCCTGATCAAAGTGTATGAGTGGGTGGAAGTAGTGATATCACCCCCCGAAGAAATCCTATCCCAATAATCACTGAACAATCATCTGTCAGGGACCGCCCGCAAACTATCATCCCAATATCGGGTAAACCCATCTGACTCAAGCTCCTCAGCTGTATGCAAACCCATGGCCAGGATAAACTGTCTCATCGACATCTGCCTCGACACCCTACCCAGTCTGAACACAAGGGTGTCGGCAATATCAAAAACTTGATGCGCGTGATGTGTCATTGCAGTTTAGCAGTTTTAATGCCTACTCAAGTTTTAAATTTATATTTAGCTGACTTATCAATAACACACACACTTAACGAGTTCATGGAGATAAGAATGAATATGATTGGAAAGGCTTGCTTTGACGTTAACCACGATCCTAACGATGTTGATTTTTCAGAGTGGTTGGCTAGTAAGTTTAATAACCATAAGAGCATGGATCGAGCTACTAAGGATGCATTATGGGTATATTGGATGAGAGGTGAAGACGAAGAAGTAGAAAGCGATTATGAGTCGTCACTTCATAATTCTACAGTCAATGAGGGGATTAAAGAATTATTCAAAATTGACATTGATGTGTTCGATTATGAGACACCCTTGTGCAAGCAGTTCAAGGAATTTAACTACCTTCTTCGAGTCGACGATGATGTGCTTACTGGATATCTACCAGGATTTAAGACTTATGACGATTTCAAAAATACCTGGTACTATGAATGGAATGACCAAGTACCATGGGTTTGGGATAAACCATGGGAATTTGAGCAGATTAATCACACCTGTACACCCTTCGCTTTCAAGGACGGGAGTAGTGTTTGGCCGACCTGTGATTATAAAAGTGACGGAACCTGTAATGGGGGAAGTATAATTGGGATGAAACGGGTTGGAAAAGATGTAACCTTTGAAGATTATGAGTGGTACGATAATGTTGAAGACTGCCCACGAAAAACGGAAGCTTTGCAAGAAAAGGGTAGAATTGAATACTTGAAAGGACTTAAAGGTACATCAAATACTACTTTCTGGGAATGGGTGCATGAACAATTTGATGATTACACGAAGCTTAGTCGACGGCTACAATGGGAATTGGAAAGAGAATGGGAGGCAATTCAAGATGATAGGAATGAGTCATTAATTGATGAACTAGATGACTATTTGATTAAGGATCCTTACTTTAAGTTTGTTGATAAAGACGAGGAAGAGTTCACCAAAAGAAAGTGTCAACTACTTGGAATCCCTTATAATAAGCCACCCATGATTATTTCTGAAAAGTTTAAAATCATCAAATATTCTTTGGGACCAGAGGAAGAGTATGTTGCGACGACGACCAAGAGTTATACTAGATTAAGTCGAACGGAAGAAAACGTCGCAGAACTATACGGGAACATCTTTCGGATGAAGGGAGAAGGATGGACCGTGACAAGAACTAAATAAAGAGCTGAACGTGAGTCTAACTTGAAGACTCTGGAATAAAGAGAAGTGCTTACCGGGAGACAACCCGGATTTATCTTTTCATTATTCTGTTTATGTGTCGAGTCAGTCAGGCCACAGAGGATACGGCGCATCTCCATCCTGAGATGTGACGCATCTCCTGCAATGGTCATATCTTATTTTATTTTATTTTTCTGCATTTTTTATTTTCGAATTTAAAACTTTTTATCAGTTTATTTTAATGCGGCGCATCCCTGGTTAAGGATGCGGCGCATCTTTTATTCTGATCCGTATTTATTCCAGGCTCGATACGGCGTATCTTCTTCCATAAGATACGGCGCATCGACTGACCTGATGATTTTCATTTTTAATTTTTATGTTTTATTTTTTCCTAACTACTAATGTATTATGCAAGTTGAACCTTTCTTATCTTAGGTGTGTTTTTAAAGCCTTGGTGGTATTATAGATTCCTGCATTTCCTGTGGATGCATCTAATATGAAGCTTAATCGTTCTAATCCACAAGAAAGATGATTTTTGCTCTAATACTAATGGAGGATCATACCGAGCAAATCTCAGGGGAGTTTTTCTGTTCTAATTCTTTTATTTTCCAGTTTTTAACCTTTTATACGAACAACGAGGACGTTGTTTAACTTAAGTGGGGGGATTGGAGAATTAGAACACTTAACACTTACTTGTCCTAAACTTTTCAAAATATGCTTAAAATGTGCTTAATATATCAAAATTAAAAAAAAAAATTAGCATGTTTTTGTTTAAAGTCTAAGTTACATAGCTGCACACACGACGTTATTTTTAAAAAATTGTGATTTTTCAAAATTCACAAATCTATGAGTGTGCCGGTGACTTGTAAACTTTAGAACTTGGCTTGTATACTATTCGAGACCACCATAATAAGTATTATTTTATATAATTGGAATGACTTGTCTAAATTGGTAAATTTCTAGGATTACACCCAAATAGCCTTTATATGTTATGTGATATTAGCTAACTACACTGGTTAGTTAACCCCCGTATAAACCCTTTGTTACTCTCATTTTTAGAGTAAGATACCCCTAGAAAAACCCTCAGAGCCATTCCTTTCGTTTCTTACACCTTTGTTAAAATGTTTCGTTACACCTTACACCTTAGCCTACCCTATAGATTAGAATCCGTGGTTGGTTAATTGCTATAGGCAAAGTGTGTTTCCTTACATTACCTGTGTTCGCGTGCGTAATTCATTATCTATGGTTAGGTCGGGAAATTGCACAATGCAATTGGAGTGAAAGTAAATATTGTATATCTTTGAGTTTATTTTTCGTGTGTTTACTACTTTCACTATTACCGTTATTTCTGAAGTCATGTAAAGTATGGAAAAATTATCCAGAATTATTGTTTTGGTGATGTGGTGAAATTTTACACATCTATGTTTATGTTATAAAAAAAAAATAAAAATAAAAAAAAAAAAAAAAAAAAAAAAAAAAAAAAAAAAATCGAAAAAATGAGAAAAGAAAAAGAAAAAGAAGAAAGTTGGATGTTTGTATAAACCAACGATGTAAAGTTATGTAAGTGGTCGATATCACAACTAGTTGTTGTATATTATATCTATAGATTGAATGGGAGTTGGCAGTTATGGGAACGTCAACTAAAGTTTATTCTTTGATTAAGATCTTGTTGAGTGTAATTCGTGTCTACCTAAAGCGTGTTTTTCAAGTGTTAAAGCGTGAGTTATTCAATGATATGAGTCTTATTCATGGGATGGTTGGGATAGTGATTAACCACACTTAGGATTTTAATTTATTTGTTTTGTTTATTTTTTATTTTACACCAATTTATATCCCAAATATTATCCATACCCTGTATTATTCTTTATCCAACCAAACCTTTGATTTATTGAGATTAGGGATTTGAGCAATCTTAAGTATCGTAGTCGTGGATTCGGCTATGTATTTATGATTTTGTCGCCCTTTTTGATATATTATTATTGGTGAAGTTTGGACCTATCTTTAGCCTATTCGAGTTAAGGATTTGAGCAATTGCAAGTATCGTGTTCGTGGATTCGATCATGTATTTGTGATTTTGTCACCTTTTCTGGAATTTGAGATCGATAGTGATTAAGAATAATTAACCCTTAAGCCTAAAAAACCCTTTTTACCGCTTTAGACTTGTTATTCCTTGGCTTTAGTGGTGGAGATGTGTATACTTGCCAAGCTTATGATAGAATATTCGTCGCGACTGGACAGTTAAACGATTAGATTTGCTTTTATCGAAATATTTTTATTCTACTTCTAATTCGTTAAGTGTTTAGTTGTGTGATTATGACAAAAACGAATACATGCTTAAATATAAAAATAAATCCTAATATCCTTTAGGATACATTTTCATAAGATTAATTCTAAGGTTTACTTGGGGACAAGTAAAGTTCAAGTGGGGGGATATTTGATGAACTCAAATAAGTACATTTTATTACTATCATTTATTCTATTAATTTGACTTGTTTTACTATATTATGTATGAGGATTGATACTTAATCGTTTACTTTTGTAATTCTCAGTTGAAAACAAGCATTTGGTGAAACTTGGCGATTTTGGACTAATTATGGAGCAAAACATGCATAAAGTGAAGAGTCTACTGAAATGGACAAGATCAAGTCAAATCTGCTCCAGATGCGCCGCATCTCACTCATGACATGCGCCGCATCGCTATCAAGATCTCACCAGATACGATCCAAGATTCAAGAGGACATGCGCCGCATCCAAAGATAAAGATACGCCGCATCTTCTGGCGGTGTACGAATATTCCTGAATATTATAATCTTGGACCCCACGCGAAGTTAAGTACATGCGCCGCATCTACTCCTTAGATGCGCCGCATCTTCCCCTCAGACAGAAACTATAAATACCCCAAGACCAGACAAATTTCGTACGACATATAATATAACCGAAGACCGAAGACCAGAAACCTAGGACGAATTCAGTCATGGCAGCAGCACAAGACACACCCAAATCAAAGATACAAGAGCTGTAAGAAGGTGTTGCATATGTTTAATTCATTAAGTAGTTTTGTTTTATTGTGTTAGTAAACTTTAATTCATCAAGATTGGTGGCTTGTGTAACGTGACAACGGAAAGGTTGCACTCCCTTAAAACTACTTTCTCATTAATTAAAGTTTATATGTTGATGTCATTGGTGACTTTTATTAGTGCATTGATAACCTCTGTGTCTAGCTGAGCATTGATCGGGTCGCCATGCCTCTGCCCTCGCCTGTTTATTAGATGCCTATGTATTCTATGGTCTGTAGAAAAGTAGGAGAAAGATAAACGGGATAGTCATAAGTAATCATTAAGGGTTTACTCGCCGATAAGATTAGAACCAACGAGAAAGGACTTAATCTCGATGCGTTGCATCGAACTATACACTTCATATAACACTAGCAATAAAACAAGTGACAAACTACTTATCATAAGGAAAGCCCTCTTATTGTCTCGAGTATTTATCTGTGTACGTGTGTGCTACTTGCTGATTCGTGCCTATTGGTTTAGTTTATTATTTAATTGCAACAAAATCGTGCCAGTCTCTCAGGCTGAATCCCCTTGCGTTAGATTAGGTTGTATAGCTAACTTAATATATTAAAATACTGATTAGAATAACTAGATAATACGTTCCACTCTTAGTGATCGACACTCTACTTACCATTATATTCATACTGACCGGGTACACTGCTCGTTAAGTGTGTGTGTTATTGATAAGTCGGCTAAATATAAATTTAAAACTTGAGTAGGCATTAAAACTGCTAAACCGCAACGACACATCACGCGCATCAAGTTTTTGGCGCCGTTTCCGGGGATGAATTCAGTCGAAAACAAGCATTTAAACGGGATAATCACGGCGCCAAATTTGCTTATGTAAACGGGATGTTTAGAAGTGTACATATAATCGTTTCTTGATAAGCGGGATTGAAGTTGTTCTTTTGATACAATCCCGGGGTAGCTTCCCTAAATTTTCCTGAAGGTCGGAATGGTTGTCCAAATTGGGTGTAATATGCTTCTTCAAATGTCTCACTTTCATTCTTATTCGGGCAATCTTTAGTGTAGTGAGGTCCTTCGCACTTTTCACATCCAACTTGGGCAGCATACACTCTTTCATCACGCTTCTTCATCTCTCTACTAATTTTATGCAATTGAGCTTGAATAGCAGCAATCCCGTCAAAATTAGTGCTGCTCTTAGATCTAGTAGAGGTCCCATCGTGCCATTTTTGAGAATGATCAGCAACATCTTGGATCGCTTTCCTGGCATTGGTTGCACTCATTTGAGGCACAGCTCCCTTAGCATCCAAGATTTGTCTAGTAGGCACGTCCAATCCTTGATAAAACAATATTATCTCCTGCATAGGGGTTAGATAGTGTTGAGGACATTTTATCAGTAAATCTTTAAATCGTTCCCAAGCTTGATAAAGAGTTTCATCAGGCTCTTGCTTGAAACTGTTGATAGCCTCCATCTTTTTAGCAGTCCTAGCAGGTGGACAATATCTCTTCAGGAATTTGCTTTTCAAACCTTCCCATGTAGTGATTGAACTAGCAGGTTCATTCCTTAGCCACTTGTTAGCAGCTCCTTTTAGCGAGATTGGAAAGATTCTTAGCATGAGTTGATCGTCAGTGACTCCTTCTGAAGTAAACAAATCTGCAATCTCCAGGACCTTTTCAACATGCTCATTAGCATCCTCATGTTCCGTCCCACTGAAAGCATTCTCTCTGAGCTCTTTGAGAAACTGACCCTTCAACTCAAATTTTGACTTATCATCAAACTTTGGTCTAGCAACTCCTGAAGTGTAATCAGCACGGGTACTGTTCATGTATTCCTCCATAGTAGTGTTTTCGCCCATTGTTTCTGTTTCTTCTTCCTCTTTCTCTTCAGAAAAATAATCAAGCTCGAATGAACTTGAAGTATCAAAGCTTTTTGTGTTGAAAAGCCTTTTAAGCGAATGAAAGACTCGCTCAGGATCTTCGAAAGGTTGAATCAAGTTCTTCGTAGAACTCCTGGTCATGCACTTCCTGAAATCAACACAAAACTATCAGTAGGGTATGCTCGAGAAATTAATATATCAGAAAATTAACAACGAAAACGGAATACGAAAAATTAAAGTTACTGATATCTGCAGACGATGCGCCGTATCCAAAAAGTTGGATACGCCGTATCTTATAACCGTTAAAATTAAATCAGACTTTAATCAGAAAATAGATACGCCGCTTAGAAATTTGAATGCGCCGTATCAATTTTAATAATCAAAAATCGGTATTTATTTAAAATTAAATGCGCCGTATTAACAAAAGTTAATGCGCCGTATTTTCGTTACGATTCAAAATATAAGATTTTTGATTCAGAAGATACGCCGTATCGATAGAGATCGATGCGCCGTATCTGTTTAATTAATCGAAAACTGTTTTTAATTAAAATAATAGATACGTCGTATCTGCTGAAGCAGATGCGTCGTATGGCGTTATCGTTTAGAAAATTTTTTTTTATCAAAAACAGATACGCCGTATCTTCGGGAAAAGATGCGTCGTATTAATTTATCGCTTAGAAAAAATTTTCTTATTAAAAACAGATACGCCGTATCTTGGGGAAAAGATGCGTCGTATCGAATTAATTAAACGCGTTGTATTTTATAAAAAATTTGAACGCAATACGCCGTATCTGAGAAATCAGATGCGCCGTATCGTTCGATTTAGCTCAGTACAACGATAGCAGAAAACAAAAAATACGAAAAAATAAAAAAAAATAAAACACACGAAAATAAACACTAACAAAAGCAAACAAATAACACACAAAAACAGAAAATATGCAAAATAGTACAATGAATGCAAATTAATCTAATACACAACAAAATTAGCGGTTAGATAAAAAATTAAAAACCTAATTAAAATACTAATCAAATTAACAGATAATAACAATTCACACCCCGGCAACGGCGCCAAAAACTTGATGCGCGTGATGTGTCGTTGCGGTTTAGCAGTTTTAATGCCTACTCAAGTTTTAAATTTATATTTAGCCGACTTATCAATAACACACACACTTAACGAGCAGTGTACCCGGTCAGTATGAATATAATGGTAAGTAGAGTGTCGATCACTAAGAGTGGAACGTATTATCTAGTTATTCTAATCAGTATTTTAATATATTAAGTTAGCTGTACAACCTATTCTAACGCAAGGGGGTTCAGCCTGAGAGACTGGCACGATTTGTTTGCAATTAAATAATAAACTAAACCCATAGGCACGAATCAGCAAGTAGCACACACGTACACAGATAAATACTCGAGACAATAAGAGGGTTGTCCTTATGATAAGTAGTTTGTCACTTGTTTTATTGCTAGTGTTATATGAAGTGTATAGTTCGATGCAACGCACCGAGATTAAGTCCTTTCTCGTTGGTTCTAATCTTATCGGCGAGTAAACCCTTAATGATTACTTATGACTATCCCGTTTATCTTTCTCCTACTTTTCTACAGACCATAGAATACATAGGCATCTAATAAACAGGCGAGGGCAGAGGCATGGCGACCCGATCAACGCTCAGCTAGACACAGAGGTTATCAATGCACTAATAAAAGTCACCAAAGACACTAACATATAAACTTTAATTGATGAGAAAGCAGTTTTAAGGGAGTGCAACCTTTCCGTTGTCACGTTACACAAGCCACCAATCTTGATGAATTAAAGTTTACTAACACAATAAAACAAAACTACTTAATGAATAAAACACATGCAGCACCTTCTTACAGCTCTTGTATCTTTGATTTGGGTGTGTCTTGTGCTGCTGCCTTGACTGAATTCGTCCTAGGTTTCTGGTCTTCGGTTATAATATATGGCGTACGAAATTCGTCTGGTCTTGGGGTATTTATAGTTTCTGTCTGAGGGTGAGATGCGGCGCATGTACTTAACTTCGCGTGGGGTCCAAGATTATAATATTCAGGAATATTCGTACACCGCCAGAAGATGCGGCGTATCTTCATCTTTGGATGCGGCGCATGTCCTCTTGTATCTTGGATCGTATCTGGTGAGATCTTGATAGTGATGCGGCGCATGTAATGAGTGAGATGCGGCGCATCTGGAGCAGATTTGAGTTGATCTTGTCCATTTCAGTAGACTCTTCACTTTATGCATGTTTTGCTCCATAATTAGTCCAAAATCGCCAAGTTTCACCAAATGCTTGTTTTCAACTGAGAATTACAAAAGTAAACGATTAAGTATCAATCCTCATACATAATATAGTAAAACAAGTCAAATTAATAGGATAAATGATAGTAATAAAATGTACTTATTTGAGTTCATCAAATATCCCCCCACTTGAACTTTACTTGTCCCCAAGTAAACATTAGATTAAAACTTATGAAAATGTATCCTAAAAATGTTAGGATTTATTTTTATATTTAAGCATGTATTCGTCTTTTGTCATAATCACACAACTAAACACTTAACGAATTAGAAGTAAAATAAAATAATCTGATAAAAGCAAATCTAATCGTTTAACTGTCCAGTCGCGACGAATATTCTATCATAAGCTTGGCAAGTATACACATCTCCACCACTAAAGCTAAGGAATAACAAGTCTAAAGCGGTAAAAAGGGTTTTTAGGCTTAAGGGTTAATTATTCTTAATCTCCATCGATCTCAAATTCCAGAAAAGGCGACAAAATCACAAATACATGATCGAATCCACGAACACGATACTTGCAATTGCTCAAATCCTTAACTCGAATAGGCTAAAGATGGGTCCAAATTTCACCAATAATAATATATCAAAAAGGGCGACAAAATCATAAATACATAGCCGAATCCACGACTACGATACTTAAGATTGCTCAAATCCCTAATCTCAATAAATCAAAGGTTTTGTTGGATAAAGAATAATACAGGGCATGGATAAATTTTGGGATATAAATTGGTGTAAAATGAAAAATAAACAAAACAAATAGATTAAAATCCTAAGTGTGGTTAATCACTATCCCAACCATCCCATGAATAAGACTCATATCATTGAATAACTCACGCTTTAACACTTGAAACACACGCTTTAGGTAGACACGAATTATACTCAACAAGATCTTAATC
Source organism: Artemisia tridentata subsp. tridentata (assembly GCA_021014915.2). Classification (NCBI taxonomy): domain Eukaryota; kingdom Viridiplantae; phylum Streptophyta; class Magnoliopsida; order Asterales; family Asteraceae; genus Artemisia; species Artemisia tridentata. The sequence goes on along the minus strand of CP139504.1, from coordinate 183,693,414 downwards.
AAAGAATAAACCTTAGTTGACGTTCCCATAGCTGCCAACTCCCATTCAATCCATAGATATATATAACAACTAGTGGTGATATCGACCACTTACATAACTTTACATCGTTGGTTTATCAATCTTCCAACTTTTTTTCTTTTTCTTTTTCTTTTCTCATTTTTTTTTTATCACTAACATATACATAGATGTGTAAAATTTCACCACATCACTATAACAATAATTCTGGATAATTTTTTCATACTTTTCACAACTTCAGAAATAACGGTAATAGTGAAAGTAGTAAACACACGAAAAATAAACTCAAAGATATGCAATATTTACTTTCACTCCAATTGCATTGTGCAATTTCCCGACCTAACCATAGATAATGAATTACGCACGCGAACACAGGTAATGTAAGGAAACTCACTTTGCCTATAGCAATTAACCAACCACGGATTCTAATCTACAGGGTAGGCTAAGGTGTAAGGGTGTAACGAAACATTTTAAACATAGGTGTAAGAAACGAAAGGAATGGCTCTGAGTGTTTTTCTAGGGGTATCTTACTCTAAAAATGAGAGTAACAAAAGGGTTTATACGGGGGTTAACTAACCAGTGTAGTTAGCTAATAACACAAAACATATAAAGGCTATTTGGGTGTAATCCTAGAAATTTACCAATTTAGACAAATCATTCCAATTATATAAAATAATACTTATTATGGTGGTCTCGAATAGTATACAAGCCAAGTTCTAAAGTTTACATGTCACCGGCACACTCATAGATTTGTGAATTTTGAAAAATCACAATTTTTGAAAATAACGTCATGTGTGCAGCTATGCAACTTAGATCTTAAACAAAAACATGCTAAAAAATTTTAAATTTTGATATATTAAGAACATTTTAAGCATATTTTGAAAAGTTTAGGACAAGTAAATGTTAAGTGTTCTAATTCTCCAATCCCCCCACTTAAGTTAAACAATGTCCTTGTTGTTTGTATAAAAGGTTAAGAACTGGAAAATAAAAGAATTAGAACATAAAAACTCCCCTGAGATTTGCTCGGTATGATCCTCCATTAGTAGTAGAGCAAAAATCATCTTTCTTGTGGATTAGAACGTTTAAGCTTCATATAAGATGTATCCACAGGAAATGCAGGAATCTATAATACCACCAACACTTTAAAACACACCTAAGATAAGAAAGGTTCAAACTTGCATAACACATTAGTAGTTAGGTAAAAATAAAACATAAAAATTAAAAATGAAAATCATCAGGTCAGTCGATGCGCCGTATCTTATGGAAGAAGATACGCCATATCGAGCCTGGAATAAATACGGATCAGAGTAAAAGATGCGCCGCATCCTTAACCAGGGATGCGCCGCATTAAAATAAACTGATAAAAAGTTTTAAATTCGAAAAGTAAAAAATAAATGCAGAAAAATAAAGATATGACCATTGCAGGAGATGCGTCGCATCTCAGAATTGAGATGCGCCGTATCCTCAGCGGCCTGACTATAAAATAAAACTAAATAAAGGATAGGATGCGTCGCATCTGTTTACCAGATGCGGCGCATGTGGTTACCAAACAGACTGATAACAGTCTGCTGTAAAATGACTCGTTCCACGGTTTGATCTCTCACGTCCTCTCGTACCCTCATGCTGAACTTAATGCCAGTCTTCATCAAATATAACAAGAAACATAAACTGAAACATTAAATATATACACGAGAATAGTGATCAAAACACACACACTTAACGAGCAGTGTACCCGGTCAGTATCAAGTTTTTTGGCGCATCTACATACGCCGTATCTCAAATCTTGCTCCGCATCTCTTATATTTCATGCAGATACGCCGCACTGATTAAATCAGATGCGCCGTATCTACCTATCTAGCAGACTGCTTACTAACTTTGAAAATTTATTTCAGATGGCACTACCAGAGGCAGCACAGAGACACCAGTGGTTACGATTCGAGGATATGGGTCTAACCCCTGGCACTGTGGAGGACTACTTACGGAGACTTGAGTCGATTTACTTTAGGAGGATATTCAGGGTACAGGCTTTGGATTTCGATGATGTGGGATTGATTGGAGCTGGGCATGCTGCTGAGAGTTTACAGCATAGGATGGAGATGGTAGTCACTGGAGATGATGAGGAGGTGGTGTTCAGGTCTAGTACTTGGGAGAGACTGTTCAGGATCGATGAGCCTCTTATCAGGGAGCTTATGTTGGAGTTCTTTAGCACGATTCATTACAGGGAGACGGATTTGGAGATTGATACAGCTGACACTCTGGTGTTCAGGTTAGGAGGGGTGCATAGGCAGATGTCGATGAGGCAGTTTATTTTGGCCATGGGTCTGCATACAGCTAAGGAGCTTGAGTCAGATGGGTTTGATAGATATTGGGATGATAGTTTACGAGCGGTCCCTAACAGAGGATTGTTCAGTGATTACTGGGATAGGATTTCTTCGGGGGATGATATCACTACTTCCACCCCCTCATACACTTTGATCAGGGAGCCGATGAGGAGGCTGTACCATAGGCTGATTGCACTTACCATTGCTGGGAGGGGTCAGTCACCTGAGAAGGTGACCACTCTGGACATCTTCTTCCTTAGGAGCATGGATGAGGGGTTGTCGCTGAACATCCCCCATTTTTTGGCACACTACCTCCACCGATCAGCTGCAGGGAGAGATCGGAGGAGCCAGATGACTGGCGGGCATTTTGTTTCTCGGCTGGCCTGCCATTTTGGAGTCATTGGAGCAGAGATTCGAGTGGGGCTGGAGGTTGTGGTGACCCATCTCCCGGTTATTGACAGGGATTACTTGGTTAGGCTTGGGATATGCCAGCAGGCTATGGGAGAGTACGTTTGGGTAGCATTAGGGCCCGCCAGAGCTGCAGGACCAGAGGCGGAGCAGGGAGGCCCTCAGGGACCTCCGGCTGCTGCTCCACCCCATCAGGAGGAGCCGCAGGCACCAGTACCCCTACCAGTCCCTGTACGCACCATGGGTCAGAGAGTCGAGGCAGTCGAGGGGGAGTTGAGAGCCTTGAGAGGCACTGTTGATAGTATGAGGAGAGATTCAGAGTGGCTGGTTATGAGTATGAGCAGACTATTGGAGCAGCAGGGTATTACCCACACCCGTTCAGATGGTACTCATGTTGCGGGAGTGACACGTGCATACGAGCGCAGAGTCCGCCAGAGGACTGATGGAGCCAGCACTTCCGGGACCCATCCAGACGACCTCACTCACCCATGATCTTACTCTCTTGATTTTACTGACATTGTTCCACATATTATTATTATTTTTTGGATTGTACTGATCACTATTCTCGTGTATATATTTAATGTTTCAGTTTATGCTTCTTGTTATATTTGATGAAGACTGGCATTAAGTTCAGCATGAGAGTACGAGAGGACGTGAGAGATCAAACCGCGGAACGAGTCATTTTACAGCAGACTGTTATCAGTCTGTTTGGTAACCACATGCGCCGCATCTGGTGAACAGATGCGACGCATCCTATCCTTTATTTCGTTTTATTCTTGTGTCAGACCGCTGAGGATACGGCGCATCTCAATTCTGAGATGCGACGCATCTCCTGCAATGCATCTCCTGCAATGGTCATATCTTATTTTATTTTATTTTTCTGCATTTTTTATTTTCGAATTTAAAACTTTTTATCAGTTTATTTTAATGCGGCGCATCCCTGGTTAAGGATGCGGCGCATCTTTTATTCTGATCCGTATTTATTCCAGGCTCGATACGGCGTATCTTCTTCCATAAGATACGGCGCATCGACTGACCTGATGATTTTCATTTTTAATTTTTATGTTTTATTTTTTACTAACTACTAATGTATTATGCAAGTTGAACCTTTCTTATCTTAGGTGTGTTTTTAAAGACTTGGTGGTATTATAGATTCCTGCATTTCCTGTGGATGCATCTAATATGAAGCTTAATCGTTCTAATCCACAAGAAAGATGATTTTTGCTCTAATACTAATGGAGGATCATACCGAGCAAATCTCAGGGGAGTTTTTCTGTTCTAATTCTTTTATTTTCCAGTTTTTAACCTTTTATACGAACAACGAGGACGTTGTTTAACTTAAGTGGGGGGATTGGAGAATTAGAACACTTAACACTTGTCCTAAACTTTTCAAAATATGCTTAAAATGTGCTTAATATATCAAAATTTAAAATTTTTTAGCATGTTTTTGTTTTAAAGTCTAAGTTGCATAGCTGCACACATGACGTTATTTTCAAAAATTGTGATTTTTCAAAATTCACAAATCTATGAGTGTGCCGGTGACTTGTAAACTTTAGAACTTGGCTTGTATACTATTCGAGACCACCATAATAAGTATTATTTTATATAATTGGAATGACTTGTCTAAATTGGTAAAATTTCTAGGATTACACCTAAATAGCCTTATATGTTATGTGATATTAGCTAACTACACCGGTTAGTTAACCCCCGTATAAACCCTTTTGTTACTCTCATTTTTAGAGTAAGATACCCCTAGAAAAACCCTCAGAGCCATTCCTTTCGTTTCTTACACCTTTGTTTAAAATGTTTCGTTACACCTTACACCTTAGCCTACCCTATAGATTAGAATCCGTGGTTGGTTAATTGCTATAGGCAAAGTGAGTTTCCTTACATTACCTGTGTTCGCGTGCGTACTTCATTATCTATGGTTAGGTCGGGAAATTGCACAATGCAATTGGAGTGAAAGTAAATATTGTATATCTTTGAGTTTATTTTTCGTGTGTTTACTACTTTCACTATTACCGTTATTTCTGAAGTCATGAAAAGTATGGAAAAATTATCCAGAATTATTGTTTTGGTGATGTGGTGAAATTTTACACATCTACGTTTACGTTATAAAAAAAAAAAAAAAAAAAAAAAAAAAAAAAAAAAAAAAAATCAAAAAAACGAGAAAAGAAAAAGAAAAAGAAGAAAGTTGGATGTTTGTATAAACCAACGATGTAAAGTTATGTAAGTGGTCGATATCACCACTAGTTGTTGTATATTATATCTATGGATTGAATGGGAGTTGGCAGTTATGGGAACGTCAACTAAAGTTTATTCTTTGATTAAGATCTTGTTGAGTGTAATTCGTGTCTACCTAAAGCGTGTGTTTCAAGTGTTAAAGCGTGAGTTATTCAATGATATGAGTCTTATTCATGGGATGGTTGGGATAGTGATTAACCACACTTAGGCAACCAGCATGATCAGCATCTGCAAAGGCTGTTAGATTGAACTCCGAATCCTTCAAGTTTTAAATTTATAGTCGAATACTTTGCAAATCGAAAAAGATGCGCCAAGTTTTTGGCGCCGCTGCCGGGGAGTGAATTGTTATTATCTGTTAATTTGATTAGTATTTTAATTAGGTTTTTAATTTTTTTTATCTAACCGCTAATTTTGTTGTGTATTAGTTTAATTTGAATTCATTGTACTATTTTGCATATTTTCTGTTTTTGTGTGTTATTTGTTTGCTTTTGTTTGTGTTTATTTTCGTGTGTTTTTATTTGTTTTTATTTTTTTCGTATTTTTTGTTTTCTGCTATCGTTGTACTGAGCTAAATCGAACGATACGGCGCATCTGATTTCTCAGATACGGCGTATTGCGTTCAAATTTTTTATAAAATACAACGCGTTTAATTAATTCGATACTACGCATCTTTTCCCCAAGATACGGCGTATCTGTTTTTAATAAGAAAATTTTTTCTAAGCGATAAAGTAATACGACGCATCTTTTCCCGAAGATACGGCGTATCTGTTTTTTATAAAAAAAAAATATTCTAAACGATAACGCCATACGACGCATCTGCTTCAGCAGATACGACGTATCTATTATTTTAATTAAAAACAGTTTTCGATTAATTAAACAGATACGGCGCATCGATCTCTATCGATACGGCGTATCTTCTGAATCAAAAATCTTATATTTTGAATCGTAACGAAAATACGGCGCATTAACTTTTGTTAATACGGCGCATTTAATTTTAATAAATATCGATTTTTGATTAATTTAATTCGATACGGCGCATTCAAATTTCTAAGCGGCGTATCTATTTTCTGATTAAAGTCTGATTTAATTTTAACGGTTATAAGATACGGCGTATCCAACTTTTTGGATACGGCGCATCGTCTGCAGATATCAGTAACTTTAATTTTTCGTATTCCGTTTTCGTTGTTAATTTTCTGATATATTAATTTCTCGAGCATACCCTACTGATAGTTTTGTGTTGATTTCAGGAAGTGCATGACCAGGAGTTCTACGAAGAACTTGATTCAACCTTTCGAAGATCCTGAGCGAGTCTTTCATTCGCTTAAAAGGCTTTTCAACACAAAAAGATTTGATACTTCAAGTTCATTCGAGCTTGATTATTTTTCTGGAGAGAAAGAGGAAGAAGAAACAGAAACAATGGGCGAAAACACTACTATGGAGGAATACATGAACAAAACCCGTGCTGATCACACTTCAGGAGTTGCTAGACCAAAGTTTGATGATAAGTCAAAATTTGAGTTGAAGGGTCAGTTTCTCAAAGAGCTCAGAGAGAATGCTTTCAGTGGGACGGAACATGAGGATGCTAATGAGCATGTTGAAAAGGTCCTGGAGATTGCAGATTTGTTTACTTCAGAAGGAGTCACTAACGATCAACTCATGCTTAGAATCTTTCCAATCTCAGTAAAAGGAGCTGCTAACAAGTGGCTAAGGAATGAACCTGCTAGTTCAATCACTACATGGGAAGGTTTGAAGAGCAAATTCCTGAAGAGATATTGTCCACCTGCTAAGACTGCTAAAAAGATGGAGGCTATCAACAGTTTCAAGCAAGAGCCTGATGAAACTCTTTATCAAGCTTGGGAACGATTTAAAGATTTATTAATAAAATGTCCTCAACACTATCTAACCCCTATGCAGGAGATAATATTGTTTTATCAAGGACTGGACGTGCCTACTAGACAGATTTTGGATGCTAAGGGAGCTGTACCTCAAATGAGTGCAACTAATGCCAGGAAAGCGATCCAAGAAGCTGCTGATCATTCTCAGAAATGGCACGATGGGACCTCTACTAGATCTAAGAGCAGCACTAATTTTGACGGGATTGCTGCTATTCAAGCTCAATTGGATAAGATTAGTAGAGAGATGAAGAAGCGTGATGAAAGAGTGTATGCTGCCCAAGTTGGATGTGAAAAGTGCGAAGGACCTTACTACACTAAAGACTGCCCGAACAAGAATGAAAGTGAGACATTTGAAGAAGCATATTACACCCAATTTGGACAACCATTCCGACCTTCAGGGAGATTTAGGGAAGCTACACCGGGATTCTATCAAAAGAATAACTTCAATCCCGCTTATCAAGAAAGGAGGCAGACTTTAGATGACACTCTAAAGCAAATTATGGCCGATGCTGCTAAAAGACATGAAGAGAATACTGCTATGATCAAAGAAATCCGAGCTTCAACGGACACTACTACAAGAAATCAAGGAGCTTCGATCAAAGCATTGGAACAACAAATTGGTCAAATGAGCAAAGTTCTTCAAGAAAGGGGATATGGAAGTTTACCTAGCTCAACCGAAACCAACCCAAGAGATCATGTCAAGGCCATAAGCACCACTGAAGAAGTCACTCCTTACTTGCCTAGAAGATCGTTGAATGGTAATGATGGTGCAAGACCCGAATTTTTCTTTAATTCTTCAATCAGTTTAAGAAGACTACTAAAAGAAAAGACAAAGATTGAAGAGGAGATCAAGGCTACAATGAAAGAAGGGAGCTCTGCAACTGATTTAAATGCCTTGCCTCATAAAGAAAAAGACCCAGGAAGTTTTACTCTACCTTGTTCAATTAATGATATATCTTTCAATAATGTGTTAGCTGACTTAGGAGCTAGTGTTAGTGTTATGCCTCTTAAGACATTCACTACCCTAGGACTAGGAAAATTAGCACCAACTAAGTTACTTATTGAATTGGCTGATAAAACGGTAAAATGACCTGAAGGGATTGCTAATAATGTGCTAGTTAAGATTGAGAAGTTTATCTTCCCTGTAGACTTTGTTATATTAGATATGCCCGAGGATGTTAAGGTTCCTTTAATCCTTGGTCGACCTTTCTTGTCTACTGCCCATGCTAAGATTGATGTGTTTAAAAGAAAAATCTCATTAAGGGTAGGGAATAATAAACTGGTCTATAAGTGCCAAGATCCTGTTAAAAGCATAATTAGAGGTGTTTACATGCTAGGATTAAGAGAGCGTATGGACCTAGATCTTGAAGCCAGACTTATGGGGGAAACATTGATTCAAAACAACTCAACTAATCCTAATCATGAAAACTTTGAGGAATTTATTGACCTAAATGTACCTACCGAACTTAGACGCGATGTTGTTAATGATTCTGATGATGAGTGGTATGATTGCGTAGTAATTAACAAACGTAGGATAATAGTTGAGAAAACGTTTTTGAATAATGATATGTTTATTGAACTACCACCCCACCTTGCTTATTTATGCCTATATGATAATAAGAATTTCCCGTCTATCATTTTGTCATCTCTGCCCGAAAGGGACAGAACTTTGTATATACAGATACTGAAGAAGAACGGCGTGGAAATCAAGGACGAGCAAGGAGTGTTCAATATTACCGAATTGGCAATGAGGGAGCGCGATGTTTCCGACTCCTTCAATGATCGATACTAAAGAGCTGAACGTGAGTCTAACTTGAAGACTCTGGAATAAAGACAAGTGCTTACCGGGAGACAACCAGGATTTATCTTTTTATTATTCTGTTTATGTGTCGAGTCAGTCAGGCCGCAGAGGATACGGCGCATCTCCATCCTGAGATGCGACGCATCTCCTGCAATGGTCATATCTTACTTTATTTTATTTTTCTGCATTTTTTATTTTCGAATTTAAAAATTTTTATCAATTTATTTTAATGCGGCGCATCCCTGGTTAAGGATACGGCGCATCTTTTATTCTGATCCGTATTTATTCCAGGCTCGATACGGCGTATCTTCTTCCATAAGATACGGCGCATCGACTGACCTGATGATTTTCATTTTTAATTTTTATGTTTTATTTTTTCCTAACTACTAATGTATTATGCAAGTTGAACCTTTCTTATCTTAGGTGTGTTTTAAAGCCTTGGTGGTATTTTAGATTCCTGCATTTCCTGTGGATGCATCGAATATGAAGCTTAAACGTTCTAATCCACAAGAAAGATGATTTTTGCTCTAATACTAATGGAGGATCATACCGAGCAAATCTCAGGGGAGTTTTTCTGTTCTAATTCTTTTATTTTCCAGTTCTTAACCTTTTATACAAACAACGAGGACGTTGTTTAACTTAAGTGGGGGGATTGGAGAATTAGAACACTTAACACTTACTTGTCCTAAACTTTTCAAAATATGCTTAAAATGTGCTTAATATATCAAAATTTAAAATTTTTTAGCATGTTTTTGTTTAAGATCTAAGTTGCATAGCTGCACACATGACGTTATTTTCAAAAATTGTGATTTTTCAAAATTCACAAATCTATGAGTGTGCCGGTGACTTGTAAACTTTAGAACTTGGCTTGTATACTATTCGAGACCACCATAATAAGTATTATTTTATATAATTGGAATGACTTGTCTAAATTGGTAAATTTCTAGGATTACACCCAAATAACCTTTATATGTTATGTGATATTAGCTAACTACACTGGTTAGTTAACCCCCGTATAAACCCTTTTGTTACTCTCATTTTTAGAGTAAGATACCCCTAGAAAAACACTCAGAGCCATTCCTTTCGTTTCTTACACCTTTGTTTAAAATGTTTCGTTACACCTTACACCTTAGCCTACCCTGTAGATTAAAATCCGTGGTTGGTTAATTGCTATAGGCAAAGTGTGTTTCCTTACATTACCTGTGTTCGCGTGCGTAATTCATTATCTATGGTTAGGTCGGGAAATTGCACAATGCAATTGGAGTGGAAGTAAATATTGTATATCTTTGAGTTTATTTTTCGTGTGTTTACTACTTTCACTATTACCGTTATTTCTGAAGTTGTGAAAAGTATGAAAAAAATTATCCAGAATTATTGTTTTGGTGATGTGGTGAAATTTTACACATCTACGTTTATGTTTTTTTTATCAAAAAAAAAAAAAAAAAAAAAAAAAAATCGAAAAAAAAAAGAAAAAGAAAAAGAAGAAGTTGGATGTTTGATTTAAACCAACGATGTAAAGTTATGTAAGTGGTCGATATCACCACTATTTGTTGTATTATATCTATGGATTGAATGGGAGTTGGCAGTTATGGGAACGTCAACTAAGGTTTATTCTTTGATTAAGATCTTGTTGAGTATAATTCGTGTCTACGTAAAGCGTGTGTTTCAAGTGTTAAAGCGTGAGTTATTCAATGATATGAGTCTTATTCATGGGATGGTTGGGATAGTAATTAACCACACTTAGGATTTTAATTTATTTGTTTTGTTTATTTTTTATTTTACACCAATTTATATCCCAAATATTATCCATGCCCTTTATTATTCTTTATCCAACCAAACCTTTGATTTATTGAGATTAGGGATTTGAGCAAATCCCTAATCTCAATAAATCAAAGGATACTTAATAAAATTTGAGCAAATCCCTAATCTTAATAAAATTCTACATACGCCGTATTGATTAATCTAGATACGGCGCATCTACATACGCCGTATCTCAACTCTTGCTCCGCATCTCTTATATTTCATGCAGATACGCCGCACTGATTAAATCAGATGCGCCGTATCTACCTATCTAGCAGACTGCTTACTAACTTTGAAAATTTATTTCAGATGGCACTACCAGAAGCAGCACAGAGACACCAGTGGTTACGATTCGAGGATATGGGTCTAACCCCTGGCACTGTAGAGGACTACTTACGGAGACTTGAGTCGATTTACTTTAGGAGGATATTCAGGGTACAGGCTTTGGATTTCGATGATGTGGGATTGATTGGAGCTGGGCATGCTGCTGAGAGTTTACAGCATAGGATGGAGATGGTAGTTGCAGGAGATGATGAGGAGGAGGTCTTCAGATCTAGTGCTTGGGAGAGACTGTTCAGGATCGACGAGCCCTTGGTGAGGGAGCTCATGCTGGAGTTCTTTAGTACATTTTACTACAGAGAGACGGATACGGGTTTAGATATTGCCGACACCCTTGTGTTCAGACTGGGTGGGGTGTCGAGGCAGATGTCGATGAGACAGTTTATCCTGGCCATGGGTTTGCATACAACTGAGGAGCTTGAGTCAGATGGGTTTACCCGATATTGGGATGATAGTTTGCGGGCGGTCCCTGACAGAGGATTGTTCAGTGATTACTGGGATAGGATTTCTTCGGGGGGTGATATCACTACTTCCACCCCCTCATACACTTTGATCAGGGAGCCGATGAGGAGGCTGTGCCACAGGCTGATTGCACTTACCATTGCTGGGAGGGGTCAGTCACTTGAGAAGGTGACCACTCTGGACCTCTTCCTCCTTAGGAGCATGGATGAGGGGTTGTCGGTGAACATCCCCCATTTTTTGGCACACTACCTCCACCGATCAGCTGCAGGGAGAGATCGGAGGAGCCAGATGACTGGCGGGCATTTTGTTTCTCGGCTGGCCCGCCATTTTGGAGTCATTGGAGCAGAGATTCCAGCGGGGCTGGAGGTTGTGGTGACCCATCTCCCGGTTATTGACAGGGATTACTTGGTTAGGCTTGGGATATGCCAGCAGGCTATGGGAGAGTAGTTTTGGGTAGCATTAGGGCCCGCCAGAGCTGCAGGACCAGAGGCGGAGCAGGGAGGCCCTCAGGGACCTCCGGCTGCTGCTCCAGCCCATCAGGAGGAGCCGCAGGCACCAGTACCCCCACCAGTCCCTGTACGCACCATGGGTCAGAGACTTGACGCAGTCGAGGGAGAGTTGAGAGCCCTGAGGAGGGACTCAGAGTGGTTGGTTATGAGTGTGAGCAGACTATTGGAGCAGCAGGGTATTACCCACACCCGTTCAGATGGTACTCATGTTGCGGGAGTGACACGTGCATACGAGCGCAGAGTCCGCCCTAGGACCAATGGAGCCAGCACTTCCGGGACCCATCCAGACGACCTCGCTCACCCATGATCTTACTCTCTTGATTTTACTGACATTGTTCCACATATTATTATTACTTTTTGGATTGTACTGATCACTATTCTCGTGTATATATTTAATGTTTCAGTTTATTTTTCTTGTTATATTTGATGAAGACTGGCATTAAGTTCAGCATGAGGGTACGAGAGGACGTGAGAGATCAAACCGTGGAACGAGTCATTTTACAGCAGACTGTTATCAGTCTGTTAGGTAACCACATGCGCCGCATCTGGTAAACAGATGCGACGCATCCTATCCTTTATTTAGTTTTATTTTATAGTCAGGCCGCCGAGGATACGGCGCATCTCCATCCTAAGATGCGACGCATCTCCTGCAGTGGTCATATCTTTATTTTTCTGCATTTATTTTTTACTTTTCGAATTTGAAACTTTCTATCATTTTATTTTAATGCGGCGCATCCCTGGTTAAGGATGCGGCGCATCTTTTATTCTGATCCATATTTATTCCAGGCTCGATACGGCGTATCTTCTTCCATAAGATACGGCGCATCGACTGACCTGATGATTTTCATTTTTAATTTTTATGTTTTATTTTTTCCTAACTACTAATGTGTTATGCAAGTTTGAACCTTTCTTAATAATAGGTGTGTTTTAAAGTGTTGGTGGTATTTTAGATTCCTGCATTTCCTGTGGATGCATCGAATATGAAGCTTAAACGTTCTAATCCACAAGAAAGATGATTTTTGCTCTAATACTAATGGAGGATCATACCGAGCAAATCTCAGGGGAGTTTTTCTGTTCTAATTCGTTTATTTTCCAGTTTTTAACCTTTTATACAAACAACGAGGACGTTGTTTAACTTAAGTGGGGGGATTGGAGAATTAGAACACTTAACACTTACTTGTCCTAAACTTTTCAAAATATGCTTAAAATGTGCTTAATATATCAAAATTTAAAATTTTTAGCATGTTTTTGTTCAAAGTCTAAGTTGCATAGCTGCACACATGACGTCATTTTCAAAAATTGTGATTTTTCAAAATTCACAAATCTATGAGTGTGCCCGTGACTTGTAAACTTTAGAACTTGGCTTGTATACTATTCGAGACCACCATAGTAAGTATTATTTTATATAATTGGAATGACTTGTCTAAATTGGTAAAATTTCTAGGATTACACCTAAATAGCCTTATATGTTATGTGATATTAGCGAACTACACTGGCTAGTTAACCCCCGTATAAACCCTTTGTTACTCTCATTTTTAGAGTAAGATACCCCTAGAAAAACACTCAGAGCCATTCCTTTCGTTTCTTACACCTATGTTTAAAATGTTTCGTTACTCCCTTACACCTTAGCCTACCCTGTAGATTAGAATCCGTGGTTGGTTAATTGCTATAGGCAAAGTGAGTTTCCTTACATTACCTGTGTTCGCGTGCGTAATTCATTATCTTTGGTTAGGTCGGGAAATTGCACAATGCAATTGGAGTGAAAGTAAATATTGTATATCTTTGAGTTTATTTTTCGTGTGTTTACTACTTTCACTATTACCGTTATTTCTGAAGTCATGAAAAGTATGGAAAAATTATCCAGAATTCTTGTTTTGGTGATGTGGTGAAATTTTACACATCTACGTTTATGTTATCAAAAAAAAAAAAAAATAAAAAATAAAAAAAAAAAAAATCGAAAAAATGAGAAAAGAAAAAGAAAAAAAGTTGGAAGATTGATAAACCAACGATGTAAAGTTATGTAAGTGGTCGATATCACCACTAGTTGTTGTCTATTATATCTATGGATTGAATGGGAGTTGGCAGTTATGGGAACGTCAACTAAGGTTTATTCTTTGATTAAGATCTTGTTCAGTATAATTCGTGTCTACCTAAAGCGTGTGTTTCAAGTGTTAAAGCGTGAGTTATTCAATGATATGAGTCTTATTCATGGGATGGTTGGGATAGTGATTAACCACACTTAGGATTTTAATTTATTTTTTTTGTTTATTTTTTATTTTACACCAATTTATATCCCAAATATTATCCATACCCTGTATTATTCTTTATCCAACCAAACCTTTAATTTATTGAGATTAGGGATTTGAGCAATCTTAAGTATCGTAGTCGTGGATTCGGCTATGTATTTATGATTTTGTCGCCCTTTTTGATATATTATTATTGGTGAAGTTTGGACCTATCTTTAGCCTATTCGAGTTAAGGATTTGAGCAATTGCAAGTATCGTGTTCGTGGATTCGATCATGTATTTATGATTTTGTCGCCTTTTCTGGAATTTGAGATCGATAGTGATTAAGAATAATTAACCCTTAAGCCTAAAAACCCTTTTACCGCTTTAGACTTGTTATTCCTTGGCTTTAGTAGAGGAGATGTGTATACTTGCCAAGCTTATGATAGAATATTCGTCGCGACTGGACAGTTAAACGATTAGATTTGCTTTTATCAAAATATTTTTATTCTACTTCTAATTCGTTAAGTGTTTAGTTTTGTGATTATGACAAAAACGAATACATGCTTAAATATAAAAATAAATCCTAACATCCTTTAGGATACATTTTCATAAGATTAATTCTAAGGTTTACTTGGGGACAAGTAAAGTTCAAGTGGGGGGATATTTGATGAACTCAAATAAGTACATTTTATTACTATCATTTATCCTATTAATTTGACTTGTTTTACTATATTATGTATGAGGATTGATACTTAATCGTTTACTTTTGTAATTCTCAGTTGAAAACAAGCATTTGGTGAAACTTGGCGATTTTGGACTAATTATGGAGCAAAACATGCATAAAGTGAAGAGTCTACTGAAATGGACAAGATCAAGTCAAATCTGCTCCAGATGCGCCGCATCTCACTCATTACATGCGCCGCATCACTATCAAGATCTCACCAGATACGATCCAAGATACAAGAGGACATGCGCCGCATCCAAAGATGAAGATACGCCGCATCTTCTGGCGGTGTACGAATATTCCTGAATATTATAATCTTGGACCCCACGCGAAGTTAAGTACATGCGCCGCATCTACTTACAAGATGCGCCGCATCTCACCCTCAGACAGTAACTATAAATACCCCAAGACTAGACGAATTTCGTACGCCATATATTATAACCGAAGACCAGAAACCTAGGACGAATTCAGTCAAGGCAGCAGCACAAGACACACCCAAATCAAAGATACAAGAGCTGTAAGAAGGCGCTGCATGTGTTTTATTCATTAAGTAGTTTTGTTTTATTGTGTTAGTAAACTTTAATTCATCAAGATTGGTGGCTTGTGTAACGTGACAACGGAAAGGTTGCACTCCCTTAAAACTGCTTTCTCATCAATTAAAGTTTATATGTTAGTGTCTTTGGTGACTTTTATTAGTGCATTGATAACCTCTGTGTCTAGCTGAGCGTTGATCGGGTCGCCATGCCTCTGCCCTCGCCTGTTTATTAGATGCCTATGTATTCTATGGTCTGTAGAAAAGTAGGAGAAAGATAAACCGGATAGTCATAAGTAATCATTAAGGGTTTACTCGCCGATAAGATTAGAACCAACGAGAAAGGACTTAATCTCGGTGCGTTGCATCGAACTATAAACTTCATATAACACTAGCAATAAAACAAGTGACAAACTACTTATCATAAGGACAGCCCTCTTATTGTCTCAAGTATTTATCTGTGTACGTGTGTGCTACTTGCTGATTCGTGCCTATTGGTTTAGTTTATTATTTAATTGCAACCAAATCGTGCCAGTCTCTCAGGCTGAACCCCCTTGCGTTAGATTAGATTGTATAGCTAACTTAATATATTAAAATACTGATTAGAATAACTAGATAATACGTTCCACTCTTAGTGATCGACACTCTACTTACCATTATATTCATACTGACCGGGTACACTGCTCGTTAAGTGTGTGTGTTATTGATAAGTCGGCTAAATATAAATTTAAAACTTGAGTAGGCATTAAAACTGCTAAACCGCAACGACACATCACGCGCATCAAGTTTTTGTTTGAGTTCATCAAATATCCCCCCACTTGAACTTTACTTGTCCCCAAGTAAACTTTAGAATTATTCTTATGAAAATGTATCCTAAAAGATATTAGGATTTATATTTATATTTAAGCATGCATTCATTTTTGTCATAATCACACAACTAAACACTTAACGAATTAGAAGTAGAATAAAAATATTTCGATAAAAGCAAATCTAATCGTTTAACTGTCCAGTCGCGACGAATATTCTATCATAAGCTTGGCAAGTATACACATCTCCACCACTAAAGCTAAGGAATAACAAGTCTAAAGCGGTAAAAAGGGTTTTTAGGCTTAAGGGTTAATTATTCTTAATCTCCATCGATCTCAAATTCCAGAAAAGGCGACAAAATCACAAATACATGATCGAATCCACGAACACGATAATAAGTACTCTTCCATCGTGGGTTCTTTATCATTGATGACTTGTGCACCATATATTGCTCTTTCCCAATCGTAAACCTTTTTATTGCACAAGGATCTTTCTTTGTTAAGCCTAAGATATTCTTCCATAGTTATGTCCGGATTGTCCATCATCATTATTACCTGAAAGATAAACAACCAAGAACAGCAGCAACCTAAACAAAAATACAAACTAAACTAATAAAAATTTAATAAACACAAAAAATAAAAATAAAAAAATAATAAAAAAAATATTTTTGGTGTCACAGAAAATCGATGCGCCGTATCCAACAGACAATGGATACGCCGTATCGACACAAGATAATACGCCGTATCCAACAGACAATGGATACGCCGTATTAGCTTTCTGTAACAGATTTTTCAAATTATATAATACTAAAAAAAAAATCACACAAACTAAAAAAAAATTGTCGCAGAACGTCAATGCGCCGTATTCACAGACAAGAATACGCCGTATTGAAATCAGACAGATGCGCCGTATTCACAGACAATAATACGCCGTATTGCCTTTCTGAGACAGAAACACAGAATGACAAAAACACACAGAAACTAACGAAAACAAATAAAAACTAAAATACCAATAAATCAAATTAAACAATCACTCCCCGGCAACGGCGCCAAAAACTTGATGTGTTTTTTTATGTCTATAAAAATCTACCAAGTTTTAAATTTATATTTTGCCGAACTAACCTATAGACTCTAAACACTAACGAGCAGTGTACCCGGTCAATGTAGATAGTTTTTAGGTAAGCAAGGGTCGTTCACTAGGAGTGAAGCTAAAATGATCTAAAGGTATTCTAATTATTAACTATTCTATCCTATCCTAGAAAGCAATTAAAGATAAGGGGGGTTCAGCCTGAGAGACTGGCACGGGTTTGATTTTATTCTAACTAAACTAATATAAATAAACAATACAAGTATGAAGACACCAAAGATAGGAAGAACGGGTTAGCCAAGTCTAATCCATTTTATAGTTATACATGCTTATGTCTACTTGTTTTAATTCATTCAATTGTTTTGTCGCCAATCCGATTATTAATCCTGTCACGATTAAATAACCAACCATCGTGGTGGGAAAGAGGACATGATCATAGTGACTCTTCTAGCATCAATACTAACTTATTGCTTTAAACCATCTAACCTAGTTCGGTATTACACGCTACTAGTCCTATTAGGTTGTAGACACATTCCGTTTATGCCAAACAATGATTCCTAATAGAGATTCGGGTTAACACGCATATAACTCAACCTAAGCAACCACAATTACAGGTAGTTAAGTCACATCAATTAAAGTTATAAGGATCATAACCTAGTTACATAGACTTCTACTAGTTATAAGCAATAAACGAGTTTTTATCGACAAGCACCCAATCCAATAACAAAGCAAACACATCGACAAAATCATAAAAACTAATAAAACTTCATAAACATGGCTAACACCTAAGGGTGTTAGCCCATAATCTCAGCAAAAGATAAAGTATACATAAAAATTAAACATAAGAAATCCATAGACAAATTTATTATGCTAACCGAATGATACACAAAGATAAGTATGGAGATGTTCTTCGTCGATCTTCAATGGTGGATGGAGAAGGTGTTGGGGACGATTTGGGGCTGTTCCCCACTGATAATGGTTATTCTGATGATCCTCTCCTCCTCCTCAATCGTCCATAGGGCTGTGGTATTTATAGGGGTAAGGAAGAGTAGCCTCCAAGTTTACCAAAAATTAGTCTGCTGCTGTTCCGACCCCGATACGGCGCATCTAGAAATCCTATGCGCCGCATCTCCTTCCGAATCAGATAGATTTTCTTTTTCTCTTCGTGTAGCCGCTTGAATCAACTAAAACGGAGTCCGGATGAAGATTTTATGACCAAAACAGTGAAGCATCTTCTAAAGTTGTTACGTAAACATTATTTCTTCATTTGGCTTCGATTCTTCACTTGATTTATCGGTTAAGGCTCATATACGACGTATCTCAAGGATAGGATGTGCCGCATTCGATGTAATCCCGTCTTGGTCTTCAAATATCTAGGGCTTCTATACGGCGTATTCATAGAATCCGATACGCCGTATTCTTCAAATCGACCAAGTTTCATATACGGCGTATTCCCAAAGATGGATACGCCGTATGCATCAAAGTCAGGCAAGGTCTTGAACTCTTCTAAGTATATGGATACGGCGTATCTAATTAGCGTTGATACGCCGTATTGAGTGTCTGATCAGTAGGCATTCTTCAATATCTTCGTTTTTGCTCCAAAACACATCTTTTTCCATAACTTTCTCCAATTGCTCTGATATTACTGAGATTTACAAAAGTAAATGATTAAGTACCAAATCTCACACATAATAGTATAAAATGTGCAATATAAACGGGATAATGATGCTAATAATATGTACTTATTTGATGTCATCAAATATCCCCCCACTTGAACTTTACTTGTCCTCAAGTAAACCTTAGATTTAAACTTATGAAAATGTATCCTAAATAGGATGTATTTTTACAATTAAGCATTTATTCGCTTTATCATAATTGCACAACCAAACACTTAACGAATTAGAAACAAAATAAAATATTTTGATAAAAGCAAATCTAATCGTTTAACTGTCCAGTCGTGACGAATATTCTATCATACGCTTGGCAAGGATACACATCTCCCCCACTAAAGCTAAGGAGTAACAAGTCTAAAGCGGTAAAAAGGGTTTTTTTGGTTAAGGGTTGATCATCCTTTTTAATCTCTATCGATTTCATATTCCAGAAAAGGCGACAAAATTACAAATACATGATCGAATCCACGACCACGATACTCGCAATTGCTCAATTCCTTAACTCGAATAGGCTAAAGATAGGACTAAGTAATCTTCACCAATAATATTATATCAAAAAGGGCGACAAAATCATAAATACATAGTCGAATCCACGACTACGATACTTAAGATTGCTCAAATCCCTAATCTCAATAAATCAAAGGTTTGGATGAAGAATGATATAGGGTATGGATAATATTTGGGATATAAATTGGTGTAAAATGAAAAATAAACAAAACAAATAGATTAAAATCCTAAGTGTGGTTAATCACTTTCCCAACCATCCCATGAATAAGACTCATATCATTGACTAACTCACGCTTTGACACTTGAAACTCACGCTTTGGGTAGACACGAATTAGACTCAATTAAATCTTAATCATCATGACAAAATAAACCTTAGTTGGCGTTCCCATAACGGCCAACTCCCTTGCAATCCATAAATATAGTACAACAACAATAATGATAACTTTACATAACTTTACAATGTTGGTATAAACAAACTTCCAACTTCTTCTTTCTTTTTCTTTTCTCATTTTTTCGATTTTTTTTTTCAAACTACTAACATAAACATAGATGTGTAAAATTTCACCACATCACTATAACGATAACTCTGGATAATTTTTTTATACTTTTCATGACTTCAGAAATAACAGTAATAGTGAAAGTAGTAAACACACGAAAATCAAGACTCAAAATATACAATATCTACTTTCACTCTAATTGCATTGTGCAATTTCCCGACCTAACCATAGATAATGAATTACGCATGCGAACACAGTTAATTGTAAGGAAACACACTTTGCCTAAAGTAACTAACCACGGACTTTAATCTACAGGGTAGGCTAAGGTGTAAGGGTGTAACGAAACATTTTAAACATTGGTGTAAGAAACGAAAGGAATGGCTCTGAGGGTTTTTCTAGGGGTATCTTACTCTAAAAATGAGAGTAAACAAAGGGTTTATACGGGGGTTAACTAACCAGTGTAGTTAGTTTATAACACATAACATTTATAGGCTTTTTGGGTGTAATCCTAGAAATTTACCAAGTTAGACAAGTCACTCCAATTATATCAATAATACTCATTATGGTGGTCTCGAATAGTATACAAGCCAAGTTCTAAAGTTTACAAGTCACCGGCACACTCATAGATTTGTGAATTTTGATAAGTTCACAATTTTTGAAAATAAGGTTATGTGTGCAGCTATGCAACTTAGATTAAACAAAAACATGCTAAAAAAAATTAAATTTTGATAATTAAGCATAGATTAAAGCATATTTTTGAAAATTTAGGACAAGTAACGTTCTAATTCTCCATCCCCCCACTTAAGTTAAACAACGTCCTCGTTGTTTGTATTTAAAATTAAAAACAAGAGATAGAAAGAATTAGAACGGAGAACTCCCCTGAGATTTGCTCGTATGATCCATCATGTAAGAATGCGAGCATATAAAATGTGGGAGTTCATCAACATCTTCATTCGTCCAGACCTGTAAATATATAGAGACCACAGAAAAAAAATAGACTCGAGAACATCTCGTTAATCATTGGTTAGGAAAATAAAACTACGGGAAATTACAGGCCAGAGTGTCGATGCGCCGTATCCAGGGAATATTGGATACGCCGCATCAACTTCCTGTAACTAATACGCCGCATCCACTAAAAGTGCATGCGCCGTATTGACCAACTGACAGAAATAAGAAAATAAAAATAAACTAAAAACAAAATAAAAGACACGCATGGGTTGCCTCCCAAGAAGCGCTTATTTTTGTTAGAGTCACGAGCCTGACTCCACCCTTATTTACTAGGCAATAGGGTGTTTTTCCCCCCACTTGCGGTCAAGTGTGGGTGATAGTAGCGATAAGCACCATAACGGTGTAAATTTGCTACTAGAGATGGATAGAATATGTAAAGATAATACCTTGGCAATATGTGTACTTCGTTCATTACCTTACCCGTTTGGTTGTTAAATTGGATGACATGAACATTACATGTGAGAGAGTAGTATGTTGAGGATCAATGAATCTCCCTTCTTCTTCGTTTGTTCTATTGGTAGTAGGGCGTCCCTTGACTTCCATAAAAGATGAGAAAGGGTCTTTGGCGAGTAAAAGTTCGGGTTCCTCTATATCCTTCATAGGATTGAAATCATCCTCTTCAATCATGGTCGTGTCCATCAGCTCATCCTTGAATTCTTTCTCGAGCTCCACCAAAAATGGGTTGATAACAGGTGCTTTATATTCATCATTAGTTGGTGTAGTAAATTCCACCTCATCATTCTTTCGTTTTGCAACCTGTTTAGGAAAACTAGCAAGATTATTAGTAACTGGATTAATAATATTAAATAAATTAGTACCACTTTTTGTTGTAAGTGACTCCAATTCATCTTGTTAGTCTCCATCTTCAACTAGTGGTCTTGTAATTTCATCCTTTTCCCGAATAGCCGCCTCAAATAAGTCATCCCACATTTCTTCAAAATCCTTTGTGGGGTCATAATCTGGCTCATTTGTTCCACGCATGAATATTTCATTTTGTTGTGGCAATTGCGGTATGGCATCGTACACAATACAATCAAAACTTTCAATATTAGAATACTCATTATCTTCATCCGATTGAATATCATCATGGTGTTTTTGATATGATGAGAATATATTTTCCAACTCCGGTGAAAAATCATAAGTAATAGCACCATACACCATTGTTCCACATTCATCTTCATTTTCATCATAAGCACTTTCGGATGAATAAGCTTCTTTGTAAACAATTGCCGGATTTTCATTCAAATCAAACACTTGTGACTCTTCTTCATCTTGGGCAACTTCCGGAGAAATAACATCATCAATAACTATTGCCGGAAACCTAATTGCACCAAAATCGTATGATTCTTCTTCATCATCATCATTGGATAAAGTCCAAGTGTGTCGAAATGGCAATTTGTTTCTTTCTTTCCCAGATTTTTCCTGCTTTGATAATAAGTACTCTTCCATCGTGGGTTCTTTATCATTGATGACTTGTGCACCATATATTGCTCTTTCCCAATCGTAAACCTTTTTATTGCACAAGGATCTTTCTTTGTTAAGCCTAAGATATTCTTCCATAGTTATGTCCGGATTGTCCATCATCATTATTACCTGAAAGATAAACAACCAAGAACAGCAGTAACCTAAACAAAAATAAAAACTAAACTAATAAAAATTTAATAAACACAAAAAATAAAAATAAAAAAATAATAAAAAAAATATTTTTGGTGTCACAGAAAATCGATGCGCCGTATCTAACAGACAATGGATACGCCGTATCGACACAAGATAATACGCCGTATCCAACAGACAATGGATACGCCGTATTAGCTTTCTGTAACAGATTTTTCAAATTATATAATACTAAAAAAAAATCACACAAACTAAAAAAAAAATGTCGCAGAACGTCAATGCGCCGTATTCACAGACAAGAATACGCCGTATTGAAATCAGACAGATGCGCCGTATTCACAGACAATAATACGCCGTATTGCCTTTCTGAGACAGAAACACAGAATGACAAAAACACACAGAAACTAACGAAAACAAATAAAAACTAAAATACCAATAAATCAAATTAAACAATCACTCCCCGGCAACGGCGCCAAAAACTTGATGTGTTTTTTTATGTCTATAAAAATCTACCAAGTTTTAAATTTATATTTTGCCGAACTAACCTATAGACTCTAAACACTAACGAGCAGTGTACCCGGTCAATGTAGATAGTTTTTAGGTAAGCAAGGGTTGTTCACTAGGAGTGAAGCTAAAATGATCTAAAGGTATTCTAATTATTAACTATTCTATCCTATCCTAGAAAGCAATTAAAGATAAGGGGGGTTCAGCCTGAGAGACTGGCACGGGTTTGATTTTATTCTAACTAAACTAAGATAAATAAACAATACAAGTATGAAGACACCAAAGATAGGAAGAACGGGTTAGCCAAGTCTAATCCATTTTATAGTTATACATGCTTATGTCTACTTGTTTTAATTTATTCAATTGTTTTGTCGCCAATCCGATTATTAATCCTGTCACGATTAAATAACCAACCATCGTGGTGGGAAAGAGGACATGATCATAGTGACTCTTCTAGCATCAATACTAACTTATTGCTTTAAACCATCTAACCTAGTTCGGTATTACACGCTACTAGTCCTATTAGGTTGTAGACACGTTCCGTTTATGCCAAACAATGATTCCTAATAGAGATTCGGGTTAACACGCATATAACTCAACCTAAGCAACCACAATTACAGGTAGTTAAGTCACATCAATTAAAGTTATAAGGATCATAACCTAGTTACATAGACTTCTACTAGTTATAAGCAATAAACGAGTTTTTATCGACAAGCACCCAATCCAATAACAAAGCAAACACATCGACAAAATCATAAAAACTAATAAAACTTCATAAACATGGCTAACACCTAAGGGTGTTAGCCCATAATCTTAGCAAAAGATAAAGTATACATAAAAATTAAACATAAGAAATCCATAGACAAATTTATTATGCTAACCGAATGATACACAAAGATAAGTATGGAGATGTTCTTCGTCGATCTTCAATGGTGGATGGAGAAGGTGTTGGGGACGATTTGGGGCTGTTCCCCACTGATAATGGTTATTCTGATGCTCCTCTCCTCGTCCTCAATCATCCATACGGCTGTGGTATTTATATGGGTAAGGAAGAGTAGCCTCCAAGTTTACCAAAAATTAGTCTGCTGCTGTTCCGACCCCGATACGGCGCATCTAGAAATCCTATGCGCCGCATCTCCTTCAGAATCAGATAGATTTTCTTTTTCTCTTCGCGTGGCCGCTTGAATCAACTAAAACGGAGTCCGGATGAAGATTTTATGACCAAAACAGTGAAGCATCTTCTAAATTTGTTACGTAAACATTATTTCTTCATTTGGCTTCGATTCTTCACTTGATTTATCGGTTAAGGCTCATATACAACGTATCTCAAGGATAGGATGCGCCGCATTCGATGTAATCCCGTCTTGGTCTTCAAATATCTAGGGCTTCTATACGGCGTATTCATAGAATCCGATACGCCGTATTCTTCAAATCGACCAAGTTTCATATACGGCGTATTCCCAAAGATGGATACGCCGTATGCATCAAAGTCAGGCAAGGTCTTGAACTCTTCTAAGTATATGGATACGGCGTATCTAATTAGCGTTGATACGCCGTATTGAGTGTCTGATCAGTAGGCATTCTTCAATATCTTCGTTTTTGCTCCAAAACACATCTTTTTCCATAACTTTCTCCAATTGCTCTGATATTACTGAGATTTACAAAAGTAAATGATTAAGTACCAAATCTCACACATAATAGTATAAAATGAGCAATATAAACGGGATAATGATGCTAATAATATGTACTTATTTGATGTCATCTAATTTAAAACTTGATAAGGAATAATCACCTATACCATGGTTGAAGAGCAAGAAACTTTGGACTCTACATGGAAAGAAGAGGAGCTCGAAACGATACTCGCCATAGACTCTATCACATCTTGTATAGAAGTTGAGGGACGCCTAACTACTGACAAGATAAATGAAGAACAATTCATGCACCCTCAATATATTAGTCTCTCATGTGGAATGTTCAAGACATCTAGTTTATCAACCAAATCCGGAAAGGTAATGAGTGGAGATCACTACCCACCAAGGTACCATTTTTACTTGACATATCTTTCTACTATAGCAAATTTACACTCTTATAGTGTTTATTGCTATTTTCACCCGCACGTGATTCCAAGTGGGGGTACGTACACCCTATTACCTAGTAAATAAGGGTGGAGTCAGGCTCGTGACTCGAACAAAAACAAGCGCTTCGTGGGAGGCAACCCATGCTTGTCTTTTATTTTCTTTTTAGATTATTTTATTTTCTTGTGTTTGTTTTTATTTGTTTCTTCTGCATGACTGCTGTCCGATACAAACGATACGGCGCATCTGTGTACTAGATGCGGCGTATGGCATTTTAATTTTATACACAGCGCATTTAATAATTCGAGTACGGCGCATCTATCCCCTAGATACGACCTATTCTGTTTTTAATCAGAAAAATTTTAAACCATAACCGACATACGACGCATCTGTTGTACAGATACGGCGTATCTAATTATTTATTAAAAACAGTCTTTGAATTAATAAAATAAGAAGCGACACATTAATTTCTATCGATACGGCGTATTATCCCATTGCATGCAGTTTAATATTTCCTACAGGTTGTTGATGCGGCGTATCCAATATTCCATGAATGCGGCGCATCGACACTCTGACCTGTAATTTTTCGTAGTTTTAGTCTTCTAACCAATGATTAACGAGATGTTCTCGAGTCTATTTTTCCGTGGTCTCTATATTTTTACAGGTCTGGATGATTGAAGATGTTGATGAACTCCCACATCTTATATGCTCGCATTCTTACATGAAGGATCATACCGAGCAAATCTCAGGGGAGTTTTCCGTTCTAATTCTTTCTATTTCCTGTTTTTAATTTCAAATTAAACAACGAGGACGTTGTTTATCTTAAGTGGGGGGATGGAGAATTAGAACGTTACTTGTCCTTATTTTTCAAAAATTTGCTTAATATGTGCTTAATATGCTCAAATTTAAAATTTTTCTAGCATGTTTTTGTGAAATCAAAGTTTCATAACCCGCACACATGACCCCTATTTCCAAATTGTGAGGATTAAGCCTACTCAGTTTCCCAATATTTTTCCTAAATTCCACAAAAATATGAGTGTGCCGGTGACTTGTAAACTTTAGAACTTGGCTTGTATACTATTCGAGACCACCATAATAAGTATTATTTATATAATTGGAGTGACCTGTCTAAAGCGGTAAATTTCTAGGATTACACCCAAAAAGCCTTATATGTTATGTGTTATTAACTAACTACACTGGTTAGTTAACACCCGTATAAACCCTTTGTTACTCTCACTTTTAGAGTAACATACCCCTAGAAAAACCCTTAGAGCCATTCCTTTCGTTTCTTACACCTTTGTTATAATGTTTCGTTACACCCTTACACCTTAGCCTACCCTGTAGATTAAGATCCGTGGTTGATTGCTTTAGGCAAAGTGTGTTTCCTTACATTACCTGTGTTCGCGTGCGTAATTCATTATCTTTGATTAGGTCGGGAAATTGCACGATGCAATTGGTGTGAAAGTAAATATTGTATAACTTTTAGTTTATTTTCGTGTGTTTACTACTTTCACTATTATTTTTATATCTGAAGTTATGAAGATTTTTTGTGATGGTGAAGTGGTGAAATTTTACACCATTAATGTTTTTATTGATTGAAATAGAAAAAAAAAAAAAAAAAAAAGAGAAAGAAAAAAAAAAAAAAAAAAAAAAAAAGAAAAAAAAAAGAGAAAAATAAGAAAAGAAAAAAAAAGGAAGAGTTGGATGTTTGTTTTAACCAACTTATGTAAAGTTTTGTATTAAGTGGTCGATATCACCACTAATTGTTGTATATTATATTTATGGATTGAATGGGAGTTGGCAGTTATGGGAACGCCAACTAAGGTTTATTCTTTGATTAAGATCTTGTTGAGTATAATTCGTGTCTACCTAAAGCGTGTGTTTCAAGTGTTAAAGCGTGAGTTATTCTATGATATGAGTCTTATTCATGGGATGGTTGGGATAGTGATTAACCACACTTAGGATTTTAATCTATCCGTTTTGTTTATTTTTCATTTTACACCAATTTATATCCCAAATATTATCCATACCCTATATCATTCTTCATCCAAACCTTTGATTTATTGAGATTTGGGATTTGAGCAATCTTAAGTATCGTAGTCGTGGATTCGGCTATGTATTTATGATTTTGTCGCCCTTTTTGATATAATATTATTGGTAAAGATTACTTGGTCCTATCTTTAGCCTATTCGAGTTAAGGATTTGAGCAATTGCAAGTATCGTGGTCGTGGATTCGATCATGTATTTGTGATTTTGTCGCGTTTTCTGGAATTTGAGATCGATAGAGATTAAAAAGGATGATCAACCCATAAGCCTCAAAACCCTTTTTACCGCTTTAGACTTGTTATTCCTTGGCTTTAGTGGGGGAGATGTGTATTATGGCCAAGCTTATGACAGAATACTCGTCACGACCGAGCAATTGAGCGAATTACTAAAATGTTACCACATAGATTAGTTGAGTGATTTCAGTGATTTCATTTTCCTATTTCGTGAGGTGTTTGGTTGTGCAATTATGATAAAACGAATAAGTGCTTAATTATAAAAATACATCCTAATATCTTTTAGGATACATTTTCATAAGTTTTAATCTAAGGTTTACTTGAGGACAAGTAAAGTTCAAGTGGGGGGATATTTGATGAACTCAAATAAGTACATTTTATTACCATCATTTATCCTATGTATTTGACTTGTTTTATTATATTATATATGAGAATTGATACTTAATTGCTTACTTTTGTAATTCTCAGGTAAAAACAAGCATTTGGTGAAACTAAGCGATTTTGGACTAAAAATGGAGCAAAACAAGCAAGATTGGAAAAGTCTACTGAATTGAAGAGATTAAGGACCATTGCCTGACTTTGAAGAATGCGCCGCATGGATTTATCCCATGCGCCGCATATGAAACCTTGGTCAACGAGAAGAACCAACTTGTTTTACTCCAG
Source organism: Artemisia tridentata subsp. tridentata (assembly GCA_021014915.2). Taxonomy (NCBI): domain Eukaryota; kingdom Viridiplantae; phylum Streptophyta; class Magnoliopsida; order Asterales; family Asteraceae; genus Artemisia; species Artemisia tridentata. Next base: position 183,665,426 of record CP139504.1, on the reverse strand, counting down.
ATGCGCCGCATGAAGCTCCTGATATGCGGCGTATCAATCTCAAGACTTCACCAGATATCCAAGATATTGAAGAATATTCGCAAATATTATAATCCTGGACCCCACGCGAAGTTACCTTGATACGCCGCATCGGACCAATCCGATGCGCCGTATCGGCCATATACAATCCTTACCAAGAATTCAAGAGATCAAGTGAAGATTAGAAGCTTAATGAAGAAGTCAAGATTACAAGTCGACACTTGAAGATGCTTTCGTATTTTGGCCATAAAATCTTCATCCAGACTCCATTTTAGGTGATTCAAGCGGCCACGGAAAGAGAAAAAGGAGATCTACCTGTATCTGAAGGAGATGCGGCGCATCTGGTCCTTAGATGCACCGTATTGGGAGATGAGGCGCATCTGGTATTTAGATGCGCCGTATTGGGTCAGTTTCAGACTTGGAGGCTACGTTTACTTATAGATGCGGCGCATCTAACTCTCTAGATGCGCCGTATCGACCCAGATTTCAGAATCTATAAATACCGAACTCATTAACGAATTAGGGCATCTTTGGGAACCCTTAGGGCCATTCCCAGACGATCAAAGCCTCTCAAAATAGCAATCACCCTTGAAGCCCCAATTATACTTGAAGAACATCTCTTATCATTGTTATATTACTTAATCATTCGGTTAGCGTATCGTATTCACCATGTTTCACACTCTATTCGTCTTGATTATGTTTTTGTATTTTGTTACAGAGATTATGGGCTAACACTCTTATGTGTTTGCCAAGTTTATGAGTATTTGATGGTTTAATTAGTTTCTAATTCGATTGGTTGCTTGGTCTTCGTTTTGATTACTTTATTAGTTTATACTTCATTAATATCGTTTGCGTGATTAATGTAAGCCCCTTAAGGGCTAAATAATATATAAACGTGGTGATCATTAAGCAGCTTTATGCGGGTTCTGATTAATTGTGACAGGATTAGTCAGTCAAAAAGACTTAAAATGGAATCTAGAATAGGATAGACATAAGTAATCATTAATGGTTTACTCGCTGATAAGATTAGAGTCAACGCTTTGGTGACTTTTATTAGTGCATTGATAACCTCTGTGTCTAGCTGAGCATTGCTTGGGTCGCCATGCCCCTTCCTCGCCTATTTAGGATAGACCGCGCCTAGTCGTGAGCACCATCACTACATGTCTTAGAAACTTATCAAAACTTAATCATATATGACTGAACTTGGTTAACACGTTCTTCTTATTTTTGATACCTTCAAGCTTCTAGCGTTTGTTTAGCTTAGTTTAATTAGTTTAGTATAAAACCAAACTCGTGCCAGTCTCTCAGGCTGAACCCCCCCCCCCTTTACGTTAGTTTAGAAGAGTCAAATACCTCTAGAATTAGTATATTAGAAACTTTGGACTGCAAAGGCAACGGCGCCAAAAAACTTGATGTGTTTCAAGTGTTAAAGCGTGAATAACTCACGCTTTTATCAGTTTGGTAACCACATCCCACCGTGACCACCACAAAAACTTGATGTGTTTTTTTAGGTCTATAATAAACTACCAAGTTTTACATTTATATTTTGCCGAACTAACCTATAGACTCTAAACACTAACGAGCAGTGTACCCGGTCAATGTAGATAGTTTTTAGGTAAGCAAGGGTCGTTCACTAGGAGTGAAGCTAAAATGATCTAAAGGTATTCTAATTATTAACTATTCTATCCTATCCTAGAAAGCAATTAAAGATAAGGGGGGTTCAGCCTGAGAGACTGGCACGGGTTTGATTTTATTCTAACTAAACTAAGATAAACAAACAATACAAGTATGAAGACACCAAAGATAGGAAGAACGGGTTAGCCAAGTCTAATCCATTTTATAGTTATACATGCTTATGTCTACTTGTTTTAATTCATTCAATTGTTTTGTCGCCAATCCGATTATTAATCCTGTCATGATTAAATAACCTACCATCGTGGTGGGAAAGAGGACATGATCATAGTGACCTATCTAGCATCAATACTAACTTATTGCTTTAAACTGTCTAACCTAGTTTGGCATTACGCGCTACTAGTCCTAATAGTTGCATGAGGCACGCTTCCGGTGTGTTCCCTCTAAGCCGTCTATATAGGATTCGGATTACTACACTTATGATTCAATTAAAGTCACCACAATTACAGATAGTTAAATTATAATATTAAACCAATAAGTTCATAATCTAGTTACATAGACTTTTACTAGTTATAAGCAATAAACGAGTTTTTATCGATAAGCACCCAATCCAATAACAAAGTAAACACATCAACACAAACATAAAAACTAATAAAACTTCATAAAAATGACTAACACCTAAGGGTGTTAGCCCTTATTCTCTGTAACAATACATAAAGTTGTAATCAAAGCAAATGAATAAGAATTCATAATGAAAACGATACGCTAACCGAACGATTACACTTAATATAAGGTTCTTGAGATGATCTTCTAGGATGATTGGATCTTTAAGGAGGTCTTCTGCTGTTTGGAGGGGTTTTTGGTCGCCTGGGAATGACCCCAAGGGTCCCCAATCATCCCCTAATTCGTTAATGAGTTCGGTATTTATAGATTCTGAAATCTGGGTCAATACGGCGCATCTATAGAGTTAGATGCGCTGCATCTATAAGTAAACGTACCCTCCAAGTCTGAAACTGACCCAATACGGCGCATCTAAAGACCAGATGCGCCTCATCTCCCAATACGGCGCATCTAAAGACCAGATGCACCGCATCTCCTTCAGATACAAGTAGATCTCCTTTTTCTCTTTCCGTGGCCGCTTGAATCACCTAAAACGGAGTCCGGATGAAGATTTTATGGCCAAAATACGAAAGCATCTTCAAGTGTCGACTTGTAATCTTGACTTCTTCATTAAGCTTCTAATCTCCACTTGATTCCATGGGAAGGGTTGTGTTTGGCCGATACGGCGCATCGGATTGGTCCGATGCGGCGTATCTGGAGTAGAACAAGTTAGTTCTTCTTCGTTGACCAAAGTTTCATATGCGACGCATGATAAAATCAGATGCGGCGCATGCTTCAAAGTCAGGCAATGGTCTTTAATCTCTTCAACTCAGCAGACTTTTCCAACTTCATTCATTTTGCTCCAATTTCCGTCCGAAATCATTAACTTTCACCCAATGCTTGTTTATAACTGAGAATTACAAAAGTAAACGATTAAGTATCAATTCTCATATAAAGTGATATAAAACAAGTCAATAATATAGGATAAATGATGCTAATAATATGTCGTTATTTGATGTCATCAAATATCCCCCCACTTGAACTTTACTTGTCCTCAAGTAAACCTTAGATTAAAACTTATGAAAATGTATCCTGAATAGGATGTATTTTTATAATTAAGCACTTATTCGTTTTATCATAATTGCACAACCAAACACTTAACGAATTAGAAATAAAATAAAATATTTCGATAAAAGCAAATCTAATCGTTTAACTGTCCAGTCGTGACGAATATTCTATCATAAGCTTGGCAAGTATACACATCTCCCCCACTAAAGCCAAGGAATAACAAGTCTAAAGCGGTAAAAAGGGTTTTGAGGCTTATGGGTTAGATCATCCTTTTTAATCTCTATCGATCTCATATTCCAGAAAAGGCGACAAAATCACAAATACATGATCGAATCCACGACCACGATACTTGCAATTGCTCAAATCCTTAACTCGAATAGGCTAAAGATAGGACCAAGTAATCTTCACCAATAATATTATATCAAAAAGGGCGACAAAATCATAAATACATAGTCGAATCCACGACTACGATACTTAAGATTGCTCAAATCCCTAATCTCAATAAATCAAAGGTTTGGATGAAGAATGATATAGGGTATGGATAATATTTGGGATTTAAATTGGTGTAAAATATAAAATCAACAAACAAATAGATTAAGTCCTAGTGTGGTCAATCACTTTCCCAACCATCCCAAGAATAAGACTCATATCATTGGATAACTCACGCTTTAACACTTGAAACACACGCTTTAGGTAGACACGAATTATACTCAACAAGATCTCAATCAAAGAATATCCTTAGTTGGCGTTCCCATAACGGCCAACTCCCATTCAATCCATAAATATAATATACAACAAATAGTAGCCATATGAACCACTTACATAACTTTACATTGTTGGTTTAACAAACTTCCAACTTTCTTCTTTCTTTTTCTTTTCTTATTTTTCTCTCTTTCTTTTTTCTTTTTCTTTTTTTTTTTCCTTTTTTTTTTCTTTCTTTTTTTTTTTTTTTTTTTTTTTTTTTTTCAACCAATAAAAACATTAATGGTGTAAAATTTCACCACTTCACCATCACAAAAAAAATCTTCATAACTTCAGATATAACAGTAATAGTGAAAGTAGTAAACACACGAAAAATAACAAGACTCAAATTATACAATATCTACTTTCACTCCAATTGCATTGTGCAATTTCCCGACCTTAACCATAGATAATGAATTACGCACGCGAACACAGTTAATTGTAAGGAAACACACTTTGCCTAAAGCAATTAACCAACCACGGATTTTAATCTACAGGGTAGGCTAAGGTGTAAGGGTGTAACGAAACATTATAACAAAGGTGTAAGAAACGAAAGGAATGGCTCTGACTGTTTTTTCTAGGGGTATCTTACTCTAAAAGTGAGAGTAACAAAAGGGTTTATACGGGGGTTAACTAACCAATGTAGTTAGTTAATATCACATAACATATAAAGGCTATTTGGGTGTAATCCTAGAAATTTACCAATTTAGACAAATCATTCCAATTATATAAAATAATACTTATTATGGTGGTCTCGAATAGTATACAAGCCAAGTTCTAAAGTTTACAAGTCACCGGCACACTCATAGATTTGTGAATTTTGAAAAATCACAAATTTTCAAAATAACGTCATGTGTGCAGCTATGCAACTTAGACTTTAAACAAAAACATGCTAAAAAAAATTTTAAAATTTTTATATATTAAGCACATTTTAAGCATATTTTGAAAAGTTTAGGACAAGTAAGTGTTAAGTGTTCTAATTCTCCATCCCCCCACTTAAGTTAAACAACGTCCTCGTTGTTTGTATTTAAAATTAAAAACAAGAGATAGAAAGAATTAGAACGGAGAACTCCCCTGAGATTTGCTCGGTATGATCTTCCAATGTAAATGTGCGAGCGTATATAATGCGGGAGTCCATCAACCTCTTCAATATTCCGGACCTGTAAAAATATAGAGACCACAGGAAAAACAAATCTCGAGAAACATCTCATTAATCATCGGTTAGAAAACGATAAACAAAAGAAAAACAAAGAACTGTATTCAATTCTGGCAGGTCGATACGCCGTATCTAAAAAGATACATACATCGCATTGATGTCAGCAAAACAGTTCGGACTAAAGTATTCCAGATGATTCGATACGCCGTATCCATAAGGGTTGGATACGCCGCATCGAAGGCCTGGGACAGACTCGACAGAAAATTAAATTGACATAAATTAAAAGATAAGCATGGGTTGCCTCCCACGAAGCGCTTGTTTTTTGTTTAAGTCACGAACCTGGCTCCACCCTTATTTACTGTGTAATAGGGTGTTTTCCCCCCACTTGAAATCAAGTGCGGGTGATAGTGATGTCCGGATCATCCATCTTCATTATTACCTGAAAGACAAACAACCAAGAACAGCAGTACAAACAAAAAAAATAAAACCTAAAGTAATGAAAATTAAATAAACACAAAAAAATAAAAGAGAAAAATATTTTTGGGGTCACAGAAGATCGATGCGCCGTATCCAACAGACAATGGATACGCCATATACGACACAAGATAATACGCCGTATCCAACAGACAATGGATACGCCGTATTAGCTTTCTGTAACAGATTTTTCAAAATATATAATACTAAAAAAAAATCACACAAACTAAAAAAAATTGTCGCAGAACGTCAATGCGCCGTATTCAAAGACAAGAATACGCCGTATTGAAATAAGACAGATACGCCGCATCCACAGACAAGGATACGCCGTATTGCCTTTCTGAGATAGAAACACAGAAACAAAACACACAGAAACAAATAAAACTAACTAAACTAAAATACCAATAAATCAAATAAAAACAATCACTCCCCGGCAACGGCGCCAAAAACTTGATGTGTTTTTTTAGGTCTATAATAAACTACCAAGTTTTAAATTTATATTTTGCCGAACTAACCTATAGACTCTAAACACTAACGAGCAGTGTACCCGGTCAATGTAGATAGTTTTTAGGTAAGCAAGGGTCGTTCACTAGGAGTGAAGCTAAAATGATCTAAAGGTATTCTAATTATTAACTATTCTATCCTATCCTAGAAAGCAATTAAAGATAAGGGGGGTTCAGCCTGAGAGACTGGCACGGGTTTGATTTTATTCTAACTAAACTAAGATAAACAAACAATACAAGTATGAAGACACCAAAGATAGGAAGAACGGGTTAGCCAAGTCTAATCCATTTTATAGTTATACATGCTTATGTCTACTTGTTTTAATTCATTCAATTGTTTTGTCGCCAATCCGATTATTAATCCTGTCACGATTAAATAACCTACCATCGTGGTGGGAAAGAGGACATGATCATAGTGACCTATCTAGCATCAATACTAACTTATTGCTTTAAACTGTCTAACCTAGTTTGGCATTACGCGCTACTAGTCCTAATAGTTGCATGAGGCACGGTTCCGGTGTGTTCCCTCTAAGCCGTCTATATAGGATTCGGATTACTACACTTATGATTCAATTAAAGTAACCACAATTACAGATAGTTAAATTATAATATTAAACCAATAAGTTCATAATCTAGTTACATAGACTTTTACTAGTTATAAGCAATAAACGAGTTTTTATCGATAAGCACCCAATCCAATAACAAAGTAAACACATCAACACAAACATAAAAACTAATAAAACTTCATAAAAATGACTAACACCTAAGGGTGTTAGCCCTTATTCTCTGTAACAATACATAAAGTTGTAATCAAAGCAAACGAATAATAATTCATAATGAAAATGATACGCTAACCGAATGATTACACTTAATATAAGGTTCTTGAGATGATCTTCTAGGATGATTGGATCTTCAAGGAGGTCTTCTGCTGTTTAGAGGGGTTTTTGGTCGCCTGGGAATGACCCCAAGGGTCCCCAATCATCCCCTAATTCGTTAATGAGTTCGGTATTTATAGATTCTGAAATCTGGGTCGATACGGCGCATCTATAGAGTTAGATGCGCCGCATCTATAAGTAAACGTACCCTCCAAGTCTGAAACTGACCCAATACGGCGCATCTAAAGACCAGATGCGCCTCATATCCCAATACGGCCCATCTAAAGACCAGATGCGCCGCATCTCGTTCAGATACAGGTAGATCTCCTTTTTCTCTTTCCGTGGCCGCTTGAATCACCTAAAACGGAGTCCGGATGAAGATTTTATGGCCAAAATACGAAAGCATCTTCAAGTGTCGACTTGTAATCTTGACTTCTTCATTAAGCTTCTAATCTCCACTTGATTCCATGGTAAGGGTTGTGTTTGGCCGATACGGCGCATCGGATTGGTCCGATGCGGCGTATCTGGAGTAGAACTAGTTGGTTCTTCTTCGTTGACCAAAGTTTCATATGCGACGCATGATAAAATCAGATGCGGCGCATGCTTCAAAGTCAGGCAATGGTCTTTAATCTTTTCAACTCAGCAGACTTTTCCAACTTGATTCATTTTGCTCCAATTTCCGTCCGAAATCATTAACTTTCACCCAATGCTTGTTTATAACTGAGAATTACAAAAGTAAACGATTAAGTATCAATTCTCATATAAAGTGATATAAAACAAGTCAATAATATAGGATAAATGATGCTAATAATATGTCTTTATTTGAAGCAACATTAAAACTGATAAATTAGATGTACTGAGCTAAATCGATAAGTATGATCCTCCATTGCAAACAGAATAATAAAAAGATAAATCCGGGTTGTCTCCCGGTAAGCACTTGTCTTTATTCCAGAGTCTTCAAGTTAGACTCACGTTCAGCTCTTTAGTATCGATCATTGAAGGAGTCGGAAACATCGCGCTCCCTCATTGCCAATTCGGTAATATTGAACACTCCTTGCTCGTCCTTGATTTCCACGCCGTTCTTCTTCAGTATCTGTATAAACAAAGTTCTGTCCCTTTCGGGCAGAGATGACAAAATGATAGACGGGAAATTCTTATTATCATATAGGCATAAATAAGCAAGGTGGGGTGGTAGTTCAATAAACATATCATTATTCAAAAACGTTTTCTCAACTATTCTCCTACGTTTGTTAATTACTACGCAATCATACCACTCATCATCAGAATCATTAACAACATCGCGTCTAAGTTCGGTAGGTACATTTAGGTCAATAAATTCCTTAAAGTTTTCATGATTAGGATTAGTTGAGTTGTTTTGAATCAATGTTTCCCCCATAAGTCTGGCTTCAAGATCTAGGTCCATACGCTCTCTTAATCCTAGCATATAGACACCTCTAATTATGCTTTTAACAGGATCTTGGCACTTATAGACTAGTTTATTATTCCCTACTCTTAACGAGATTTTTCTTTTAAACACATCAATCTTAGCATGGGCAGTAGACAAGAAAGGTCTTCCAAGGATTAAAGGAATCTTAACATCCTCGGGCATATCTAATATAACAAAGTCTACAGGGAAAATAAACTTCTCGATCTTAACTAGCACATTATTAGCAATCCCTTCAGGTCGTTTTACCGTTTTATCAGCCAATTCAATAAGTAACTTAGTCGGTGCTAATTTACCTAGTCCTAGGGTAATGAATGTCTTAAGAGGCATAACACTAACACTAGCTCCTAAGTCAGCTAACACATTATTGAAAGATATATTATTAATCGAACAAGGTAGAGTAAAACTTCCTGGGTCTTTTTCTTTATGAGGCAAGGCTTTTAAATCGGTTGCAGAGTTCCCTTCTTTCATTGTAGCCTTGATCTCTTCTTCAATCTTTGTCTTTTCTTTGAGTAGTCTCCTTAAACTGATTGAAGAATTAAAGAAAAATTCGGGTCTTGCACCATCATTACCATTCAACGATCTTCTAGGCAAGTAAGGAGTGACTTCTTCAGTGGTGCTTATGGCCTTGACATGATCTCTTGGGTTGGTTCAGAATGTAATCCTTCATGGTGATGCTCGAGTCATCATTTATCCTGAAAATAAACAACTTGCACACGAGAGTAGCGGACCGATCAAAGTAAATATCAAAAATCAACTATATTTATCAAATTATAATCGTCGTATTAACAAAAGTTAATGCGCCGTATTTTCGTTACGTTTCAAAATATAATATTTTTGATTCAGAAGATACGCCGTATCGATAGAGGTCGATGCGCCGTATCTGTTTAATTATTCGAAAACTGTTTTTAATTAAAATAATAGATACGCCGTATCTGCTAAAGCAGATGCGTCATATCGCGTTAACGTTTAGAAATTTTTTTTTTATCAAAAATAGATACGCCGTATCTTCGGGAAAAGATGCGTCGTATTACTTTATCGCTTAGAAAAAAATTTCTTATTAAAAACAGATACGCCGTATCTTGGGGAAAAGATGCGTCGTATCGAATTAATTAAACGCGTTGTATTTTATAAAAAATTGAACGCAATACGCCGTATCTGAGAAATCAGATGCGCCGTATCGTTCGATTTAGCTCAGTACAACGATAGCAGAAAACAAAAAATACGAAAAATAAAAACAAATAAAAACACACGAAAATAAACACAAACAAAAGCAAACAAATAACACACAAAAACAGAAAATATGCAAAATAGTACAATGAATGCAAATTAATCTAATACACAACAAAATTAGCGGTTAGATAAAAACTTGATGCGCGTGATGTGTCGTTGCGGTTTAGCAGTTTTAATGCCTACTCAAGTTTTAAATTTATATTTAGCCGACTTATCAATAACACACACACTTAACGAGCAGTGTACCCGGTCAGTATGAATATAATGGTAAGTAGAGTGTCGATCACTAAGAGTGGAACGTATTATCTAGTTATTCTAATCAGTATTTTAATATATTAAGTTAGCTATACAATCTATTCTAACGCAAGGGGGTTCAGCCTGAGAGACTGGCACGATTTTGTTGCAATTAAATAATAAACTAAACCAATAGGCACGAATCAGCAAGTAGCACACACGTACACAGATAAATACTCGAGACAATAAGAGGGCTGTCCTTATGATAAGTAGTTTGTCACTTGTTTTATTGCTAGTGTTATATGAAGTGTATAGTTCGATGCAACGCACCAAGATTAAGTCCTTTCTCGTTGGTTCTAATCTTATCGGCGAGTAAACCCTTAATGATTACTTATGACTATCCCGTTTATCTTTCTCCTACTTTTCTACAGACCATAGAATACATAGGCATCTAATAAACAGGCGAGGGCAGAGGCATGGCGACCCGATCAACGCTCAGCTAGACACAGAGGTTATCAATGCACTAATAAAAGTCACCAATGACATCAACATATAAACTTTAATTAATGAGAAAGCAGTTTTAAGGGAGTGCAACCTTTCCGTTGTCACGTTACACAAGCCACCAATCTTGATGAATTAAAGTTTACTAACACAATAAAACAAAACTACTTAATGAATTAAACATATGCAGCACCTTCTTACAGCTCTTGTATCTTTGATTTGGGTGTGTCTTGTGCTGCTTCCTTGACTGAATTCGTCCTAGGTTTCTGGTCTTCGTCTTCGGTCTTCGGTTATATTATATGTCGTACGAAATTCGTCTGGTCTTGGGGTATTTATAGTTTCTGTCTGAGGGTGAGATGCGGCGCATCTGGTAAGTAGATGCGGCGCATGTACTTAACTTCGCGTGGGGTCCAAGATTATAATATTCAGGAATATTCGTACACCACCAGAAGATGCGGCGTATCTTCATCTTTGGATGCGGCGCATGTCCTCTTGAATCTTGGATCGTATCTGGTGAGATCTTGATAGCGATGCGGCGCATGTCATGAGTGAGATGCGGCGCATCTGGAGCAGATTTGACTTGATCTTGTCCATTTCAGTAGACTCTTCACTTTATGCATGTTTTGCTCCATAATTAGTCCAAAATCGCCAAGTTTCACCAAATGCTTGTTTTCAACTGAGAATTACAAAAGTAAACGATTAAGTATCAATCCTCATACATAATATAGTAAAACAAGTCAAATTAATAGGATAAATGATAGTAATAATATGTACTTATTTGAGTTCATCAAATATCCCCCCACTTGAACTTTACTTGTCCCCAAGTAAACCTTAGAATTATTCTTATGAAAATGTATCCTAAAGGATATTAGGATTTATTTTTATATTTAAGCATGTATTCGTTTTTGTCATAATCACACAACTAAACACTTAACGAATTAGAAGTAGAATAAAAATATTTCGATAAAAGCAAATCTAATCGTTTAACTGTCCAGTCGCGACGAATATTCTATCATAAGCTTGGCAAGTATACACATCTCCTCCACTAAAGCCAAGGAATAACAAGTCTAAAGCGGTAAAAGGGTTTTTAGGATTAAGGGTTAATTATTCTTAATCACTATCGATCTCAAATTCCAGAAAAGGCGACAAAATCACAAATACATGATCGAATCCACGAACACGATACTTGCAATTGCTCAAATCCTTAACTCGAATAGGCTAAAGATAGGTCCAAACTTCACCAATAATAATATATCAAAAAGGGCGACAAAATCATAAATACATAGCTGAATCCACGACTACGATACTTAAGATTGCTCAAATCCCTAATCTCAATAAATCAAAGGTTTGGTTGGATAAAGAATAATACAGGGCATGGATAATATTTGGGATATAAATTGGTGTAAAATAAAAAATAAACAAAACAAATAAATTAAAATCCTAAGTGTGGTTAATCACTATCCCAACCATCCCATGAATAAGACTCATATCATTGAATAACTCACGCTTTATTACTTGAAACACACGCTTTAGGTTGACACGAATTATACTCAACAAGATCTTAATCAAAGAATAAACCTTAGTTGACGTTCCCATAACTGCCAACTCCCATTCAATCCATAGATATAATATACAACAACTAGTGGTGATATCGACCACTTACATAACTTTACATCGTTGGTTTATCAATCTTCCAACTTTTCTTTTTCTTTTTCTTTTCTCATTTTTTCGATTTTTTTTTTTTTTTTTTTTTTTTTTTATTTTTTATTTTTTTTAACATAAACATAGATGTGTAAAATTTCACCACATCACTATAACAATAATTCTGGATAATTTTTCCATACTTTTCATAACTTCAGAAATAACGGTAATAGTGAAAGTAGTAAACACACGAAAAATAAACTCAAAGATATACAATATTTACTTTCACTCCAATTGCATTGTGCAATTTCCCGACCTAACCATAGATAATGAATTACGCACGCGAACACAGGTAATGTAAGGAAACTCACTTTGCCTATAGCAATTAACCAACCACGGATTCTAATCTACAGGGTAGGCTAAGGTTTAAGGTGTAACGAAACATTTTAACAAAGGTGTAAGAAACGAAAGGAATGGCTCTGAGTGTTTTTCTAGGGGTATCTTACTCTAAAAATGAGAGTAACAAAAGGGTTTATACGGGGGTTAACTAACCAGTGTAGTTAGCTAATAACACATAACATATAAGGCTTTTTGGTGTAATCCTAGAAATTTACCAGTTTAGACAAGTCATTCCAATTATATAAATAATACTTATTATGGTGGTCTCGAATAGTATACAAGCCAAGTTCTAAAGTTTACAAGTCACCGGCACACTCATAGATTTGTGAATTTTGAAAAATCACAATTTTTGAAAATAACGTCATGTGTGCAGCTATGCAACTTAGACCTTAAACAAAAACATGCTAAAAAAAATTTTAAATTTTGATATATTAAGCACATTTTAAGCATATTTTGAAAAGTTCAGGACAAGTAAGTGTTAAGTGTTCTAATTATCCAATCCCCCCACTTAAGTTAAACAACGTCCTCGTTGTTTGTATAAAAGGTTAAAAACTGAAAAATAAAAGAATTAGAACAGAAAAACTCCCCTGAGATTTGCTCGGTATGATCCTCCATTAGTAGTAGAGCAAAAATCATCTTTCTTGTGGATTAGAACGTTTAAGCTTCATATTCATGTATCCACAGGAAATGCAGGAATCTATAATACCACCAACACTTTAAAACACACCTATTATTAAGAAAGGTTCAAACTTGCATAACACATTAGTAGTTAGATAAAAATAAAACATAAAAATAAAAATGAAAATCACCAGGTCAGTCGATGCGCCGTATCTTATGGAAAAAGATACGCCGTATCGAGCCTGGAATAATTACGGATCAGAATAGAAGATGCGCCGCATCCTTAACCAGGGATGCGCCGCATTTAAAATAAACTGATAAAAAGTTTTAAATTCGAAAATAAAAAATCCAGAAAAATAAAGATATGACCATTGCAGGAGATGCGTCGCATCTTAGGATGGAGATGCGCCGTATCCTCGGCGGCCTGACTGACTCGACACATAAACAGAATAATAAAAAGATAAATCCGGGTTGTCTCCCGGTAAGCACTTGTCTTTATTCCAGAGTCTTCAAGTTAGACTCACGTTCAGCTCTTTTAATATCGATCATTGAAGGAGTCGGAAACATCGCGCTCCCTCATTGCCAACTCAGTAATATTGAACACTCCTTGCTCGTCCTTGATTTCCACGCCGTTCTTCTTCAGTATCTGTATAAACAAAGTTCCGTCCCTTTCGGGCAGAGATGACAAAATGATAGACGGGAAATTCTTATTATCATATAGGCATAAATAAGCAAGGTGGGGTGGTAGTTCAATAAACATATCATTATTCAAAAACATCTTCTCAACTATTCTCCTACGTTTGTTAATTACTACGCAATCATACCATTCATCATCAGAATCATTAATAACATCGCGTCTAAGTTCGGTAGGTACATTTAGGTCAATAAATTCCTCAAAGTTTTCATGATTAGGATTAGTTGAGTTGTTTTGAATTAATGTTTCTCCCATAAGTCTGGCTTCAAGATCTAGGTACATACGCTCTCTTAATCCTAGCATGTAAACACCTCTAATTATGCTTTTAACAGGATCTTGGCACTTATAGACCAGTTTATTATTCCCTACCCTTAATGAGATTTTTCTTTTAAACACATCAATTTTAGCATGGGCAGTAGACAAGAAAGGTCGACCAAGGATTAAAGGAACCTTAACATCCTCGGGCATATCTAATATAACAAAGTCTACAGGGAAAATAAACTTCTCAATCTTAACTAGCACATTATTAGCAATCCCTTCAGGTCGTTTTACCGTTTTATCAGCCAATTCAATAAGTAACTTAGTTGGTGCTAATTTTCCTAGTCCTAGGGTAGTGAATGTCTTAAGAGGCATAACACTAACACTAGCTCCTAAGTCAGCTAACACATTATTGAAAGATATATCATTAATTGAACAAGGTAGAGTAAAACTTCCTGGGTCTTTTTCTTTATGAGGCAAGGCATTTAAATCGGTTGCAGAGCTCCCTTCTTTCATTGTACCCTTGATATCTTCTTCAATCTTTGTCTTTTCTTTGAGTAGTCTCCTTAAACTGATTGAAGAATTAAAGAAAAATTCGGGTCTTGCACCATCATCACCATTCATCGATCTTCTAGGTATGTTAGAAGTGACTTCTTCAGTGGTGCTTATGGCCTTGACATGATCTCTTGGGTTGGTTTCGGTTGAGCTAGGTAAACTTCCATATCCCCTTTCTTGAAGAACTTTGCTCATTTGACCAATTTGTTGTTCTAATGCTTTGATCGAAGCTCCTTGATTTCTTGTAGTAGTGTCCGTTGAAGCTCGTATTTCTTTGATCATAGCAGTATTCTCTTCATGTCTTTTAGCAGCATCGGCCATAATTTGCTTTAGAGTGTCATCTAAAGTCTGCCTCCTTTCTTGATAAGCGGGATTGAAGTTGTTCTTTTGATAGAATCCCGGTGTAGCTTCCCTAAATCTCCCTGAAGGTCGGAACGGTTGTCCAAATTGGGTGTAATATGCTTCTTCAAATGTCTCACTTTCATTCTTGTTCGGGCAGTCTTTAGTGTAGTGAGGTCCTTCGCACTTTTCACATCCAACTTGGGCAGCATACACTCTTTCATCACGCTTCTTCATCTCTCTACTAATTTTATCCAATTGAGCTTGAATAGCAGCAATCCCGTCAAAATTAGTGCTGCTCTTAGATCTAGTAGAGGTCCCATCGTGCCATTTTTGAGAATGATCAGCAGCTTCTTGGATAGCTTTCCTAGCATTAGTTGCACTCATTTGAGGTACAGCTCCCTTAGCATCCAAAATCTGTCTAGTAGGCACGTCCAGTCCTTGATAAAATAATATTATCTCCTGCATAGGGGTTAGATAGTGTTGAGGACATTTTATCAGTAAATCTTTAAATCGTTCCCAAGCTTGATAAAGAGTTTCATCAGGCTCTTGCTTGAAACTGTTGATAGCCTCCATCTTTTTAGCAGTCCTAGCAGGTGGACAATATCTCTTCAGGAATTTGCTCTTCAAACCTTCCCATGTAGTGATTGAACTAGCAGGTTCATTCCTTAGTCACTTGTTAGCAGCTCCTTTTAGCGAGATTGGAAAGATTCTTAGCATGAGTTGATCGTCAGTGACTCCTTCTGAAGTAAACAAATCTGCAATCTCCAGGACCTTTTCAACATGCTCATTAGCATCCTCATGTTCCGTCCCACTGAAAGCATTCTCTCTGAGCTCTTTGAGAAACTGACCCTTCAACTCAAATTTTGACTTATCATTAAACTTTGGTCTAGCAACTCCTGAAGTGTAATCAGCACGGGTACTGTTCATGTATTCCTCCATAGTAGTGTTTTCGCCCATAGTTTCTGTTTCAACTTCCTCTTTTTCTTCAGAAAAGTAATCAAGCTCGAGTGAACTTGAAAGATCAAAGCTTTTTGTGTTGAAAAGCCTTTTAAGCGAATGTAGGGCTCGTTCAGGATCTTCGAAAGGTTGAATCAAGTTCTTAGTCGAACTCCTGGTCATGCACTTCCTGAAATCAACACAAAAGCATCAGTAGGGTATGCTCAAGAAAGTAATATATCAGAAAATTAACAACGAAAACGGAATACGAAAAATTAAAGTTACTGATAACTGCAGACGATGCGCCGTATCCAAAAAGTTGGATACGCCGTATCTTATAATCGTTAAATTAAATCAGACTTTTATTCAGAAAATAGATACGCCGTTTAGAAATTAGAATGCGCCGTATCAATTTTAATAATCAAAAATCGATATTTATTAAAAATTAAATGCGTCGTATTAACGAAAGTTAATGCGCCGTATTTTCGTTACGATTCAAAATATAAGATTTTTGATTCAAAAGATACGCCGTATCGATAAAAATCGATACGCCGTATCTGTTTAATAATTCGCAAACTGTTTTTAATTAAAATAATAGATACGCCGTATCTGCTAGAGCAGATGCGTCGTATCGCGTTAACGTTTAGAAATTTTTTTTATTAAAAACAGATACGCCGTATCTTGGGGAAAAGATGCGTCGTATCGCTTTATCGCTTAGAAAAAATTTTCTTATTAAAAACAGATACGCCGTATCTTGGGGAAAAGATGCGTCGTATCGAATTAATTAAACGCGTTGTATTTTATAAAAAATTGAACGCAATACGCCGTATCTGAGAAATCAGATGCGCCGTATCGTTCGATTTAGCTCAGTACAACGATAGAAGAACACACAAAAATACGAAAAATTAAAACAAATAAAAACACACGAAAATAAACACAAACAAAAGCAAGCAAATAACACACAAAAACAGAAAATACGCAAAATAGTACAATGAATGCAAATTAAACTAATACACAACAAAATTAGCGGTTAGATAAAAAATTAAAAACCTAATTAAAATACTAATCAAATTAACAGATAATAACAATTCACTCCCCGGCAGCGGCGCCAAAAACTTGATGTGCTGCGTGTGTCGTTGCGGTTTAGCAGTTTTAATGCCTAATCAAGTTTTAAATTTATATTTAGCCGACTTATCAATAACACACACACCTAACGAGCAGTGTACCCGGTCAGTATGAATATAATGGTAAGTAGAGTGTCGATCACTAAGAGTGGAACGTATTATCTAGTTATTCTAATCAGTATTTTAATATATTAAGTTAGCTATACAATCTAATCTAACGCAAGGGGGTTCAGCCTGAGAGACTGGCACGATTTTGTTGCAATTAAATAATAAACTAAACCAATAGGCACGAATCAGCAAGTAGCACACACGTACACAGATAAATACTCGAGACAATAAGAGGGCTGTCCTTATGATAAGTAGTTTGTCACTTGTTTTATTGCTAGTGTTATATGAAGTGTATAGTTCGATGCAACGCACCGTGATTAAGTCCTTTCTCGTTGGTTCTAATCTTATCGGCGAGTAAACCCTTAATGATTACTTATGACTATCCCGTTTATCTTTCTCCTACTTTTCTACAGACCATAGAATACATAGGCATCTAATAAACAGGCGAGGGCAGAGGCATGGCGACCCGATCAACGCTCAGCTAGACACAGAGGTTATCAATGCACTAATAAAAGTCACCAATGACATCAACATATAAACTTTAATTAATGAGAAAGTAGTTTTAAGGGAGTGCAACCTTTCCGTTGTCACGTTACACAAGCCACCAATCTTGATGAATTAAAGTTTACTAACACAATAAAACAAAACTACTTAATGAATTAAACACATGCAGCACCTTCTTACAGCTCTTGTATCTTTGATTTGGGTGTGTCTTGTGCTGCTTCCTTGACTGAATTCGTCCTAGGTTTCTCCTGTTCGGTCTTCGGTTATAATATATGTCACTTCGAATTCGTCTATATAAACTTTATTGTTGCAAATGAAATTCCAAAAGGGCTAACATCCGATGAGAAAAGAAGGTTTCTAACTCGCGCTAGCGAGTATATTTGGGATGAACCTTATGCCTTTAAATTATGTCCTGACAATTTTATACGAAGATGCGTAGATGGTGATGACATCCCAGCAATATTGGCACATTGCCATTCAGGGCCAACGGGGGGACATCACGGTGCAGTCGTCACAAGAAGAAAGATCCTTGATGCGGGATTTTATTGGCCCACTATGTTGGATGATGCAAAAGATTATATAAAAGGATGTGATGCGTGTCAACGATCCGGGAATATAACATCAAGAAACGAAATGCCACAAAATTATATCCATGTGTGTGAAGTTTTCGACATATGGGGATTGGACTTCATGGGACCGTTTCCTGAATCTAAAGGTAATAAATATATTTTGGTTGCTGTTGATTACGTATCAAAATGGGTCGAAGCGCAAGCATTACCAACAAACGACAGCAAGGTAGTACTTAAGTTTTTACAAAGTTTGTTCTCTAGATTTGGAATTCCTAAAGCATTGATTAGTGATAGGGGGACACACTTTTGTAATCATCATCTGGGAAGAGCCTTGCAAAAATATGGAGTATATCATAGGGTTTCCACCGCGTACCATCCTCAATCCAATGGGCAAACTGAAGTAACCAATAGGGCTATAAAGCGAATTCTTGAAAAAACGACTGGATATAATCCAAAAGGGTGGTCTGACAAGTTAAATGATGCTTTATGGGCATTCCGTACAGCCTATAAGACACCAACGGGATGCACTCCATTTCGTCTTGTATACGGAAAAGCATGCCACCTACCGGTCAAAATTGAACAAAGTGCATATTGGGCTTTGACGAATTGTAATATGGATATGGAAGCTGCAACGAAGAACCGTTTCATGGAACTTAATGAACTCTATGAACTAAGAGATGAGGCCTACAAAAATACTAAGATCTACAAAGAAAGAACTAAAAGATGGCATGACTCGAGGTTACGTGGAGATAAAACGTTTACTATTGGAGAGAAAGTGCTACTATTTAATTCTAGATTAAAGATGTATCCTGGTAAACTTAAATCGAGATGGACGGGTCCGTTCGTTGTCAAGAAAGTGTATCCATATGGAACTATTGAAATATGCGACAAAAATGGTTATATATTCAAAGTAAACGGGCAACGTGTGAAGAAATACTTTGATAATAAAATTGAGGATAATGAGAACGAGGTGGTGGAGTTTGAACCTGACGTATTGGAATGAAGAGCTGAACGTGAGTCTAACTTGAAGACTCTGGAATAAAGACAAGTGCTTACCGGGAGATAACCCGGATTTATCTTTTTATTATTCTGTTTATGTGTCGAGTCAGTCAGGCTGCCGAGGATACGGCGCATCTCCATCCTGAGATGCGACGCATCTCCTGCAATGGTCATATCTTATTTTATTTTATTTTTCCGCATTTTTTATTTTCGAATTTAAAACTTTTTATCAGTTTATTTCAATGCGGCGCATCCCTGGTTAAGGATGCGGCGCATCTTTTATTCTGATCCGTATTTATTCCAGGCTCGATACGGCGTATCTTCTTCCATAAGATACGCCGCATCAACTGACCTGATGATTTTAATTTTTAATTTTTATGTTTTATTTTTCCTAACTACTAATGTATTATGCAAGTCGAACCTTTCTTATCTTAGGTGTGTTTTAAAGCCTTGGTGGTATTATAGATTCCTGGATTTCCTGTGGATGCATCTAATATGAAGCTTAAACGTTCTAATCCACAAGAAAGATGATTTTTGCTCTAATACTAATGGAGGATCATACCGAGCAAATCTCAGGGGAGTTTTTCTGTTCTAATTCTTTTATTTTCCAGTTCTTAACCTTTTATACAAACAACGAGGACGTTGTTTAACTTAAGTTGGGGGATTGGAGAATTAGAACACTTAACACTTACTTGTCCTAAACTTTTCAAAATATGCTTAAAATGTGCTTAATATATCAAAACTTTAAAATTTTTTAGCATGTTTTTGTTTAAAGTCTAAGTTGCATAGCTGCACACATGACGTCATTTTCAAAAATTGTGATTTTTCAAAATTCACAAATCTATGAGTGTGCCGGTGACTTGTAAACTTTAGAACTTGGCTTGTATACTATTCGAGACCACCATAATAAGTATTATTTTATATAATTGGAATGACTTGTCTAAATTGGTAAATTTCTAGGATTACACCCAAATAGCCTTTATATGTTTTGTGTTATTAGCTAACTACACTGGTTAGTTAACCCCCGTATAAACCCTTTTGTTACTCTCATTTTTAGAGTAAGATACCCCTAGAAAAACACTCAGAGCCATTCCTTTCGTTTCTTACACCTTTGTTTAAAATGTTTCGTTACACCTTACACCTTAGCCTACCCTATAGATTAGAATCCGTGGTTGGTTAATTGCTATAGGCAAAGTGTGTTTCCTTACATTACCTGTGTTCGCGTGCGTAATTCATTATCTATGGTTAGGTCGGGAAATTGCACAATGCAATTGGAGTGAAAGTAAATATTGTATATCTTTGAGTTTATTTTTCGTGTGTTTACTACTTTCACTATTACCGTTATTTCTGAAGTCATGAAAAGTATGGAAAAATTATCCAGAATTATTGTTTTGGTGATGTGGTGAAATTTTACACATCTATGTTTATGATGTTAAAAAAAAAAAAAAAAAAAAAAAAAAAAAAAAAAAAAAAAAATCGAAAAAATGAGAAAAGAAAAAGAAAAAGAAGAAAGTTGGATGTTTGTATAAACCAACGATGTAAAGTTATGTAAGTGGTCGATATCACCACTAGTTGTTGTATATTATATCTATGGATTGAATGGGAGTTGGCAGTTATGGGAACGTCAACTAAGGTTTATTCTTTGATTAAGATCTTGTTGAGTATAATTCGTGTCTACCTAAAGCGTGTGTTTCAAGTGTTAAGGCGTGAGTTATTCAATGATATGAGTCTTATTCATGGGATGGTTGGGATAGTGATTAACCACACTTAGGATTTTAATTTATTTGTTTTGTTTATTTTTTATTTTACACCAATTTATATCCCAAATATTATCCATACCCTGTATTATTCTTAATCCAACCAAACATTTGATTTATTGAGATTAGGGATTTGAGCAATCTTAAGTATCATAGTCGTGGATTCGGCTATGTATTTATGATTTTGTCGCCCTTTTTGATATATTATTATTGGTGAAGTTTGGACCTATCTTTAGCCTATTCGAGTTAAGGATTTGAGCAATTGCAAGTATCGTGTTCGTGGATTCGATCATGTATTTGTGATTTTGTCGCCTTTTCTGGAATTTGAGATCGATAGTGAATAAGAATAATTAACCCTTAAGCCTAAAAACCCTTTTTACCGCTTTAGACTTGTTATTCCTTGGCTTTAGTGGTGGAGATGTGTATACTTGCCAAGCTTATGATAGAATATTCGTCGCGACTGGACAGTTAAACGATTAGATTTGCTTTTATCAAAATATTTTATTTTACTTCTAATTCGTTAAGTGTTTAGTTGTGTGATTATGACAAAAACGAATACATGCTTAAATATAAAAATAAATCCTAACATCCTTTAGGATACATTTTCATAAGATTAATTCTAAGGTTTACTTGGGGACAAGTAAAGTTTAAGTGGGGGGATATTTGATGAACTCAAATAAGTACATTTTATTACTATCATTTATCCTATTAATTTGACTTGTTTTACTATATTATGTATGAGGATTGATACTTAATCGTTTACTTTTGTAATTCTCAGTTGAAAACAAGCATTTGGTGAAACTTGGCGATTTTGGACCAATTATGGAGCAAAACATGCATAAAGTGAAGAGTCTACTGAAATGGACAAGATCAAGTCAAATCTGCTCCAGATGCGCCATATCTCACTCATGACATGCGCCGCATCGCTATCAAGATCTCACCAGATACGATCCAAGATTCAAGAGGACATGCGCCGCATCCAAAGATAAAGATACGCCGCATCTTCTGGCGGTGTACGAATATTCCTGAATATTATAATCTTGGACCCCACGCGAAGTTAAGTACATGCGCCGCATCTACTCCTTAGATGCGCCGCATCTCACCCTCAGACAGAAACTATAAATACCCCAAAGACCAGACGAATTAAGAGTTCCGAAGTTTTAACCAAAGACCGAAGACCAGAAACCTAGGACGAATTCAGTCAAGGAAGCAGCACAAGACACACCCAAATCAAAGATACAAGAGCTGTAAGAAGGTGCTGCATATGTTTAATTCATTAAGTAGTTTTGTTTTATTGTGTTAGTAAACTTTAATTCATCAAGATTGGTGGCTTGTGTAACGTGACAACGGAAAGGTTGCACTCCCTTAAAACTACTTTCTCATTAATTAAAGTTTATATGTTGATGTCATTGGTGACTTTTATTAGTGCATTGATAACCTCTGTGTCTAGCTGAGCGTTGATCGGGTCGCCATGCCTCTGCCCTCGCCTGTTTATTAGATGCCTATGTATTCTATGGTCTGTAGAAAAGTAGGAGAAAGATAAACGGGATAGTCATAAGTAATCATTAAGGGTTTACTCGCCGATAATATTAGAACCAACGAGAAAGGACTTAATCTCGGTGCGTTGCATCGAACTATACACTTCATATAACACTAGCAATAAAACAAGTGACAAACTACTTATCATAAAGACAGCCCTCTTATTGTCTCGAGTATTTATCTGTGTACGTGTGTGCTACTTGCTGATTCGTGCCTATTGCTTTAGTTTATTATTTAATTGCAACAAAATCGTGCCAGTCTCTCAGGCTGAACCCCCTGGCGTTAGATTAGGTTGTATAGCTAACTTAATATATTAAAATACTGATTAGAATAACTAGATAATACGTTCCACTCTTAGTGATCGACACTCTACTTACCATTATATTCATACTGACTGGGTACACTGCTCGTTAAGTGTGTGTGTTATTGATAAGTCGGCTAAATATAAATTTAAAACTTGAGTAGGCATTAAAACTGCTAAACCGCAACGACACATCACGCACATCAAGTTTTTGGCGCCGTTGTACTGAGCTAAATCGATAAGTATGATCCTCCATTAGTATAAAAGGTTAAAAACTGATAAAAAGTTGATGCGCCAAAAACTTGTCAAATAAACTTATTTTTACCTGAGAATTAGGATAATTATTAGATGTACTGAGCTAAATCGATAAAAGTACATACTTAACCTAATTCTAGAGGTATTGTTCATGTCATCCAATTTAACAACCAAACCGGGTAAGGTAATGAACGAAGTACACATATTGCCAAGGTATTATCTTTACATATTCTATCCATCTCTAGTAGCAAATTTACACCGTTATAGTTCTTATCGCTACTATCACCCACACTTGATCGCAAGTGGGGGGAAAAACACCCTATTGCCTAGTAAATAAGGGTGGAGTCAGGCTCGTGACTCTAACAAAAACAAGCGCTTCTTGGGAGGCAACCCATGCTTGTCTTTTATTTTGTTTTTAGTTTATTTTTATTTTCGTATTTCTGTCAGTTGGTCAATACGGCGCATGCACTTTTAGTGGATGCGGCGTATTAGTTACAGGAAGTTGATGCGGCGTATCCAATATTCCATGGATACGGCGCATCGACACTCTGGCCTGTAATTTCCCGTAGTTTTATTTTCCTAACCAATGATTAACGAGATGTTCTCGAGTCTATTTTTTTCTGTGGTCTCTATATATTTACAGGTCTGGACGAATGAAGATGTTGATGAACTCCCACATTTTATATGCTTGCATTCTTACATGATGGATCATACCGAGCAAATCTCAGGGGAGTTCTCCGTTCTAATTCTTTCTATCCCTTGTTTTTAATTTTAAATACAAACAACGAGGACGTTGTTTAACTTAAGTGGGGGGATGGAGAATTAGAACGTTAATTGTCCTAAATTTTCAAAAATATGCTTTAATCTATGCTTAATTATCAAAATTTAATTTTTTTTAGCATGTTTTTGTTTAATCTAAGTTGCATAGCTGCACACATAACCTTATTTTCAAAAATTGTGAACTTATCAAAATTCACAAATCTATGAGTGTGCCGGTGACTTGTAAACTTTAGAACTTGGCTTGTATACTATTCGAGACCACCATAAAGAGTATTATTGATATAATTGGAGTGACTTGTCTAACTTGGTAAATTTCTAGGATTACACCCAAAAAGCCTATAAATTTTATGTGTTATAAACTAACTACGCTGGTTAGTTAACCCCCGTATAAACCCTTTGTTTACTCTCATTTTTAGAGTAAGATACCCCTAGAAAAACCCTTAGAGCCATTCCTTTCGTTTCTTACACCAATGTTTAAAATGTTTCGTTACACCCTTACACCTTAGCCTACCCTGTAGATTAAAGTCCGTGGTTAGTTACTTTAGGCAAAGTGTGTTTCCTTACAATTAACTGTGTTCGCGTGCGTAATTCATTATCTATGGTTAGGTCGGGAAATTGCACAATGCAATTAGAGTGAAAGTAGATATTGTATATTTTGAGTCTTGATTTTCGTGTGTTTACTACTTTCACTATTACCGTTATTTCTGAAGTCATGAAAAGTATAAAAAAATTATCCAGAGTTATCGTTATAGTGAAGTGGTGAAATTTTACACATCTATGTTTATGTTAGTAGTTTTTAAAAAAAAAAAAAAAAAAAAAAAAAAATCGAAAAAATGAGAAAAGAAAAAGAAAGAAGAAGTTGGAAGTTTGTTTATACCAACATTGTAAAGTTATGTAAAGTTATCATTATTGTTGTTGTACTATATTTATGGATTGCAAGGGAGTTGGACGTTATGGGAACGCCAACTAAGGCTTATTTTGTGATGATGATTAAGATTTAATTGAGTCTAATTCGTGTCTACCCAAAGCGTGAGTTTCAAGTGTCAAAGCGTGAGTTAGTCAATGATATGAGTCTTATTCATGGGATGGTTGGGAAAGTGATTAACCACACTTAGGATTTTAATCTATTTGTTTTGTTTATTTTTCATTTTACACCAATTTATATCCCAAATATTATCCATACCCTATATCATTCTTCATCCAAACCTTTGATTTATTGAGATTAGGGATTTGAGCAATCTTAAGTATCGTAGTCGTGGATTCGACTATGTATTTATGATTTTGTCGCCCTTTTTGATATAATATTATTGGTGAAGATTACTTAGTCCTATCTTTAGCCTATTCGAGTTAAGGAATTGAGCAATTGCGAGTATCGTGGTCGTGGATTCGATCATGTATTTGTAATTTTGTCGCCTTTTCTGGAATATGAAATCGATAGAGATTAAAAAGGATGATCAACCCTTAACCAAAAAAACCCTTTTTACCGCTTTAGACTTGTTACTCCTTAGCTTTAGTGGGGGAGATGTGTATCCTTGCCAAGCGTACGATAGAATATTCGTCACGACTGGACAGTTAAACGATTAGATTTGCTTTTATCAAAATATTTTATTTTGTTTCTAATTCGTTAAGTGTTTGGTTGTGCAATTATGATAAAACGAATAAATGCTTAATTGTAAAAATACATCCTATTTAGGATACATTTTCATAAGTTTAAATCTAAGGTTTACTTGAGGACAAGTAAAGTTCAAGTGGGGGGATATTTGATAACATCAAATAAGTACATATTATTAGCATCATTATCCCGTTTATATTGCTCATTTTATACTATTATGTGTGAGATTTGGTACTTAATCATTTACTTTTGTAAATCTCAGTAATATCAGAGCAATTGGAGAAAGTTATGGAAAAAGATGTGTTTTGGAGCAAAAACGAAGATATTGAAGAATGCCTACTGATCAGACACTCAATACGGCGTATCAACGCTAATTAGATACGCCGTATCCATATACTTAGAAGAGTTCAAGACCTTGCCTGACTTTGATGCATACGGCGTATCCATCTTTGGGAATACGCCGTATATGAAACTTGGTCGATTTGAAGAATACGGCGTATCGGATTCTATGAATACGCCGTATAGAAGCCCTAGATATTTGAAGACCAAGACGGGATTACATCGAATGCGGCGCATCCTATCCTTGAGATACGTCGTATATGAGCCTTAACCGATAAATCAAGTGAAGAATCGAAGCCAAATGAAGAAATAATGTTTACGTAACAACTTTAGAAGATGCTTCACTGTTTTGGTCATAAAATCTTCATCCGGACTCCGTTTTAGTTGATTCAAGCGGCCATGCGAAGAGAAAAAGAAAATCTATCTGATTCTGAAGGAGATGCGGTGCATAGGGCTTTTAGATGCGCCGTATCGGGGTCGAACAGCAGACTATGTTTTTGGAAATTACTTGGAGGCTACTCTTGCTTAATCCTATAAATACCAAAGCCCTTGCACGACTTTGGAGGACCATTATCAGTGGGGAACAGCCCCAAATCGTCCCCAACACCTTCTCCATCCACCATTGAAGATCGACGAAGAACATCTCCATACTTATCTTTGTGTATCATTCGGTTAGCATAATAAATTTGTCTATGGATTTCTTATGTTTAATTTTTATGTATACTTTATCTTTTGCTGAGATTATGGGCTAACGCCCTTAGGTGTTAGCCATGTTTATGAAGTTTTATTAGTTTTTATGATTTTGTCGATGTGTTTGCTTTGTTATTGGATTGGGTGCTTGTCGATAAAAACTCGTTTATTGCTTATAACTAGTAGAAGTCTATGTAACTAGGTTATGATCCTTTTAACTTTAATTGATGTGACTTAACTACCTGTAATTGTGGTTGCTTAGGTTGAGTTATATGCGTGTTAACCCGAATCTCTATTAGGAATCATTGTTTGGCATAAACGGAACGTGTCTACAACCTAATAGGACTAGTAGCGTGTAATACCGAACTAGGTTAGATGGTTTAAAGCAATAAGTTAGTATTGATGCTAGAAGAGTCACTATGATCATGTCCTCTTTCCCACCATGATGGTTGGTTATTTAATCGTGACAGGATTAATAATCGGATTGGCGACAAAACAATTGAATGAATTAAAACAAGTAGACATAAGCATGTATAACTATAAAATGGATTAGACTTGGCTAACCCGTTCTTCCTATCTATCTTCATCTATCTTTAATTTGCTTTTAATTAGTTTAATATTTATTTTCTCGTATTTAGTTTAATTAAACACACAAAATCGTGATAGCCTCTCAGGCTAAAACCCCAAAAATATTTACTTGCTTTCTAGGTTAGTTAGTTTAGTAATTAGAATACCTTTAGATCACTTTAGCTTCGCTCCTAGTGAACGACCCTTGCTTACCTAAAAACTATCTACATTGATCGGGTACACTGCTCGTGAGTGTTTAGAGTCTATAGGTTAGTTCAGCAATAAATAAATTTAAAACTTGGTAGTTTATTATAGACCCTAAAAAAACACATCAAGTTTTTGGCGCCGTTGCCGGGGAAAAACACTTCTAAACATCCCATGAATTCGTCCTAGATTATATGTACATACTTACTCCTAGGATAATTATTCGACTAAAAATTTAAATTAATCTAATACACAAAAGATAGGAAGAACAGGTAATGTAAGGAAACTCACTTTGCCAAGTCACTGCCTCCTTGACTGAATTCGTCCTAGGTTTAAGTGTGTGATTTAAGTGTGTGATAAGGAATAATAACAAGCAGTTTTTGGCGCCGTGATAAAAGTACATACTTACTCCTAGGATAATTATTATATGTACTTATTCGATGCGCCAAAAACTTGTAATTCTCAGTATTAAAATAAACTGATAAAAAGTTTTAAATTCGAAAAGTAAAAAATAAATGCAGAAAAATAAAGATATGACCATTGCAGGAGATGCGTCGCATCTTAGGATGGAGATGCGCCGTATCCTCGGCGGCCTGACACAAAAATAAAACGAAATAAAGGATAGGATGCGTCGCATCTGTTTACCAGATGCGGCGCATGTGGTTACCAAACAGACTGATAACAGTCTGCTGTAAAATGACTCGTTCCACGGTTTGATCTCTCACGTCCTCTCGTACTCTCATGCTGAACTTAATTCCAGTCTTCATCAAATATAACAAGAAACATAAACTGAAACATTAAATATATACACGAGAATAGTGATCAGTACAATCCAAAAAATAATAATAATATGTGGAACAATGTCAGTAAAATCAAGAGAGTAAGATCATGGGTGAGTGAGGTCGTCTGGATGGGTCCCGGAAGTGCTGGCTCCATCAGTCCTCTGGCGGACTCTGCGCTCGTATGCACGTGTCACTCCCGCAACATGAGTACCATCTGAACGGGTGTGGGTAATACCCTGCTGCTCCAATAGTCTGCTCATACTCATAACCAGCCACTCTGAATCTCTCCTCATACCATCAACAATCCCTCTCAACGCTCTCAACTCCCCCTCGACTGCCTCGACTCTCTGACCCATGGTGCGTACAGGGACTGGTGGGGGTACTGGTGCCTGCGGCTCCTCCTGATGGGCTGGAGCAGCAGCCGGAGGTCCCTGAGGGCCTCCCTGCTCCGCCTCTGGTCCTGCAGCTCTGGCGGGCCCTAATGCTAACCAAACGTACTCTCCCATAGCCTGCTGGCATATCCCAAGCCTAACCAAGTAATCCCTATCAATAGCCGGGAGATGGGTCACTACAACCTCCAGCCCCGCTGGAATCTCCGCTCCAATGACTCCAAAATGGCGGGCCAGCCGAGAAACAAAATGCCCGCCAGTCATCTGGCTCCTCCGATCTCTCCCTGCAGCTGATCGGTGGAGGTAGTGTGCCAAAAAATGGGGGATGTTCACCGACAACCCCTCATCCATGCTCCTAAGGAGGAAGTGGTCCAGAGTGGTCACCTTCTCAGGTGACTGACCCCTCCCAGCAATGGTAAGTGCAATCAGCCTGTGGCACAGCCTCCTCATCGGCTCCCTGATCAAAGTGTATGAGGGGGTGGAAGTAGTGATATCACCCCCCGAAGAAATCCTATCCCAGTAATCACTGAATAATCCTCTGTCAGGGACCGCCCGCAAACTATCATCCCAATATCTATCAAACCCATCTGACTCAAGCTCCTCAGCTGTATGCAGACCCATGGCCAAAATAAACTGCCTCATCGACATCTGCCTATGCACCCCTCCTAACCTGAACACCAGAGTGTCAGCTGTATCAATCTCCAAATCCGTCTCCTTGTAATGAATCGTGCTAAAGAACTCCAACATAAGCTCCCTGATAAGAGGCTCATCGATCCTGAACAGTCTCTCCCAAGCACTAGACCTGAACACCACCTCCTCATCATCTCCAGTGACTACCATCTCCATCCTATGCTGTAAACTCTCAGCAGCATGCCCAGCTCCAATCAATCCCACATCATCGAAATCCAAAGCCTGTACCCTGAATATCCTCCTAAAGTAAATCGACTCAAGTCTCCGTAAGTAGTCCTCCACAGTGCCAGGGGTTAGACCCATATCCTCGAATCGTAACCACTGGTGTCTTTGTGCTGCTTCTGGTAGTGCCATCTGAAATAAATTTTCAAAGTTAGTAAGCAGTCTCCTAGATAGGTAGATACGGCGCATGTGATTTAATCAGTGCGGCGTATCTGCATGAAATATAAGAGATGCGGAGCAATAGATGAGATACGGCGTATTGGGATACGTCGTATCTAGATTAGGCAATACGGCGTATCTAGAGTTTTATTAATTTGGAAAAGGTCGTTATGCCGCATCAATTAACCTAGATGCATCGCATCTAAAAGCATATCAGTATAAATAAAGGGGGTCAGGCAGACTTTTCAAGAATCCGTGTCCGTGACTTAAACTATCACTAAATATCACAGTATCATATACTCCGTATATCAGTTCTAAAGGCTCATCACATGTTACTAATCCACCTTCCCGCTAAATATTCAAAACCGAATTCATTTTGTCAAATTTTCGTTCAAATCAAACTAGCCTAGAAATTCGATTATCAACGCAAGTTAAGTACGGGGAAGATCATCTATTACTAGCTCTAATCATTTCTATATCATTTAAGCACGAATCGAATTAACCACATAAAAGCCCTAATTTTCATATTAACCAAGATTAAATCGAAATGGAATAATTACCTTAATTTGATGATTAGGAGATGGATTATAGATCGGATTAGAGGTGGATTTAGGAAAAATGATCGGAATTAGAGTATAACTTTTAGTGTGTGTAAGTTCTTAACTGTGTGTGTTCATGCGGTAAAGATTTTAGATCCGGCGCATTCCCGTCGTATTTATAGGGCAAAGAGATGCGCCGTATTGGAAATTGGGATGCGCCGTATCTATTTATTTTCGTTGACTAGTCAATGAATCCTAGTTGGTCAGAGATACGGCGCTTTGGATAATTAGATCCGCCGTATCGCTAAGTTAGTAAACGAAATTTAAATAAGGAACGTACCTTGGCCTCCGCAACACGATTCTATATACACCAAATTGGGGTAAAACGGTTACACCATACGATATAAATGAATTCAAAATAAGAGCAATAGGTATAAACGTTTTATTAACAATTGTAATCTTATAGTTTAGAGGATAAGAATTTATTCCGAGGTTAGGAACAAATATCGTTTTTAAGCATACATAATTAAGATTACAATTTGAATCGGATGTATTATACGGATAGATAAAATTGAGATTATGATGTAGAGAACTTCCCTTTGGGTTGGTTGCATAATCGAAGAGGTTTCGTTTGATCACTCCAGCTAGCTTCTCTTGGTTTGGTTCAGAATGTAATCCTTCATGGTGATGCTCGAGTCATCATTTATCCTGAAAATAAACAACTTGCACACGAGAGTAGCGGACCGATCAAAGTAAATATCAAAAATCAACTATATTTATCAAATTATAATCGTCGTATTAACAAAAGTTAATGCGCCGTATTTTCGTTACGTTTCAAAATATAAGATTTTTGATTCAGAAGATACGCCGTATCGATAGAGGTCGATGCGCCGTATCTGTTTAATTATTCGAAAACTGTTTTTAATTAAAATAATAGATACGCCGTATCTGCTAAAGCAGATGCGTCGTATCGCGTTAACGTTTAGAAATTTTTTTTTATCAAAAATAGATACGCCGTATCTTGGGGAAAAGATGCGTCGTATCGCTTTATCGCTTAGAAAAATTTTCTTATTAAAAACAGATACGCCGTATCTTGGGGAAAAGATGCGTCGTATCGAATTAGTTAAACGCGTTGTATTTTATAAAAAATTGAACGCAATACGCCGTATCTGAGAAATCAGATGCGCCGTATTGTCACAATTCGCATTTTCGGGTTTTTATTATGCACGAGAGTTCATTATTTCAATTTACGTATGTTCGTTTATTTAATTAATGTCACCACTCAGTCTTAACTACGAAACATATACCCGATACTCCAGACAATGATCCTAATAAATTTTTGTACTAGTTTTAATAATATAAAGTTTATATTATTATTTTACCCGGTGTTATTACACCAATTGCTATAATTATCTTTAAGGGATTATAACTCCGTCAGATTACGACAAATTAACCTGACAATTATTCCGATACCCAAATTTTATCAGTAACATCATTTTACAATTTTTACAACTTCGTCGTATTTTATTTCGCTTCGTTAACATTTATTTCAAGATAACTTGGTACCCGATAACACCCAAATTATACACAAAGATTACTAACTCATACAATATTATACACAAAATATCTTACTTGTCCCATTTTTCTTCCCTAATCCACGCCCCACCCCATGTGACATTTCCCATTTTTCTTGGACAATTCATCTCACATTTAATAAAGTTAGTACACATGCTTTTTGAATTCATTTTACACAATACATTATACATTCATTTTACTAGCTCAAACAAGATCAAAACCCATCTTTTTTTCTCATCATATCCCACGGCCAACCATAGAACAAGAAGAAGGATCCACCAAATTTTCATGTTCAAGTGTTAATCTTACTCCATTTGCTATCCTAGTTGAGGATTTGTGATCAAAACACTAAGTTACTACACATTTTCTCATCAAATCCTTCCAATATTGTAAGTAAACTTCAAGAACATTATTTTGATCTTTTCATACTTCATTTTATTCATGTATTAATGTATTTTCAAGTTATATTAGTGATTGATCATGCAAATATACAAGTTATCTATACCACTTTAATTATTTTTATCATAAACACTAGATCTACTAGTTTTATTATCATATTCATGAGATCCACCATTTTGGTGGTGATTAGGAACCCATGACACCCTAAGAAGGTGTATGGTAGGATTAGAGTACTTGTGGAGTGGATTTGAAGTGGAATAAACAAGTCTTGAAACGTAAAAATGATTTTTGAACAAAGTAGAAAACCCGCTGTCCCAAAAGTGAAAATCTGGAAAACTCAGAAATTTACGAACCATTTTGGTCTCAATATTCAGAAAATACATTCAAAAACGAAACCGTGAGCGCAAGAATCACTAAAAACCGACTTATAACGAAGAAGTTATGAGTTATTAAAGTTACGCGACGAAAACTATTATTTCAGAAAATTAGTTGCTGTCATCCGAATTGTAATGGACAGAACGAGTCATTAAACGCGATCTAGGGGAGCCGAGCTACTAGAAATATGTTAGTTTACATTTTGACGAACCCGTGGATATAAAGAACGTTGAAAACGAGCTAGTAACGACCGAGATATGAATTTTTGAAGATCCGACGAACTATATTATTTTGACAGCACCTTTTCTAAAAGGAGTTTTTAGTACAAAAACTAGTATTTTTATAAGTTGTAACATTGATAGCCGATTATCTAATTGATTGAGGCGTGGTTGATCAAAAGTCAAATGAAACGATATTTAGATATTGTTACAAGGTTTTCAAAAACGTCAAGTTTGATCACTAACACTTAACGTGCAATATTTCACGACTAGTTTTACAAGGCCATTTTGGCTTATTTTCACAAGTTACGAAAAGTATTATTTTGCGGCGAAACTATTATATTTGATTATATAATACCAAATAAGGATCATTGAGTACCATTTCACTATATATAAACGAGAAGTAATTTATAACTGGCCGAGACGTCAAAAATGTAGTTTTCAACGATAAACATTATTTTCAAAACTAACGAGTGGTATCGTTAACATACGTATTTGCATGTGTAGCATTGTTTCATTTGCTTACCTTAGATCATATCATTCATATTAGGTCGCGGTTAGAGATCGAGCCTCATTCCATCATATTCACTATTGTCATTGTGCTATCGCACCAGGTGAGTCATAGCCCCACTTTTACTCTTTAATACTTGTTTTAAACTCTTTGGGGGAGATACATGCTTAAACTATTTGCTTTTACTCAAGACGATTTTACTCATATGCTATGCTATACTTTTATACACTTAAACATGATGTGTAGTTTTATTGCGATATATGACTTAATGTGGAAAACTATTCTATACGCTATATTCTTTCACCACTGTTTAACTCCTGGATGGAGCCGACGGAGAGGTATTGATAGTACTATCGGGTTGACACCCCCACCCTTTGCCTACGATTCATGGCCTTGGGTGAATATAATCCAGCTATGAAGCATTCTTGCTTATTCTTGTCGTGAGGTTCAGTAGGCTATTAAACTTTACATTAAGCGTGCATATATCGTATACACATTTGACTTAATCATACTATATGTTAGCAGTGGGTTGTAAACACACAGGTTGCGAGTCTTGTATGGCCGGGGCTTGGAACTGAGTGGATTTACAATGCCTTTGCTGTGGAAACATTCTTTGAAGGCTTTTTCAACTATTTTAATACAAACTCTATGAACTCACCAACCTCGTGTTGACACTTTAGCATGTATTTTCAGGAACTAAGCAATAGCACGCTACTGGAGGCTTTTGGCAAGGCATGGCATGGCATGGTCATAGAAGACTCTGATAAAACATTTGGGACCGCTTAACTTATTTTATGGGCCAACTTCCGCACCACTTTTCATAATGTAAATTTAACACTTTTGACTTCTCAAATATATTCTAAATGATTGATGTGAAAACCGTTCTTTACACTTGTGTTATGATACCAATTGAGTTGCACCCCAGCGATGTGTAAGCTTCCGCTGGACCCGATTTTGGGGGTGTGACAGATTGGTATCAGAGCCTTGGCTATAGAGAACTGGGTAACTTTAAAACCTAAACTATAGCTACATTTACGAAAACTTAACCCTATGACCGCCACGTGCCTGCCTGCCAAGCTGATGCCTCACATGTGGTTTGTTTGCTGACACATTTGCTGAGATTTGTGTCGTATTATCAGATTAACTATACCTTCTTATTTTCATTGATTACTATAACATAAGCATGCTCACATATCATACACGTCATAGCGTTACACCTTTTTCTTTACGTAGTTTCATCATTCGACCTCGAGTTTGGTCACTTGCCTTAGTCTTTTGAAACGTCCTTTAGATGTGAAGGACATAGTATTAGTATAACTAAGCTGAGTATTTCAGAATTCATTGAACCTCGGTAGAATATAGACTGGTCATCTATATTCGACCCGGGATAGTGAGACATAGCCTGACCACCTATGTCTGACTCAGAGATGAATTTTGCAATACTGAGAGTAGTTATAATAGAATTATGTCCAGATTGATTTGATTGATGTAAGCAATTCCAAAATCGAGCCAATCTTTCAAAAGACCTCATTTCAGGATGTTGAATCCATTATTTTTGGCAACTTGTTTCCTAGCTTGATCCAGTGACAGTTCTTGTTTGATGAGTTGCGAAAATCAAGCTAAGAGCCAAGTTGTTACCCCAGCCGATTCTGTTTAATCTCATGACAGTTCTTGTTTGATGAGTTGTGAGATTAAATTTGAATCGACAACCTAAACCGATTTAGCCTAATCCCATGACAGTTCTTGTTTGATGAGTTGTGGGATTAAGTAAAAATCGGTTACCTTAAGGTCTTTTGAAGGTTACGCTCGAGGATGGAAAAGTTTGCCTCATCAAATCTGACCAGGAGAACGTGCGTGCGCAGAACGAACGAGCTGAATTCAGGGACTGAATTCCTTTAACGGGTGGAGACTGTCACAATTCGCATTTTCGGGTTTTTATTATGCACGAGAGTTCATTATTTCAATTTACGTATGTTCGTTTATTTAATTAATGTCACCACTCAGTCTTAACTACGAAACATATACCCGATACTCCAGACAATGATCCTAATAAATTTTTATACTAGTTTTAATAATATAAAGTTTATATTATTATTTTACCCGGTGTTATTACACCAATTGCTATAATTATCTTTAAGGGATTATAACTCCGTCAGATTACGACAAATTAACCTGACAATTATTCCGATACCCAAATTTTATCAGTAACATCATTTTACAATTTTTACAACTTCGTCGTATTTTATTTCGCTTCGTTAACATTTATTTCAAGATAACTCGGTACCCGATAACACCCAAATTATACACAAAGATTACTAACTCATACAATATTATACACAAAATATCTTACTTGTCCCATTTTTCTTCCCTAATCCACGCCCCACCCCATGTGACATTTCCCATTTTTCTTGGACAATTCATCTCACATTTAATAAAGTTAGAAAACATGCTTTTTGAATTCATTTTACACAACACATTATACATTCATTTTACTAGCTCAAACAAGATCAAAACCCATCTTTTTTTCTCATCATATCCCACGGCCAACCATAGAACAAGAAGAAGGATCCACCAAATTTTCATGTTCAAGTGTTAATCTTACTCCATTTGCTATCCTAGTTGAGGATTTGTGATCAAAACACTAAGTTACTACACATTTTCTCATCAAATCCTTCCAATATTGTAAGTAAACTTCAAGAACATTATTTTGATCTTTTCATACTTCATTTTATTCATGTATTAATGTATTTTCAAGTTATATTAGTGATTGATCATGCAAATATACAAGTTATCTATACCACTTTAATTATTTTTATCATAAACACTAGATCTACTAGTTTTATTATCATATTCATGAGATCCACCATTTTGGTGGTGATTAGGAACCCATGACACCCTAAGAAGGTGTATGGTAGGATTAGAGTACTTGTGGAGTGGATTTGAAGTGGAATAAACAAGTCTTGAAACGTAAAAATGATTTTTGAACAAAGTAGAAAACCCGCTGTCCCAAAAGTGAAAATCTGGAAAACTCAGAAATTTACGAACCATTTTGGTCTCAATATTCAGAAAATACATTCAAAAACGAAACCGTGAGCGCAAGAATCACTAAAAACCGACTTATAACGAAGAAGTTATGAGTTATTAAAGTTACGCGACGAAAACTATTATTTCAGAAAATTAGTTGCTGTCATCCGAATTGTAATGGACAGAACGAGTCATTAAACGCGATCTAGGGGAGCCGAGCTACTAGAAATATGTTAGTTTACATTTTGACGAACCCGTGGATATAAAGAACGTTGAAAACGAGCTAGTAACGACCGAGATATGAATTTTTGAAGATCCGACGAACTATATTATTTTGACAGCACCTTTTCTAAAAGGAGTTTTTAGTACAAAAACTAGTATTTTTATAAGTTGTAACATTGATAGCCGATTATCTAATTGATTGAGGCGTGGTTGATCAAAAGTCAAATGAAACGATATTTAGATATTGTTACAAGGTTTTCAAAAACGTCAAGTTTGATCACTAACACTTAACGTGCAATATTTCACGACTAGTTTTACAAGGCCATTTTGGCTTATTTTCACAAGTTACGAAAAGTATTATTTTGCGGCGAAACTATTATATTTGATTATATAATACCAAATAAGGATCATTGAGTACCATTTCACTATATATAAACGAGAAGTAATTTATAACTGGCCGAGACGTCAAAAATGTAGTTTTCGACGATAAACATTATTTTCAAAACTAACGAGTGGTATCGTTAACATACGTATTTGCATGTGTAGCATTGTTTCATTTGCTTACCTTAGATCATATCATTCACATTAGGTCGCGGTTAGAGATCGAGCCTCATTCCATCATATTCACTATTGTCATTGTGCTATCGCACCAGGTGAGTCATAGCCCCACTTTTACTCTTTAATACTTGTTTTAAACTCTTTGGGGGAGATACATGCTTAAACTATTTGCTTTTACTCAAGACGATTTTACTCATATGTTATGCTATACTTTTATACACTTAAACATGATGTGTAGTTTTATTGCGATATATGACTTAATGTGGAAAACTATTCTATACGCTATATTCTTTCACCACTGTTTAACTCCTGGATGGAGCCGACGGAGAGGTATTGATAGTACTATCGGGTTGACACCCCCACCCTTTGCCTACGATTCATGGCCTTGGGTGAATATAATCCAGCTATGAAGCATTCTTGCTTATTCTTGTCGTGAGGTTCAGTAGGCTATTAAACTTTACATTAAGCGTGCATATATCGTATACACATTTGACTTAATCATACTATATGTTAGCAGTGGGTTGTAAACACACAGGTTGCGAGTCTTGTATGGCCGGGGCTTGGAACTGAGTGGATTTACAATGCCTTTGCTGTGGAAACATTCTTTGAAGGCTTTTTCAACTATTTTAATACAAACTCTATGAACTCACCAACCTCGTGTTGACACTTTAGCATGTATTTTCAGGAACTAAGCAATAGCACGCTACTAGAGGCTTTTGGCAAGGCATGGCATGGCATGGTCATAGAAGACTCTGATAAAACATTTGGGACCGTTTAACTTATTTTATGGGCCAACTTCCGCACCACTTTTCATAATGTAAATTTAACACTTTTGACTTCTCAAATATATTCTAAATAATTGATGTGAAAACCGTTCTTTACACTTGCGTTATGATACCAATTGAGTTGCACCCCAGCGATGTGTAAGCTTCCGCTGGACCCGATTTTGGGGGTGTGACACGTATCGTTCGATTTAGCTCAGTACAACGATAGCAGAACACACAAAAATACGAAAAATAAAAAAAAACAAATAAAAACACACGAAAATAAACACAAATAAAAACAAACAAATAACACACAAAAACAGAAAATATGCAAAATAGTAAAATGAATGCAAATTAATCTAATACACAACAAAATTAGCGGTTAGAAAAAAAAATTAAAACCTAATTAAAATACTAATCAAATTAACAGATAATAACAATTCACTCCCCGGCAGCGGCGCCAAAAACTTGATGCGCGTGATGTGTCGTTGCGGTTTAGCAGTTTTAATGCCTACTCAAGTTTTAAATTTATATTTAGCCGACTTATCAATAACACACACACTTAACGAGCAGTGTACCCGGTCAGTATGAATATAATGGTAAGTAGAGTGGCGATCACTAAGAGTGGAACGTATTATCTAGTTATTCTAATCAGTATTTTAATATATTAAGTTAGCTGTACAACCTATTCTAACGCAAAGGGGTTCAGCCTGAGAGACTGGCACGATTTTGTTTGCAATTAAATAATAAACTAAACTCATAGGCACGAATCAGCAAGTAGCACACACGTACACAGATAAATACTCGAGACAATAAGAGGGCTGTCCTTATGATAAGTAGTTTGTCACTTGTTTTATTGCTAGTGTTATATGAAGTGTATAGTTCGATGCAACGCACCGAGATTAAGTCCTTTCTCGTTGGTTCTAATCTTATCGGCGAGTAAACCCTTAATGATTACTTATGACTATCCCGTTTATCTTTCTCCTACTTTTCTACAGACCATAGAATACATAGGCATCTAATAAACAGGCGAGGGCAGAGGCATGGCGACCCGATCAACGCTCAGCTAGACACAGAGGTTATCAATGCACTAATAAAAGTCACCAATGACATCAACATATAAACTTTAATTAATGAGAAAGTAGTTTTAAGGGAGTGCAACCTTTCCGTTGTCACGTTACACAAGCCACCAATCTTGATGAATTAAAGTTTACTAACACAATAAAACAAAACTACTTAATGAATTAAACATATGCAGCACCTTCTTACAGCTCTTGTATCTTTGATTTGGGTGTGTCTTGTGCTGCTGCCTTGACTGAATTCGTCCTAGGTTTCTCCTGTTCGGTCTTCGGTTATAATATCTTGCGTACGAAATTCGTTTGGTCTTGGGGTATTTATAGTTTCTCTCTGAGGGTGAGATGCGGCGCATCTAAGGAGTAGATGCGGCGCAAGTACTTAACTTCGCGTGGGGTCCAAGATTATAATATTCAGGAATATTCGTACACCGCCAGAAGATGCGGCTTATCTTCATCTTTGGATGCGGCGCATCTCCTGCAATGGTCATATCTTTATTTTTCTGCATTTATTTTTTACTTTTCGAATTTAAAACTTTTTATCAGTTTATTTTAATGCGGCGCATCCCTGGTTAAGGATGCGGCGCATCTTTTATTCTGATCCGTATTTATTCCAGGCTCGATACGGCGTATCTTCTTCCATAAGACACGGCGCATCGACTGACCTGATGATTTTCATTTTTAATTTTTATGTTTTATTTTTCCTAACTACTAATGTATTATGCAAGTTGAACCTTTCTTATCTTAGGTGTGTTTTAAAGCCTAGTGGTATTTTAGATTCCTGCATTTCCTGTGGATGCATCGAATATGAAGCTTAAACGTTCTAATCCACAAGAAAGATGATTTTTGCTCTAATACTAATGGAGGATCATACCGAGCAAATCTCAGGGGAGTTTTTCTGTTCTAATTCTTTTATTTTCCAGTTTTTAACCTTTTATACAAACAACGAGGACGTTGTTTAACTTAAGTGGGGGGATTGGAGAATTAGAACACTTAACACTTACTTGTCCTAAACTTTTCAAAATATGCTTAAAATGTGCTTAATATATCAAAATTTAAAATTTTTAGCATGTTTTTGTTTAAAGTCTAAGTTGCATAGCTGCACACATGACGTTATTTTTAAAAAATTGTGATTTTTCAAATTTCACAAATCTATGAGTGTGCCGGTGACTTGTAAACTTTAGAACTTGGCTTGTATACTATTCGAGACCACCATAATAAGTATTATTTTATATAATTGGAATGACTTTTCTAAATTGGTAAATTTCTAGGATTACACCCAAAAAGCCTTTATATGTTATGTGTTATTAGCTAACTACACTGGTTAGTTAACCCCCGTATAAACCCTTTTGTTACTCTCATTTTTAGAGTAAGATACCCCTAGAAAAACACTCAGAGCCATTCCTTTCGTTTCTTACACCTTTGTTTAAAATGTTTCGTTACACCTTACACCTTAGCCTACCCTGTAGATTAAGATCCGTAGTTGGTTAATTGCTATAGGCAAAGTGTGTTTCCTTACATTACCTGTGTTCGCGTGCGTAATTCATTATCTATGGTTAGGTCGGGAAATTGCACAATGCAATTGGAGTGGAAGTAAATATTGTATATCTTTGAGTTTATTTTTCGTGTGTTTACTACTTTCACTATTACCGTTATTTCTGAAGTCATGAAAAGTATGGAAAAATTATCCAGAATTATTGTTTTGGTGATGTGGTGAAATTTTACACATCTACGTTTATGTTGTCAAAAAAAAAAAAAAAAAAAAAAAAAAAAAAAAAAAATCGAAAAAAAAAGAAAAAGAAAAAGAAAAAAAAGTTGGAAGATTGATAAACCAACGATGTAAAGTTATGTAAGTGGTTGATATCACCACTATTTGTTGTATTATATCTATGGATTGAATGGGACTTGTTTTATTATATTATGTATGAGGATTGATACTTAATCGTTTACTTTTGTAATTCTCAGTTGAAAACAACCATTTGGTGAAACTTGGCGATTTTGGACTAATTATGGAGCAAAACATGCATAAAGTGAAGAGTCTACTGAAATGGACAAGATCAAGTCAAATCTGCTCCAGATGCGCCGCATCTCACTTGTGACATGCGCCGCATCGCTATCAATATTTCACCAGATACGATCCAAGATACAAGAGGACATGCGCCGCATCCAAAGATGAAGATACGCCGTATCTTCTGGCGGTGTACGAATATTCCTGAATATTATAATCTTGGACCCCACACGAAGTTAAGTACATGCGCCGCATCTACTCCTTAGATGCGCCGCATCTCACCCTCAGACAGAAACTATAAATACCCCAAGACCAGACGAATTTCGTACGCAAGATATTATAACCGAAGACCGAACAGGAGAA
This sequence comes from Artemisia tridentata subsp. tridentata, assembly GCA_021014915.2. Lineage (NCBI taxonomy): Eukaryota > Viridiplantae > Streptophyta > Magnoliopsida > Asterales > Asteraceae > Artemisia > Artemisia tridentata. The sequence goes on along the minus strand of CP139504.1, from coordinate 183,624,285 downwards.
ACCTAGGACGAATTCAGTCAAGGCAGCAGCACAAGACACACCCAAATCAAAGATACAAGAGCTGTAAGAAGGTGCTGCATATGTTTAATTCATTAAGTAGTTTTGTTTTATTGTGTTAGTAAACTTTAATTCATCAAGATTGGTGGCTTGTGTAACGTGACAACGGAAAGGTTGCACTCCCTTAAAACTACTTTTCTCATTAATTAAAGTTTATATGTTGATGTCATTGGTGACTTTTATTAGTGCATTGATAACCTCTGTGTCTAGCTGAGCGTTGATCGGGTCGCCATGCCTCTGCCCTCGCCTGTTTATTAGATGCCTATGTATTCTATGGTCTGTAGAAAAGTAGGAGAAAGATAAACGGGATAGTCATAAGTAATCATTAAGGGTTTACTCGCCGATAAGATTAGAACCAACGAGAAAGGACTTAATCTCGGTGCGTTGCATCGAACTATACACTTCATATAACACTAGCAATAAAACAAGTGACAAACTACTTATCATAAGGACAGCCCTCTTATTGTCTCGAGTATTTATCTGTGTACGTGTGTGCTACTTGCTGATTCGTGCCTATGGGTTTAGTTTATTATTTAATTGCAAACAAATCGTGCCAGTCTCTCAGGCTGAACCCCCTTGCGTTAGAATAGGTTGTACAGCTAACTTAATATATTAAAATACTGATTAGAATAACTAGATAATACGTTCCACTCTTAGTGATCGACACTCTACTTACCATTATATTCATACTGACCGGGTACACTGCTCGTTAAATGTGTGTGTTATTGATAAGTCGGCTAAATATAAATTTAAAACTTGATGAGGCATTAAAACTGCTAAACCGCAACGACACATCACGCGCATCAAGTTTTTGGCGCCGTTGCCGGGGATCGAATTTATCTATTTGCTAGTTTTATTGGTATTTTTATGTTTTTAGTTTATTTTTGTGTGTTTGGTTTATTTGTTTTATCGTTTGTTTGTTGTCTGTGTGTCTGTCTCAGAAGGGAGATACGGCGTATTCTTGTCTGTGAATACGGCGCATCTATCTGTTTCAATACGGCGTATTCTTGTCTGTGAATACGGCGTATTGACGCTCTGTGGGCAAAATTTTTTTTAGTTTGTGTGATTTTTAATTTTAAAATTTTCTAAAAAAAAAAAAAAAAAAGATTGCAGGAAGCTAATACGGCGTATCCATTGTCTATTGGATACGGCGTATCGATCTTCTGTGACCCCAAAAATATTTTTTTTCGTTTTTTTTATTTTTTGTGTTTATTTAATTTTTATTAGTTTAGTTTTTATTTTTTATTTTTTTTGGTCTACTGTTGTTCTTCTTGGTTGTTTTGTTTTTCAGGAAATTATGGTGATCGAGAAAAACATTAATGAACTGACCATGGAAGAATATTTCCAATATGCAAAATACGATGAAGAAAAGTGGTACACAAGATTCAGGAGAGAAACCAGGTTTGAATTAAAAGGGCACTTTCTAAAGGAGCTACGCGATAATGCTTTCAGTGGTGCAGAAAATGAGGATGCTAATGAGCATGTTGAAAAAGTGGTCGAGATCGTTGATTTGTTTCATACACCTCATGTAGGGAAAGACCATATAATGTTACAAGTATTCCCGATTTCACTCACTGGACAAGCATATCAATGGATTAAAACTATTCCTGCTAGAAGCATCACTACATGGGCCGATCTGAAGGCTAAATTTTTGAAAACGTATTGTCCTCCATTAATGACTGCAAAGAAGGTTCAAGAAATCAACAACTTTAAGCAAAGACCGGAAGAAACGCTTTATTTGGCGTGGGACAGGTTTAAAGAATTACTTTTTAGATGTCCTCAACATTATTTAACTGACATGCAGGTTGTGATTGCCTTCTATATGGGTTTGGATGTGGCTACTCGGATGCTTTTAGATTCTCAGAGTTTTATACCTAAAATGAATGCTAAAGACGCCTTAACCGCTATACATGAAAGAGCTGACCACTGTTTAAGGTGGTATGATGGGGCATTCAAAAGACATACAGGTAATGATGATTCCGAAATTTTAGCTACAATTACTGTTCAAATAGATAACCTTGGCAGGGAAACAAATAAGATGTATGAAAGGATATATACCATCGATAATCGCTACAAGGGATGCAATGGACCTCACACACCTTACCCACCAACTCCACCACCACAAAAAGAGATCTATGACTTCAAAGAAGCCGTTACTAAATTTATAAAAGATGGTGAACTATCAAGAAAAGAGTTGGTAGACACAAGTTATCATGAAGCACTTAAAGAGCACAATAAAAATACTACGGATTCAATACATCGTATTGAAGAACGTTGCCGTAATATTATAAGCATACTTAGTGTCACAACAAAAGAAAAGAGTATGGTGGAAGGATGTAATGAGATTGATGCTATTATACGTGATAATGTACAACTACAACATGATGAGATAAGTAATTCCGGAGTTAAGCATGATGACAAGGAAACAATAGATAACCTTCTTGTGGATTCTCAAGAAGAAAATAGGAATTCAGATCTCACGGACTCAGAAAGGCTAAACAGGTTTCGGGCTAACCAACATAAACCTGTCCCTTTTCCTAAGCCAAAACCAGAGGTACAATATCAGTGGGAAAAAAATGGAAGAACTTACTTTAGCAATATTCCACCATCCGTCCCTTTTCCTGAATGCTTTAAGGTAAGTGAACCATATATCCCACCCGACCCTTTCCCTGGTCGAATAAAGAGTGGATGCATACCCATTCCTTTCACTGGACGACCGAAGGTGGAAAACAAAAAGAAGCCATACAAGAAGAAAATAAAGAAGATGAAAGCTAGGAATCAACGGATAAAAGAATCAAAAACACAAGCTCATGTGGAATCTACGACACAAATAGGTAACACCCTTGATTCTCCTTTTATTTTTACTAATGACATTGTTAGTGTTTCTAAACAGGTTGCAAAGCCGAATGACGATGTGGTGGAATCTGTTACCTTACAACCTATCATAGACATCACACCACACGATGACACACAACTAGCACCTGTTAATGTTATCCACCAAATTTTGGTTGAACCTACAAAAGAAATAGATGATGAGCTCTTGGATAATACCATGGTTGAAGAGCAAGAAACTTTAGACTCTACATGGAAAGAAGAGGAGCTCGAAACGATACTCGCCATAGACTCTTTCACATCTTGTATAGAAGTTGAGGGACGCCTAACTACTGACAAGATAAATGAAGAACAATTCATGCACCCTCAATATATTAGTCTCTCATGTGGAATGTTCAAGACATCTAATTTATCAACCAAATCCGGAAAGGTAATGAGTGGAGATCACTACCCACCAAGGTATCATTTTTACTTGACATATCTTTCTACTATAGCAAATTTACACTCTTATAGTGTTTATTGCTATTTTCACCCGCACGTGATTCCAAGTGGGGGTACGTACACCCTATTACCTAGTAAGTAAGGGTGGAGTCAGGCTCGTGACTCGAACAAAAACAAGCGCTTCGTGGGAGGCAACCCATGCTTGTCTTTTATTTTCTTTTTAGATTATTTTATTTTCTTGTGTTTGTTTTTATTTGTTTCTTCTGCATGACTGCTGTCCGATACAAACGATACGGCGCATCTGTGTACTAGATGCGGCGTATGGCATTTTAATTTTATACACAGCGCATTTAATAATTTGAGTACGGCGCATCTATCCCCTAGATACGACCTATTCTATTTTTAATCAGAAAAATTTTAAACCATAACCGACATACGACGCATCTGTTGTACAGATACGGCGTATCTAATTATTTATTAAAAACAGTCTTTGAATTAATAAAATAAGAAGCGACACATTAATTTCTATCGATACGGCGTATTATCCCATTGCATGCAGTTTAATATTTCCTACAGGTTGTTGATGCGGTGTATCCAATATTCCATGAATGCGGCGCATCGACACTCTGACCTGTAATTTTTCGTAGTTTTAGTCTTCTAACCAATGATTAACGAGATGTTCTCGAGTCTATTTTTCCGTGGTCTCTATATTTTTACAGGTCTGGACGATTGAAGATGTTGATGAACTCCCACATCTTATATGCTCGCATTCTTACATGAAGGATCATACCGAGCAAATCTCAGGGGAGTTTTCCGTTCTAATTCTTTCTATTTCCTGTTTTTAATTTCAAATTAAACAACGAGGACGTTGTTTATCTTAAGTGGGGGGATGGAGAATTAGAACGTTACTTGTCCTTTTTTTCAAAAATTTGCTTAATATGTGCTTAATATGCTCAAATTTAAAATTTTTCTAGCATGTTTTTGTGAAATCAAAGTTTCATAACCCGCACACATGACCCCTATTTCCAAATTGTGAGGATTAAGCCTACTCAGTTTCCCAATATTTTTCCCAAATTCCACAAAAATATGAGTGTGCCGGTGACTTGTAAACTTTAGAACTTGGCTTGTATACTATTCGAGACCACCATAATAAGTATTATTTATATAATTGGAGTGACCTGTCTAAAGCGGTAAATTTCTAGGATTACACCCAAAAAGCCTTATATGTTATGTGTTATTAACTAACTACACTGGTTAGTTAACACCCGTATAAACCCTTTGTTACTCTCACTTTTAGAGTAAGATACCCCTAGAAAAACCCTTAGAGCCATTCCTTTCGTTTCTTACACCTTTGTTATAATGTTTCGTTACACCCTTACACCTTAGCCTATCCTGTAGATTAAGATCCGTGGTTGATTGCTTTAGGCAAAGTGTGTTTCCTTACATTACCTGTGTTCGCGTGCGTAATTCATTATCTTTGATTAGGTCGGGAAATTGCACGATGCAATTGGTGTGAAAGTAAATATTGTATAACTTTTAGTTTATTTTCGTGTGTTTACTACTTTCACTATTATTTTTATATCTGAAGTTATGAAGATTTTTTGTGATGGTGAAGTGGTGAAATTTTACACCATTAATGTTTTTATTGATTGAAAGAGAAAAAAAAAAAAAAAAAAAAAAAGAGGGAAAGAGAAAAAAAAAGAAAAAAAAAAGAGAAAAAAAAAAGAAAAAAAAAAAAAAAAAAAAAAAAAGAAAAATAAGAAAAGAAAAAAAAAAGGAAGAGTTGGATGTTTGTTTTAACCAACTTATGTAAAGTTTTGTATTAAGTGGTCGATATCACCACTAATTGTTGTATATTATATTTATGGATTGAATGGGAGTTGGCAGTTATGGGAACGCCAACTAAGGTTTATTCTTTGATTAAGATCTTGTTGAGTATAATTCATGTCTACCTAAAGCGTGTGTTTCAAGTGTTAAAGCGTGAGTTATTCTATGATATGAGTCTTATTCATGGGATGGTTGGGATAGTGATTAACCACACTTAGGATTTTAATCTATCCGTTTTGTTTATTTTTCATTTTACACCAATTTATATCCCAAATATTATCCATACCCTATATCATTCTTCATCCAAACCTTTGATTTATTGAGATTAGGGATTTGAGCAATCTTAAGTATCGTAGTCGTGGATTCGGCTATGTATTTATGATTTTGTCGCCCTTTTTGATATAATATTATTGGTAAAGATTACTTGGTCCTATCTTTAGCCTATTCGAGTTAAGGATTTGAGCAATTGCAAGTATCGTTGTCGTGGATTCGATCATGTATTTGTGATTTTGTCGCCTTTTCTGGAATTTGAGATCGATAGAGATTAAAAAGGATGATCAACCCATAAGCCTGAAAACCCTTTTTACCGCTTTAGACTTGTTATTCCTTGGCTTTAGTGGGGGAGATGTGTATTATGGTCAAGCTTATGACAGAATACTCGTCACGACCGAGCAATTGAGCGAATTACTAAAATGTTACCACATAGATTAGTTGAGTGATTTCAGTGATTTCATTTTCCTATTTCGTGAGGTGTTTAGTTGTGCAATTATGATAAAACGAATAAGTGCTTAATTATAAAAATACATCCTAATATCTTTTAGGATACATTTTCATAAGTTTTAATCTAAGGTTTACTTGAGGACAAGTAAAGTTCAAGTGGGGGGATATTTGATGAACTCAAATAAGTACATTTTATTACCATCATTTATCCTATGTATTTGACTTGTTTTATTATATTATATATGAGAATTGATACTTAATTGCTTACTTTTGTAATTCTCAGGTAAAAACAAGCATTTGGTGAAACTAAGCGATTTTGACTAGGAGGGCGTCCTAGATTATATGAATCTCCCTTCTTCTTTGTTTGTTCTATTGGTAGTAGGGCGTTCATTGATAGTAATAAGTACATATAATAGTATAAAATGAGCAATATAAACGGGATAATCACGGCGCCAAATTTGCTTATGTCTACTTGTTTTAAGTGTGTGATTTATATGAAGCTAATATTACAAGTTCCACTCTTATTTCTTTGATCATTCCTAGTAGTTGTTGTATTGGTTAGGATAATTATTAGTATTAACAAGTGGTATCAAGAGCATAATACTTAAAGATCTAGGGTTTAAAAGTTTTTTTTTCTTTTCACGTTACTGTTTCATCTCATAAAGTTTAGTAGTTTATTAGTTTTGTTTGTTTAGTCTTTATTTTCATTATCCAATCATTTGCATCTTTCTGTTTCATTTGCAATTCTTTTTGTTTGTTTTTTCTCTTGTTCGAACAATATAATCGAAGGAACACATAGTCGAACGAACAACTCATATAGTCGAACAACCAAGTACCTCATCGAACCAGCATAGGTCATCGAACGAGCAATATTCAGTCGAACCAAATATTCATCAAACGAGCAAAGTCATCAAACGAGCAACCTCATCGAACGAGCAAGGTCATCGAAGGAAGCATTCAACCGAACGATATAAGGGTTGTCGAGTTAGACACTCTTCCAATTGATCGAACGAGGTTACCTAGTCGAACGAGGTTACCTAGGCGAACGAACCTTGTATTGTCGAACGAACTTAGCTGATCGAACGAGGTTTTTTAGTCGAACAAGGGATTGAGTCGAACGAAGTACTACGTGATCGAACGAGGCTTTTCAGTCGAACGAGGGATTACATGATCGAACGTGGTCTAGTTGATCGAACAAGGTTAGTTGATCGAACGTGGTCTAGTTGATCGAACAAGGTTAGTTGATCGAACGTGGTCAAGTTGATCGAACAAGGTTAGTTGATCGAACCCTCACTTCATCAAAGCTAGTTGAACGAACTTTTTGTCGAACGAACTTTTTGTCGAACGAGTTGATAGTCGAACTAGCTAAGGTAGTCGAACCAGAAACTTACATCGAATCAACATTTTGATCGAGCAACACTTCATCGAATCACAACCATAATCGAACGTGCACTTTGATCGAACTATCATTTCTTCGAAGCAACATTCATTCCTCCGAAGCTACTCATTTCATCAAAGCAACTTCACCTCATCAAACCATCTCACCTCATCAGTCGAACAAAACTCACTCTAGTCGAACCACCTTTCTTTCTTCGAACCAACTTCATCATCGTACAACATTAACTAGTCGAAGCATAGAGTATCTTCTTTAGTGAGTTTGCTGTGTTTGTGTTTTTTCTTGCTATTGAAGATTATTTCTTGTATTTTATGGATTTGAGAAGGACTTTGCATTTCTTGAAGTTTAAGTGTTAACGTCTTAAACAACTATATATAAGTTAACAAGAGTTTGCATGTGCCTTTGATTTTTACACTTGACGTGTATGTTTGCATGTGAATTAGAAGACGTGTGTTGCTATCCTTCCTCAAGTCGCACTAGTTAACGTGTACGCAATTATTATATACGTGTTTTGCTTTTGAGATTCTGTCATTGCATTTGAATAATTTTTTATATATTGATGTTGACATTGACATGTGTTTGAGTGTTTTAAGTAGTATATCTTGTTTTTAATTTGCATATAAGTCTGCTTTTGACTTGCAGTAAATTGTGTTGTTTGCTCGAAAGTTTGTTGTTTGCTTTTATCGTGTTTTGTTTTGAGTTGCTTTTAATAACTTGCTTTCTACTCTTAAATATATAATCTTTGTGAACTTATCAATTTTGTGGATTCTATCTTATTTCAAATCTCAAGTTTCTCAAGGATTATCAAAGCTTTTCACAAGTTATCAACTTTTTCGCTCTCTCAAGTTTCTCAACGACTATTCAAGGACAACAACAAAAGGACTTTAACCAAACAAATCTCGTGAACAGTAACCAACCGTATCCTAGTTCTTTAACCGATCCAATACCATCTTAACCATTCAACAACAACAATGACTACTCAACAAGACATCCACGCAGCCGGTGCTGAAAACCGTCCTCCAATGCTAGAAAAAGGCAGTTATCTTCCATGGACAAGCCGTATGCTTCGTTACTTGAAAACAAAACCTAATGGACAAGGCAAACTCCTGATCAACTCCATCAAGAATGGTCCATTCAAACCTCGTCAGATTCAAGAAGCTGGTGATCCCAATCAAACACCTCCTGTTCAACCATCCTTTCATACTCAGAAAGAAGAAGAGTACACAGAAGAGGATAGGAAGCAGATTGAAGCAGATGACTTAGCCATGCACCTAATTCAACTTGGTTTACCACAAGAGATCTTTTGTGCTGTTGACAGCTGTGAAACTGCTTATGATATGTGGGAACGAGTTAGGAGGCTATGTCATGGAACTGAAATTGGTCAACAAGACATTGAAAACAAGCTTCTAACTGAATGGGAGAAATTTTCATCAACTCCAGCTGAACCAATTGAAATCTACTACACAAGGTTTTGCACTCTCATGAATGAGCTCATTAGGACTAATTTAACACCAAAACAGATTGTCCAGAACATCAAGTTTCTTAACAACCTTCCAGAGGAATGGGGACGATATGTTACGATTGTTAATCAGACAAAGAACCTTCATGAAGTGAACTATGATCAACTGTATGATTTCTTGAAACAAAACCAGAAAGAGGCAGATGAGGTTAGGAAAGAAATGCTTGCCAAAAAACATGATCCGTTAGCATTGATTGCTCAGTCACCATCTCCTACAGTGAACACATTACCTTCATCATCTACTCCTACTCAGAACTACTTGCCACATGAATACTCAGTACCACCATCATCAACTCCTAATCAGAATTACATGCCACATGAATACTCTTTTCCACAACAACAACTCTATCCTCATGAACAACAAGTCATTCCACAACAACCATACAATCCTAATGATGACATGACTGCTTTGTCTCAAGCATTTACCCTTCTCTCAAGAGTAGTACAAGGACGCTATTCCACACCTACCAACAACAATCAAAGGATCTCATCAAACACTCGCTATAAGCAGTTTGCTCAACCGAGTTTCAACATGGGTCAACAAGGTCAAATGGTTGGAGGTTATGGGAATATGAATCAACAGGGATATGCTCCTCAGATGGGTAATCAGAACACATGACAGTATATGGGTAATCAAATGGGTCAGTATGCAGGGAATCAGATGGGTCAGAGGGTTCAGAATGTTGGAAATCAGAGGGTTCAGAAGGTTGGAAATCAGAATATGGGAAATCAGATTGGGAATGTTGCTGCTGCTGGAAATGCTGGGAATATGAATCAAGGGAATGGAATAACGTGTTTCAATTGTCAAGGAATTGGTCATATGGCAAGAAATTGTCCCTCCAAGCCAAAAAAGAAAGATCCAGAGTATCTTCAGAAAGCTTTGCTCTTAGCTCAGAAGGACAAGGCAGGGTTTCAGTTAAGTGCTGAGGAAAATGATTTCATGGCACTGATGGATGATGCAGAGGATTTGGAGGATATCGATGCCAACTGCATCTTCATGGCAAATCTCCAAGAGGTTAAATATGACACGGATTCTGAAGCACCTCCTGCTTATGATGCCAATGTGATATCTGAGATACCTACATATACTACATGTCACAATAATGAAATGTTTGATATGTCACCTCAGAATGAACAGCATCCTGCGACTCCTAATCCCATTTACGATACATATATGGACTCCCCAAGTTATAGTCATACTAATTTGGCTACTCCAGATATGGATCCTAATGGAGGCTTCGAGTCACAGCATACTGAGAATGAAGAGGAAACACGTGCTTTATTTGAATCATTATTGCAAAATTGTGGTATTGAAATTGAAAAGGTCAAAAAGATCAATAGCGATGTTAAGGCCGCTAATGAAAAATTGACCACTGAGCTTGAGAGATACAAGGTGAACGAAAAAGCTTTTGAATTTCACCACAAACGTCTGTCAGAACTTGAAAATGGTTACAGTGATTCTGTTTCAAGGGAGAAACATTTGCAAATCAAATACGACACTCTTGATGTTAAATTGAACATGCAAATTAAATCCTTAAAAACAGAAATTTCTGAATTAACCAACCAACTTTCTAAACAAAAATCAACTTGTTCTGATCTTGAAAAAGAAAAGAAAGAGTTGCATTTAAAGTTTTCAAAACGAGAAGATGAACTTCTTGATGAAGTACTTGACAAACAGGAAACTATTAAAAAGTTGGAAGAATTGCTTGTAAAAACGGGTCATTCAACTCAAACAATTAATATGATAATTAACGACAAAAACCCGATCTTACATACAAGAAAGAAAATGGCTCTCGGATGTGAAAACCCTTGTTATCTCAAGAAAGCTCAGAAAGAACAGAATGTATTGTATAATGGTAATGTGCTAAATGACAATCATGACCCTCCCGATGTTTGGGATACTTATGAAACGATTGAGCTTTCCAAAGAGACGCGTGTCAAAATGAGTCAAAAGAACCCAGTAATAAAACCAATTGATTATAATGAAGCGAACAAACTTGCTGGTGTTCATCTTGTTAAAAAGGAGTCACCTTTGTTTTTCAAAAAACCAGTGGCTGCCACAAAGTTCAAAGTTATGTCAAAACACCTTTCTAACATCGAACAAATGTACTCTATCGACACTTCCGCAAGTGAAGCTAGAATACTATTGACCGATCTTAAAAGGAGAGTTGAAATGCTTCAAGATGTTGTGGCAACCAAAACTAATACCAAAATCAATGATTGGTTTTCAAGTTTTCAAACTGAATAGAAAAAGATGTTCGAAACAGAAATTACTCCCATTTTATCTGGCATACATGCAAGAGCAATTCATGTTGAGAACGCAATTATCAAAGAAGTAACTGAATTTGTCAAGGACCACACATCCTTGGTACTTGAAGCCAATGAAAACATTGAAAAAATCAAAGTTTTGGAAAAACAAAATGACGCACTCTCTGAAGAAGCTCTTTCAACTGATATTATGTCCATTATTTATCAAATGTATTCTGTTGAAGACGATGAAAGACTTCGAGCTGAGACTTCCCAAATTGTTTCAAAATATGAAAATGCGTTTGCAAAGCTTGAAAAAGAAAATGTTACATATTTTAAACAACTGGATCGGAAAAAGGAAGAATGTAAGTATGACAAACTGTCGTATGAACGTTCTTACAAAGAAATGCAAAAACAAATTAATCTTTTGAAGTCTCAGCTTGAATGTCAAAAAGGGAAGGGTGAAGAAATTATTGCAAAACCAAAAATGTCAATTTCACAATCTGCTCCTTCACCCTTGCCCAAAGAAAAAGCAAAAGAGAAAGTAGTTGTCGAAACACCAAATGTGATAGCACCTGGACTTTATAGGATTAGTACCACTATTGCATCTACCTCTACATCTAAAACATATAGGGCGATAGACAAAAGTGTTACGGAAAATCCAAAAGAGACTAGGAAAGCTAACACTGATTCAAAGGACAACAATATAAATCCTAATGAGTGTGCCTTACCTTCTACAGGAGTAGAAAGTACCTCTAAGAGCAGCAGACCAAAGCCTAGGAGCAATACAAGGAATAGATTCGTGCCTGCTTCTAAGAGTGAAACCAAGAATAAAACGACAGAAGTAGAAGAACACCCTAGGATTTTATCGCTTTCCAAGAAGAAACTTATGTCATCTGAATGTAACGTTAAAGACAATATTTCTAGTACATGTAATGAACCTGTTTGTTTAATGAACAAGAAATCTTTGTCTCAAAATGTGTGTGATGATATTGTTTCTAATGTTGTGCATGTGAATGATAAGCCTGCTAAGAAAGATGTTCCTTCAGAAAATACTGCTAAGACTAGATACATTCAAAGCCTTATTGCAAAGTCTAAGAAAACAACTAGTAGTCTGCTGCCTAGGAACTATCTTAAGATGTGCGTATGGATTCCAACAGGTAGAGAATTCAGTCTAGAAAATGGTAGTATAAAAATGGCTAAGGAAGAACCAGTAAAAACCGTCTATGATTGTATTTCTCCTATTATCCCTAACCCCATGGAACCAAATGATAAACGGTTTCCAAATGCACAATCATCTGTTATTGGCAGGTTATCGAAATATGTCTTTGGATCGTCGACTCGGGTTGCTCCAAGCACATGACCGGGAATCTGAAGCTGCTGATCAACTTTGTATGGAAGTTCATGGGAACAGTTCGGTTTGGAAATGATCATGTAGCAGCTATTCTGGGTTATGGAGATCTACAGTTTGGGAATTTTTTGATCACTCGAGTTTACTATGTCGAAGGATTGGGACACAACCTGTTTTCAGTTTGACAATTTTGTGATGCGGATTTAGAGGTTGCATTCAGAAGAAATACATGTTTCGTTAGGAACTTGGTTGGTGATGATCTCTTAACCGGAAATCGTGGCACCAATCTTTATGCTATCGACATAAACCAAATGGCCTCGTCATCACCAATTTGTCTTATGACAAGAGCTGACGACACTAAATCCTGGTTGTGGCATAGACGCCTTTCCCATCTCAACTTTGACACGATAACAAAGCTTGCCAAAGAGACCATCGTCACCGGTCTCCCTAAATTCAAATACACCAAAGAACACTTATGTCCATCATGTGAACAAGGAAAGAGCAAAAGGGCAACTTATAAACCTAAAACCGTTCCCAGTTCGGTTGATAAGTTACATCTATTGCACATGGACTTATGTGGCCCAATGAGAGTTGAGAGTATCAATGGGAAGAAGTATATTCTTGTGATTGTCGATGATTACTCAAGATATACATGGGTAAGGTTTTTGAGATCAAAAGACGAAGCACCTGGAATCATCATCACCTTTCTGAAGCGAATTCAAGTTCTACTTCAAGCTCCAGTTAGGATTGTAAGAACTGACAATGGCACGGAATTTGTGAATCAGGAGTTAAGAACATATTTTGAAGAAACTGGAATTACTCATCAGACATCAGCAGTTAGAACTCCACAGCAAAATGGGGTAGTTGAAAGAAGAAACAGAACTCTTGTGGAAGCTGCTCGCACAATGCTGATCTATTCCAGTGCACCGTTATTCTTATGGGCTGATGCTATTTCAACTGCTTGTTTTACTCAAAACCGATCCCTAATCCATCCAAGATTCAATAAAACCCCATACGAACTAGTGAACAACAGAAAACCCGATATCTCTTATCTTCATGTATTTGGCGCTTTGTGCTATCCTACAAATAACAGAGAAGATCTGGGGAAACTGAAAGCTAAGGGTGATATTGGTATCTTCATTGGGTATTCAGAAAACTCGAGGGCATTCAGGGTGTATAATAGAAGAACGAAAAGAGTAATGGAGATGATGAATGTGAAATTTGATGAGATTTCACAAATGGCTTCTGAGAGACTCGCTCTACAACCCGCGCTTAACCCAATGGCTTCTGAACACATCAGTTCAGGACCCGTGCTTTCAAGAAAGGAAAGTGCTTAATCAAAAACCTTTCGAGCACTTATCCTAAAAATCTCAATGGCTTTCGTGCACTTCAGTACGGAACCCGCGCTTAACCATTATGGCTTATGCACACATAACAGTGCATAACCCGTTTTTCAAAGAAAGGACCCTGTTGTACGTTTTATTACAACAATCCTAACAAGAAAAGAAGTTTTCATGCAACGTTTATTCAAACTTCTTAATCTTAAGCAAAATTTTATTCAAAATTTATCAAAAGGTTTTTCAAAACTTTTCAAAAATTTTGCTTAAGATTTTCAAATATTTACTCCCCAGTTCGCTTCAAAGTTTAAAAATATCAAAACCTATGCAAGGTTTGAGGGGGAGTAATTCAAAACATCTTTGTTCCAAAAAGTTCATGCAAAACCGTTTCTCCCTAATAGCTTTCTAAAAACAATGATTTTAATCAAACGGTATCAAAAATACCATTGAAATGCTATTTTTGAGGGGGAGAAATGTGATTAAAATGTGATCAAAGTCAGTGGAATTGAATCTCAAAGGAGCTCACCAGATAGACTCAGTTCTAACCCTCGAATTGACGAAATCTAAATGTCCGTTATCGAAAAGACTTGTCCTGGACGGGTAATAATTTCAAGCTGGTTTTCCAGTGATGTAAGCGTGTCTCGCAAAGGACTTGTCTGAGTAGAATGTACCAATTCGAGAGATGATCTTTGAATACGACCGGGACGGGTAATAATTTCAAGCTAGTCTAACTAGTGATGTAAGCATGTCTCGCGAAGGTCATGTTCATTGAATATCGATCAATTCAAATGTGCGAACTCTACCCAACATGTGCAATTTTACTTAAAAAATGCATGAGCACATGTGAAGGGGGAGTGTTTCAAAAATCTAAAAACTCTCGTAGTGTTAACAAAAATGTGTTTATTCATAAATACTTTGAGAGATTTTCAAAAGGTTTTATGGCAAATCTAGGATAGTCATGGAGTTATAAGGTGACTAAGGTTAGGAAAACCGTCCTATGATCCGCCAGAGCCGGAGGGATCTACCCAAGGACAATTCCAATAGATTAGAATTAGAAGTCCTTAGGTAAGATTGAAAAAAGGAGTAAATGAGAAAGGGAAAGAAGGGGTTGAAGAATGAAAAAGAAAAGTTGATTGAAAGGGTGAAAAGAAATAGCCCTCCATGAAAACTTAGGGCAGAAACCGGGTCAATACATCTGCTATCGGTATTCACTAAGGTGATACTGATATTGAAGACAAGACGTCATGGACCCAGTGACGCGCTGCACCACCCCTCCTAGCCACTCAGATATCTCTTAAAAGATATTTGTTTCATTTCTCACGGAGAACACTACATAATCTATCAGCCTCTCATTTCGAGATGTGTTGATATTGAAAAGGTGGCACTCTGATCCATGCCTCCGACGACTAAAAACCAAAACGCACATTATAGAGTCTAGAGCCATGAGATTCATCAAAATATCTCGTTAGGAACACTTCCAAAATGACACACTTGTGTTCGCCAAAAAGAGCACAAGTTGTAAGAGTCTTAATGAGATCCAAGGATCTTGCCATTCATATCATTGATGGTTACGTACTTTAAACGGTCTACAGTCGTGGGGTGATCTCCAGCGACTCACTGAATTGTGGGTGCACTTCGGTGTGTCCGTGTAAGCCCTCTCGGGGGTATCCGGTTCAAAACGGCCTGGGGGAGATTAGAGAAAGTCTACACACTATGCTGTTGACGATCTCGAAGTCCTAACCCATAAGTGCTGGATGATTATTACTAATGGTTTTATGCAGCTACCTATAAACATCCATTAACCATCACCACATACATCAATCATCTTCACCTCAGTATACTCATACTTATGAAGAACATCTCCAACAAAGCTCAAGTGTAAAATTTCAAGACAAGAAGATCAAGTTAAAGACAAGTGAAAAGACAAAGTCAAGAAGCTAATCAAGATGTCGAGAACAAGTTCATATGATTAATGATTATGGGGAGATTGTTAGCATAAGTATAATGTCCAAGATGTATGAGTATGTTGGAGGTCACGACGCATCATCACATGAAGATGATGATCGAAGGCAAAAATAACCTCAAAGTCGATTCTTTGAAGATCACATAGCATGAAGGAATGATGAAACAAAGACTGGTATAAAACGACACTCAAAGCTCAAAGACATTGAAGACGAAAGACCATCTCACATGGAGCATCATTTGAATGACCATCCCTTAGGGGGAGATTGTTAGCTTTTATAAAAGTGATGGTCATTTACGTTTTATATTTTGTAATGTGTCGTTGTATTTAATTAAGTAAAAGTAGTCTATGGGCTTGGACTTAGTCTAATAGGTTAAATGTAATGTATTAAAGAGTCCATGTAAAAGCCCATCTCAAGCCCAAGCCCATCCAACCTCTAAAACTATAAATAGAGCCTCCCATCCTCATTTGGGAGGTTGGTGCTTTGGGGTGTTCTTGTGGTGCTTGAGAGTTATTAGTGTGTGCTTAATGAAATACTTTTTCTCTCTACTCTCTCTTTAGATCTATCTTATGTGCTTTATTGTTGATTAGTGTGTGTGATAAGGATTGATCATAGG
This sequence comes from Artemisia tridentata subsp. tridentata, assembly GCA_021014915.2. Lineage (NCBI taxonomy): Eukaryota > Viridiplantae > Streptophyta > Magnoliopsida > Asterales > Asteraceae > Artemisia > Artemisia tridentata. Next base: position 183,607,978 of record CP139504.1, on the reverse strand, counting down.
TCCTACAAGTGACTTTTGTTGTTACACTTGGTCGTTAACTTGATTTCCTTGATGCGCCAAAACTTGTTATTTTGAATTGTTATTGTTTTTTATCACTACTGTTACATAAATTTTGTTTCTATCTCTACTGTTCACTTTCATCAACTTTTTGATCAATCAAGTTACTTAGTAGTCAAACTAAGTATTTCATCGAACGAGCTACAACCTCATCGAACGAGCAGTAGTCTAGTCGAACGAGCAACAATCTTATCGAACGACCAACTTCATCGAACCAGCAAAGTGATCGAACAACAACAAAAGTCGAACGACAACATTGATCGAAGCAACAACCATCATCGAACGGAACAAGAGTTTAGTTAAATGTTTTCAAAATATGTTGTTTCTCAAAATTCATTCTTCAATGGCTTCTGAGAGACTCGCTCTAGAACCCGCGCTTAACCCAATGGCTTCTAATCGTATCGGATTAGGACCCGCACCACAAAGTCAAACTTCTGGACACATCAGTTCAGAACTCACACCCCAAGGAGCTCAGTCAACTAACAATGATAAACCTACAAATCAAGAACTGGATAATTTCTTCGAGTTTATGTATGATGAATACTATGGTGGAGCTTCAATAGATACATCACAGCATCGTTCCGCTGCACCCGCTCAACATCAACCACCACAACCACCCCAAGATGCATCTACTACAATTGAAGCTGAAGCACCAACTCCCTCCACGTCAATATCATCTACATCTACTCCTGCCACTCCAGTAATTGAGACTGTTTTACCTACAGTTGATGAGCAAAACCCAACAACACCAAATCAAGAAGAACCATACCAAAACGATGCTGTGTTAGAAGAAGAACCATTCGAAAACCCATTTGCTACGAAATCTACTGAATCTTCTTCTCGGTTATATGAACCATCAAACACGCATTCGTTAGATTCAAGATACCCTTCAACGTTAAAGTGGAATAAAAACCATCCAATAGAACATGTCATTGGTGAACCTTCAAGGCCAGTACAGACGAGAAGACAACTTGCAACCGATTGTGATATGTGCATCTTTGCCTGCTCAGTTAGTTTAAAAGAGCCAAAGAACATTCGGGAAGCAATGTCAGATGATGCATGGATTGAAGCAATGCAGGAAGAACTTCTTCAATATCGACTTCATGACACTTGGGATTTAGTGCCAAGACCTCTTGACAAACTTGTCATTGATCTTAAGTGGATATGGAAGAATAAAAAGGATGAAGAGATGACTGTAATTATCAACAAAGCTCGTCTCGTGGCCAAGGGATTTAGACAGGAAGAGGGAATCGATTTTGATGAGTCATTCGCGCCAGTAGCTAGACTTGAAGCAGTCAGGATTTTCTTAGCATACGATGCTCACAAGAACATCACGGTCTATCAGATGAATATCAAGACGGCGTTCTTGAAAGGAACTCTGAAAGAAGAGGTGTACGTGAGTCAGCCAGATGGATTCGTTGACAAAGATCATCCCGACTACGTCTACAAGCTCAAAAAGGCTATCTATGGTCTAAAACAAGCCCCAAGGGCATGGTACGATGAACTCTCATCTTTCTTGCTGTTAAATCATTTCTCCAAAGGAACAATTGACCAGACCTTGTTTACCAAAAAGTTTAAAGATGACATTTTGATTGTTCAGATTTATGTGGACGACATAATCTTTGGGTCCACTAATCCGAAACATTCAAAACATTTTGCAAATCTCATGAAAAGTAAATTTGAAATGTCTATGATGGGCGAATTAAAATTCTTCCTTGGACTTCAAATCCATCAATCCCATCATGGTATTTTTATTAATCAAGCAAAATATACAATTGAGATTTTAAAGAAACATGGAATGGAAAATTGTGACTCTGTTGGTACTCCGATGGTCACCTCACCCAAAATTGGTGCTGACCTATATGGGAAACCCATTGATCCGAAGAAATATCAGAGCATGATTGGGTCTCTCATGTACTTAACTGCTAGCCGACCCGATATACAATTTGATGTTTGTTTATTAGCACGGTTTCAGGCAAGGCCTACCGAACTTCACCTCAAAGAGGTTAAACGGATCTTCCGGTACCTTCGAAGAACCATTAACATGGGACTTTGGTATCCGAAGGATTCGGAGTTCAATCTAACAGCCTTTGCAGATGCTGATCATGCTGGTTGCCAAGTCACTGCCTCCTTGACTGAATTCGTCCTAGGTTTAAGTGTGTGATTTAAGTGTTTGATAAGGAATAATAAAATAAACTTGATGGTTGGGATAGTGTAATTCGTGTCTACCTAAAGCGTGTGTTTCAAGTGTTAAAGCGTGAGTTATTCAATGATATGAGTCTTATTCATGTGTGTGTTATTGATAGTCGAATACTTCCTCGGCAACGGCACCAAAAACTTGATGCGCGTGATGTGTCGTTGCGGTTTAGCAGTTTTAATGCCGACTCAAGTTTTAAATTTATATTTAGCCGACTTATCAATAACACACACACTTAACGAGCAGTGTACCCGGTCAGTATGAATATAATGGTAAGTAGAGTGTCAATCACTAAGAGTGGAACGTATTATCTAGTTATTCTAATCAGTATTTTAATATATTAAGTTAGCTGTACAACCTATTCTAACGCAAGGGGGTTCAGCCTGAGAGACTGGCACGATTTGTTTGCAATTAAATAATAAAATAAACCAATAGGCACGAATCAGCAAGTAGCACACACGTACACAGATAAATACTCGAGACAATAAGAGGGCTGTCCTTATGATAAGTAGTTTGTCACTTGTTTTATTGCTAGTGTTATATGAAGTGTATAGTTCGATGCAACGCACCGAGATTAAGTCCTTTCTCGTTGGTTCTAATCTTATCGGCGAGTAAACCCTTAATGATTACTTATGACTATCCCGTTTATCTTTCTCCTACTTTTCTACAGTCCATAGAATACATAGGCATCTAATAAATAGGCGAGGGCAGAGGCATGGCGACCCGATCAACGCTCAGCTAGACACAGAGGTTATCAATGCACTAATAAAAGTAACCAAAGACACTAACATATAAACTTTAATTAATGAGAAAGTAGTTTTAAGGGAGTGCAACCTTTCCGTTGTCACGTTACACAAGCCACCAATCTTGATGAATTAAAGTTTACTAACACAATAAAACAAAACTACTTAATGAATTAAACATATGCAGCACCTTCTTACAGCTCTTGTATCTTTGATTTGGGTGTGTCTTGTGCTGCTGCCTTGACTGAATTCGTCCTAGGTTTCTCCTGTTCGGTCTTCGGTTATAATATCTTGCGTGTGAAATTCGTCTGGTCTTGGGGTATTTATAGTTTCTGTCTGAGGGGAAGATGCGGCGCATCTAAGGAGTAGATGCGGCGCATGTACTTAACTTCGCGTGGGGTCCAAGATTATAATATTCAGGAATATTTGTACACCACCAGAAGATGCGGCGTATCTTTATCTTTGGATGCGGCGCATGTCCTCTTGAATCTTGGATCGTATCTGGTGAGATCTTGATAGCGATGCGGCGCATGTCATGAGTGAGATGCGGCGCATCTGGAGCAGATTTGACTTGATCTTGTCCATTTCAGTAGACTCTTCACTTTATGCATGTTTTGCTCCATAATTAGTCCAAAATCGCCAAGTTTCACCAAATGCTTGTTTTCAACTGAGAATTACAAAAGTAAACGATTAAGTATCAATCCTCATACATAATATAGTAAAACAAGTCAAATTAATAGGATAAATGATAGTAATAAAATGTACTTATTTGAGTTCATCACTTATGTTCCCAATTCGGCTTGGTAAGATTGACCTTTTAAGATACTCATACCCATACATTGGGTGAATTTCAACTTTGATAACACTTAAGATTCTTAGATGCGAGCGTATACCCTGACGACTACCCTCTCCTGCGTGCCGTTCAATATAGAATCGTTTATTGTGGAACCACCAATGTGTAACCCCATAAGATGCAGTTAAATCAAACTTGTATTCTTCATTTGACCATAACTGATCAGGCACCATTTGTTCTAGCCCAATGTCAGGGTAGTGAGCCGCTTTCATCTTGTTAATGGATAATGCCTGCCTGTCACCATTATTTCCGAACCGGAGATAATTCAGATCATTGTTGAAGAAGAGATCAGCTTGAATGTTAACTTGACCTGGTGGACCATCAAAGGGAAGAGGTCGGTTGACGTTGTAGGAAAGAATTCGGTCATCAACTTGATCAGTAAATAGTCTATAACATTCTTCCATTTGATATTGAAGATGATGCACATCAGGATGAAACACTTTGACTATTTCATACGCAGGACCTTCTAAATCTTGAGGAGTGAGATTTGTGATGCCTTTCTTTTTACAGAACCAATTAATAAATGCCCCCATGTCATTAGTTTTTGCCAGCAATGAGTTCTCTGAGGGAGGGTTGTGTTGCGAAGCAATAGCAGCTGCCCAATTGTTTACAGGAACGCTTATGTCTGATGATGGGATAGACCAATCTGGTTCAGGAATTGGTTCTCGATCTTCTTCAGGTACGGGTTTCACCCAAGATTCCATGTCTTCCCTGGTGGGTCGCTTTCTAGTGGAGTCTGAGTCATCAGGTGTGTCTGTGCGTAAGAATTCCAACCACCATTTTTGATTAGGGTCAACTGTTGGGATATTGGTATTAAGTGAGACTTCATCTTCATCAGTTTGAGAGGTCAGATCTTCTACTTCCGATTCCTCATTCATGACAAAGTCCTCAGGAACTGGTGAGAATGAGGGCTTAGGTTGGGTATCAACAGTTGTCCACGCAAGTGGTCCAGCCTTTGAAACTCCCTTAGACGTGCTTGGGGCAGACGAGGTTGTGGGTTGGTCTTTTCCACCAGAAGATACAGTGGGATGATGATGAGATTGAGCTTGGATGGATCCTGAAGCTCCTGAAAACCTTGCTGCACCAGAGCTACCATCAGGTGGAGGAGGTGGAGGAGGATGTGGTGGAGAACCAGGAGGTGTACAGGGTTTATCTTGTCTCCTTTTCTTCCTCTTCCGTTGTTCTTCAAGCTCAGCCATGAGGAAATCCTGATTATCACGACCCATCGATTTTTCCAAGGCTTCATAAAGCCTTTGATGATCTTCGTGGCCTTGATACTGACCACATTCAAACATTCTATCATAGAGGATTGATTTCATATCAGTTGTAGGAAGATCTCTGAATCGTGTTTTCATAGGAGCTTCCATTGCCCATCTGACCGCTTCCTCTACATGAGCATTCACAGCTTGTGCCACCTTTTGATCAATATTAAGCTTTTCCACCTTAAGTAATCTCTGCTCATAATTTTTCATCTTCCGTGACATGTCATCAATGAGCTTTGTGGCGGCAGTTAGTTGTGATGCTAAATTAGATGGTGGTTCTGGAGGGATTGGTGTAGCTGGGGTTGCTTCTGGTGAGGGATTTACTATGATGGTTGCTGTTGTGGAAACAGGAATTGTTATAGGTCTAATACCTGACATGTCTTGTTCAATTGGTACAGACACCATCGACTCAACTTCCTTATCATCATGTGGTATTTCAGTCTCTGTGGCGTTGTCGTTGGCTTTATCCAGAATGAATTGATCACCATAGTTGAAGTCGGTTTCAAGGTTCTTCAGAGAAGATAGAGTGCCAGTGTAAAACCATAAAATCTAAAATGTGTGAAAAGACCAAAATGCCCCTGCTAGTTTAAAATTTAATTAAAAGCTTATAATGTATCAAATAAATTCCAAACTTCTGGCAATGCACAAGTTATGATCCTAAATAATTTTAAGAATTTCATTTAACATTTTGACAAGTGGCAAAATTACCAAATTACCCCCGTAACATTTATAAATGAATAAAAGCATTATAAAGTCCCAAATTCATCCCGAACCTCTGGAAACGAACTACAAATCAAGTGAAATAATTATGAATCATGCTACTAATATTTTTACAAGTCCAAAAGTGTATTATTTACACAAAATATGAATAGTTTCGATTTTATTTAAAACTATACATATTTAAAGTATTTAAATTACATTTTAATGTACAAAATAAATATAAATCAAATCCTAAACTTGGCAACAAATAATTCCAGCAAATTGTACCGATTATCCTGCTCATTTACCTCCTTAAGGATCGGCTATTTACCCTTTATAGTGATCCCATTCATTTATCTTGATTTACCCTAAATTATTCTAGCCGACATTCACAATAATCCTCCCAAAATTCATTCGATCACTCCCATAGCCAAGAACCAATTTTCTGGAGTTCATTGCATCACTAAGGAGTTTGGAAAAATAGCAAGTCGATTTTTAAAGGCCTAGATCAAGAGCTATTGATTTTCTTCTTTATAATCACTCGAAAGGTATTATATTCCCAAACAATTCATTCGATCGTGTAAAAATTCGTTTCTTAATTTTCCTGGAGTTCTTACATTATGTATGATCTGTGAAAAATATGTACAAGGTTATTTAGTTCCATTTGAAGCCGTGGGAATTTCTTCTTGTCGATTAAACAAACCGAGAAGCCACAAATTCGTGCAGCACTCTTTACTTGTTCTAAAAATCCTCTGGTATTTTTCCCAGCCTATATTGATTGTATATATCATGAGAAAAATGATAAAAACGACCCATGCATTGTATATAACTCGTATGGTAATTATTGTGTTTTATAAACCCTAAATCGAAATAAATCTAAATATCATGCATGCGATTTTTCCTGGACAAATGAATAATTTTCGTGGTCTCTATGATCACCATACAACACTAGAAAAATGCTTATTGGATTTATTGAGGCCTAAAACCATTTTTGGTGGAATTATGTTATAATCGGCTAAAAGGAAAAATAAGAACAAAAATACCTAGCGATTCATCTAGGGTTTAAAACTAAGAGGATCTGATCTTAAATGAACAATAATGATGTGGTAATGATGGCATAATTATTTGGGTCAATTAGGGTTTAATTTGATATATTTTGGTGTTTACCGATTTGTAAATAAATATAAAAGGTTGTGTTTTGTCAATAATAAAATTCATGGGCTATTTTTGTCATGTTCTATAAATCATGTGTGACCTGTAAAAATTATTAAACTGGGGGCCTATGTGTAAAATTCGTGATATAATGAATTAAATTGTAAATGTTAATTCGAAATGGAAATTAATTAAATACAAGGACTAAACATGTAATTTCTGAAAAGTTGAGGTCGAATTGTGTTATATATGATATTCAGGGGCTAATGTGAAAATTTGGATATTTATTGGACTAATATGTAATTATTATTAATTAATGATTTAAATGTAAATTCTAAGGACTTAATATGTAACTTTACTAAATGGAGGGACCTATTGTGTAAATATGGAATAATTAAAGGTCTGATCGTATAACTCACTAAAATAAGTACTCACTGTGTAAATTTGATAAACCAAGGGTTTAATGTGTAATTATGCATGTTTGAAGGTTTAAAATGTAATTTTGGAAGTTCAGGGGTATAAAATGTAAATTATGAAAACCTGAGGACCAAAGGTGTAAATATGATAAGGATACTTTATTTCCAGCAAATATTAACCTAATTAAGCTATGTACTAAATATTTCTAATTATGGGAACTTTCTAAAAGTAGAAACTTACTAAATATGGAAATCTGCTAAAAATGGAAAGTTACTTAAAATAGAAAGATTGTAATTCTTTTCTACCCCTCTAGGTGTGAAGAAGGAGAGGAACTGACTTGATCCATCTTGTTCATTTTGATTTGTGCTTTGCTTTGAAATAAGGTACGGATATTCTGCCCTTTTAATAAGGTGCCTTCGGTCTCTTGAACCCTTATTATGATGTGACTTTGACCTTTGCTATGAACCTTTTGATATGAACCCTGTGATATGAACCTTCTCATTTGAACTGTGATTTTGACCATGTGAACCTTTGCTTTGATATGAACCTTTGACTTGTGACCCCAGTTTGATACCGAGCCAAATGTGTTTCCTAGCCATGAAGGTAACATGGCCGTGTCTGTGATGCACCACTGACATGACTAGTGTGTAGCCCTAGTGATTTGGTTACACCGTCCCCATTGTGATTGTGATATGCGCGCTTTATATTATTATGACTAATGTGATTTGTGTGGGGGGCGAATGGATGCATCCTAGGTACGTTGTGATATGTAATTGTGATATGTGATATGTGGTGACTGATGATGGGTGCAATCCACGTCTTTCACAAAATGTGGGAGTTGATCACTCCATTGTGATACATGAGGACACCCCTATATTATCCGGTTACTGAAGAGGTATCCCCTCTAGATTACTATGAATGTGATATGTGATGTAATATGTGGGCTCGTGGTGGATGACTGTCCTAACCTTACTCTTGTACCTTATGTATATCTCTTTCGTTATGCTTCGTTGTTTCGTTTCCGTTTATTATATATATCTGTTCACTGGGCTTTTTAAGCTCAGCCGCACGTTTTCCTTTTCGTGTGCGGCAGGTATCTAAGCTAGGAGCTTTTGGATTATGCTTTGGATGGGATGAGAGATAGATGAAGCTTTGACCTTAGATGACCACCTTTATCTTATGACTTTGTTTTGATCATGGATTTCATTTGTAATCGTACCTTTGGTTTATTTTCCTTTCCTTGAACTTATGTATTTCAAGTCGTGTTGACTTGACTTTCTCTTATGCATTTATTTGAGACTTCCGCTGTGTATTTATGTATGCTTTGATTAGTCACCATAATGTGATACTTCTACCCTTGTCGGGTTGGGGTGTTACAATTATGGTATCAGAGCCAGGTTGCGACCTGTAGTACATAAACATGGCCTGTGAGTCTTATGGACCCTAGGAATTGACCCTTAAGGCTTAAGTTTTGACTGGTGAGGTTTTGGGTAGTCTTAGGTTCCGTTTCGTCTTCCATTTCGTGCTTATTCTCTTATATTGTTGCTAATTGTTTTCGAAATCATTCAGATGGTGAATACTCGACATCAGGAATATAATGGAGCGACCCCTGACTTTCAGGCCATGATAGCAGAAGCTTTGGCCAACGCTCTTCCTAACTTGGTGACTCAGGTTACCAACAATATTCAGAATGGGGCAGGTTCTTCCGGAGGTGGTGGTGCAGGTTCAGGTCCAGGTAACGGTGGTGGAGGTGCTCCACCAGTGGGTATCCATGTCTGGATTGAGAGGTTTAACAAGCTCAAACCCCTCACTTTCCGTAAAGCTGCCGTCCCCACTGAGGCGGAAGACTGGATTATCCACATGGAAAAGATATTTAAGGTTTTGGGTTGTCCAGATGAGTTTAAGACGAGATTGGCTGCATTTAAGTTTGAAGGCGATGCACAGAGCTGGTGGACAGCTTATGTCCAGGCACAGGAGCAGGGTTTTGAGGAGACTTGTACTTGGGAGGATTTTATGGGTATCTTTTATAAGCAGTACATTCCAGTGGCTGAACAGCAGCGATATGAGCGGGAGTATGGGAACATCCGTCAGGGGGATCAAGAGACGACTGTGGAGTTTATGCAGCGATTTATGAGGCTGGCCAGTTTCGTCGGGCCAGAGGTTACGGGAGATGCTTACCGTCAGGCTAAGACGTTTAAGTGGGCGTTAAAGAAATGGATATTGGACCGTATCGTGAATACGCCTTATGATGATGTGGCTGCGGTTGCAAACGACGCTCGCAACATCGAGATGTTGCATAGTGATAGTAGTGGTATTAATAAGCGTGATAGGGAAGGTAACCGGGTGCATTCCAGGGGACAGAGTCAGCAGGGACAGGGTCAGGATCAGAGAGGTCGGCAGGACCACAGGTATGATCAGCGCGGTCGCCAGGACCGGGACTATAATCAGAGGCGACAGGATTCTCGTAGTTATGATAGGCAGGTTTCTGGGAGGAGTGGCTACAACAGCAACCCACGTCAGTATCGTGATCAGACTACTAGGGGTACTCAGTCGGGTTATCAGTCAGGTTCTTCTGGACAGGGGAGAACTAATGAAGTGTTACCTCCTCCACCGCTTTGTCCCACTTGTGGAAAGCCTCATCCGGGGCCATGCCACAAGGCTTCGGGAGGATGCTTTGCTTGTGGGTCTCTTACGCACAGGGTGAAGGATTGTCCGAATGACAAGAGGAAGCAGGTTGTTCCATCAGGTTCGGGTAGGCCAGCTCCTACTTCTGGTCGGGTTTATTCTCTCACACGTGATCAGGCGGCAGGCACGTCAGGTACCATTACCGGTTATCTTTATATTGGAGATCGTATTGTTTTTGCTTTATTTGACACCGGTGCTACACATTCTATAATATCTAATACGCTTGCCAAGAAAATAAATATAACTCCAACACCACTGAATAATCTTATATCTATCTCCACTCCTATGAAAACCCAAGTCACCATCGATTGTGAATATGTGAATTGTCCGCTAAGATTTGATGATTGTGTTCGCCCGGCTAATCTACTTCCCCTCGATATGATTGATTTTGATATAATTTTGGGAATGGACTGGTTGTCTTTCCATAAGGCCTCTATCGACTGTCATGCCAGATGTGTAAGATTTGGTGATATTCATCATCCGGATTTTGTGTATCACGGTTCTCAGCCATTGAAATCTGTTAAGCTTATTTCTGCTATGAAAGCGCGGACTCTAATCTCTCATGGTTGCCAAGGGTTTTTGGCCTCTGTTAAAGATACGTCTTCTCAGGGACCTGATGTTAGTAGTGTTCCCATTGTTCGGGAGTTCGCTGATGTCTTTCCCGAAGAACTTCCTGGTCTTCCTCCCACCAGAGAAGTTGAATTCAGTATTGATCTAGTTCCCGGTGCTGAGCCTATCTCTAAGGCTCCGTACCGAATGGCTCCAGTTGAACTCAAAGAATTGAAAGTGCAGTTAGAGGAGTTATTGGAGAACGGTTTTATTCGTCCGAGTGTTTCTCCATGGGGCGCTCCTGTGCTATTTGTGAAAAAGAAGGATGGTAGTATGCGCCTTTGTATTGATTACCGGGAGCTCAACCGCATTACTATCCGTAACCGTTATCCCCTTCCGCGCATCGACGATTTGTTTGATCAGTTACAAGGGGCAAAGCATTTCTCTAAGATTGATTTGAGATCGGGTTACCATCAGCTTCGTGTGAGGGAACAAGATGTTCCCAAGACTGCGTTTCGAACCCGCTATGGTCATTACGAATTCCTGGTTATGCCTTTCGGCTTGACCAATGCTCCGGCCGTTTTTATGGACCTTATGAACCGGGTTTTCCATGAATTTCTCGATAAATTTGTCATTGTTTTCATCGATGACATTCTTGTCTATTCGAAGTCTAAGGAGGAGCACGAACAGCATCTTCGGACTGTGTTGGAGATTCTTAGACAGAAGAAGTTGTACGCGAAGTTTTCTAAGTGTGAATTCTGGTTGAGTCAGGTCGCTTTTCTAGGTCACATTGTTTCTGCGGAGGGTATCACTATGGACCCAGCGAAGGTCGAGGCTATCACTAAATGGCCTAGACCTACAAATGTGACTGAGGTGAGAAGTTTTCTGGGGCTCGCGGGTTATTATCGTCGTTTCGTTGAGGGTTTCTCGCGGCTGGCCTTGCCATTGACGCAGTTGATGAGAAAAGGGGAGAAATTTGTATGGACTGAGGAGAGGGAGAACATTTTTGAAGAGCTTAAGCAGAGATTAGTGTCGGCACCTATTTTGACTCTTCCGTCCGGTTCGGGTGGTTTCCAGATTTATAGTGATGCATCTAAAAAGGGTTTGGGTTGCGTTTTAATGCAGCACGGGAAAGTCATCGCCTATGCTTCGAGGCAACTGAAGCCGTATGAAGAAAATTATCCGACGCACGATTTGGAATTAGCTGCGGTGGTCTTCGCTCTTAAAATATGGCGGCATTATCTATACGGCGAGTCATGTGACATTTTCACCGACCACAAAAGCCTTAAATACATTTTCACGCAGAAGGAACTGAATATGAGACAGAGGCGATGGTTGGAACTCTTAAAAGATTACGACACCCACATCCAGTATCATCCCGGCAAGGCAAATGTTGTTGCCGACGCTCTTAGCCGGAAGTCGGGTATGGTCGCTAGTCTAAATTTTGAGCCTCGGATTCTAAATGATTTAGAGATCCTAGATGTTGAGTTTTGTGTTCGGGGTTGTGGCGGTTACTGGGCTAGTCTAAAGGTTGAGTCCAATCTCATCCTGCGGATTAAAGAAGCCCAGAAAGACGACGGTGAACTCTGGGCCATTGTGCAGAATGTGGAAGATGGGAAGCAATCTGAGTTCCGAGTTGATGAGTTTGGTGTGGTATGGTTCGAGGATCGTCTGTGTGTTCCTAACGATCCTGATTTGCGAGAGGCGGTTTTGTCAGAGGCGCATAGTTCTCCCTTTACTATACATCCGGGTTCCACCAAAATGTACCGAGATTTGAAGCAACACTTTTGGTGGAGCGGCATGAAACATGATGTGGCATCTTATGTAGCTAGGTGTTTGACTTGTCAACAGGTCAAGATCGAACACCAGAGAGCCAGCGGATTATTGCAGCCGTTAGATATTCCAACCTGGAAGTGGGAGGAAATTTCTATGGATTTCGTATCGGGTTTGCCACTTACCAGAAAGAAACATGATGCGATTTGGGTGGTCGTTGATCGATTAACCAAGTCGGCTCATTTTCTACCCATTCGTATGGATTATAGTGTCAGCAAACTGGCAGAGATTTTTGAGCAGGAGATAGTTAGACTGCACGGTATGCCTACTGCTATTATTTCGGATAGGGATCCACGTTTTACTTCCCGGTTTTGGAAAGGACTGCATAGAGCTTGGGGTACACAGCTTAAGTTCAGTACGGCTTTTCACCCTCAGACAGATGGTCAGTCAGAGCGGACCATTCAGACATTGGAGGATATGCTGAGGGCGTGTGCGCTAGAATGGACGGGTAGTTGGGACGAGTATCTTTGTTTGGTAGAGTTCGCTTATAACAACAGCTGGCATGCTAGTATTCGGATGGCTCCGTTTGAAATGTTGTATGGGCGGAAATGTAGAGCACCTATTTGTTGGAACGAAGTGGGAGAGCGTGTTATTGAAGGTCCGGAGTTGGTTCAGATCACGAATGAGAAGGTAGATGTTGCTAGGGAGAAGTTGAAAGAAGCTAGGGCTCGTCAGAAAAGTTATGCGGATAAGCACCGTCGTGATTTGGAGTTTCAGGTTGGCGATCGGGTTTTCCTTAAGGTTTCACCGTTTCGGGGAGTCAAGCGTTTTGGAATCAAGGGCAAGCTGAGTCCTCGATTCATCGGACCATTCGAGATCTTGGAGCGTATTGGAGAGGTTTCCTACCGTCTAGCTCTACCTCCCCAGCTTTCGCATGTGCATGATGTATTCCATGTATCTCTCCTACGGGGATACAACTATCATCCTCTTCATGTGGTATCTTATCCTCTCGATCAGATTCAGCCGGATATGTCTCTTCCGGAGGAGCCGGAAGCAGTTCTGGATCGCCAAGAGCGAGTTATGAGACGTAAAGTAATTCCATTCGTTAAAATTCTTTGGCGAAACCACCCAGAGCGGGAAGCTACCTGGGAGACTGAGGAGTCTATTCGTGCGAGCTATCCTCATTTTGTATTCTAATCTGGTATGTCTTTGTTCTGTTTTCGTTCCATGTCATTTCTACTTCTTTGCAAATTTCGAGGACGAAATTTTTTTCGTTTAGAGGGGAAGAGTTGTAAAACCCTAAAATCTAAAATGTGTGAAAAGACCAAAATGCCCCTGCTAGTTTAAAATTTAATTAAAAGCTTATAATGTATCAAATAAATTCCAAACTTCTGGCAATGCACAAGTTATGATCCTAAATAATTTTAAGAATTTCATTTAACATTTTGACAAGTGGCAAAATTACCAAATTACCCCCGTAACATTTATAAATGAATAAAAGCATTATAAAGTCCCAAATTCATCCCGAACCTCTGGAAACGAACTACAAATCAAGTGAAATAATTATGAATCATGCTACTAATATTTTTACAAGTCCAAAAGTGTATTATTTACACAAAATATGAATAGTGTCGATTTTATTTAAAACTATACATATTTAAAGTATTTAAATTACATTTTAATGTACAAAATAAATATAAATCAAATCCTAAACTTGGCAACAAATAATTCCAGCAAATTGTACCGATTATCCTGCTCATTTACCTCCTTAAGGATCGGCTATTTACCCTTTATAGTGATCCCATTCATTTATCTTGATTTACCCTAAATTATTCTAGCCGACATTCACAATAATCCTCCCAAAATTCATTCGATCACTCCCATAGCCAAGAACCAATTTTCTGGAGTTCATTGCATTACTAAGGAGTTTGGAAAAATAGCAAGTCGATTTTTAAAGGCCTAGATCAAGAGCTATTGATTTTCTTCTTTATAATCACTCGAAAGGTATTATATTCCCAAACAATTCATTCGATCGTGTAAAAATTCGTTTCTTAATTTTCCTGGAGTTCTTACATTATGTATGATCTGTGAAAAATATGTACAAGGTTATTTAGTTCCATTTGAAGCCGTGGGAATTTCTTCTTGTCGATTAAACAAACCGAGAAGCCACAAATTCGTGCAGCACTCTTTACTTGTTCTAAAAATCCTCTGGTATTTTTCCCAGCCTATATTGATTGTATATATCATGAGAAAAATAATAAAACGACCCATGCATTGTATATAACTCGTATGGTAATTATTGTGTTTTATAAACCCTAAATCGAAATAAATCTAAATATCATGCATGCGATTTTTCCTGGACAAATGAATAATTTTCGTGGTCTCTATGATCACCATACAACACTAGAAAAATGCTTATTGGATTTATTGAGGCCTAAAACCATTTTTGGTGGAATTATGTTATAATCGGCTAAAAGGAAAAATAAGAACAAAAATACCTAGCGATTCATCTAGGGTTTAAAACTAAGAGGATCTGATCTTAAATGAACAATAATGATGTGGTAATGATGGCATAATTATTTGGGTCAATTAGGGTTTAATTTGATATATTTTGGTGTTTACCGATTTGTAAATAAATATAAAAGGTTGTGTTTTGTCAATAATAAAATTCATGGGCTATTTTTGTCATGTTCTATAAATGATGTGTGACCTGTAAAAATTATTAAACTGGGGGCCTATGTGTAAAATTCGTGATATAATGAATTAAATTGTAAATGTTAATTCGAAATGGAAATTAATTAAATACAAGGACTAAACATGTAATTTCTGAAAAGTTGAGGTCGAATTGTGTTATATATGATATTCAGGGGCTAATGTGAAAATTTGGATATTTATTGGACTAATATGTAATTATTATTAATTAATGATTTAAATGTAAATTCTAAGGACTTAATATGTAACTTTACTAAATGGAGGGACCTATTGTGTAAATATGGAATAATTAAAGGTCTGATCGTATAACTCACTAAAATAAGTACTCACTGTGTAAATTTGATAAACCAAGGGTTTAATGTGTAATTATGCATGTTTGAAGGTTTAAAATGTAATTTTGGAAGTTCAGGGGTATAAAATGTAAATTATGAAAACCTGAGGACCAAAGGTGTAAATATGATAAGGATACTTTATTTCCAGCAAATATTAACCTAATTAAGCTATGTACTAAATATTTCTAATTATGGGAACTTTCTAAAAGTAGAAACTTACTAAATATGGAAATCTGCTAAAAATGGAAAGTTACTTAAAATAGAAAGATTGTAATTCTTTTCTACCCCTCTAGGTGTGAAGAAGGAGAGGAACTGACTTGATCCATCTTGTTCATTTTGATTTGTGCTTTGCTTTGAAATAAGGTACGGATATTCTGCCCTTTTAATAAGGTGCCTTCGGTCTCTTGAACCCTTATTATGATGTGACTTTGACCTTTGCTATGAACCTTTTGATATGAACCCTGTGATATGAACCTTCTCATTTGAACTGTGATTTTGACCATGTGAACCTTTGCTTTGATATGAACCTTTGACTTGTGACCCCAGTTTGATACCCGAGCCAAATGTGTTTCCTAGCCATGAAGGTAACATGGCCGTGTCTGTGATGCACCACTGACATGACTAGTGTGTAGCCCTAGTGATTTGGTTACACCGTCCCCATTGTGATTGTGATATGCGCGCTTTATATTATTATGACTAATGTGATTTGTGTGGGGGGCGAATGGATGCATCCTAGGTACGTTGTGATATGTAATTGTGATATGTGATATGTGGTGACTGATGATGGGTGCAATCCACGTCTTTCACAAAATGTGGGAGTTGATCACTCCATTGTGATACATGAGGACACCCCTCATATTATCCGGTTACTGAAGAGGTATCCCCTCTAGATTACTATGAATGTGATATGTGATGTAATATGTGGGCTCGTGGTGGATGACTGTCCTAACCTTACTCTTGTACCTTATGTATATCTCTTTCGTTATGCTTCGTTGTTTCGTTTCCGTTTATTATATATATCTGTTCACTGGGCTTTTTAAGCTCAGCCGCACGTTTTCCTTTTCGTGTGCGGCAGGTATCTAAGCTAGGAGCTTTTGGATTATGCTTTGGATGGGATGAGAGATAGATGAAGCTTTGACCTTAGATGACCACCTTTATCTTATGACTTTGTTTTGATCATGGATTTCATTTGTAATCGTACCTTTGGTTTATTTTCCTTTCCTTGAACTTATGTATTTCAAGTCGTGTTGACTTGACTTTCTCTTATGCATTTATTTGAGACTTCTGCTGTGTATTTATGTATGCTTTGATTAGTCACCATAATGTGATACTTCTACCCTTGTCGGGTTGGGGTGTTACAGCCAGTAGACCCTGCTGGTTCATTCAGGTGAGACTGCTCATCATCTTTCATTTTCAGATTTACATGAACCCCAGGGTATGTAGAAGCCACGAATTCTTCATGTTGTATTTCTTTTGGAGGTTCTGTAGTGGTTGTTGTTATCTGATCATGAGTTTCCTTAATGATGTTTTCAGACTCAGCTTCTTTATGAACTTTCTCATCTTGGCTCTCACCTTGGTCTTGTGGATCCTTTATTTCAGTATGTGTGATCTTCATCTCTACCTTCTTCTCCTTGTACAACTGTTCATCGCTTTCAGTATCACTGGAATCTTGAGCAACTTCTAAGCTTGGTGATTCTTCTTGCAGTCCTTCAGAAAGATCAAGTACTCTGGATGATCCCTGATCACGTTTCCTTAGTACAAATTGTGTTGTTGTCTTGGATGCCGGAGATGATATGGTAAGAAGAGTCTTAGCAGCTTGCACTGCGGTAGCTACTCCTTTTCCTTTGCCCTCTACTTCAGGTAATGGTTTACTGCTCTCAACAACAGGTTCTCTAAGGACAACTCCTTTCGTAGCACTCCTTGTTGCTTCAGCATGTTCTTTAGCACTGAGTTCCAAGGCTTGTTGTAAAACCGGATCTTCTTCATCTCTTAGACCTAGCTCAGGTACCACCATCTCTTCATCATCAACTCGACCTTTTGTCTTGATTTTCTTAGATTTCAACTTCTTGATTGATGCCTTCCTTTTGATTTTCTTATTTTTCTTAGGGGCCTCAACTTCAGTGGGTGCGTCCTTTCTTTTCCTTGATTTCGATTTAGATTAGGTTTGTTTGATTGATTTCTGGGTTTCTGGTTCAGGGGTTTCGGCTTCACTTCTTACCTTATCAGAGAGAGACTTTTGATATTCCTCTATTTTTGTAACACCCCAACCCGGCAAGGGTAGAAGTGTCACGCAAATGGTGACATATCAAAGGCAAGCATAACATACGACTTAAATAATACAATGGAAATTCAAAGGTTACAAATGATATACTGAAAACTACAAGGTTACAAACGAGAAACAAAACTAAATACTATGTCTGTCAATGCAAATCCTTCTAAAATCTTCTACTTCCGAAAACTATCAAGGTCTTCTAAGTCCAAAGGTCTCTTCACTCATACCCAGCTTCCAACTAAAACCTGCCGCACACGGAAAGAAACGTGCGGCTGAGCTTAAAAAGCCCAGTGAACAGATATATAATAAACGGAAACAAAAACAAATGGAAATGAACAGGCATATCATAATAAGTGAGAAATAGGAAAAGGAAATAAAGAGTAAGGTTTAGGACAGTCATCCACCACGAGCCCATATCATAACATATCACATATCATATCATATCATATCTTCATAATCATATAGAGGGGAGACCTCTCAGATAATCAGATAATATGAGGGGTGTCCTCATTCTTCGGGTGGAGTAGCTAGCTCCCATATTTTGTGAAAGGAGTGGATTGCACCCAGCCCTAGTCACCATATCATATCATATCAAAGCATATCATATCAGAACATATCTAGGATGCATCCATTCGCCCCCCAAACAAATCATATTGGCCATATCAAATCATATCATAGTGAGCTCATATCATATCATAATGGGGATGGTGTAACCAAATCACTAGGGCTACACACTAGTCATGCCATTGGTGCATCAATGACACGGCCATGTTACCTTCATGGCTAGGAAACATATTTTGGCTCGTAGTATCAAACTGGGGTCAAGGTTAAAGGCTCATATCAAAGCAAAGGTTCATATGTCATAATCATAGTCCAAATCTCAAGGTTCATATCACATGGTTCAATAAGAGGTTCAGAAGTCAAAGGTTCATATCAAAGGTTCAAATCAAAAGTCAAGAGGTCGAAGGCACCTTATTAAAAGGGCAAAATATCTGTACCTTATTCAACAGCAAAAACAAACCCGAAATATGGATCGAAAGACAAAGGATCACTCCCGCTTCACGGAACCTATACGAATTAATTATCAAAAAAAAAAAAAATTACTTTACGTTCATAAGAATTTTAGTATGCTTTCCATTTTATTAACTTCCTTACTTTAGTAATTTCCCGTTTTTAGTAATTTAGCAAAATTAGTCCTTTATTGTTAATGTTACTATTTAGTTAAGTTAATTATTTAAAATGACACCATACATGAGTTAGGACTTGTTATGAATATGAAGTAGGTATGAGGTTTTAATGTGTCTAACTTGTACAAATATGGGTGTTATATTAAAATTAGTGGAAAATGGACTACTAGACTCAATGTTGTACTGCCACTCTACCCCAACAGCCGAACAACTCCCCCATGTGATCTTTTGATTTGAATGAAAGGATGGACACATAAAGAAGAAAGTCAAACATGCTACATTCATACTAAACATGCTACTCTTATTATAATATCATGCTACTTTTATTATATTATCATTCTTGCTGTACACAAAAGGCCTTCTTTATTTATATATAGTTCGAAACAAATGGCAAGGAAGACCACAAAACCATACTGGGACCAAGTAAAATAAAACTCATTTTCGGTGTACACTAGTTAAAAAAAAAACTCATGATTTTATGTGATCCTTTCGCACCCAGTCGCATATTCCTACGTCGGTTATTCTTTTTAATGAGACCCACTTTATATTATAAACGTATATATACATACATGTGTGTTTTGTGCATGATTGAAAAAGACCACGTGAGCCTTCTCCTACCCATGCCACTAATCGATCAGAATTAATATAAAAGAGATGTGGACTCAGATGTAAGAACGAGCAAAGATCTTTAATGCATGATCTATCTTCATATTTTAGTTTATATCTCCATTTTTAAACAGGTATACACTTGATTTACCCATCGCATGAAAACCCACTCTAACAGCCAAATGAACTCAATATCGTCCTAAGGTTTTTATCCTCACGTGTCCTTTGCTTTGGTTAATAATCATGTTGATGTCGTGTTAAAGATTAAAACCATACATACCAAACAATTCGAATGACAAAACGTATACGGTTACTTTCAAGGATTCATTCGTTATATTATGTGAGAAATAAAGTCGTATAACATGCATGCCGTATTTTATCCGATTCATATTTATTTAGATGCCTTGATTATAGATGTATGAAAGATCAATGAAAAGAATAGGATGATATGATACCCTCAAAGCGTGACCAAAGGAGAGAATAAACACCCAAAGAACCACGAGCAAATACCCTTCGAATCTGCTGTAGTACACGACCAAAACAATGACGAGTCCAAGCCAAACACACCCTCGAGTTAGAACCCCAGACCATGAATCCTATGCCACAGCAACAGCCAGGGTCGTACACCACAAAAGCACCTCGAACATTTACTCGATGAGAGGAGAAAATAATAGATTTGTGAGTTGATTTGCAAGGTCTGCCATATGGTTTGAATGGGAGAGGAATAAGGACGTATCAATAACATAAATATGAGGAATCAAGACGTATCAATAACATAAATATGAGGAGCGTCTTTATTTTAAATGAGGTAATACATTTTTCATTTAATGGGTTCATTAAGAGTTCGGTTATGTATGGTGATGATTGGGCTGAACATTGTGGATTTTATTGTGTAAAAAGGAGAAAATTTCGGATATATAAGGTAAGTAAACGTGTGATAATTTAAGGAAATTCAGAGAGGTTTTAAATTATGTAGCAATTTAATTTTATTATTGTGTAACAAGGTTATGTTATATTATTTGCCATTATATTCATAACATATAGTCTTTTTAGGCGTCAAGATAATTGTTTTAAACTTAGGCAAAAGTTAAATTTGGACGTAAAATTAGGAATTCGAATTTCAGGGTTTTACAACTCTTCCCCTCTAAAATAAAATTTTCGTCCTCGAAAATTGAGGTGAAACGAAACGGAAAACACAACTGACTGCGAACAGAAATATGAAAGACTTGTTTCTCATGACTCTATCTTGTTGATCAAGCTTTGGTTTCCCCAGAGAAGACAATTCATACTGAATCCAGATCAAAAGAATAATATACTAAACGTAATAGTTGATAATCGGATTCTCTCGGAAGAGATGCAGGCAATACATAGGATTTGACGGGTATGCCGTCCATGGAATTTGATTAAACAAATCAGATGAGAACATACAGAAAATAGATTGTTGGTGATATCAAATGGCAGAAAATTTCACAGCAGATCTTAAGATTTTCGTCAGAAGTATAGGGATCAACAAATGCGTGACAAGAATCGAACGTATCAAATCGTATAACGGCGAACAGATTAAGCGTATAGGTGGAATGAACCTAAATCTTACAGATGCAAAAATTCTCACATCTCCTATCAAAATTATAAAGTTTCTAAAGTACTCCTCGAAATATCCTATGAACACAATAAGGGTACGTCATATGACGTAAGTATTATCACGTTCGCGAACCGTCATAATACCAGCATCATATGAGTATACCATCATGATGGTCATACTTTATCTCAAGTCATGAACAGAACTACTTATCTTAACCACCTATCAGTCTTTCTACCTTCTAAGGTTGGTCCAAAACAAACATCACTACGGATTCTAAATCGGAGGAATTTGAACGTACAAATAGCGTAACGGAATGTGTACACCTCAAAACGAAACTCGTCGTCGAAACGTTAGGTCTTCCACAATTCATCATCCTTCTCAGAACGAAACCATCATCCAACAAATGCATAACGAATACAGAACGGAATTTCTAATAGGGTAGAGCTCATTCAAAAGATCCTATCGAAAGGTAACGGAAACTTAAGTGGTATAAGAGAATTTGAATTACGTCTTCAATATCTTCATCCTTTACAACAATCAAATTTTCCAAATCCAAACGTTTACTACAAAATTCCATCCATTCAATTTCATGATCTCGAATCTTTTCAAATTCCAAGTAGTCGCTCTCTTGTCTAATCATACGATCATAGGGTGAAAAGGAAATCATAAACTTGAGTCTGGTTCCTCAAGTCTTCGACACTTCTTCTTGATACTTCGGTATTGTAGCGTGAATCTCTGACGTGATCACCGTGCATTCCTCCATTTGCGAGTCTGCTTCAGCTCTCAATTCATCTTAGTACAACTAAAATGACTAGAGAAACAAGGTTGCATGTCTTCTACAGGTCTTCTAGCATGATTCAAAATTCACCAACTCAAACTGCTGTGGACTTCCTGGTTTATGTGCTGAAAGCTCATCTTCTACGGTCTGGTCGTCTTGATGCCCAACTGAAATCTCCACGTGCTGCTTGAGGTATAATCGAGTCTCATCTCAGTCTGTCTTCTCCTCACATGCTTCTCTCTTGGTAACGCCTGTCACGAACCTCTTCTGCACATCTTCTACAAGGTTTCTAACTCTGACAATGGTCTTCAGTCCTGGTCCTTTTCATGAAAGCTCTTTAGTCCTCGGATACCTGGTGGTGTTGTCTGCTACAATCTCTGATCATCAAGTAAATCTATTCTTCTAGAACAAAGGGGTCGGTTCACTTCATACTAAAATGGTCAACGTGCTCCTCGTTCGTCTCTGAGCACAAACATACTGTCATGCTATGACAATTGTCCGAATACTTGCGAAAACATGAATCTTCCAGTCAATACAATTGACATCATTCAAAACTCACAGTGGTCACACGGGTACTAAAGCAACTTCAGGAAATCTTCTTAGGGAGAAACTTCATATCACAAATCTTTCTCTTCACAAATCAAATTGTAATGCTTCGCGGAACTTAATTCAACTAGTCAACTTCCTTCTCAGATGTTCTTGTGGTTGCTTCTTCCGTCTTTCAAACTCAAATAAGGTCGTCTGCTACGGAGTTTCAAAGATATAATGAATCAAATATTGATACGCGGAAATGGAATAATGATTACGGTTAAATTCACGATGGTCAGTGCGCCGCCGCACACTTCTCTCTTTCTTCTTCATAACCCAACAGGAGCATTCAAGAGATCACTGAAGTGAACAAACTCATATCCCATCAGTTCCTACAATCTCTTAACTTCTTCAATATCGTGGTTTCGCCAATTCAGATTAGTTCAATGCAAACTTTACTTCCCAAACGAATCTCAAAAGGTTCATCAGAAGCACCAGAAATTCGTACAACAAACTTTCAAATGCCGGAGCTTTCTAAGAGTGGATACTAACAGGCGTTAGGAGAAAATTGGGGATCAAAGAGATCGGAGTATGTGCTTCATAGCAACAATAATTTTAACAGATTCAAATGATTGAGAATATCATATCAAAATATGGTGGAGCAGATTGTTAAAGGTCGCAAATATTGCAGTCCATGATAGCTTTACAAAAACCACCACTCCATAGTCAAGAGACCTCAAAGTCAAATACATCCAAAGGGAAACGGATTCTCAGAGTTGTCAAAACATGCGGATAATTCACATATCAAATTTAGGTACATGGTTCATCAAAGTGTGGGATGGGAGAGTATTAGAATATATCAAAGTCAAATATATCAAATTGAAGGTTAGAATAGTAAACAGTTCAAAGGATTGGAATCTTGTTTAGCTTATAACATAGGAATGGTAGGGTGTGCACCGATAGTAATACGAACATCGTTTAACTGTCAGAGTTGAGATGCATGGAATATCAGTTATTAGCATCAGCATGCTTAGATAACAATTCCGTACTAGACAAATATCAACATCAAATCCTTCTAAAGGGAATGTTGGTTAACATACAACGTTCATCATTCAAATGACGGAAGGTAAAACTTCCTCGTCTTCTGCGACAAACGTTCTTATAAGGCATGACTAAAGGCAAAGGCAAGATTCAGAGTGATGCGGAAGCAATTACTACTCACATGGATGTCCTAGACTACCCATTCCTCACCGGTTATGACTTATATTCCTATGGGAAAATTCTACGCAACTTCGCAAAGGTTATCCTACGAGCGCCTACAGTGGAAACTTAGGGGTCCTAACTTACACAGGCCAAGGGTAGATGTACTACAAGTCATAAACCTGTCTCTGATACCATAATTGTAACACCCCAACCCGGCAAGGGTAGAAGTGTCATGCAAATGGTGACATATCAAAGGCAAGCATAACATACGACTTAAATAATACAATGGAAATTCAAAGGTTACAAATGATATACTGAAAACTACAAGGTTACAAACGAGAAACAAAACTAAATACTATGTCTGTCAATGCAAATCCTTCTAAAATCTTCTACTTCCGAAAACTATCGAGGTCTTCTAAGTCCAAAGGTCTCTTCACTCATACCCAGCTTCCAACTAAAACCTGCCGCACACGGAAAGAAACGTGCGGCTGAGCTTAAAAAGCCCAGTGAACAGATATATAATAAACGGAAACAAAAACAAATGGAAATGAACAGGCATATCATAATAAGTGAGAAATAGGAAAAGGAAATAAAGAGTAAGGTTTAGGACAGTCATCCACCACGAGCCCATATCATAACATATCACATATCATATCATATCATATCTTCATAATCATATAGAGGGAGACCTTTCAGATAATCAGATAATATGAGGGGTGTCCTCATTCTTCGGGTGGAGTAGCTAGCTCCCATATTTTGTGAAAGGAGTGGATTGCACCCAGCCCCAGTCACCATATCATATCATATCAAAGCATATCATATCAGAACATATCTAGGATGCATCCATTCGCCCCCCAAACAAATCATATTGGCCATATCAAATCATATCATAGTGAGCTCATATCATATCATAATGGGGACGGTGTAACCAAATCACTAGGGCTACACACTAGTCATGCCATTGGTGCATCAATGACACGGCCATGTTACCTTCATGGCTAGGAAACATATTTTGGCTCGTAGTATCAAACTGGGGTCAAGGTTAAAGGCTCATATCAAAGCAAAGGTTCATATGTCATAATCATAGTCCAAATCTCAAGGTTCATATCACATGGTTCAATAAGAGGTTCAGAAGTCAAAGGTTCATATCAAAGGTTCAAATCAAAAGTCAAGAGGTCGAAGGCACCTTATTAAAAGGGCAAAATATCTGTACCTTATTCAACAGCAAAAACAAACCCGAAATATGGATCGAAAGACAAAGGATCACTCCCGCTTCACGGAACCTATACGAATTAATTATCAAAAAAAAAAATTACTTTACGTTCATAAGAATTTTAGTATGCTTTCCATTTTATTAACTTCCTTACTTTAGTAATTTCCCGTTTTTAGTAATTTAGCAAAATTAGTCCTTTATTGATAATGTTACTATTTAGTTAAGTTAATTATTTAAAATGACACCATACATGAGTTAGGACTTGTTATGAATATGAAGTAGGTATGAGGTTTTAATGTGTCTAACTTGTACAAATATGGGTGTTATATTAAAATTAGTGGAAAATGGACTACTAGACTCAATGTTGTACTGCCACTCTACCCCAATAGCCGAACAACTCCCCCATGTGATCTTTTGATTTGAATGAAAGGATGGACACATAAAGAAGAAAGTCAAACATGCTACATTCATACTAAACATGCTACTCTTATTATAATATCATGCTACTTTTATTATATTATCATTCTTGCTGTACACAAAAGGCCTTCTTTATTTATATATAGTTCGAAACAAATGGCAAGGAAGACCACAAAACCATACTGGGACCAAGTAAAATAAAACTCATTTTCGGTGTACACTAGTTAAAAAAAAAACTCATGATTTTATGTGATCCTTTCGCACCCAGTCGCATATTCCTACGTCGGTTATTCTTTTTAATGAGACCCACTTTATATTATAAACGTATATATACATACATGTGTGTTTTGTGCATGATTGAAAAAGACCACGTGAGCCTTCTCCTACCCATGCC
Organism: Artemisia tridentata subsp. tridentata; assembly: GCA_021014915.2. NCBI lineage: Eukaryota > Viridiplantae > Streptophyta > Magnoliopsida > Asterales > Asteraceae > Artemisia > Artemisia tridentata. Next base: position 183,582,367 of record CP139504.1, on the reverse strand, counting down.
ACTAATCGATCAGAATTAATATAAAAGAGATGTGGACTCAGATGTAAGAACGAGCAAAGATCTTTAATGCATGATCTATCTTCATATTTTAGTTTATATCTCCATTTTTAAACAGGTATACACTTGATTTACCCATCGCATGAAAACCCACTCTAACAGCCAAATGAACTCAATATCGTCCTAAGGTTTTTATCCTCACGTGTCCTTTGCTTTGGTTAATAATCATGTTGATGTCGTGTTAAAGATTAAAACCATACATACCAAACAATTCGAATGACAAAACGTATACGGTTACTTTCAAGGATTCATTCGTTATATTATGTGAGAAATAAAGTCGTATAACATGCATGCCGTATTTTATCCGATTCATATTTATTTAGATGCCTTGATTATAGATGTATGAAAGATCAATGAAAAGAATAGGATGATATGATACCCTCAAAGCGTGACCAAAGGAGAGAATAAACACCCAAAGAACCACGAGCAAATACCCTTCGAATCTGCTATAGTACATGACCAAAACAATGACGAGTCCAAGCCAAAACACACCCTCGAGTTAGAACCCCAGACCATGAATCCTATGCCACAGCAACACCCAGGGTCGTACACCACAAAAGCACCTCGAACATTTACTCGATGAGAGGAGAAAATAATAGATTTGTGAGTTGATTTGCAAGGTCTGCCGTATGGTTTGAATGGGAGAGGAATAAGGACGTATCAATAACATAAATATGAGGAATCAAGACGTATCAATAACATAAATATGAGGAGTCTTTATTTTAAATGAGGTAATACATTTTTCATTTAATGGGTTCATTAAGAGTTCGGTTATGTATGGTGATGATTAGGCCGAACATTGTGGATTTTATTGTGTAAAAAGGAGAAAATTTCGAATATATAAGGTAAGTAAACGTGTGATAATTTAAGGAAATTCAGAGAGGTTTTAAATGATGTAGCAATTTAATTTTATTATTGTGTAACAAGGTTATGTTATATTATTTGCCATTATATTCATAACATATAGTCTTTTTAGGCGTCAAGATAATTGTTTTAAACTTAGGCAAAAGTTAAATTTGGACATAAAATTAGGAATTCGAATTTCAGGGTTTTACAATTTTGCTCAGATAATCCTTATAATAGGAGGCTTGACGAATATTATCTGAAATAAGGAGCTCAGGAATAAGCCTTCTAAAGACTTCTTGTTTGGTCCCTTTAGCAGCCCACTTGACATTTCCCAGAACAAATTCTTCAGAGGACAAATGGAGAGGAGAATCAGTTCTAGGATGGAACTTGTGAAGAGAGTAGAGGTGGTGGATTATCATTTTAGTGAATCTGATGCTAGGAATTAACATCTTTCTCACTGTCTTCCTGTTGGCCAGATTAGATTCTAGTTTTGCTTTGTCTTCTAGGAAGGTGTGAATGAATTCTTCCCAGATCCTTTCAGCGAAATCTATGTTGGAACGTTTTACGATTCCCCATAGAATTTGAAGCACTGGAGCCCTAGGTCTTTCAAAAGCAGAAGTCTTCCCAGTAAGACATAAGTTGAGGATGGTGGCGATAGTTCTCCATGGTTGATACATTTCACTGGTGACTACCGCTGACACCTTGAGGATGGTTGATGGATAACCCAGATCATTTACGAAGTGGACGAGAGCCTCGGATGTAGGAGGTTGAGTAAAGGGTTTATCAATGACAACAGGTGAGATCTGAAGAGCCTCTCTGATGGTGTCTTTGGTCAGCTCATACCATTGTTCATCTAACTGACAATGGTAATTTCCAGTGTCTTTGTTGAGTTCAATCGTATTCCAGAACTGTTGAATGTATATAGACGGAACGGTTGCACATGCTGTGAATGCTCTGAAGAAAGTGGTTTCCTTTAGGATATCAACATATATCTTGTAAATAGGATTGGGTTGAGGTCTTATCACATCGATATAACAGTTGCTCCTTCCAATAGGGATCCATTTGTTCTTAGGAAGGATTTGTTCATCTGTGCGAACAGGTGTTGAGACTGCGGGGTTTGGTTCTGAGGAAGTAGTGATCTCTGTATCTGTCATTGTATCTACACACACACATTCATAGAAAGACAATATGCCAATGCAAGTTAGATGGGAGTCCATCCTCGAGGTTAGCACATAGACTATGTGTACATTACAAAAGACTACAGTAAATCAAGTAACACTCAATTGTGAGAGACCAAATATGCAGCAAACATAACGCACATTATAAAGTATTAACTGCACAGCTCAACTGTATACAAACTACAACTTTAGATAAGGACAAGCTGCAACTGTATGCATGTAGACAAACCGCATATGTGAGCATATAGACAAACCGAGTTCGTGAGAAAATAGACAATTCATGACTATACAGACAAACCGCATCCATGACTAAGTAGACAAACAGCATCCATAATCATAAAGACAAACCGCATTCATGATAATTCAGACAAACCGCGTTCGTGATTATTCAGACAAACCGCGTTCGTGATTAATCAGACAAACCGTGTTCGTGAACATACATACAAACAGCATCCATAATCATACAGACAAACCGCATTTATGATCAATCAGACAAACCGCATTCGTGAGCATTTAGACAAACCGCATTCGTGATTGAACAGACAAATCGCGTTCATGATCATACATACAAACATCATCCATAATAGCACAGACAAACCGCATTCATGATAAATAGACAAACAGCATTCAAGAACACTCACACAAACTTCATCCATGAATATACATACAAACAGCATCGATGAACATACCATCAAAACCTACACCCTAGATCATATAGAGAGCAATAATTTCAGATCAGAAATTTTGCTAACAACTCTTGACATGCCTAATCATTTATCAAAAGAATCAATTAATTCCATACCAAATATTGCAAATTCTTGACCTAGAACAGACAAACCGCATCGTAGAATATAACCCCACGAAATCGTTTAAGCACTCATTACTTGAAGAATGTATATACATACAAAGAACAAGACGAGAGCTTATTGGAATCTAACCTATCTTTATCCAGATTCACTCTAAACTAAACCTGCCATCAATCGACTTAACGCATCCAAACATGCAAGATCTAACTATTTATCAGATCAGATTCCTCATCTTGTTAGTGAGAAATAATTCACTCAACCCTATAGACATACCAATCGTTAACCAAACGAACAACTCCTAGACTCATGAACGATTTTGAATTTTTGGAGTCAAACATCATTCGAAAAATTACAACAGTCCAAATCATAACTTAAAAGATGAGGCAATAAAGGCATATAACAAGTATCATTACACTCATAGAAGAGAATCCCATCAATCAAAAGCAAGTAACAACAAACTAACCTAGGATCGATAGAGGAATCGTACGAATCAACCTAGAAAAACCAAATGAAACGTTTAGAATCTAGGAATGATACAAGTAATAGGCTACTGATATGGGTGAGGATCGATAATTACCTAGGAAGAAGCTCGTTGGATGGATTAAATGGGCGATCGTGTGTTTAGATAGAGAAAGAGGTGAGTTCGGTTTGATTTAGAGGAGAGAGAGTGATATGAGACAAACCGCATGAATATAGAACCTTAAATATCATCACCTAACATTCCAATTAACCATAATGACACTTTTGGTCCCTGTCTTTGTTGGCTTGACAAACCGCATAGGTTACAAGTTTAAATACTTACTCCTAACTCTCCTCTTTTTACTAAATGACACATGTGGTCCCTGACTTTCCTATCAATAGAACTTCTAACACTCATAGGCATCCAAATCTTTTCAGATACGACACACTAAATCCCTAAAGACTTAATGATAGCCCAGTCAGATGCCATAGATTCAGAAATTACACAATGAATACTCATAGGCAAGTTTAAATTGCTATTGCTCTCCCCCTCAATCAATGGCTTCACTTCTGTATAGAAATTTAGACATTGATTGAATAGCAATTTATCATTTGGTGAGATCAACCGTGAGAGCCTTTAGGACAACGTAGAATCACCAGTATGAATGAACATGAATATGAAGTAATCCATGCTCAGGTGAACATCACCTTGACGAATAGTTGTCATTTTGGTGACAATCTGTCTTCAACTGGGAACGCGGGTTGCTATCTAAAGTAATAGCAAGCCTTAGAGACATGATTTACTTATTAGGAACAACTTCTGTTCGAGCTTCATTTAAAACCCCGTGTCATTATTGAATGACATTTCTAGGATCGTAAATGTTATCGATATCCAGAAGACATGCCTCTCCCTATCCAAGAACACATATTACTATATACACAAGAAACATGTACCTATAAAATAAGAGAAACTATACACAACAAGAAAAAGGATACTTGAGATTCTCTTCATAAAATCAGTACGAGTTTTGAACTGAATTGTTCAAAAATCATTGTCCCCGTACATCACAGGTGGGTTTTCCGAACCTCCTCTTTGGGAGTTGATAACCCCTTTGGTAGCCACACCTTGAGCTTCTTCTTGAAGCATTCTGTAAGAGTAGCTGCACACAGAAACCGTCTCCCTGCACTATCATAAGTATTTTGTTCGCATATATATTGGTTAGTGACTATGGGGTCCTGCCTCTGTGGTTTCTTGCAAACATTCTTAGAAGCATTTTCTGTGTCAGTAGGTACCCACTAAAGACCAATTTTCTTAAAGATTCTACCAGTTGGCAACCATCTTAGGCACATTCTAAATATGCGATGTTTCTGAGGCACCTTAGTGTTTTTACAAGAGAAAATTTCTTGTCTTTCAGCACTAGATCTATTAGGCTTCCTAGGGTGCTTCATCAGTTCTATAGGCCTATGGTGATTCCTGGTCGTAGTAGAGAATGCAGTGACATGAGCATTAACTTCCTTAGTTAGTGTCATGTGAGACTTATCCTGAAAGTGACTTTTAGCTAATTTTCCCTTATGTCTATGTTGTGAAGTGACTGATTTTGGCAAACATTTAGTCTCACCAACTTGGGGAGCACACCTTGGATAAGGGGCAGGTGTTTCCAAGACTGATGGTTTGACAAACTTAGGATTCACCCTGTTCTTGGCCAACTTCTTAAAGTCATCTCTATGAGAAGCTAATGAGAAACTTTTCCTTAGATTTTGTGCTTGGAAGTGATCATTTTCAGCTATCAAGGATTGTGTTGGGTTTTTCCTCTTGGATTTGATATCCTTGACTGAACCATACAGTTGTTTAAATTGTAATTTAAGTGTTTCATTCTCAGCCTGTAACTCAACAGTTTTAGCGTCATTTGTGGTTTTATCATCATTGACCTTTTCTTGCAATTCACTTAGTTTGGTTCTTAACATGTTAATAGTCGCGTTCTTGGCCACTAGCTGATCTTTCAACTCATTTATCATAAAAAATTCCCGAATGTCAGGTAATTCCGGATTTTTTGTTGGAAGGTTAATTTGGAACTTTTCTTTTATTTGTTGCATTGAAATTTCAAGATCAACACAATGTTTTTCCAGTTTTGAAAATCCTTTTAACAGTTCATTGTAAACCCTCTTTTCAATCATATCATGTGATTTGAAAGACTCAGTCGTTGGCAAAGAACTTGGCGAATTAACATGTACAAGTTCATTAGAAACAGTATTATCTAAATAAGACAGATGTACCACAGTAGACTGTGCTTGGTGATTTTCAGGTTCGTAGGATTCCTTCTCACATCTTGTGAAGTCACTTCCTGTGCTGACACCATCATCAGTCTTGTCTGATTTTGTTCCATTCCTACCCTGTTCACCTTTTTCCTCAATGAACCCATGGACATCCCTTATCAGCAGTAGCAGTGTCGTTTTGTACATTTCAATTTCTGACCCAGTATATTTAGCGAAACACTCTTTAGTCACTTGGCAGTCATAATTATAGTCCAGAGTGTATTGAGAGTTGATGAACACTTGGAGTTGATTGTTTATCACATTGAGAGCGGCTCTGGATTTATCTTCAGAATATTCTTCCTTGACCAGCTCCTGTTCTAATTGATCCAGATATAATGTCATAATGACTGTGAAATCACAAATTTCCTGACCAAAGAGTGAAGCGAAAGCCCGTGTGTACCCCATCACGTATTCAGATTTACCAAACAGAGCCTTAATGTGTGATAGAAGTGAACGAAAGCATGCTACTTGACTTTCCTTTGCATTAGCCAACTGCATAACCTGAAGGCATTCATCCATGTGTGACTGCGAGTGTGCCTCATCAGTTCCAGCAGAATCAGTATCATTTGTTTCTGTTAGAGATGTGTAATTATAGTTCCATGATCCTCATTAGCATCATACAGTTTGAGAACCTCCGATATGAGGGAGTTTGAGTTAGTTGTCATAGTGAATACGGGATTTTACTGATCTTGTGATTTAACCGAGAAATAGAATCTTTCGCGGGAATTTCTAAAATCACCAAGACACAAACCGCATAGACAAATAGCACCCTTGAGGATACAAACCGCCTAGGCAAGCCGCATACACTCCTCAGAGACAAACCGCGTAGACACTAACCGAGTACACGCTGCTTAGACAAACCGCATAGATACAAACCGAGTGCACTCCTCAGAGACAAGCTGCGTACACACAAACCGAGTACACGCTGCAGAGACAAACCGCGTAGACACAAACCGAATACACGCTGCAGAGACAAACCGCGTAGACACAAACCGAGTTCACGCTGCAGAGACAAACCGCGTAGACACAAACCGAATACACGCTGCAGAGACAAACCGCATAGACACAAACCGCGTACGCACCTTAGAGACAAACCACGTAGACACAAACTGCCAAACACGTCGCTTTCAATGCTTTTTGTCCTTTTGCCTAAACTAGTAATAAGACAAACCACGTTCTCGAAGTGACACAAACCGTGTTCAAGAACTTGTCCAGAGCACACAAACCGCAGCCAAGAACACTTGGATAAACACTCACGAATCACCCAAAAACACCACACAAATCATAAATCTGTGAATTCAAGCACCAAATACTACTCTTATACTGTTCCTAAGCTAGAAAGTACAAGGTATAACAACTTCTAATCACTAAACAAGGCACAAAATGAAATTTATGTAACTTATCAATTCGAACTAAAAAGCCTCAAAAACTAGACAAATATGTGAATACCAACTCTCATGGACCTAACCTTGGCTCTTGATACCAATTGTAGGGTATTCACAATGCAAGAAACACTTGTTTGAGGCCTTTATATGGATCGAATAGACAAGAACTAGAGAGAGAAAGTGGGAACTTCTAGAGAGAGAAATACTATGTGTATATTAGCTTGAAATAATGGGAAGTTCCAACCCTTCCCTTGCAAGGGAAGGGGTATTTATACTTACTACATAATATGCCCCTAGCGGGCTGTGGAGTGAGCTGACAGAGGGTAAAGACCCGACCCACTCCACAATACTAATTAATAACTAATCTACTAATAATATTACTGATAATCCTACGAGCTATGATGAGCTAATAAGTACTCGGGGTGACCGAGTCTTCAGCTGAATATTCATATTCCTAACATCATGTAATAAATGACTAACACTAACACAAATATAGAATTTCCATTATGTTTTTTTGTTGGTGTTTGTACTATTCAGGTTCACAATGTCTCAAGGATCCATTGCAAGGAATGAATTGATACCCAAAGGAGATGAAAGAAAGATTGGAGAATCTAACTACAGAGTAGATTTGGAGAAATTACCTTGCCATTCTACCTGTCAGATCATGGTGGAGATACTGAAGAAACACTTTTGCAGACATGTTCTGACTAGATCCGCTACGGTTCCAGAAATCTATCTCAATCAGTTCTAGCATTCGTTAATAATCAGTCGGGACACCAAGACCATGACCATCACCCTGGACAAGAAACTCATCAAGTTTGACGTTCATCTTCTTCGAAGCGTTCTTGAGCTTTCTCCAACTGCTTTTGGCAAGTACACAAAGTTTGCAGAAGATCCAACTTTTGAACTTATAGTCAAGTCCTTAAAACACATTGGCTATGACGATTCATTTGAAGAGATCACATCACATTCCAAGGTGGACAGAAGATACATTCCTCAACCTTGGTTGACTATCTACACCATCCTCATTCATTGCATCACGGGGAAGGAAACGGGTCACGAGCACCCCAGACTTGAACATCTGCAGTTCTTCTGGGGGTCCTCAACTTGGCTCATCTTGACTATGCCAAGTATATTTGGACCGATATTATCTATCAAGCTCGTCAATTTTGCCAAAAGAAGAGCTACAAGATTCTTTTCCCTCGCTTCACCAAACTCCTCATTGCTCACTTCATGACCAGAGAACAAGACATTGACAAACGTCCAACGGAAAAAGCTCATACTAAATAGATGGACAATGTTCTTTCTTGTGTGAGAATTCATGCCACCAAAACCACCAAACAAGGTCTCAGAATTCCAGACGTGTTAACTACAGAGACGGTGAGAGCTACTGAAGCCTATGAAAGGTATGATGAAGCATAGAAAGCAGGATCAGTGGGGATAACAGTGAAGGGAACAACTGGGACAAGAGGAAGAGGTAGAGGAATTAAAGCCGGTACTACAAGAACAAAGAAGGTTTCTTGAGCAACTAAGAGGCAACCAATGCTCAAAGATGAATCTACAGAAGAAGAGGAAGATGAAACAAGCTTGAGGGAAAAGAGGAAAAGAATCATGCAGATAAAGAAAGAAATGCATGATGAAGGTCTAGGGAAAGGCAAGGGCAAATCAATAAAGCTTCAAGACAAACCCGATGACACCCTTCAACCACCTAAGACAAAAGAAGAGGAAATTGCACAACTCAAGAAAGCCCTACAAGAAAACAAAGCAAAGTATATGGCTGATCTTGAGAAACTTGAGAAAAGCAAGAAAGGTGAAGGGTCCGCATCAAAGGTTAGTGAAGAAGAAACCTTGTCTAAGTTTGATGATGATACAGAAGCTACATTGTCTAAATCAGAAAGTGCTTCAATGAGTGAAACTGAGGGTGAATCTGAAGAATCAGACCAACTCAAACGCTTACCCTCAAAATCAGATTCTGAAAAAACTGATGAAGAAAAGCAGGAAGATAATGATGATAAGGAAGAAGATGATGAAAGTGATGACGACAAAGACAGTGATAGTGATGAGGATGATGACAACCAAGATGATAATAATCAAGATGATAACCGTATACCTTCTCCACCTGTTATGCCATCATCTATGGATAAAACTTCCAAAACCAAGCCTCCCTCACCAATAATTACACCACAACAACCAAAAACAAGTGAATTCCAGGCTCCAAAAGAAAAACTCAGCGCGTTGCAAGCTCAAGTAAGGACGCAGCAAAATGACACCAATGAATTCAAGGCATATGATGTGTCTCTAGCAATGGAAGACTTCCTCAACAACAACTTACCAAAAGAGATCGGCAGACACCTTCAGGAAACACTTCCAACTCTGTTGAAGGAATATGTCAAGAGAAAGCATGATAGAATTGTAGCTCATCACATTCAAACAACACCGTTCATAATTCAAACAAAACCGTCAAAGCCATCCACCGCAGATCTCAAAGGACAATTGCTAGAAGCCATCAACAATGATCCAGAGGAGAATGATCTTAGCAAAGCTTTGATCAAATCCATGTAGAAATCTAAAAAGAAGGATGAGCCTTGCAAGAAGGTCAAGTCAAGCAAACGTCGTCATGATGATACTGACAAAGACGACCAAGCAAAGCCGAGCGAAAAACGTACAAGAATGACTGGACATACAACTACATTACCATCATCCAACATTCAGCAGACTGGCGAAGAAGAACTAGTTCCTCAAGATTTTGGAACATTTGATGATGCTGAACCTCACGATGACATTTCACACAACAAAGCTGAAGCTGTTCCTGAACCACCAGCGGATGCACCACTCAAACCTGCTCCTGAATGGATTAATTCACATGCTAAAAAGTTTGAATGGTTTGAAGAAATGGTGGATGCATACCCCGATATTCCAGAAGACGAAGTTCCTGCAGAAGGCTCAGTTGTGGAATTCACAAAGAAACTCAAGAAAGTGATGAAGATCTAGAAACTACAACTGTCTGACATTGTCAACATCCGCAAAGTAGGTTTCTCACTATTCAAGACTTCGATAACTTCTCAACTGGAATTCAAGTACAATCTGGAACAAGTTGCAAGAGCCCTATCGGAGAATGTTAAGTGGGATGTAGCAACACATTCCAGTTTCGTGACTACTCACAACCCTTATCCCTCATTGGTCAAGCTCATAATCCCAAGATACCTAAAGCTTATATCTTCAACAATGACTTGGAGTATCTGATATATGGGAACACTAATCCAGAAAAGCGATATGCTACATCTCTCACAAAGTTCAAGGCCGCTACCTATGTGCAACAAGGACTTGAAGAACAGATCGGAGACTTATTCCGCACCTCTATTGCAGAATACAATAATGAAGCTGGTCTAGGAGTCTTTCACTGGCCTGAGATACGAAAATGGTTTTACAAATAGAAGCTAACGTTTACCTCAAAATATAAGGTAAACTACATAGACAAGATTCTTTCCATCAAAAGTGCTGAAACAGAGTCAAAATATGGATACAACTTTCTGACTAAGATCACGGTTCAAAGACAAGACGACAAGGATTACTCATTCAACGAAGCAGATTATCCTCATTTGAATCTAAATGACTGATAATGCTTAAATTGTGCATGTTTTTGGTAGCATTATTCGTACCTTTATATGTGTTATTTGGTTATATTTATATGCTTTTGTTACTTAATCGTATCAAAGTATGTTTGCAAAGTATATGTAGCCAAGTACAGGAAAAAGGAAGAAAAAGATGAAAAGAATGAGGAAGAAGGAAATATTTATAAAGGTACAAAGATTCTTGAGTCAAGTTCTACACCAAATAAGTATTTCAAAGAATGAAGGTCCAAGTATTCTAGTTGAAAATTTCCAAGACAAAGAAAAGATCAAGTTTGGAGGAAGAACCAAGAACCAAAAGAAAGAAAAAAGCCAAACGACAAAAGTACAAAAAAGAGTAAAACTGCAACACTCCATCCAATTGGATGCAGCCCGCAACCAATTCGGATGGAGGCCACGGTCGAATACCAACCGATCGGTTGGAGCTAATACCGATCGGTTGGATGTCGACTGTTTTTCGAAACTTCATCCTATCCTTATGTGTACGATTCCTAAGCCTTCTATTGAGCATTCTAGACTATTCTAATCTACTTGGAGGCCAAGTGAAGCATTAAAGACTTAGACCCTTGGGATTAGTATAAATAGAGTTCATTTTACATGTTTTAGACACACATTCATAGAGCTTTACACTAGATATAATTCTACAAGTGCTAAACAACTACCCACTCATCAAAATACTCTCTAATTCGTCCTTAGAAGTCCAGGAGCATTTGAAGGATCAATAAGTCAACATTTGGAGGTCAAAACATCAAGAAGTCAACACCAATACTTTGGGTATCATTACCTTATCATTTGTAATCTTATTTCAATCATTGTAAGACTTTCAATTATGATTTTTAATGTTCAAAGTTCTGAGTTTATGATTATGTTTGCTATGAGTGGCTAGTGCCTTTGTGCACTTGCTTAGATGATGTGTATTGCTTAATGATTTGCTTATGATTGTGATAACATGTTTTAATTCAATTTCAAGTTGATTTTAAGATCCAATTGTGGTTATGTTTCATAGTGACATTTGTTGATCAAGTTTGACTAGTTAGTAATAGTAAAGGTCGAAAGAGTTATTGTTATTTACCTAGTTATAATCATTTGTCTATGAATGATTTTTTTTACCCAAATATTCTTGATTAAACAAAGGAACTTAATTGTGATTGTAATAAGTATGCTTTTTGTCTAACAAATTGGATTGATTGTTAACTACCTTAAGGGTCGAAAGATTAGTAGTTGTCAATCAGTTGTGACCTGTTTTCTATGAATCGGTTACCTTTTGTATTGACCATTTCCTAAGCATATTTGTTAAAACAAAAGACTATTTTTGTGTTTAAGTTTGTACACCAAAACTTATGAACTCTGAATTGATCTTAAATTGATTGGTTAAACGTAATGCTTGTTTTTATGAACTAAAATCTTGACGAAGGTTTAACTTGTAGAAACAATAGATTAGTTCACCAACTAATTATCACAACCAACATGTTAACAAAAGTTATCACAATCATGCTTATCAAGAGTAATATACTTGTATAAGCAAGTGTAGTTTTTAATCATCTGAATTATCATTTTATCATCATTGCTTGTTTTCGTGACTTACTTATAGTAGCTTTTAAACTTACACATAGATTCACTACACAAATCCCTGCGAACGATCCCAAATTACCTTTATAATCTTGCTACAACGGACGAGTTCACTTGCTCGTATGTGTTGTTTCTAGATTCGGTAATTCAACCTTATAAATTTAAAACTTGTACACAACGCGACACATCAAGTTTTCGGCTCTTCTCACCAAGTTCGTTTTTGAAAAAAAAAAGTTTTCCGAGCTGACCATCCGATCGGTATTACATCCATCCGATAGGTTGCTCATTTTTCAATTTTACCGAGAGCACCATCCGATCGGTATTACACCCATCCGATCGGATCACCAGTTCTGAATTTTTAAATTGTTTTCTTTCTTCGCTCGTGAGTTTAGACATTGCCTCGATTTTCTTGGGAATTGTATGAACACTCATTCAACTGGAGTAGAACCAATTTCACCTCTTTCTGATCCTGAAAGTTTAATTCGAACAAGACCATGAAGAAGAAGAACACCTTTTTTTTCACTAGCCAACCGTGTACCAAGAATACCAAACCCACCATTTGATAATCTTTTTGAAGCTAAAGTTGTTTATAACCCATTCACTGATCAACCTTTTCCCATGGCTGACGATCAACCCATGTGGGCCACAAACCGAGCCGTAGCACCCACTCCTGGATCTGCTATCGTTACAGTTAACCTCGGTAACAATTTCACTGTGAAAGGACACCACCTTTCTATGATCAAAGACCATCAATTCGATGGCCGTTCGAGGGCAGATCCGCACAAACACATTGCCGAATTCATTGAAATTTTTGGCATGTTCCGATATGGTGATACCAATGCTGATGCCATCAAACTCAAACTTTTTCCATCATCACTTGCTAGAGATACAAAAGTGTGGTATAACGAATTAACCCCAGGAACTATCAATACTTGGGAGGAGATGAGGCAAGCTATTGTAAGCCAATTCTTTCCACCTGCCATGTTTGATCGACTCATGGGAGAAATTCGTGCTTTCACACAAAACCCTAACGAATAACTTGTCGAAGCTTGTCTTCGTATGAAAATTTTGCTTCGTAGTTGTCATGGACATGGTTTAGGATGAGGAACCATCATCCAATTCTTCTGCCATGGACTTGATGAAACATCTCATGGAATTCTTGATGCTGGAGGAATTTTTCTATATAAAACTCCGAATCAGGCATATAAGTTGCTTGAATACTGAGTACTTCTCAAACTCGATTGGTCAAAAGATTCCAAAACCAAACCTTTATGAAAAACCGATGCTTTTGCTGAAAGTTCCGAAACCTCTAAACTCATGGAGAAAGTGGAAGCCTTGACTTCCAAAATTGACTCGCAATATAAAGATCTTAAAGGAGAAATGAAAGAAATGCGAGATGGTTGTAACAACTGTGGAGGTAATCACACATCATCAGAATGTGACGATCAACCAATGGACGGACCTACAAAATGAGAAGCTAATTATGTTCAAGGAGGATACCGTGGAGGCGGTTATCGTGGTAATTATTACGGAAGAAATTCTGTAAATTGGCAAGATCGCCAATAAAGGGATAACAACCATGATTCTCAACCTCGAGGGGAAAATGAAACTCCACAAACCTCTGATAAAAAAACCAGAAGAAACCGATTTTGAAAAAATGATGAGATAATTCGTGACTGCTCAAAAAGCTACTAATGAGTTTGTCAAAAATCAATTTTTCAATCTCAAAACCAAAGTTGAGCAGGGACAGAAAAATCATCAAGCATCTATTCAAGATCTTGAAAACAAATTCGGTAGACTTTCTGATCAATTTTCTTCCCGACCATCAGGTTCATTACCAAGTAATACCCAATCCAACGCTAAACCAACATCATCAGGATCGAATGATAAAACTTATCGTCCACCACAGACTAGAAATGAGCATATTAATGTTGTATTCACAAGAAGTGGACTTTCTTATGATCCACCACCTAATCTAAATGATACCACGATCATCCATGATGAAAGTGAGGATGAAACTGAAGAAGAGAAAAAAAATATTTCAAAAACACCACCCATACCAACAATTAAGGCGTATACATCGAAAATTCCATATCCTCAAAGCCTTAAGATAGAAAAGATGGAAGAACGTTACAAGAAGTTTGTTGAAATGATCAAAGAAGTTAGACTCAATGTACCCCTCTTTGATGTTCCAGCTCGAATGCCCAATTATGGGAAATTTTTGAAGGAACTTCTTAATAACAAGAAAAAGTTGGAACAAATATCCGCTACCTTTCTCAATGAAGAATATTCAGCTATTTTTCAAAACCAAATTCCACCAAAACTGGGAGATCCCAGAAGTTTTCTGATCCCATGCACGTTAGGAAACAACATCACATGCGATGCTTTAGCTGATCTTGGTGCAAGTATCAATTTGATGCCCTATTCGTTGTATTCTAAACTTTCCATCAGTACTTTGAAACCTACAAAGATGAGTATTCGACTAGCAAACCATTCTTACCAATATCCTGTTGGAATTGCTGAGAATATGCTTGTCCAAGTTGGTAAATTCGTTTTTCCAGTGGATTTTGTGATTTTAGAGATGAAGGAAGATAGTAGAGTACCTCTTATCTTAGGAAGACCTTTCCTAAACACAGCTGACGCTATCATCAAAGTAAAAGGAAAAGAACTCAATCTTGGAGTTGGAGAAGATAGAATTACCTTTCTAATCGATAAAGCAATGAAATATCCATATTCCAATGATGACACTTGTTTTAACATTGATGTAATCGATGAAGTCACTGAGGAAGAATTGGATGCATTACTTGACGATTCCGATACAATCATGACTACTTTTGAGAAAATTAGTGAAATAGATCTTGATAAAGAATTCACTGATTTTATGGAAGTAAAGTTTGAAGACGAAGATGAAGTTGAAGAAGGAGAAATAGTAGAAGACAATTTTGAGGAAATCACTTTTAATGATCAATTAAGGATCAAAACATCTCTTCAAGAACCACCAACTGATCTTGAGCTAAAACCACTTCCCGATCATCTTGAATATGCTTACTTAGAGGATAATTCTCTTTTTTCCAGTAGTCATATCTTCGTTGCTTAATAATAAGGAAAAAGAATGTTTCATTTCTGTTCTAAAGAGGCATAAAAGAGCTTTTGCGAGGAAAACATCTGATATCCCCGGAATTAGCCCTGATTTCTTTAAATTAAAAATCAATTTCGAAGAAGGAGTTAAACCTGTTGTAGAAAGACAACTTCGACTCAATCCCAACATGAAAGAAGTTGTAAAAAAATAAATCATCAAACTTCTTGATGTCGGTACCATTTATCCCATCGAGGATATTCCTTTGGTGAGTCCAGTTCACTGTGTTCCGAATAAAGGAGGAATGACCGTTGTGACCAACGAAAGGAATGAATTAGTTCCTACCAGAACCGTCACCGGATGGCGAGTATGTATTGATTACAGAAAATTAAACAAAGCCACCATAAAAGATCATTTTGCGTTACCATTCATGGATCAAATGCTTGAGAGATTAGCAGGGAACAAGTACTTTTGTTTCCTTGATGGTTTTTAAGGATATTTCCAAATTCCTATTGATCCCGCTGATCAATAAAAGACTACATTCACATGTCCTTTTGGAACTTACACTTACCGGCGTATGCCCTTTGGTCTTTGTAATGCACCCGCAACTTTTCAAAGGTGTATGATTGCAATATTCCAAGACATGCTTGAAACATCTATGGAAGTTTTCATGGATGACTTTTCTGTATTTGGAAACTCATTTGAAGTTTGTCTTTCTAATCTCGATAAAATGCTCGAGAGATGTGAAGCTGCACATCTTGTTCTTAACTGGGAAAAATGTCATTTTATGGTGACTGAAGGAATTGTGCTTGGACACAAAATTTCCAGTGCAGGAATGGAGGTTGACAAAGCAAAAATCGATGTTATCACCAAATTACCACCTCCAACCAATGTTAAAGCTGTTAGAAGTTTTCTAGGACATGCCGGTTTCTACCGTCATTTTATTAAATACTTTTCCAAAATATCTCGTCCCATGACGAAACTTCTCGAAAAAGATTCTTTTTTTGACTTTAATGCAGATTGCATGAAGGCATTCGAAACATTGAAAAATCAACTGACTAGTGCACCCATTATGGTTTCACCTAATTGGTCACTACCATTCGAGCTCATGTGCGATGCAAGTGACTTTGCTGTTGGAGCTGTGTTAGGACAACGTGAAGGAAAAAATTTTCGTCCTATACACTTCGCTAGCAAAACTCTTAAAAATGCTCAATAAAATTACACGGTTACGGAGAAAGAATTGTTAGCCGTTGTTTTTGCTTTCGACAAATTCAGATCTTATCTTCTGCTTTCAAAAATGATTGTGTTCACTGATCACTCAGTGCTCAAATATCTATTTACAAAACAAGATGCAAAACCACGTCTTATCCGATGGATTTTGCTACTCCAAGAATTTGACATAGAAATCAAAGATAAGAAAGGAGCAGAAAATCTAGCTGCTGATCATTTGTCTCATCTCGAAAATCCAAACTTTGAGGAATTAAAGGAAGTTGAAATCGATGATTACTTCCCTGATGAAACTCTTATGATTGCTGACACAAATGATGAAATTCCGTGGTTTGCAGATTTTGTGAATTATCTCGTCGGAGGAATTCTCAAAAAAGGATTAACTAATGCCCAACGAAGTAAATTCTTTTCAGAATTAAAACACTATTATTAGGAAGAACCCTATCTTTTCAAGATGTGTCCCGATGGGATGATCAGAAGATGTGTTTATGGTTTTGAAACAAGAAAAATTCTTGATGAATGCCATCATGGCCCGACCGGGGGAGACTATGGTCCTTCTACCACAGCTAAAAATTTTTTTGATGCTGGATTCTATTGGCCGAAAATTTTCAAAGAAGCTCATACTCTTGTTCAAAATTGCGATACTTGCCAAAGATCCGGTCGTCTTTCTCGTAGAGATGAAATGCCTCAAAAGAGCATTCAAGTCTGCGAAATATTTGATATTTGGGGATCGATTTTATGGGACCATTTACTAAATCCCACAAATACGAATACATTCTCGTTGCTATTGATTATGTTTCTAAATGGGCTAAAGCCGAAGCTATACCCACAAATGACGCACGAGTTGTTGTTAATTTTCTCAAAAAGATTTTCGCTCGTTATGGAATTCCTAAAGCTTTAATAAGTGATCGAGGAACCCATTTTTGTAACAGAAAAATGGAGAAAATTATGAAACGATATGGAGTTCATCATTGTTTTGCTACAACTTATCATCCACAGACCAGTGGTCAAGTCAAAAACACCAACAGAGCCTTAAAAAAGATACTCAAAAAAAGGGTCAAAGACAATCCTGCCATTTGGTCGAGAGAATTTGATGATGCTTTGTGGGCATTTCGCACTGCGTACAAAACTCCAATTGGTACAACACCATACAAACTTTTTTATGGAAAAACATGTCATTTTCCATTCGAAATCGAACATCGCGCCTATTGGGCACTCCGGAGCTGTAACCCTGATCTCAAAATAGATGGAGAAAAGAGATTTTTGCAATTGCACGAACTCGATGAACTAAGACTCCAAGCTTATGAGAACTCCAAGCTTTACAAAGCTAGAACCAAAGCTTATCATGACAGAAAGCTTAGAATTCAGAAAGAATTCAAAGCTGGAGATAAGGTTCTACTTTTTAATATGAAATACAAGTTCAAATCTCCTAAGCTAAGACCGAAATGGTTCGGACCATACATAGTGAAACATGGATTTCCATCTGGATATGTTGAGTTATATGACAAACAGGGTAGAAGTTTCATTGTTAATGGTCACCGAATTAAATTGTACCACGATAAGGAGCAAATGAATGAGATTTCTATTCAAGAGATTCCGCCTGAATCGGAATATGAAACTATCACATTTCTGACACCTTACCCAGCAGATTACAAGGAAAATTATGAATTTATCTATGGGATACCACAAAAGAGGACCAAATATGAGAACACAATGGATTCTTTTACAATGGTAAACCATCAAACGGTTTTTATTTGATTGTGATATAGTTTAACATTTGAATCAATAAAACTGATCTAACAGTTGTTATTTTTAGATGTCATACCAATTTCTTCTGATTCAAGCAGATCATAATCAAATGATGGTGCTTCCAACATCCTTCCTGGCCTCCTTGATTGGTATTATCCAGAGCAACATTCCTTACATTAAAATTCATCAAGCTCTGAATACATATTTGATGATTCAAGTACTGAGACTTTGGAAGTGGAACCTGTCCAAGCC
The DNA here is from genome assembly GCA_021014915.2 of Artemisia tridentata subsp. tridentata. NCBI lineage: Eukaryota > Viridiplantae > Streptophyta > Magnoliopsida > Asterales > Asteraceae > Artemisia > Artemisia tridentata. Next base: position 183,563,821 of record CP139504.1, on the reverse strand, counting down.
ATTGAACCTGCAGAGGAACTCTGTTTGGAATTAAATGTTCAAGGCATTGGTTTTGTGTTTGTACTACTAAGGAAAAACACTAACAGTACTAACTGAGTTAGTACTGCTAGTGTAAATATTAGTACTGCCAGAGTTAAAGTTGAAGACTGCTGAAGATATAACTAATGGTACTAACAGACTGAGTTAGGACTGCTAGTATAGAAGTTGATACTGATGGACTGCTTGAAGACTGAAGATGGTACTGCTTATGAAGATGTGTAAGAAGATAAGTATAGAATAGATTTTTGTATATATCTTATATAGTTAGAATTATACAAATATTCTGCATGTTTAGAATATTATACTTATCTTGTAAAGGACTCCTTGTACTATAAAAGGAGGTCATAGGTTAGATGTTTTAGATGTATGTTTTGTTAAGCTTCAAGGTTTGTAAACTCTAGTGATAAGCAAGAACACTCGTATTGTACTTAATAATATTCAAGCGTTTGGTGAAATCATAAACTGTTCATATTGTTCATTACTGTTACATTGCATAATCTTCTAAGTGTCAAGTAGTATATTCCGCATACTATTTGATACATACTCAAAGTATCCTCAACACAATTCTCGTGTGTTTAGATCCTCACAAGTAGTATCAGACCAGGTCTCCGATACTTTGATTTAGAAGATCCTTACAGAAGAACTCTTTATTCCCTATAAAGAAGATGGACATGGAGACTATTCATACCAACACTGCTGCCAAGTTGCCTATGCTCAAATAGAATGACTTTGAGATGTGGAGGCTAAGGATTGAACAGTACTTCCAAGTGCAGGATTATGCACGTTGGGAAATCATAGAAGATGGGAACTCCTTCAAACCATCAACAACTGAAATAATAGTTGATGGTCAAAAGGTTACAACTGTGAACACTTCTCCTATTACTACAGAAGAAAAGCTCCAGAAAAAGAATGATGTTAAAGCAAGGAGCTTGTTGCTAATGACCATCCCTAATGATCAACTTCTGACCTTCAACAAATACAAGGATGCCAAATCCTTGTTTGAAGCAATAACTACCAGGTTTGGTGGTAATGAAGCCACAAAGAAGACACAGAAGACCTTGCTGAAGAAGAATTTTGAGAACTTCAGTGCTACTAGCAATGAATCTCTTGATCATATGTTCAATAGACTGCAGAAGATAATCAGCCAACTGGTTGTATTAGGTATCGAGATCCCTTAAGAAGACCTTAATTCTAAATTCCTAAGAAGTTTGCCTGTTGATTGGTACACTCATGTGGTTGTCTAGAAAAACAAGCCAGAAATTGATACAATGAGTCTTAATGATCTGTACAACAATTTTAAAATTGTTGAACATTTGGTAAAGAATTCTGGAAGTTCAAGTTCTAGTTCTGGGAACATGGCATTTGTGTCATCTCCCAGCAATATCAGTCCAGAGGAGGTTAATGTGGCTTCAGGAGTTAGTACTACTAACCCTAATGTTAGTACTGCTAGTTCACAAACTAGTACTGCTGGCATAAGTGATACTACATTCTATGCTTTCCTGACCAGTCAAGCCAATGGGTCTCTGCTATCCCATTAAGATCTTGAACAGGTAGATGAAGATGATCTGGAAGAGATGGAATTGAAGTGGCAGGTTGCACTACTAAGCATAAGAGCCAAGAAATTCTGGCAGAGAACAGGGAAGAAGATCACAATCAGTGGTAATGATACAGCTGGTTTTGATAAATCCAAGGTGGAGTGTTTCAACTGTCACAAGATGGGACATTTTGCTAGAGAATGCAGAAGACCAAGGCAGCAGGACAACAAAAGCAAGGGATATGGGAACAAGCAGGAAACTAGGAAGGTTGTGGAAGTGGAAGAGCCTTCTTTAAAGGCAATGGTTGCCATTGATGGTCTTGGATATGATTGGAGCTTCATGACTGATGAGGAAGAAGCACCAACTGAGATGGCACTGATGGCATTTTCTGACTCAGAGGTACATTCAGTAAAAAGTTGTTCAAAATCTTGTTCTACATTAAAAGATTATGAAACACTTAAAAAGCACTATGATGAGCAAAGAGTAGAGCTAAACCAAACTAACTATAATTTAGCAAATTATAAAAGAGGTTTAGCTGTAATAGAAGAACAAATTTTGTTTTATAAGAAAAATTAGTCTGTCTTTTCTGAAGATATTGTTGTGCTTAAAAGAGACATGGTTCATAAAGATGCTGAGATAAGTGTGTTTAGAGCTGAGTTGGAAAAGATTAAGAAAGCAAAAGATAACATACAGTTAAGTGTAGACACTCTAGAATATGCATCTAAAGGAGTTAATAAGATCATTGAGTGTCAACTGGTTAATAAAGCTAAGTCAGGGTTAAGTTACAAAACATGTCCACCACCACATAGAGGAGTAGCTTCACTCCCAGGTATTGACTTAGAACACACAGGTTTAGATGAATTCCAAGAGCCTAAATTTGAATATGGATCAAAGGCTAAGGAAAGTATTGATAAACCTGAAATAGTTAATGAGTCTTTTGAGCGTGCTAGTGACACCTCTCTTATTGAGGAAAAGGTGTCAGAAGATAAGAGAACTCAGATGCTCCAATTATTGAAGATTGGGAATCTGATGATGAGGATCAAGTTGAGTCTAAACCTGAAGTAGAAAAGCAAAAAGAAACTGATGTTCCTAAGGTGTTTAAGATATAAACTGTTATACATAGAAAACATGTAAAACAAGCTAGGCCAACAGTTAGATATGCTGAGTTGTATAGGTCAACAAGTAGGTCTCAATGCCCTAGGGGAAACCAGAGAAACTGGAACAATCTTAAGTCTCAACAACTAGGCAATGAGTTTGTTATGTACAATAAGGCTTGCTATTCTTGTGGTAGCATTGATCACTTGCAGGCTTTTTGTAATAACCATCAAGGGAAAAAGGATGGTTACAGGGAATACAAGGGTGCATGATTATACAAATGAAAGGGTGAACATAAACAGTTTTTCAAGAAAGACTCACCCTAAAGTTAATAGTAATATGACTCCCAGAGCAATTTTGATGAAGTCTTGCATCAAACCTCTTTGTACTGCTGGACCAGCAGTTAGTACTGCCAGACCAATTAAGACTGTTTACCCCAAACAAACAGTTTCAAGTGCTAAACCAACTTCAAGTTTTTTTAAAATAGCACAACAAACTGTTCACAGGCCTCTTCATAAGAAAGAAGTGTTTCATAACAAATTTTGGAATCAAAAAGTTAAAACTGCTAGGCCAGCAGTTTGTACTGCTAGACCAGCAGTTAGTACTGGTAGGACAACAAACACTGTTATGAAAAAGTGCGTAACTGTTGTTAAGGCCTCAGCATGTTGGGTATGGAGACCTATCAAACCCAATGGTGCATCAAGCATAATGAATAAATATGATTATATTGATGCACGAGGCAGATCCAAGTCAGTAACGGCTTGGGTCCCCAAAGGAAACTAATTTCCTTTATTGTATGTCCAGGGACATCCACAACAAGATGATGAAGAAGATCAAGGATATCCTGATAGTAGATGCTCTAGGCACATGACACGGAACATGTCCTACCTCTCAGACTTTACACCTATGGATGGAGGATATGTTACCTTTGGGGGAGGAATTGGTGGAAGAATTACCGGTAAAGGTACTTTAAAAACCGGTAAACTTGACTTTGAAAATGTGTATGGGACAGAATTTAAAACCTAGTTGATAAGAAAGTGAAAATCATCAGGTGTGACAATGGGACAGAATTTAAAAATAGAGTTATGGATGAATTTTATAGAGAAAAAGGTATTAAGAGAGAGTTTAGTATAGCTAGAACTCCACCGCATAATGGGGTTACTGAAAGGAGGAATAGGACACTAATAGAGGCTCCTAGGACCATGTTAGCTGATTCTAAGCTGCCCATTACTTTTTGGGCTGAAGTAGTTAATACTGCTTGTTATGTGCAAAACAAGGTTTTAGTGGTCAAATCTCACAACAAGACACCATATGAACTCTTTAGAGGTAGAACACCAACTTTAGGTTTTCTAAGACCATTTGGATGTCATGTCACTATTCTCAATACCTTAGATTATTTGGGAATTTTGATGGAAAGTCAGATGAGGGTTTCTTTGTTGGGTACTAATTAAACAGCAAAGTATTTAGGGTATACAACATAAGAACCAGGAAAGTAGAAGAAATCCTGCATGTTCAGTTTTTAGAGAATAAGTCTAATGTTGTAGGTGAAGGTCTAAAATGGCTTTTTAATCTTGATACTCTAACACAATCTATGAACTATGTACCAGTTGTTGCAGGAACATATTCTAATGATTTTGCACGTTCATAAGATAGTGTTGATACAGGTGAACCAAGCATGGAAAAAGAGAATGATCAAGATCACATTCTGACACCGATTTGGAATAGTGTTGATTCATCTTCAAATGATGCTAAACCTTCTAATGATGCAAACAAGAAGGGCTCTGAAGATGGAAACAAAGAAAGTGGTGTTGAAGAACAAGAAAATCCTGAAGACAGTACAAATGGTGTTTGTACTGCTGAGCCAAATGTTAGTACTGCTGGGCAAAATTATAATTATGCTAGCCCACCAATTACTACTGCTGATGATTTCTCTGAGGATGAAGTGGATCTTAATAACATGCCACTCACTTATCTAGTTCCTACAACTCCACACACAAGAGTTCACAAGAATCACTCCCTGGAGAATGTGATTGGAGATATACAGTCTGGCGTTAAGACAAGATGGCAGACAATGAATTCAGATCAACAAGGCTTTCTCAGTGCAGTTTATGAAGAGAAAAAGCATGAAGATGCCAATACATGTCTGTTTGTATGTTTTCTTTCACAAGAAGAACCTAAGAACATACTTAAGGCCCTACAGGATTCAAGCTGGGTGGAAGCTATGCAAGAAGAGCTTCTACAGTTCAAGATTCAAAAGATTTGGGTGCTGGTAGATTTTCCTAAGGATATGAGGGCTGTTGGTACAAAGTGGATTTTCAGGAATAAGAAAGATGAAAGGGGGATAATGATAAGGAATAAAGCAAGACTTACAGCTCAGGGTTACACTCAAGAGGATGGAATTGATTATGAAGAGGTTTTTGCACCTATAGCTAGGATTAAAGCTATAAGATTGTTCTTAGCTTATGCTTCTTTCATGGGGTTTATGGTATATCAGATGGATGTAAAAAGTGTCTTTCTTTATGGTACTATTGAAGAAGAGATTTATGTTCCCAAACCTCCAGGTTTCGAAGATCATGAACATCCAGACAAAGTATAAAAGGTGGTAAAAGCTCTTTATGGCTTGCATCAAGCTCCTAGAGCCTGGTATTGAACTTTTGGTACTTATTTATTGGAAAATGGGTTTCATAGAGGCAAGATAGATCAGACCTGATGTATCAAGAAGCAAAAGGGAGATATTTTGCTTGTACAGTTCTATGTGGATGACATCACTTTTGGATCTACAAACAAGGAGATGTGCATTGAGTTTGAGAAGCTTGTGCATGATAAGTTTCAAATGAGTTCCATGGGTGAGCTCACTTTCTTTTTGGGGCTGCAAGTGAAGCAAAAAAGCAGAAGGAATATTTATCAGTCAAGATAAATATGTAACTAACATATTGAGAAAGTTTTTGGCTTACAGATGCAAAAGTAGCAAGTACTCCTTTTGATCTAGAGAAACCTTTGCTCAAAGATTCAGATGGTGAAAATGTTGATGTACACACCTATAGGTCCATGATTAGGTCCTCGATGTACCTTACTTCATCAAGACCAGATATTATGTTTGCTGCATGTGCATGTGCAAGGTTTCAAGTTAATCCCAAAGTCTCACATTTAGTTGTTGTGAAGTGAATCTTTAGGTACCTCAAAGGTCAACCTAAATTGGGTCTATGATATCCTAGAGAATCTCCTTTTGATCTGGTGGCATACTCAGACAGTGACTATGCTGGTGCTAGTTTGGATAGGAAATCAACAACAGGTGGTTGTCAATTCCTAGGTTGCAGGCTGATATCATGGCAATGCAAGAAGCAGACTATTGTGGCAACTTCTACAACTGAAGCTGAATATGTGGCTGCTGCTAGTTGCTGTGGTCAAGTACTATGGATTCAGAATCAGATGCTTGACTATGGGTACAACTTTATGAATACCATGATTTTCATTGACAATAGCAGTACAATTTGTATTATTAAAAATCCAGTTCAACACTCTAAAACAAAACACATAGAGATTAGACATCATTTTATAAGAGACTGCAATGAGAAAAAGCTAGTTCAGGTTGTTAAATGTTGATCCCAGTTGAATACTTGATCGAATCCCTTAGCTTGTAAAGGTTTAGCTATGCTGGATAAACCTAACATAACTAGGTATAGAAACTGTCTTGGAATATATTAAAGTTTATGCGGAATCTAAACTTTAATCTTAAGAAGAACTTAAAAAAGAATATCAAACAAATCACTTCAATATTATTAATAATACGAATACTCAAAATTATTAGGGTTTACAACCTCGAAGTTTTCTAAAGAATTGAATGTATAATCGAATGTTTAATCGAATGTCCCTATCTTTATGCCCTAGGACCACCTTTTATAGACTAAGGAGTCCTAGTCGGCTTAAAATTACTTGCTATACAAGATAAATCTAAAAAGAATCTTTTCTATATTTATCTAACCGAATATACAAGTTAATCTCATAAGTAGTACTAACAATACACTTTTGCAGTTGTATCTCTAAGTCTAGTAGCATAAACTCTTTAGCAGTAGAGAGTTTGTACTAGCAGTACTAACTTTTCTTCAAGCAGCACTAACTACTTAGAGTATTTTCCTTCAAGTTCAGTAGCAGTTGTAACTCTGATAGTAGTTGTAACTCTGAACTGACAGTTGTAACTTGCTGTCTAGCAGTAGTAACCACTTGGTGTATTTTCTTTAACATCTTCAACAACACTGGCAGTAGTAAAATACACAAGCAGTTGTAACCTTTAATACTAGCAACAACAATGACTTAGAGCATTTTCCATCAGCAATCTTAACCAAACAAGCAGCAGTAACTCTAAAACCCAACAATCCTCCCCTAAACTTGATATTTTCTCCCACAATCATCAAGTTTCTATCTAAGCTGGAACAAAAACTAAGAGGATGATCCCAAACAATTTATTCTATTTCTTGTCCTTGGGTCCTAGATACTGTTCCATCTTCTTAAGCAGTTGATATGCCATTTCATCATAAGGATACTGGAGTTGAAGTCTTCTCTTACCATATAGCATCTGATGTACAATATCCTTATGATATTTAAAGGGATAGTCCTTGTCTTCAAGCATGTAGATTATTAGTCCATGTGCATCCAAATAATGAACTCCACAACCCTGATAAATTTTCCATTCTATAACTGTGTTGTGCCTTTGACTTTGTTGATCCCAGTTGAGCTTCACGATCTTATTAATTACTTTAGATTTAAACCTAAAGCAATTGGTATAGAAACTGATCTTGAGTTGTATATCAAATATTATGCGGAAATTAATACTTGATCTTAAGAAGAATTAAACACAAACGAATTCTCAAACAACACTTCAATATATTAATACGATTGCTCTGAATAGCAACGGGGTTACAAGAAACCTTGAAGTGTAAAACAATAATGATACGTATATAAAACCTAACCCTAGATCCTCCTTTTATAGACTAAGGAGTCCTAGTCGGTTACAAAACTTTCTATACACGAAAAATATCTTTACGTATCTTTTCTATACTTATCCTTAACATACTATACATATCCAATAAGCAGAAGCATAATTTCTCTAGCAGCAGAGTCTTTGTAGCTAGCAGCAGAATCACACTTAACTTATTGTTCAACCATCAGATATCCAGCAGCAGAGTAAATACAATAGCAGCAGAGTTATACTTAGCAGCAGAGTTACTTAGCAGCAGAGTTATACTTGGTGTATTTCAATAAATACCAAGAGCAGCAGCATCCTTAAAACCCAACAATCCTCCCCTAAACTTGATATTTTTCTTCAAAAATTATCAAGTTTCCTATAAGCCCAGCTAATCACCAAGAGGATGTTTCCAAACACTTACTGCCTTGAAGTCTTTTCTTGCAGAATCTTTTTATACTTCTCAATTAGCACACCTGCTTGATAATCTGATACAAATGGCCTTTGTAACATTAACATTCCTGGTTGCAACATATCAGTAAGAATATCAACATTGTTGTAGAAAGGATGTTCTTTTTCTATCAACATGTAGGTACCCAAACCACTATTTCCAATCAGTTCATGTACTCCACATGACTGATATAAGTACCACTTGATAACCTTCTTTGAAGTTCTCAAAATTTTCCATTCAGTACTCCTTCCATTAGGTTCAAACATGTTTCTCAGAAAATGATAATGTACTCTTTTAGGCACTACCTCTGGTTTCTTGTCACTATATCTTTCCTTGTAAAGTTTCCAGAGTTGTACAATATCATCCCTATCCATGTACTCCAGCATCTGAGAAAATCTAACATACTTTTCACATGCAAAGTTAGATCTCATGATTTCCCATTTTGCTTCACATACATCAAACACATCATAGGTATAAGAGATGATTGGATACTTTGTTGATAATGGGACTGCATTGATTAATTCAGGTTCTGGCTGTGGTTTATGAATTTTGAAGTCCATAATGGCTTTCATAGCATCTGCTTCCTCTTGTTTTTTCTTATAACTATCTTCAGTTGTAACTCTTCTTTTCTTCCTAGCCACCATCTTACTTTGTTAACCAGTTCTCTTATAACCAATGACATCCTTAATCTTTTCCCTTTCAACCTCCATAGTTTGCTTATCACCTTGCTTCTCCAAATCACTTCCAGATGCTTTCAAAGTAGCATATGACTCTGGAGTTTTATAAGTCCATGGATCCACTTTTCTTGTTAGCTTAACTACCTCATCATCACCAAATTTCCTATCAATCTCCTTCTTTGCTGTTTCATACATCTTTCTCACTTCATCATCTGAATAAATTTTCAAATCTTTTAGCTTCCAATTCTTCATATTTTTCAAGTAGTATTCATGATGAGTTCTGAGTTGTTTTACAGTAGGAGGTTTAAGCACTTTCTTCTTCTTCCTTGCAGCAATCAATTTCTTCTTCTGTTTTGCTCTAAACTCCTCCAAGAAATCAAACTCATTCTTATCAGTAAAATCATCTTGTAACTCCTCCTTTACCATATTAGCCCATCTGATCACAGCCTCATTCTTAGCCCTTTCATTATCCCATTCATCCAACAATGCTCTAGTCTTTGCTTCATTCTCAGCCAACTTCCTTTGCTTTTGAAGCTCTTCCTGTTCATCTTGTTCTACCAATTTTCGTGCAGCATCTTCATCATGCCTATCCTGGTCTTCTTTTGGCCAAAACTCAAATGGAAGGTGTGTAGGATAAGGTGTAGGTTGTTCAACAAGTTTACCTTTTCCTTTATCCTTTGATGCAATGGATGATGGTACAGGTTTTGGTGTGGGAATGGGTTCTCTTATGAAAATACCTTTGGCCTTGGGTCTAGAGACAACATATTTTAAAGTAGGAGCAGCAGCAGATTGTTCTTGTTGTGAAAGTTGCTGTTCTTTGGATGGTGTGGATGTTTTGGTTGCAAAGTTTAGCAGTACTTGTGCTAAGGGTAGTGTATCATCATCTGATTCAGCAGTAGAATCCTTTTCTCCAACAGTAAGACTCTTCTCTGTATCAGCAGTAGAGTTCTTTATCCCAACAGCAGAGTGTTCTGCACCAGCAGCAGAATTAACCTTTTCTCTCTTTTCAACAAGTTCAGCAACATTTTCATCTGTTTCCATTACAACCTCCCCTGAATCCTTGATTACCTCCCCTGAACCAATTACATCCTCCTGATCATTCCTCCCTTGTTTGGAAGCATCCTCCTCCAAACATGGTTTGGAAATCTTCCTTTTCTTGAATTTCATGAGATGAGAAGACCTTGCTCTTTGCCATTGAACCTTCTCTAAATGCTTTACCCTTAACTTCAGTCTGTGAATGATTGCATCTTGAGAGTTTTGAGTGTCCTTCATCACCTGCAACTCTTCAGTAAGAGCAAGAACCTCTTTTGACAATGTTGTACATTTATTCGTCAATTCATCAAGTTGTTTCATAATAGTCTCACCACTTCGGTCTGTGTTACCTGACCCGAGCGGTGGATCATTGACATTGACATTTTGTACAAGTGGAGTAGCCATCAATTCAATATATGGATGTTCAAGACTAGCCTCAACACTTCGACCTGTGTGACCTGGTCCGAGAGGTGTATCATAGGCATTGACAATGTGTACAGTATCATCCATCAATTCATTGGTAGTTCCATGTCTGTCCTCATTACTTCGGGATGTGTTAACTTCCCTGAGAGGTGAATCTTGGGACTGAAACTCAGTCTCAACCCTAGGTTGAACATCTGAGCCCCCCATATTAGCCAGTTGGCTGGGGTTACCATCTTGTGCAGCAGGTTCAAATGAACCTTCAGCAATAGATGTTGCCAAGGTTGGGGTCTTACTTATGTTGACACTGGCCTGCTCAGTTACTAAACCAGAGATAGTAGTGTCAGCCCCTTCCTTCATGCCATCTCCATCACCTATGGCAGCCTCATCTGCTTCCATACTAGCACTAGTCTGAGGTAACATAGTGCCTATTTCTTGTGAAGTCCTAGGTGAATGGGTATTTTGGGGTTCATTTGAGGATGATTCATTCAAACTTGAAGATGAGGATGTGTGATGAGAACCTGTGGGAGTTCCAGCTTCTTCATCCTCATTAACAGCAGCCACAATATCCAAAATGTATTGGGACAAGGGATTGATAGTACCAGAAAAACCTTTCCCATTTTTCCTTAGAAAAGCAAACATTTTGATAGTCATTTTATTACTTGGCTCAATATTTGTATGTTCCAAGGGTTCTGTTAGCTGGTGGTTTATAATGAGTTGTAAAAACCTTGGATACAAATAAAACTTCTTAGTAACATACTTCTTCATCCCTTCAAAAATCATAGAAGAAAAATCAAATGGTTGTCCTGATGCCAGGCAAATCAAAGTTGTGGCTTGAGGTGCACTGAACTCATTCCACCTACCTACTTTAGGAAATAAACAATGTTGAAGAGTATGAAGAAGAAACTTCCAATGTGGGCAAAGGAGGCCTTTAAAAAATTTTCCACTAGTATTTTGCCTCTCATACCCAATCTTCTCAAGTTCAGCCAAAATATCAGTTGTAGAAAGACAAGGGGGTGTTGGAACACCTGAAAGACGAAGGCTTCGCTTTATAGATGTTTCAGAAACTACAATACTTTCTCCGTCCACTATACCAATCAACATTTCCTCCCCATGTTGACTTTCGAGCTTAACCGTCGACCAAAACTGTTTCATGCGGGACTTAACAATAGGAGGATCAACCGTTAATGCGTACCTTAATCTTGATGCACTAAGAAAATTCATGACATCAGTGAAACCATCATCTTCAGGGACTTTTCGAAGAAACGCGATTTGATTATGCTCATCAGGGAATTGTCTTCTTGCCATTTTGATTTTGGGGGTTTTGGATTTAATGATGTGAATTTATGTTTAGGGTTAAAAAGGTTGTAACTTTGGGCGCTTAAGGTGCGTAATGAGATCGAATTGGGTTTTAGACCGTTGAATCTGAAGTCAAGGGATTGTCAAGTTCATCTTCTACCACAAACAATCTTGCTTTTGTGTCCTCAAGCAACAAGAATTCTGGTTGTCATCAAGAACAGCACTCTGCTGCTGGTACTTTCATTCCTGCTGCTGGTTCACATGTCTCTGCTGCTGATTTTACCAACACTAACACCATCAGTGATGCTGCTATTTGTGCTTATTTGGCTGAACCTACTACAAGTACTGCAGTTATTCCTCAAGATCTGGATGAACTTGATCCTGATGATGTTGAAGAGATTGTTATGAAATGGCAGTTTGCAATGCTAACTGTGAGGGCAAGAAGGTTTCTTAAAAGAACTGGTAAAGAACTTAAGTTCAGAAGAAACAAAAATGTGGGATTTGACAAATCAAAGGCTGAATGTTATAACTGTCATAAGAAGGGACACTTTGCAAGAGAGTGCAGAGCACCCAAAAGAAACAATGAGAATACCAAGAAGCCTACTGATGAAGAGCCAAATCCTAATACTGCTATGGTGTCATGTGATGGGTTAGGAGAGTTTGACTGGAGTGATCATACTGAAGATGGTCCTAATTTTGCATTGGTAGCTGATGAAGAACCTAAAGAACAACAATTTGCTCTCATGGCCTACTCTTCCTCTGGATCAGACTCTGAGGTATGACAATCTTAGTTATGAATATGGTTTAAAGAATGTAGAAGAGAAGCTTGAATTTTATAAAAAGGCTGAAATTGAATATCTTGATAAGATCACTAGTTTAGAAATTGAGCTTATTAAGAAAGATTGTGAGATTAAGGTTCTTATGGGGAAAGTAGAAGAGGCTGAACAGGCTAGAGATTCAGCTATAAGTGAGACTGAAAAACATGTTGTTAGGGTGGAAAAACAACAATTTGCCACTGACATCCTCAGTAAACCAATAGGAAGACACTTTGCAGACTCATGCAGTGGTCTAGGATACAATGCTGTTGCTCCACCTAAGAAACTTAGTGCCAATGCCCCTCCTACTAGGACATTGTCTTTCATACCTGGGTCTAAGGCCAAACCTATAGGTGAAACTAAAATAAAGTCACCCAAGGTTGAGAAAAAGTGGTCTGATGCACCCCTTATTGAAGATTGGGAGTCTGACAGTGATGATGATGTTGAGGAATCTGATTCAACGCCTAAGAACAAAGAGGAAGAAATTCCTACTTTTGTTGAATCAAAAGTGCCTAAAGCTAAAAAGGTTGAGTTTGTTAAGCCTAAGCTAGGTAGAGGTATCTCTAGGAAAATGGCTGAGTATGATAACACACCTAGAGTATACCCCAAGAGAACAAATAACTTGCCTAGAAGAAACCAGAGAAATTGGAACAACCTAGTTTCACAAAGATTAGGAACTGATTTTCAATTACTTAAAAAGGCATGTTATAGTTGTGGCAGTTTTGAACATTTGCAAGAAGACTGCTACTACTATCAAAAACCAGTTTGGAACCAATACACAAGGGTGAACCATAGAAATTTTGCTAGAAAGACTCACCCACACCCCAAAAGAAACATGGTTCCCAAGGAAGTTTTGATGAGAGATGGTGCTTCTAGAATTATCTCACCTATTGCACCAAAAGGGCCCATAAAGAAGGATATAGTTAATACTGCTGCTAAGGCAGACTCTGCTGTTTTACCAAAAGTGGTTACTTAAACTGTTGTGGACAACCATTTTTATGCTGTTAAGGCCTAAGCTTGCTGGGTCTGGAAACCTAAAGTTAAAGTTTTGGATCATGTTCTCAGACACAGTAGTGCACCAATGCAGTTGAAGAAATTTGACTACTTTGATGCACAAGGCAGATCCAAGTCAGTAATGCTTGGGTCCCAAAGAGAAACTAATTCTCTTACTTTTTGTGTAGGGTAATCTACAAAAGGAGCTAAAAGATAAATGCATTTTTGATAGTGGATGCTCTTCACATATGACTGGAGACCAAAGCAATTTGGAAAATTTTGAAGCTTTGGATGGTGGATATGTTGCCTTTGGGAATGATCCTAAAGGAGGTAAAATCGTTGGAAAAGGTATCACTAGAACTGGCAAATTGGATTTTGAGAAAGTGTATTTGCTGAATGGACTAAAGTTCAATCTTTTTAGTGTCTCACAAATGTGTGACAAAAAGAATTTTGTTCTTTTTACAGACACTGAGTGTCTTGTCTTATCTCCCGACTATAAGATACCTGATGATAAATTAGTACTTCTTAAAGTCCCTAGAAATGACAACATATACAGTGTGGATATAAAGAACATTATTCCCAAAAGAGATTTCACTTGTCTGTTTGCCAAAGCCACTACTGATGAATCCAAACTTTGGCATAGAAGGCTTGGCCATTTGAACTACAAGGCTATCAACAAGTTGGTGAAAGGGAATTTGGTCAGAGGATTACCTTCAAAGGTTTTTGAAAACCCTGAAACATGTGTTGCTTGTCAGATGGGAAAGCAACATAGAGCATCTTGTAAGTCGAAATTGGTGAACTCTATTTCTGAACCATTGTTTATGTTACATATGGACCTATTTGGACCTACTTATGTGAAAAGCTTGAACAAAAAGATGTATGGCTTAGTGGTCACTGATGATTTTAGTAGATTTACCTGGGTATTCTTTTTAGCTACCAAGGATGAGACTCCTGGTATTCTTAAGGCTTTTATTACAAGAATAGAAAACCTATTTAGTCACAAGGTTAAGGTCATCAGATGTGACAATGGAACTGAATTTAAGAACCAAGTGATGAATCAGTTCTGTGAGGAAAAGGGTATAACAAGACAATTTAGTGTGGCTAGAACTCCTCAGCAAAATGGTGTTGCTGAGAGGAGGAATAGAACATTAATTGAAGCTGCTAGGACCATGTTGTCAGAGTCTAAGTTACCCACTACCTTTTGGGCTGAAGCAGTCAACACTGCTTGCTATGTGCAAAATAGGAGTAAGGTAGTTAAGCCTCATAACAAGACCCCTTATGAGTTATTACATGGTAAGAAACCCCTGATAGATTTCTTAAGACCATTTGGGTGTCCTGTTACTATCTTAAACACCATTGACCACTTAGGCAAATTTAGTGAGAAAGCAGACATAGGTTTCTTTGTTGGTTACTCCGCTCATAGTAAGGCTTTTAGAGTCTTCAATCAAAGGACTAGGCATATGGAGGAAAATTTACATGTTAAGATTAGAGAAACCTCACCAAATGTTGATGGAAAAGGTCCTGAATGGATGTTTGATATTGATTCTCTAACCAAAAGTATGAATTATCAACCAGTCATTGCAGGTACAACTAACATGTCTGCAGGTACACAAACTAACCCTACTGCAGGTACTCAAGCTGAGGATAATGCATCTGCAAAAGAGTTGTGTTGATTGAAAGATGGAACATTGATCAGTCTTTCACACCCAATGAGGGCAAGAGTTCACTGGATGATGATGTTCATGAGGAAGTTCCAAAGAATAATGCAGAAGGAAGTGTTCATCCTTCTCATGATGAAAAGAATGGTGATAAGGAAAGGGACGAAGAGTCACAAATTGATGGACTCCAAGGGAATAAACATAGCAGCAGTTCTCTCAACTCTGCTGCCAGGCCAAAACACTCTGTTGTTAGGCCAAAACACTCTGCTGCTAAGCCTAGTAATTCTGCTGCTGTGCCCAAGGACTCTACTGCTGATAAAGATGGTGATTCTTATGATGATTCTTCTGAAGAGATGCCCGAATTGGAAGAAGTGTATGTGGGCACTGATGATGAAATTGTTGATGTCTTTGGTACTGGAGCTGATTTATCCAATTTGGAGACTGATATACCTGTTAGTCCCACTCCAACAACTAGAATCCACAAGAATCATCCAAAGGAGTAGATTATTGGTGATGTTAAATCTGGTGTACAGACCAGAAGTAAATCAAAAGGTTTGAGTGATTTTCTTGATCAGGGATTGTTTGCTCAAACTCTTCAAAAGAGGAATAACCACAAGGATTTACAAAATTGCATGTTTGCCTGTTTCTTATCTCAAGAAGAACCCAAAACCATTCACAAGGCTATGAAAGATGAAAGTTGGGTTGAAGCTATGCAAGAGGAGTTGCTGTAGTTCAAGCTTCAAGAAGTCTGGACATTAGTTGATCTGCCAAATGGAAAAAGGGCAATTGTTACAAAATGGGTGTTCAGATGCAAGAAAGATGAAAGAGGCATTGTTATCAGAAACAAGGCTAGATTGGTGGCTCAGGGATACACTCAGGAAGAAGGAATAGATTATGATGAGGTATTTGCCCCAGTTGCAAGAATAGAGGCTATCAGACTATTCTTGGCATATGCCTCATACAAGAATTTTCCTGTGTATCAAATGGATGTGAAAAGTGCTTTCTTGTTTGGAAAGATTGATGAAGAGGTATATGTGATGCAACCACCTGGTTTTGAAGATCCTAAGTATCCTAATAGGGTTTATAAGGTGGAGAAAGCACTGTATGGACTACATCAAGCTCCTAGAGCTTGGTATGACACCTTATCCAAGTATTTGCTGGCCAATGGTTTCAAAAGAGGAACCATTGAAAAAACCTTGTTCATTAAGAAAGACAAAAATGATATTCTACTTGTTTAGGTTTATGTAGATGATATTATTTTTGGGTCTACAAATAAGGTGTTATGTGAACAATTTGAGAAGCTTATGCACAACAGGTTTGAGATGAGTTCTATGGGGGAACTCACTTTCTTTTTGGGACTTCAAGTTAAGCAGAAATCAGATGGGATTTTTATTAGCCAGGACAAGTATGTGGCTGGTATTCTGAGGAAGTTTGGGTGTAAAGATGTGAAGTTTGCAAAGACAACAATAGAGACTAACAAACCTTTGCTCAAGGATGACGATGGGGAAGAGGTTGATGTTCATCTTTATAGATCAATGATTGGTTCATTGATGTATCTGACTGCTTCAAGGCTAGACATTATGTTTGCTGTGTGTGCGTGTGCCAGATTTCAAGTGTCCCCAAAAGTTTCTCACTTGAATGCAGTTAAGAGGATTTTTAGGTATTTGAGGAGTCAACCTAGGTTGGGCTTCTGGTATCCTAAGGATTCACCTTTTGACTTGGTGGCATACTCTGATAGTGACTATGCTGGAGCAAGTTTGGATAGAAAATCAACCACTGGAGCTGTCAGTATCTTGGACATAGGCTGATCTCTTGGCAATGTAAGAAACAAACAGTGGTGGCTAATTCAACAACTGAAGCAGAATATGTGGCTGCTTCTAGTTGCTGTGGACAAGTGCTCTGGATTCAAAATCAACTGCTGGATTATGGGTACAATTTCATGAACACCAAAATTTACATTGACAACAACAGCACAATGTGTATTATTAAAAATCCTGTTTTTCACTCTAAAACAAAACACAGAGAGATAAGACATCATTTTATTAGAGATTGTTATGAGAAAATGTTAATTCAAGTGGTTAAAATACATACTGACAACAATGTTGCTGATTTACTTACTAAAGTTTTTGATGTAGGTAGATTTCAATTTTTAGTTGCTAGTATTGGAATGATCAATCTTTAAACATCTTATCTCTGTATGTTTTTGCAAAATTGTGTAAGGATATGTGTTGTTGTTAAGTCAAAGTTTGCTGTTTCTTAAATTGTGGTTAAGTTGTCTGCTGCTATGCTACTCTGCTGCTATGCTGTTTTATGTGTTTATATGGATTATGGGATATTCTTGCTTGTGTTTTTTTGTGGCTTTCTACTAATCTTTTGCAGATATTCACAAGAACACATCAAGTAAAGCAAGGATATTTCAAATTCATTAATCACAAAGTGGAGTACAAAATAAAGCTTCATTACATCCATAGTTCAACAGACATCAAGACACAAGATTCTAAGACAAACAAAAGATCCTAATCAAGCTTTCTTTTACCCTTGTTCGTGGGGTCAGGCATGGTCTTCATTCCTTCCTCTACCTTCCATTTGTCTTGACACTTGTGGACATGGAAGACACAACACAACTTGTCTATGAGGCTGTGAAGATGCTTGCTTCTTTTCTGGCACTGGGATCTTGCTCATTCCTGCTACGACCCTCTCCATCTCTTTAGTAAGGAGTTTTGCTACGGATGAAACCCTTGTTTTGTCATCCGGGTCAGAAGATGGGTCACTTTCATCAGATGGTGGTGTGGAATGCTTCTCGGAGTCTGAAGAGGAGATACTTATTGGTTTCTTGGATGTCTTGAATCTTGCTGCTTCTTGCTTTGTTCTTCCCTTTGGTTTGCACCCTGGTGGAAAATAGGACGACCATCCATTACCATTGGATGATGATGAATCAGACCATACGTCATTATCATCTGCTGGTGAATCGGATGAAATCTCAATTATCGGTATTTTTGAAGAACTCATGGTTATTGGATTATTGTGCTAGGGTTTGTGGAGTTTGGGATTTGTTATAATATCAGGGAAATTTATAGACTTATGGTATTCAATGAGGAGTTGGTGTTCGCAATTAATTTGATGGAGGGATTAACTAAGAGATTTGGGGAAAGTCGACTTTTAGTCAAACTTTCATTACTCTGCTGCTGAGTTTAAAAGTGAAGGGGCCAATTTGTAAAATTTGGCGCGCATAGAACCCTAACTAGAGTCCAAAACGGTCCAAGAAACTATATTTTTGTACGTCTTTAGTTTCTACAGGTGGTATCAGAGATTGGGGAGCTCGTTACCTAGGGATTCACAAAGTTTATTTGTTGAAAAGAAGCGCAGATTTGAAGATGGTTGATGATCGGTGTTAAAGTATCAAGCTTGGCAAAAAAAAATTGAAACACGGTAAATTTTAATTATTCTCGTACTAATCGAATCTTTATTGAATTAAATTGGTCGGTGAGTAATTAGGTTGGTTTGTCGCTTGCACCTAGTACGAATTGATTGAGTTATAATAGCAATTAAGACCAGTGGCATATTATTGGATTTTTATGTTCGTTTAATATTACTGATTTGATTGGAGCTGGTGTCGATTATTATATGGATTAATTGGTCAAAGTTTAGTATCACATGGGGTCGGTATTTAATTTGGATTGAATTGGTATTTGAAGCTGTTGCTAGTTGTATCATTCTGCTGCTCGATGTGGTTATTTTATTCTGCTGCTACGATACACTCTGCTGCTAGTTGTAATTT
Organism: Artemisia tridentata subsp. tridentata; assembly: GCA_021014915.2. Classification (NCBI taxonomy): domain Eukaryota; kingdom Viridiplantae; phylum Streptophyta; class Magnoliopsida; order Asterales; family Asteraceae; genus Artemisia; species Artemisia tridentata. The sequence goes on along the minus strand of CP139504.1, from coordinate 183,545,069 downwards.
ATTTTGCTGCTAGCTTTGATCATTCTGCTGCTCGACATATATCATTCTGCTGCTACGCATATTGGTTTCTGCTGCTGTGCTTATTGTGTTTGGTTCGATATAGTAGCATGATTTACGAGCAGTAAGGGGAAGCATATAGTGTTGAATTACACACACAAGGGAAGTTCACACACACAAGAGAGTTAATGTAGATGCATCACTCGAGGGGAAGTTTCTATAGTTTACATACTCTATTTGTTGATAACAAAAAGGGGAAGATATATTGTGATGGCATGGCATGGTTTAAGGGGAAGACAAGATTGTTTCATTCATGGTGAGATTTAATTATCTCAATTTCTCTACTTCGTCTAGGGAAGTTCGTACAAGAATGTGTTTGTTTTGTCATCATCTAATAGGGGAAGATTGTTGGGTCTATTAGATTTGATGATACAAAACAAGAAAGAATGAAACATGAATGACCTAAAGTTACAAAAGAAGAATTCTTCAATTAATGAAGAATGAAACACAAGGGACTTACTTGATAAAGAAGATTTTATATTTTAGTCCTTCGTAGTATTTTGTAAACCCTAAATCTCTATTATATAAAGAGATCAAGGGTACATAGGTTTCATATGTGTCTTCCATAATGTAGTCAAAAGGTGTGTGTGTGTGTGTGTGTGTAACCTAGGCGTGTAGGTTTGTAAACACCTAGGGTTTGTAAAGTTGGTTTGTATCCTTCAAGGTCTGAGGTGTCTTAGATCCCTGTTACAGTTAGGTAACACGTTATATTCTGATCAAATATAATTGGAGGTAATTGTGGAGAAAAACTTTGTGTCAATAACAATTGATCTGTTCTTATTCCGCTGCATGATTATTCATTGTTATTATTGAACCCTAAGGCTCAAAATGATCCAAAAAACTATTTTAGCACGTTCTTAGTTTCAACAGACTTCTCCATACGTCATCCTCATGATGTGGTTTAAACATCACATTCAAATAATCCCAGATGACACTATCATAGATTTGTTCTGGTCTATCATAACCAAACTTTTCTTTATACAGCCTCTATAAAGTCACCATATCTTCTTTGTCAAAGTGATGAACCATATGTAGAAAACTCACAAAACTCAAAAATGAACCATCAGCCCTTTTGGTAACCCAAAATGCTGTTTTCCCATGTAATCCTGACTTGAAATCAACAATTGGTTGTTTGACACATAGAGGCTCTGCATCCATGGCTTCTTCTTCAGTTACCAATGCAAGTTCTGTGTGAGCTTGCATCTTCCCTACATCTTCATCAACTTGCTCACTCTACTCTTGCTCTTTGCTCTGCTCTTGCTCTTGCTTTGCACTATGCTCAGACTTATTCTTTTTACTGCTTTTCTTTTCTAATTTGTTACCTGCTCTTTTAGAACTTGAGCTTTCTTCTTTCCTTTCACTAGTACCCTTTAGCACTTCAGTATTCACAAAGCTTTCAATCTTTCTTTTGGCAATGTTGTATAGCTCTTCAATTCTGCTATCATCAAACTGTGATAACTTCTTTTGTTGCCAATTATCCATGTTCTTGAGATATGCACATATGAAAGATCTTCTTTATGCTTTAGTGGGTGGCTTGTTCTTCTTTGCTGCTAATCTTTGTGTTGTATAGAACTTTTTCCTTTCATCTATAAGTTCTTTCATCGAATACTGATCTTGCTCTTCTAGTTGAAGTTTCTGAGCAAGTTCCCAATCAGCATCAACTTGAGCTCTTTCTTCATCCTATGCAGCAATCAATTTTTCATTTTTAGCATCCTTCTCAGCAGCAATCCTTCTTTTTTCCAAAATTTTCTTATTTTCTTCTTCAAAATCAGATGCTAACTTTTCTGCAACCTCAGCATCAAGTTGCATTTGCTTTTCTTTCAAAATTGGTTTCTCCACAGGCTATTCAATGAGTATTGCTTTGCCTTTGCCTTTGACCTATGTAATTGATTGTGTAGCTTATGGTTTAGAAGATGGTTCTTGTATTACAACACATTTGGTTATTTGCTTGGATGTCTTCAGTTCTGTTAGTACATGAGCCAATTCATCAGTAGTAGTAACTTCTGGTGTAGCAGTAGTATGTTTTGCACTAGCAGTAGTAAGTGGCTCACTAGTAGCAATAACATCTTGACCAGCAGCACTATCCACCTTAGCCACATAACTATCAATCACCACTTCTTTCCCTTGATAGTCAGCAACCACAAAATCCATTTCATCACTCTCTGAACCAGTACCCTCAGCATCCTTAGCCTCCCCTAAAGCTTTGCTTTCATTCCCCCCCCCCTGTTTGGGAGCATCCTTTTGAGCTTCAAAAGATCTAACCTTTTGATTTGCACCCACTTTATGTTCTCTCTTAAGTTTAGGAGTTCTTGATCTCTTGATTCCTTCTAAATATCTAACCTTTCTCTTCAAAGCCTTGATTGCACCACCTTGAGAAGCAGTTAGATTTTGTAGATTAATAACTTGTGCATACAGTTTGGTACAAGTGTCCATCAATTCATTAAGAAGTTTAATTCTATCCTCACCACTTCAACTTGTGTTACCTAGCCCGAGAGATGGATCATTGGAAATATCAAGCTCAGCCTCAACCCTAGGTTGAGCATCTGAACCCCCCATGTTTTCCATGTGACTGGGTCCTTCAACTGAATTAGTTCCATGAGGACCTGACTCATTAGAAGTTGTCTTGGTTTGGGTCTTATTGATGTTACCACTGACCTGTGATGCTTCTAAGCTAGTCATAGTAGTGGCAGCCCTTGCCAACATGTCACTCTCCACACCAGCGATAGCCTCATGTGCAACATTGTGAGTAGAACCACTAGCCTGAGGTAGCTCAGTGTTATTTGAGTGAGTCCTATGTTTCTATGTCTTTTTAGGTTGTTGTGAGGATGATGTTGCCAAAATTGTGGGTGTGTGATGGGTAACAGCTGGTATTGCTGAACCTTCACCCTGAGTTTGTTGAGCAAGTTCCAACATTGTAGGAAAAAATGGAGTAACTTGGCCAGAAAAATCTTTTCCATCCCTTCTCATATTAGTAAAAAACTTTTTAGAGAGAGAGGGAATGGGAAAAAATCTTTCATGACTTTTCTTATTAACAAACTGATTGTCCAAAAAGAGCTGTAAAAACCTTGGATAGATAAAATATTTTCTTGTAGAACTATCCAAGTTCTTAAGCATGCTGTCAAAAATTAATTTAAAAAAATAAATCTTTGATTATTTTCAGCCAAACAAATTATAGCAGATGCTAAATTACTATCAAATTCATTCGAACCAGTTGTCTTTGGACTTATACACACTAAGACAGTATGGATTAAGAATTTCCACTGATGAGAGAAGTTTCCTTTGTAAAATTTTAAAGCATTAGTTTATCTCTCATATCCCATCAGTGAAAGTTTTTCAAAAATTGTAGTATTTGGAAGATTCTCAATTCTATTAGCATCTCCTAGAAGAAGATCTCTTCTAATAGATGCCTAAGTAATGAGTATCTTCTGCCCATCTACAAGGGCATGAATTTGTACTTCCCTATTATAAGTTTTGACCTTAGCAGGTGACCAAAACTGTATAATGTTGGAAATATATATAGTAGGTTTTACTGTTAAAGCAAATTTAATATAGCTTGCATTAAGGAAATCAATGATTTCAGTAAAATCTACAGACTCATTAGACTTTTCTAAAAATGAAACATTATTATATGGTTCGGTAAAAGTTAAGTGCGACATGATTATTTGATTTGGGTATTTTTCAATTAGATGATAAAAACTTAATTAGGGCTTAGATGAGAGTGAACTATGTGCGCGTAAAACTAATTGTGTGAATCAATTGGGGATTTATACCCTTAAGTAAAAATTTACACAACCATACCCTGCAGTCTCAACCCTAGCAGCACTAAGTTAGACTTAGAAGCACTAAGTTTATGCTTAGCAGCACTAACTTTTAACCAAAAAAAATTTCCCAATAGTACTTTCCCAATATTTTTAAAAACAATACTGCACTCAGATATTTTGAAGGGATTAAGTGTAAAGGAAGACACTTAATCATTTTCGGTTGCATTTAACCTGAGGTTGGGTGAGAACCATTGATGTGAGTATAAATACTGCCTGTGATCAGAGAGACTCATTAAAAGAGCCTTTTTGACAGGGTTTCCAGCTCGTGGCAGTTGTTGCCTCTAACAAAACTGGATTAGATTCACTTTTGCTCGTTGTTCTCTATACCAGATGTCCTTATACTAACTCATTATACTAATGACAACATAAAATGGTAAAGAGTGAGTTAGTGCAGTTACTATCTGACTAACTATACCATCAATTCATTATACTAATGACAACATAAAATGGTAAAGATTGATTTCAAGAAAAGACTGTAAAGAACTTCCTAACTCAGGTGTAGACCTTTGTCAAGAGATTCCCAAATCCATTCTATCATTAATCAGATGCACCACAGAAAATGTAAAACCCTAAATTTTAAATACCTAATTTTACGTCTAATTTGAAATTTTCCTAAGTTATGGATACGATTAATTATAAAACCGAAAGAAATTAAACGAATTAACCGTGAACCCAAATAATTATAACAAAACACCACCATTGAAGATTTTGAACATATTTGAGCTCTAAGATAGTTATGAACATAAAATAAAATTCGAGGGATTCTTTTTCGCTACACGGACATCCGTTTTGGGCCGTTTTTCTTTTGATACGCAACTAATAAATAACTATAGATCTAATAAACTTAGCCTGCTATTTGTTCGGACCTCTTGGCCCAATTCAAAACCACAAATACTTATGAAGGACCGGTATTTCTTTTTGACTCTCACAAAACATACGCTTCAAGGAAAAGAAGAAAATAAAACCCTAACAAATAAAACAACGGCTGCTACTTTCTTCTCCACTCCATTTGATCCGTTCCAAGGATTCAAGAAGGGTTTAATTCATTTTATTGGTAACACAAGGTGCTTGAATCATAGGGAAAACAGATTTGAAGAGAAGGTTTTGTTTTGAATTCGGTTTGGTGTAGTTTCTGGTGCGATTTCTTTGGTTTGCAAATTCGACACAAGGTATCATCATCACCTATTATTTCTTGGTTATTTTGATTTCTAATAAACGTGTATAATCTTTAAATAAAACCTGTAATGATCGACACACACACACACACACACACACACACACACACATATATATATATATATATATATATATATATATATATATATATATATATATATATATATATATATATAAGTTATACGGTTTGAAGTCACATAAAATCATAATAGACATCACATAAATTAATGAATTGGATTAGGGTTTTAATGGAATCTTGTGGGGTGATCTTGTGAGATGAAGGAAACATGTTACAATAAGGATTAAATACAGGTCCTATGATAACTGAAGGTTATGGATGCGTTTGGGTGTGTAAACATGTGTTAGATTGGTTTAAAAAGAGTTTCTGAAAAAGGACTGTTTTGTAGTCCGAATATGTGTGTATTATAATTCGAGTTCCACAAGTGTTATATTCTGGTTCTTTGCATGAAAGCTTATTTTTATGTCTTAGTTAAGTTCTCCAATTGGTTTGGAGTGCATTCGAGTTGATTTGGTCGTATTTTTTATTTTTATGTGATTAAATGTTGAAGCTAAATTCGGGAGTCTGAAAATCAGTCCACTTTGCCAATTTTTCATTTATAAACTATAAGGAGTTGAGCCATAAAACTCTCCATTATGTAACTTCTATATGTCTAGTAATATCATGAATTTTTGGGGATTTTTCCTGGATGTGTTGGTAGGTCGTTCAAGTGAATACTTTCTGGGTACAACAGCAGGTCGGTTTTCTGAGTAGTCTGAGTTTGGGTATTTTTGACACGGGGTTAAACTAACTAATAAATTCTGGAAAAATTCAAGTGGGTTCTAAAGACATTGACGTATCTGTGTAAATTTTTGTGAATTTTATTCTTTAGTTCTGATGTGTTTCCAAAATTCATAAATGTGTGACCTGATTATGTCTAAAATCTGAAATTGAGAGAATAAGCTAGTAAAAGGTGTAACCTAATTATAAATAATGTATTTTGATCTTAAGCTATACTTCTTCATTATTATGACATTAAAAAAGGTAATTAAAATACCTATGTACATCTCATAACATGATTAGTATGTTTACGAGTGTTAAACTATGCATAGAATCCTAAATTACTATTTTTGGTCATGAAACCCAAATATTGCATTTATTGCCATGATACGGACCTTATTAATGAGGACCTTGAGTAGATAAATGATGTAGACATTGAAGAGATGGACATAAAGTGGCAGATAGCAATGATTGCTCTTAGAGTGAAGAAGTTCTACAAGAAAACTGGTAGAAATATCAGATTTGATGGGAAGACACCAGTTGGTTTTAATAAGAAGAATGTTGAATGCTATAGGTGTCACAACACATGTCACCTTGCTAGGGAGTGCACAACAAAGGTGACTACTGATGGGAAGAAGAAGAAAGATTCAGACTCTCAAGAAGCATACAAGAAGGAGAAGAATCAAATGAGTATGTTGACTTTGGAAGCTGGTGCTGTTAACTGGGGAGAACACACAGACGAAGAACCAGAACCAAATCATGCATTCATGGCTATTGGCTCCAATACTGAGGTATCCTTGTGTTCTAAAACATGCATGAAATCATATAATAGTCTTAAAACATTGTATGATGAGCAAATGCAATAGATAGGTGATCAGGAAGCTAAAATACTTGCTTACACTAATGCTGTTAAGACCTTAGAAGCTCAAATTGTCACTTATCAAAAACAGCAATCAACCTTAAATGAAAAGCTTACATTTCAAGCCAATGAAATCTATGAAAAAGATGAAAAGCTTAAAAAATATAGGAGAATTGGAATGAAAGCTGTAAAAGATAAGGAAGAATTGCATAAAAGAATAGACACATGGAATAATTCTGCTAAAAATCTGTATAGATTAGTAGATTCTAGTATGAGCTCAACTTGCAAAATTGGTTTAGGATATGAAATAAAATCAGATAGTGAGATTTTAAGTTATGAGGAAGAAATGAAAAGAACTGTGTTCACTAGTACAGATGATGACTTTGCTGATAAACCTGTATAAAATAGATTCTCAAAAACTGACAACTTCAAAGGAGTTCAACCTCCATTAAATGGAGATTACACCCCTCAACCAGAGAAAGAGTTTGATGAGTCTTTGTATGTTTATGGTAAGAAGGGACCTCAAAAACCTGAAACAAGTATCTCAGATGACAAATCCAGTAAGTATTCTACCTGTCAATCTGATGATAGTAAAGGGTCCATTGGAAATGTCTCTGAGCTTTCTGAATCAGAACCAGAAAATGTACCAAAAGAGGTGTCTAAGTCTAAACCTGTTAAGATTAGTGAACCAGTCGTGTCTGCACCAAAACCTAAAACAATTGAACCAAGTTGTGTCTCACACATAAAAACTCCTAGGCAACATGTTAAAAGTCAAGAGTCACCTAAGGTTGATAGAATGAAAAGATAGCAAGGGAAAGTTTACTCTTTTACTCAGAAAAGATGTTTTGTATGTGGTAGCCTTAGTCATTTAATCAGAGATTGTAATTTTCATGAAAAGAGAATGATTAGAGAGGCTAAGAGATTGTAATTTTCATGAAAAGAGAATGATTAGAGAGGCTGAACTTAAGAAACAAAGAAGTGTTAATACTGGTAATGTGATGGCCAAACCAGTGTGGAATAATGTAAACAGAGTTAATCATGCAAATCAATTTGTTCCTAGACCTATACAAATCAATGCTGGTAGATCACATGTTAATTCTGTTAGGACAAATGTTAATACTGGTAGGAAGAATGTTAATTCTGTTGGGCAAAAAGTTAATTCTGTTAAGCCCAAAATTAATTCTGGGTATGTTGATACATTTAGACCCAAACAAACAGTTGTATATAGACCACAGGTGAACAAATCTAATCAAAGAAATAATTTTGCTAAATCACACTCACATGTGAGGAGACCCATTGCTAAAAATACAACAAAAATGACAAACTGTTATGCTGTAAAGGGACATGGGGGTCTGCTGTTATGGCCTCAACGTGTTGGTCTTGGGATCCATTTCAGAAAGAACTTACTTATAAATCCCAAAGCAACAGTGGATCATATTCATATAAGACATACAAATATGTTGATCCACAAGGCAGACCCAAGCCTGCACAGGCCTGGGTCCTTAAAAGAAACTAATTTCTCTTCTTTATGTGCAGGATCATCCACTCAAGAATATAGGAGATAGAGGCATATTTGATAGTGGATGCTCAGGGCACATGTCTGGTAACAAGGATTACCTAAAAGACTTTGAAGAATTCAAAAGAGGTTCTGTTACTTTTGGAGGTAGCAAAGGCTACATTACTTGTAAAGGTAGAATAGTAGTTGGCAATTTAGAATTTGATAATGTGCCTTTTGTGAAAGAACTTGGGCAATTTAATCTTTTCTCAATATCACAAATTTGTGATAAGCAGCACAAGGTCCTTTTTACTGAAACTGAATGTTTTGTGTTGACTTCTAACTTTAAGATGCATGATGAAAGTCACGTACTCTTAAAAGTCCCTGGACAACACAATATGTACAGCTTTGATATGAAGACACATGAACCTGCAAAAGGTTTTGCCTCTTTGATTGCAAAAGCCACTATTGATGAATCTAAATTGTGGCATAGAAAACTTGGTCACATCAACTTTAAGAATCTAAACAAACTTGTGAAGAATAACCTTGTCAGAGGTTTACCTTCCAAGGTTTTCAAGAATGACCATACATGTGTTGCTTGTCATAAGGGTAAACAGCATAGGGCTTCATGTAAGGCTAAATTAGAAAGGTTCATCACTAAGCCTTTACACACCTTGCATAGGGATCTTTTTGGCCCTACTTCTGTACAAAGCATAAATCATGCTAGTTATTGCCTTGTCATCACTGATGAGTGCACTAGGTTTTGTTGGGTATTCTTTATGCCTAATAAGGATGAAACCACTGGCTTACTTCAAACTTTCATTAGGCAGATAGAAAACCAGCTTAATCATAAGGTTAAGATTATTAGATCAGACAATGGCACAGAGTTTAAGAATAGAAGCATGCTTGAATTTTGTGGCAACAAAGGAATCAAACAAGAGTATATTAATGCTAGAACTCCACAACAAAATGGAGTTGCTGAAAGAATGAACAGGACCCTCATTGAGGCAGCTAGGACTATGCTAGCAGACTCACTCTTACCAACCACTTTTTGGGGTGAAGCAGTCAATACTGGTTGCTACATATTTAATAGGGTAAGAGTGACTAAACCTCAGAACAAAACTCCTTATGAGCTTTTATTTGGCCATAAACCAGTTATTAGTTACATAAGACCTTTTGGGTGCCATGTTACCATTCTGGATACTCTTAATGTGCTTGGTAAGTTTGATGGAAAATCTGATCAAGGGTTCTTAGTAGGATATTCATTAAGTAGTAAAGCCTTTAGGGTATACAACTTAGTGACAAAACGGGTAGAAGAGAATCTTCATGTTGACTTTCTTGAGGAGAAACCTAATGTGAAAGGAATAGGTTATAGATGGATGTTTGATATTGATAATCTGACTGATTCTATGAAATATATTCCTGTCTCTAAGGAGAATCAAGCTAACCCTCATGCAGGTTCCAAAGAAGTAACTAACAATGCAGGTACTCAAGTTGCTTCTGATGCAAATGCCCCTGAACAAGAAGGGGAGACTGAGGAACTCATTGTTGTTCCCACAACAGTAGTCAAGATTGATGCAGCTCATGGAGGCACAAAGAAATCTTCTACAACTTCAAAGAAGAAGGAGACTGTTACCAAGCCTCAAGCACAAGGGAATGAGGCTTCTCCTACAAAAGTTTCAACAGATACTCCATCTTTCAGAGATGAATTGAATGCATTGGCTGACAAGCATCTTGGAAAGAAGGCTACCAGTACTTCCTCACTTAAGTCTGGTAGTAACTTTGTTAATTTTGCTGAGCCTGATCCTACTCCAACTGATGTTCTTGATAATTTTGAGATGCCTGAGCTAGAATTCTTAGACAAGCCAAGTGAAGGGATCTTTGATGAAGCTTCTTATGATGATGAAGGAGTAATTACTGATTTCAATAACTAACCCACAGAAGTGGATGTAAGTCCAACTCCTACACTTAGGATTCACAATATTCATCCACAAAGTCAAATACTTGGTGATCCTAAGTCAGCAGTTCAAACTAGAAGCAAAGTGCAGAAACAATCAGAAGCTCATGCACTTTTCAATTTTGTTAAGAAGCAGCAAAAGATAAATCACAAAGATCAACCACACTGTATGTTTGCATGTTTCCTTTCTTAAAAGGAACCTACCAAGTTTTCTGAAGGATTAGAAGATGAGAGTTGGGTGGAAGCAATGCAGGAAGAGTTGTTACAATTTAAGTTGCAAAAGGTATGGGTTCTTGTAGATCTACCAACTGGAGCAAAAGTAATTGGCACAAAGTGGGTCTTCAAAAACAAAAAGGATGAAAGAGGAGTAGTGGTCAGAAATAAAGCAAGATTGGTGGCCCAAGGATACAGACAAGAGGAAGGGATAGATTATGATGAGGTTTTTGCACCTGTAGCAAGAATTGAAGCTATCAGGTTATTTTTGGCCTTTGCATCCTTCATGGGATTCATAGTTTATCAAATGGATGTCAAGAGTGCTTTCCTGTGCGGCACTATAGAAGAAGAAGTGTATGTTCACCAGCCTCCTGGTTTTGTTGATCCTGCTCATCCCAAGAAGGTTTACAAAGTAATCAAAGCTTTCTATGGGTAACATCAAGCTCCCAGAGCTTGGTATGCCACACTCTCCAAATTTCTTGAGGAGCATGGATATAAAAGGGGTGTCATTGACAAGACCTTGTTCATTAAAAGGAACAAGAAGGATATCATTTTAGTGCAAGTGTATGTAGATGATATCATCTTTGGTTCTACAAAAAGGTCTTGGTGTGAAGAATTTGAGGCATTAAGGAAAGGCAGATTTCGGATGAGTTCAATGGGTGAGCTCACATTCTTTCTTGGACTGCAAGTGAAAACAAAGGAAGATGGACTTTTCATTTCTCAAGATAAGTATGTTGCTGAGATGCTGAAGAAGTTTGATCTTGCAAGTGTGAATACAACAATCACACTAATGGAGAACAAGGTGCCATTAACAAAAGATGAGGATGCTGATGATGTAGATGTGCACCTATACAGATCTATGATAGGTTCTCTCATGTATCTAACTGCCTCTAGGCCTGATATTATGTATGCAGTATGTGCTTGTTCTCGTTTTCAGGTTACTCCCAAGACTTCTCATCTTAATGCTGTGAAGAGGATCTTTAGATAACTAAAGGGCAAACCTAATTTGGGTCTTTGGTATCCTAGAGAGTCATCATTTGACCTGGAAGCCTATTCAGATAGTGACTATGCTGGAGCAACCCTTGACAGGAAATCCACAACGGGAGGTTGTCAATTTCTTGGCAGAAGATTGATTTCATGGCAATGCAAGAAGCAGACCATTGTGGCTACATCTACAACTGAAGCTGAGTATGTAGCTGCTGCAAATTGCCGTGGACAAGTCTTGTAGATCCAAAATCAGATGCTGGATTATGTTTTGAATTTCTTGAATACTATAATTCACATTGATAATGAAAGTACTACCTGCATAGTAAAGAACCTAGTATATCACTCTAAGGCCAAACACATAGAAATAAGGCATCACTTTATAAGAGATTGCTTTGAAAAGAAATTGATTAGGGTGGAAAAGATACACACAGACTTTAATGTAGCTGACCTATTGACCAAAGCTTTTGATGGACCTAGGTTCAATTTCTTAGTGGTTAATATTGGAATGATAAACCTATAGCTACATTTAAGGGGAGGTTTAATGTGTAGTTTGTAAGACAGTACTTAGTAGATTTAATTATGGTAGAAGTTAAATCTGGTAGACTTAGAGTTAATTCTCGTAGTCAGTACGTATTAATTCTAGTTGCAACAACATATGGTTGTATATTTTCTTGATTTTAGACTAATTTTTCCAGGAAAAGCATGGATTGATGGTGCTTGAAGCTTTGCTACTGATTTTTGCTTGTGTTTGTCTGGTCTTTGTGTTAAGTCTGGTGAATCAACATTAATACTGGTTGGCCAATGTTAAGTCTCGTAGTGTCAAAACATAATTAATTATTAACCGTTAGGTCTGGTCATACGATTAATGATTTTTCCTGTTTCAATAATACCGTTACTATTTTTTCAGGAAAAAGAGGTACATATGGATAATATTTGATTCAGTTTTCTTCTTTGTCCATTATTTACTTCCACTTTTTAAATTTTTATTCTCAGCCAAGATCAATCTGTTTTTACACAAACAGCATTCAAACCCTAATACGTCGTTCAACCAGTACTTTCACATCAATGGCTCAACTCAAATACTGTGATAGGCATAATCAAGTGGGTTTCTTGAAGAAACCAACCAAAGGCGAAGGCTTTGATCAGATAGTGGATTTTTTGAAAGGCTCTCACATCAGGTATGCCTTAACTCACAATCCCACTAGCTATGATTCCACAGTCAAACAGTTTTGGGAGACTACTACTTCCAAAACTCTTGCTGATGGGACTCTAAATTTAAGGGCAACTATTGATAACACTGAATATTCAGTCACTGAAGCATCCATTAGAAGTAGTCTTCAATTGGATGATGCTTCAGGAGAAGTCATGTTGTCCAATAATATGATTTTAGAGGGTATGGGTAATATAGGATATCCCACTGATGGTAGATTCACATTTTGGAAAAGCCATTTTTCACCTCAGTGGAGATTTTTAATCCATCATTTGCTACACTATCTAAGTTCAACGAGTGGAGGATGGGATCAATTTGGAAGTAATATTGCTTCTGCAATGGTCTGTCTTTCACTTGGTAAAACTTTTAACTTTTCCAAATTAATGTTTGATGGCATGGTAGCAAATGTGAAAAGTAAACACAAGTTTTTGATGTACCCTCGTTTTCTTCAAATGGTTTTAAATGTTGAAACTGAAAAAAAATTGCCTTACTTGTGTGTGCCCTTCAAGGATAAAATTTTTAGTAACATGAAAAGGGGATTTTAGGGGACACATAAACCACTATTAGCTGCTATGTTGCCTGTTAGTACTACCATTGGAGGTACATCATTGTCATCACCTGGAAGAGAAGCACACTCACCATCACCTACAGCTGAGGAGCCGGCAAATATACCTAGCTCACCTGCATCTCAACCACCTTCACCTACACCCCCACCACCTTCACCTCAGCAAACCTAGGTTCCAAATCTAACTCATGAGGAGGAGTCAGCTACAATGTCTGTGAATGACCTTTTACAGTTGGTTCCTCAATTGGTTCAAAGGATATCTGTGTTGGAAAAGGCAAACCAAACCATGGGCAATGCTATAGTAACTTTTGTCAGGAAAGTAAAGAAGATGGAGAAGGTTATGCAAAAAAGAGGTTACCTTTAGTGATATGGAGGGTGCTATAGATGAAAATTCTTCCAAACAGGGGAGGAATTTGGGTGAAGAAACAGTTTTTCAGACTCCTGCTCAAGCAAAATTTGCTGGTGATACGGATATTAGTCCTGAGGGATTGGAAGCAGCAGAGACTTTAGCCAAAACTCTTAGTCAAATTCAAAAGAAGAAGAAGAGAAGGCTAAAAAGGAAGTTGTTGACAGAGGAAGATAAGTCTGGTGATGATCCAGTTAAGTCTGTCAGTGAGAAGATTAGTTCTGGTGATAAGTCTGGTGATAAGTCTGCTAAAGATAAGTCTACTGATCAAGTTAGTACTGGTAAAGGAGTTTAGTCTGCTGGTACTCAAAGAGAAGGCAAGCAAATACTTGAAGAAACTCCTCAGCCTAAGAAATCAAAGAAGCAACTCAGAGAAGAAGAAGCAAGTATGGCTGAGATTGCAAGAATTCAAGCTGAAGAAGCAGCTGAAGAGGCAAGGCTTGAAGAGTTAAAAATACAGGATGAATCACTTGCAAAGAAGTTGCAAGAAGAGTTTAATACTGATCCACTCATGTCTATGATTGAAGATGATCCTGAATTAAGGGCAAAGCTGGAAGAACTGAAGGCTAATGCAAGTCTGTCAACTGAGGAAAGTGCAAAACAGCTTGCAGATTTCATTAATACAAGAAGGGATTCAGAGACTCTTGTTTATATGATGGAGAAAATCAAACAGACACAAAAGAGGAAAAGTACAACCAGCACTACCAAGAAACAATCAAAGCAGGAGAAGATGGCTTATATGAAGCATTATTTGAAGAATATGATGCATTCTACTTTTGAAAGGATGAGAGGAATGACATATGAAGAGATTGAAGATATGTGAGATTACTGGAATTGATAAGTGAGATTACTGGAATTTCTCACTTGGTGAAGGTGCTCTGCACTAACACAACAAATGGTTATCAGTCCACCATGTCTAATCCACATAAGGACTGGCTAATCCATGAGCAAACGGCGCTGGTAAAGATACCTCAAATCCGTTTATGGCTGACAATTTGCCAAAAATTGTATGGTAATCAACTCACCATATCTGAGATAGTGAAGAGTTGACTAGCCCACAAGAGTATGGCTTGCGGTAAAGGCTGTGGAAATCCATATCTGGTTATCAATTCACCAAGGTGATGACTGCATTCCACCAAAGAATTGGCTAGTCCAAAAGCAAACGGCTTTTGGTAAAGACAAATCAAATCCATTGATAGCTGATGATTTGCTAAAAATCATATGGTATTTCAACTCACCATGTTTCTTGTACAAAGAGTTGAAATGGTTATCAATGTACCATGTTTTTACACCAAACATTGGCTACTCTAGAGTTAATGGCTAACTGGTAAAGAGACATCAAATCCATTAAATTTTCAATGACTCACCTATCACAGGAGTTAACACACCTGGAAGTGATGAGAATAGTATGAAACTTTATGAATTGATGTACAAAAAGTTAATGTTGCTGCAAAGATCAGATGGTATGAAGATTGCTGATAAAGGATGCTGCAAAGTTCAGATATGATGATTTAAAGAGTTGCAGTTAAGAATAATTCCAAAAGATTAGAGTTCAAAATCCTCAGGGAGCTTATCAAGAAAGAAAATTGAAGTTCATGACGTATGAAGATCAAGTTAGGGGAGGATTGTTGGGAATTATTGAAGAACAAACTTAAGTCTGCTGATGTATTGGTTAAGTATGTTAGCTTAGTTAAGTCTGTCAGTACATAGTTAAGTCTGGCAGACATAGTTAGTGCTGGTCATTATTATTAGTTAAGTCTGTTTATGTTTAATAGCAGAGTTAGTTAGCTATATTTTAGGAAAGGATATATACGTATTAGATATCTTATTAGAAGATATGTTTATCCTTTCACACGTTTTGTAACATTTAGGGTTTCCTTAGAGTATAAAAGGAACCCTACGGCATTATGTTTACTGTGACATTGTGAGAATTCAATAGTTTATTAGTAATACGAAGTTAGTTATCAATTGTGTTCTTCATACTTGTTGCTTGTTAAGATTCCGCATTAACAATCAATTTATTGTTATGAGTTTCTCACATAGATTAATTTGGATTTATTCAAGTTATCTATTGTCTAACACAGGCTACTCCAGAGTTGCCCTGAGTCTGTTTATGTTTAATAGCAGAGCCTATAGAGGGATTTATTCAAGTTATCTATTGTCTAACATTTGTGATATTTATGGATCTTATCATTTATCATTTGTTCTCTTCCATGACATTTATCATCTTTCTCCTTTATTATTTGCCTTCACATTTATTGCCTATCTCATTTGTTCTCATTTAAAGTATCGTTACGCTTATTGCTTTCTTAATTCTTGTCTATTTCACTTACCCTCTTTCAACAATCATGTGTTCATTATCCTTCTCAGTTTTGGAATTTCCTCATTCATTCTCATTTGACATTCATAATGAATATTATCTGTCTCGTTTATTATTGAACCTCATTTGGAATTATATCTTTCGGTATTGACCTTTTTTTATTATTGGTTTGATTCGTTATACCTCTTCGCAAGACTATTATAGTAACTTATGGTTCTTCTGTGTACGTTAATTTGAGTCATTGACCTCTCTTCAACATCATTTCATTTGCTTCTTTGTTCGTATGAATATCAAATTTTCTTCCGAGCACTCTATGCTCATACTAGTACGAATTATATGGACATTTTAATCCACTCATTATTGTTCTGATTCATTAATCCCTTCATTTGCAACGATTGATAATAGTTTGCTTCCTTGTTCATACAGATATCTAATCTATCCCTTTTAAGCAGTCTTTGCTCCTAAAACATTACACTCTACAGAATTCTATTACTATTTTTGTGATTCATCAAGATCTTTTATTGGTATTATTAATTACTCCTTGTAACTATCTTTTATCCCAAGGCATTGGCATCTACTTCTTTTGACTGATAGTACGTTCCCGTAGTAATCCGATTTACATTAATCGTTAGTACGCATTAAGGCATAGGAGCAACACTCCAGGAAAACAGGTTGCAAGCAGTACAAGATCGTCAAGAGAGTTACGTGAAAGTTCACCACGAAATAACGTGCTATATTTCAAAAAATGATGAAAATTGAACTCGATGTACATCGAACCCTACAAGAATTTGGCAAAAGCTGGACCGGTAGCTTATTGACTTGAACTTCTACGAGAGCTTAGTTGTGTGCCCAATACATTTCATGATTCGAACTCGAAGAAGTGCCTATCGGATGTAACCCTCGTCACTCCACTAAAGGAGATTCAACTTGACGACAAGCTTTACTTTGATAAGGAACCATTTGAGATCATGAACCAGGAAGTCAAACGACTCAAGCAGAGTGCATTCCCATTTTCAAGGTTCATTGGAATACTCGACATGGACCCGAGTACACATGGGAGCGAAAAGAGCAGATTGCGACGAGAGTACCCTCATTTTGTTTTCGACACAACGTCAACCGATAAGATAAACTGAATCATGAGGATGTGATTCCTTTTTAACGGATGGGTAATATAACAATCGAGAAATTTCAAGTCATTATTTTTACTAATTTTATGTGCTTATTATGTTATTTTAAGTAAATTAGCTTTTTTAGGGAAAGTTGCCCGCGTACGTCGTGACACGTACACTTAAAATTCATAATTTGACTCAGACTATGCCCAGTCTACCCATTTGTACTAGCCGGATCGATAGTCTTTGTACTAGCCGGATTGATAGCCAAATGCACCTTATTTGTGTTAGACGGATCGATAGCTGGATTGATAACCAAATACACACTATTTGAGAACTACCCATTAATATGATTTATGTTCCCTCACGTACTTGTTTTCATATGGAATAATTTAATTTTCCATTTCTACGCGAAGTGTGCACATTTTACGTTTTACGCGTTTTCGACTCGCGGTTTAAGCTTTAACGACGTTATAACACTCCGAAAGGCTCGGGAAATATATGAAACATCAAATTAGGTGATTTTAAGTTAAATTTTACATTTATAGGAAAATAGTATCTTCATGACATTTATTTTCACAAAGTATGCATAAAACGTTACCGGTTTAGCCCCGTTGGCCTTCAAACTCACTCCGTGACTTATAATACTTGTACAAAACATGTATATAATGTATATTTACAAAATAGTAAAAGAAAACCCTCCCCTTTTACATCCTAGGCCAGCCATACCACCCACACACTCTTTATAGTTTTCATTTTCAATGTAAAATCATTATTTATTCCTTACATGCAAAAATAGATCTTATAACCATTCATTTTCTTTCAACACAAAAAATTGTTTTCTCTCCTTGTTCTTCCCCTTTTGCTTCCGTGATTCTTCAGCCCAACACCCTCACCATTATCAAATTTTATTGCATCAAAATCTAGTATATCTCTTCTAGTTTCAAGTCTTGGTAAGTTCCCTAACTCCTTTAATCTCAATTTCCTTTTTTTTTTTAATGATTATTAGAGATTTTTATAGATCTAAGCTAAACCACTCTTGCGTGTATGTTTTGAGAGATCTTAATTCAAGATTTCATAGGAAATAGGGTGTTAGATAATTAGTTAGGTTTGATTGGTAAGTGTTATGCAAGAGATGGATGGATTTATATGAGTTTTGACTAGTTATTGATGATTTTCTTAAATATTTTGTTTAGAAAAACTGAAGTTAATCTTCAAAATAATCTTTCATCTCCTGGACATATATAGTTATTGGGTGAATAAAAGGGTAGGGATGATTGATCTTGGACAAGCATAGGTATTAGACACAATAATTATACATAAAGTAGCAATTCTGATTGGTCCATAACCTGTCTCAGATTTTATTCAACAAGATGTGTTCACCATTTTAATGGGTAAGAGAGTCCCATCAGTAGCCTTAGCAGGTAAAGTATCCCCATTCTAAATGACTTCCCACATGGAGTAGTCAAGCATCTTTATGTACTGCTGAATCCTCATCTTCCAGAGTTCATACTCACCAGGTTTGAGCATGGGTACCTTAGATGCAGTCACCATATGAGTAGTTTCAGATTCCATTGCTTCAGTTGATGATGAACATATCTTAATTAACAAAAGTTCTTCTCGATAACAGTCTCTAGATCACAAGCTTTGATACCACTTGTTGATCCCAGTTGAGCTAACGATCTTGTTAATTGTCTTAGATATAGATCTAAGACAATATGTATAGAAACTGTTATTGTGAAAACAATATTAAACACTACGCGGAATTTAGTATTTAATCTTAAGAAGAACACAATAGAATTCTCTCAATAAACACTTCAATATATTAATACGGTTAGTCAAAAGTAACAGGGTTACAAAACCTTGAAGTGAATAACAATACACACACAATACGTATGAAACTCTAACTCTAGAACCTCCTTTTATAGACTAAGGAGTCTGTTGATCCCAGTTGAGCTTCACGATCTTATTAATTACTTTAGATAATCCTAAAGCAATCGGTATAGAAACTGATCTTGAGTTGTATATCAAATATTATGCGGAACTTAATATTTGATCTTAAGAAGAATTAAACACAAAACAAATTCTCAAACAACACTTTAATAGATTAATACGATTGCTCGATAGCAATAGGGTTACAAGAAACCTTGAAGTGTAAACAATAATGTTACGTATATCTAACCTAACCCTAGATCCTCCTTTTATAGCGTAAGGAGTCCTAGTCGGTTTACAAGACTTTCTATACAAGAAAAATATTCTTACGTATCTTTTCTATACTTATCCTTAACATACTATACATATCTAATAAGCAGCAGAGTAACTAATCTAGCAGCAGAGTCTTCGTGGGCTAGCAGCAGAGTTACACTTTGCTTATTCTTCAAAACCAGCAGAGTCACAAAACAGCAGAGTCATTGAGCTAATCAGCAGAGTTTCTTGACTGATCAGCAGAGTTATACTTAGTGTATTTCTCGAACAGCAGCATCTTTAGACCCAACAATCCTCCCCTAAACTTGATATTTTTCTTCAAAAATTATCAAGTTTCCTTTAAACCCGACTAACCACTAGGAGGATGCTTCCAAACAATTTACTGTTTTGAACTCTTCTCTTGCAGAATCTTTCTATACTTCTCAATTAGCACACCTGCTTGACAATCTGATACAAATGGTCTTTGCAACATCAATTTTCCTGGTTGCATCATATCAGTGAGAACATCAACATTGTTGTAGAAAGGATAATCTTGTTCTATCAACATGTAAACACCAAGTCCATCATCTCCAATCAGTTCATGTACTCCACATGACTGATATAAGTACCATTTAAAAACTTTCTTTGACCTTCTTAATTTTACCCATTCAGTATACATTGCATCAGGCTCAAACATGTTACTCAGCCAAAGATAATGTAATCTTTCAGGCACTGACTCTGGTTTCTTATCACCATATCTTT
Source organism: Artemisia tridentata subsp. tridentata (assembly GCA_021014915.2). NCBI lineage: Eukaryota > Viridiplantae > Streptophyta > Magnoliopsida > Asterales > Asteraceae > Artemisia > Artemisia tridentata. The sequence goes on along the minus strand of CP139504.1, from coordinate 183,525,170 downwards.
CCTTGTAAAGTTCCCAGAGTTTTACAATATCCTCTCTATCCATGTACTCCAGCATCTGATCAAATCTAACATATTTTTCACATTTCAAATCAGATCTCATCACCTCCCATTTAGCATCACAGACATCAAACACATCAGCAGTATAAGATATAATTGGATACTTTGTTGATAAGGGGACTGCATTAATTATCTCAGGTTCTGGCTGTGGTTTAGGTACTGGTTGTGGTTTATGAACTGTGAAGTCCATAATAGCTTTCATAGCATCAGCTTCTTCTTGTTTGTTCTTCTAACAATCTTCAGTTTGAACCCTTCTTTTCTTTCTAGCACTCATCTTAGATCTTGTACCAGTCCTCTTATAACCAATGACTTCATTAACTTCTTCCCTCTCAACCTCCATGGTTTGCTTGTCATCTTGCTGCTCCAAAACACTTCCAGATGCTTTCACATTATCAAATTCCATAACCTCTGGCTTTCTCTTCTTTTCAGAACCTTTTCTTGAATTTAGCTTAGCATAGGTTTCATAAAATTCCTTTTCAATTATGGCATCTGATTTTCCCTTGAAATCCTTTATCTGATAATTTCTTGCATTCTTCAAATAATACTTCATATCATTAACTAATGCTTTCCTTGTAGATGACTTTGGTTTGTATCCATGCTTCTGTCCTTCTTTAATTCTCAGAATCAGCTCTTCCCACTTAGCTACTCCATTCTTTCTGAGTATAAACTCCACAATCTCTTCTGTCTTTTCATTTGCATCCAACTGCTCATCTTTAGTTATCAAGAAAGCTTGACCTCTTACAATCATATCAGAATCTAAAAAATATTGCAACTGTCCATTGAATTCTTCTTGATTAACCTCTGTAGATTTGGAGCTTTCCATAAATTCAAACATATTTATTTCCTCATCAGCTGCCACACTCCTTGCATATTTCTCATCATGAGCAATCTGAGCTTTTTCATCAGCCAAGGCCTTTTCTTGAAGTTTTCTTGTAACCTCTGCATCAAAAGCTATTTGCTTCTTAGTTTTTGGTTTCAACTTTTGCATCCTTTCAAGCTCTTCAGCAGCTTCTTTATCATGATGTGTAGATTTAGCAGCAGGTTGTTGTTGTGATGGCTTGGGTGTTTTAGTTCCAATGTTCATGTTCAAAAGTACTTGAGCTAAGGTCATCTTTTCATCATCTGATTCAGCAGATTTCTTTTCTCCTGCACTCTTCTCTGTATCAACAGCAGAGTCCTTTAACCCATCAGCAGAGTGTTCTGCTCCAGCAGAGTCAATCTTTTCACTCTCATCACCAATACCAGCAACATTTTCACCTGATTCCTTGACAACCTCCCCTGAACCTATTATAACCTCCTGATCCTGATCATTCCTCCCCTGTTTGGAAGCATCCTCCTCCAAACATGGTTTGGAACTCTTCTTCAGCATCTCCTCAAGATGTGTAGCCCTGAGCTTAAGTCTTCTGATTTCAGCACCTTGAGAAGTTTTGACTGTTTTCAACTCCTTTCTAAGACCAAGAACCTCATGTGACAATTTTGTACATGTATTCGTCAATTCCTGTAATTGTTTCATGATATCCTCACAACTTCGGTCTGTGTTACCTGACCCGAGAGGTTGATCACTGGAATTGGCATTTTGTACAGGGGTTTTAACCGTCAAATCATCTGATTCAAGTTTAATGCTAGCCTCAACACTTTGACCTGTGTTACCTGGTCCGAGAGGTGTATCATGGGCATTGTCAATTTGTACATCAGTGTCCATCAATTCATATGTTTCATTTATGTCCTCATCACTTCGAGATGTGTTACCTTCTCCGAGAGGTGAATCTTGGGACAAAAACTCAGTCTCAACCCTAGGTTGAACATCTGAGCCCCCCATAGTAGCCATGTGGCTGGGGTTACCATCAGTTGTATCAGGTTCTTGAGAACCTTCTACAATAGATGTTGCCATGGTTGAGGTCTTAAGTATGTTAGCACTGTCCTGTTCAACTACTAAGTTGGAAACAGTAGTGCCAGCCTCTTTCATCATGATACCTACATCACCTGTACCAGCCTCATCTGCATCCATACTGACATTGGTCTGAGGTGGCACAATGTCCTCTTGTTGTGAAATCCTAGGTGATTGGGTGTTTTGGGGTTCAGTGGATGATGAAACATTCAAACTTGTAGATGAGGATGTGTGATGGGAAGTTGTGGGCGTTCCAGCCTCTTCACCCTCATTCACTGCAGCCATAATATTCAAGATGTGTTCAGTTAGGGGAGTTATAGCACCAGAAAAACCTTTCCCAGGCTTCTTCAGAAAAGCAAACATCTTTATTGCCATTCTACTACTAGGCTGAATGTTGGTATGTTCCAAGGGTTCTTTAAGTTGATTGTTGATAATTAGCTGCAAAAACCTTGGATACAAATAAAACTTCTTCTTAACAAACTTCTTCATACCCTCAAAAATCATTGATGAAAAATCAAATGGTTGCCCAGTAGCCAAACAAACTAAGGACATGGCTTGAGAAGCACTAAACTCATTCCATCCTCCTACTTTGGGAAACAAGCAGTGTTGAAGAGTATGTAACAAAAACTTCCAATGTGGGCAAAGCAAACCTTTATAAAAAGTTCCAGTATGTTCAGGCCTCTCATACCCAATTCCCTCAAGCTCAGTTAAAATAACCTCAGTGGTAAAATTAGGTGGTGTTGGAACACCTGATAGACGAAGACTTCTCTTAATAGTTGTCTCACTAACCACAATAGTCTCTCCATCTACATTACCTATTAACCTTTCCTCCCCGTCGAGTGTATCTAGCTTAACAGTTGACCAATACTGGTGCATATGAGATTTAATAATAGGTGGATCAACTGTTAAAGCATACCTTAGTCTCGATGCACTAAGAAAATCCATAACTTCATGAAATCCTTCAGCTGCAGACACCTTACTCAGAAACGCAATCTGATTATGCTCATCAGGAAACTTTCGTCGAGCCATTATGATTTAGGGGTTTTGGAGATAAAGATATGAATTAATGTTCTTGGGAGAGAATCGAATGTAATTTTGAGCAATTAAAAGTTAATGAGATCGAAATGGTGTGTGAGACCGTTTTGATCTAATTAGGTTTTAAGTCGCGCCAAAATGTTCAATTTTAAACCCTTTACTTTCAAACTCAGCAGCAGAGTTATGAAAGGTTTGACCAAAAGTCAACTTTCCCAAAATACACAAATTTAATTTCCCAAGCAGCTTAAATACACTACCAACTCATTAAATTCTATAAATCCCTCATTCGCTTAACAAATCCCCAATTTCACAAACCCTAAATCAAAACCAAATAACCATGAGTTCATCCAAAGCACCGATCATCGACATTTCATCAGATTCATCTTCAGATAATTCACAAGGATGGGCAAATTACTTTCCTCCAAGTTCATCTTCAGCAAAACAAAAAGGTAAAGCGGTTGTTGAAGAAGAATATTCTGACCCACTTCCATCGACACCATCCTCCTTTGAAGATTCTAGCGATGATGAAGAAGTAACAGTATGGCCAAAATCCATGACATACTATCAAGGTTTTTGGGAAATCGATCCTCCTAACCATCCTTTGACTGTCGAGCTTCAGAGATAAATGGAGAATGCTGCTGCCGCCTTTGCGAAGAGTGTCAATCTGCCTCGTCCAAAGCCAAGTACAGTGGAGCAGGAACCCCCTGTTCCCAAGAAGAAGCAGGAGAAGAAACAAACTCTATCTACAAGCCAACAGTAGAGTCCACCACCAAGACCAGTGATACTTGCTCTTCCCTGTCCTAGAGTATCAGAAGCCATGGGTACTAGAGGACCTCGCAGCAAGGTCATGCCTGACTTTGTTGGAAAGGGAAAGCAACAAGCTTGATTTGTGATAGGTGTGATTAGGTTGTGAATCCTTGGGCCTTGTTTTCTTTTGATCTTGTTGTGAACAATGGATGTATGAAAACTTTATTATGTACTTCTGCTTTTGTGATCAATAGACTTTATCTTTCCATGCTTTACTTGATGGTGTATGTATGTATATCTGCAAAAGGTTAGTAGAAAACTACAAACACAAACATGAATATCCCACAATAGCAGCAGAGTAGGCATAGCTACAAACAACTAACCAGCAAACAATTTAAGAAACAGCAAATTTTGACTAAACACCAGACATTGACTAAACAGCAGCACAAATCCTTACAAAATTTTACAAAAACATACAGAGATAAGATGTTGAAAGATTTAAAGATTGATCATGCCAATACTAGCAACTAAAAATTGAAACCTACTTATATCAAAACTTTTGGTAAGTAGATCAGCAACATTATTGTCAGTATGTATTTTAACCACTTGAATTAACTTTTTCTCATAACAATCTCTAATAAAATGATGTCTTATCTCTATGTGTTTTGTTTTAGAATGAAAAACAGGATTTTTGATAATACACATTGTGCTGTTGTTGTCAATATAAATTTTGGTGTTCATGAAATTGTACCCATAATCCAGCAGTTGGTTTTGAATCCAGAGCACATGTCCACAGCAGCTAGAAGCAGCAACATATTCTGCTTCAGTTGTTGAGTTAGCCACAACAGTCTGTTTCTTGCATTGCCATGAGATTCGCCTATGACCAAGGTACTGACAGCCACCAGTGGTTGACTTCCTATCCATACTAGCTCCAGCATAGTCACTATCTGAGTATGCTATCAAGTCAAAGGGTGAATTATTAGGATACCAAAGGCCCAATTTAGGTTGACCCTTTAGATACCTAAAAATTCTTTTGACCACTTCAAAGTGTGAAACTTTTAGGGACACTTGAAATCTTGCACAAGCACACACAGAAAACATGATATCTGGTCTTGAAGCAGTCAGATACATCAATGAACCAATCATTGATCTATACAAATGAACATCAACCTCTTCCCCATCTTCATCCTTGAGCAAAGGTTTGTTTTTATCCATTGGAGTCTTAGCTGCCTTTACATCCTTGAAACCAAATTTCTTCAACATATCAGCCACATACTTTTCTTGGCTAATAAAAATCCCATCTGATTTCTGCTTAACTTGAAGTCCCAAAAAGAAAGTGAGTTCACCCATAGAACTAATTTCAAACCTGTTGTGCATCAGCTTTTCAAATCCTTCACATAACACCTTATTTGTAGACCCAAAAATGATATCATCTACATAAACCTGAACAAGTAGGATATCCTTTTTGTCTTTCTTAATGAACAATGTTTTATCAATGGTTCCTCTGCAAAAACCATTATTCAACAAATATGTGGATAAGGTGTCATACCAAGCTCTAGGAGCTTGATGTAGTCCATACAATGCTTTCTTCACTTTGTAGACCCTATCAGGATACTTAGGATCTTCAAACCCAGGTGGTTGCATCACATATACCTCTTCAGGAATCTTTCCATACAAGAAAGCACTTTTCACATCCATTTGATACACAGGAAAATTCTTGTATGAAGCATATGCCAAAAATAGTCTGATAGCCTCAATTCTTGCAACTGGGGCAAATACCTCATCATAATCTATTCCTTCTTCCTGAGTGTATCCCTGAGCCACTAATCTTGCCTTGTTTCTGATAACAATTCCTCTCTCATCTCTTTTGCATCTGAATACCCATTTAGTACCAATTGCTCTTTTTCCATTAGGCAAATCCACCAATGTCCGGACTTCTTGAAGCTTAAACTGCAGCAACTCCTCTTGCATAGCTTCAACCCAACTTTCATCTTTCATAGCCTTGTGAATGGTTTTGGGTTCTTCTTGAGATAGGAAACAGGAAAACATGCAATTTTGTAAATCCTTGTGGCTATTCCTCTTCTTAAGTGTTTGAGCAAACAATCCCTGATCAAGCAAATCACTCAGACCTTTTGAATTACTTCTGGTCTGTACAGCAGAGTAAACATCACCAATTATCTGCTCCTTTGGATGATTCCTGTGGATTCTAGTTGTTGGAGTGGGACTAACAGGTATATCAGTCTCCAAGTTTGATAAATCAGCTTCAGCACCAAAAACATCAACAATTTCATCATCAGTATCCACATATACTTCTTATAATTCGGGCATTTCTTCAGAAGAATCATCATAAGAATCACCATCTTTATCAGTAGTAGAGTCCTTGGGCATAGCAGCAGAATTACCAAACCTAACAACAGAGTGTTTTGGCCTAACAGCAGAGTGTTTTGGCCTATCAGCAGAGTGTTTTGGCCTGGCAGCAGAGTTAAAAGAATTGCTGCTATGTGAATTTCCTTGTTGCCCATTAACTTCTGACTCTTTATTCCTATCCTTATCATCGTTCTTGTCATCATGAGAAGGTTCATCATCACCTTCTACATTAACCTTTGGTACTTCCTTATGAACAACATCATCATCTGAACTCTTTCCCTTTTTATCTGTTGGAGAAAAGTACTGATCAAACTTCCACTTTTCAATCAAAACAAACTCCTCTGCAGATCCATCCTTCTTTGCTTGTGTACCTGCAATAGGGTTAGTTTGTGTACCTGCAGACATGTTAGTAGTACCTGCAATGACTGGTTGATAATTCATACTTTTGGTTAAAGAATCAATATCAAACATCCATTCAGGACCTTTTCCATCAACATTAGGTGTGGTTTCTCTAATTTTAACATGCAAATTTTCCACCACATGCCCAGTCCTTTGATTGAAAACTCTAAAAGCCTTACTTTCAGTGGAGTATCCAACAAAGTAACCTCTGTCTGCTTTCTCACTAAACTTGCCTAAGTGGTCAATGGTGTTTAAGATAGTGACAGGACACCCAAATGGTCTAAAGAAATCAATCAGTGGTTTCCTACCATGCAATAACTCATAAGGGGTCTTATTGTGAGGTTTAACTATCTTACTTCTATTTTGCACATAGCAAGCAGTGTTGACTGCTTCAGCCCAAAAGATAGTGGGTAACTTAGACTCTGACAACATGGTCCTAGCAGCCTCAATTAATGTTCTATTTCTCCTCTCAGCAACACCATTTTGCTGAGGAGTTCTAGCCACACTAAATTGTCTAGTTATCCCCTTTTCCTCACAGAACTGATTCATCACTTGATTCTTAAATTCAGTTCCATTGTCACATCTGATGATCTTAACCTTGTGATTAAATAGGTTTTCTATCCTTGTAATAAAAGCCTTAAGAATGCCTGGTGTCTCATCCTTAGTAGCTAAGAAGAATACCCAAGTAAATCTACTAAAATCATCAGTGACCACTAAGCCATACATCTTTTTATTCAAACTTTTCACATAAGTAGGTCCAAATAGATCCATGTGTAACATAAACAAGGGTTCAGTTATAGAATTCACCAATTTGGACTTACAAGATGCTCTATGTTGCTTTCCCATTTGACAAGCAACACATACTTCAGGATTCTCAAAAACCTTTGAAGGTAATCCTCTGACCAAGTTCCCTTTCACCAACTTGTTGATAGCCTTGTAGTTCAAGTGTCCAAGCCTTCTGTGCCATAGTTTGGATTCATCAATAGTGGCTTTGGCAAACAGACAAGTTAAATCTCTTTTGGGAATAATGTTCTTTATGTCCACACTGTATATGTTGTCATTTCTAGGGACTTTAAGAAGTACTAATTTATCATCAGGTATCTTATAGTCGGGAGATAAGACAAGACATTCAGTGTCTTTAAAAAGAACAAAATTCTTTACCCACAATTTTACCTCCTTTAGGATCATTCCCAAAGGCAACATATCCACCATCCAAAGCTTCAAAGTTTTCCAAATTGCTTTGGTCTCCAGTCATGTGTGAAGAGCATCCACTATCAAAAATGCATTTATCCTTTAGCTCCTTTTGTAGATTGCCCTGCACAAAAAGTAAGAGAATTAGTTTCTCTTTGGGACCCAAGCCATTACTGACTTGGATCTGCCTTGTGCATCAAAGTAGTCAAATTTCTTCAACTGCATTGGTGCACTGCTGTGTCTGAGAACATGATCTATAACTTTAACTTTAGGTTTCCAGACCCAGCAAGCCGAGGCCTTAACAGCATAGAAATGGTTGCCCACAACAGTATCAGTAACAACTTTAGGCAAAACAGCAGAGTCTACCTTAACAGCAGAGTTTGCATGAACAGCAGAATCAACTATGTCCTTCCTTATGGGCACTTTTGGTGCAATAGGAGAGATAACTCTAGAAGTACCATCTCTCATCAAAACTTCCTTGGGAACCAAGTTTCTTTTGGGGTGAGGGTGAGTCTTTCTAGCAAAGTTTCTATGGTTCACCCTTGTATATTGGTTCCAAACTGGTTTATGATAGTAGTAACACTCATCTTGCAGATGTTCAAAACTACCACAACTATAACATGCCTGCTTAAGTAATTGAAAATCAGTACCTAATCTTTGTGAAACTAGGTTGTTCCAATTTCTCTGGTTTCCTCTAGGCAAGTTATTGGTTTTCTTAGGATATACTCTAGGTGTGTTATTATACTCAGCCATCTTCCTAGAGATACCTTTACCTAGCTTAGGCTTAACAAACTCAACCTTTTTAGCCTTAGGTGCTTTAGATTCAACAACAGCAGGAATTTCTTCCTTTTTGTTCTTAGGGGTTGAATCAGATTCCACAACTTCATCATCACTGTCAGACTCCCAATATTCAATAAGGAGTTCATCAGACCACTTTTTCTCAACCTTAGGTGACTCTATTTTGGTTTCACTAGTTTCACCTACAGGTTTAGCCTCAGACTCAGGTATGAAAGACAATGTCCTAGTAGGAGGGGCATTGGCACTAAGTTTCTTAGGGTGAGCAACAGCATTATATCCTAGACCACTTCCTGAGTCTGCAAAGTGTCTTCCTATAGGCTTACTGAGAATGTCAGTGGCAAATTGTTGTTTTTCCACCCTAACAATATGTTTTTCAGTCTCACTTATAGCTGAATCTTTAGCCTTTTCATCCTCTTCTACTTTATCCATAAGAACCTTAATCTCACAATCTTTCTTAATAAGCTCATTTTCTAGAATAGTGATCTTATCAAGATATTCAATTTCAGCCTTTTTATAGAATTCTAGCTTCTCTTCTAAGTTCTTTAAACCATATTCATAACTAAGATTGTCTAACTTAAGTGTTTCATTTTCCATTTTAAGGTTTCCATTGCTAGACTTAAGTATTTCAATTGTATCAGAACATGATTTAAAAGAACAAGATGATTCATTGGATACCTCAGAGTCTGATCCAGAGGAAGAGTAGGCCATGAGAGCAAAATGTTGTACTTGAGGTTCCTCTTCAGCTATCAATGCACAATTTGGACCATCTTCAGCATGATCACTCCAGTCATACTCTCCTAACCCATCACATGACACCATAGCAGTAGTAGGATTTGGCTCTTCATCAGTAGACTTCTTGACATTCTCATTGTTCCTTTTTGGTGCTTTGCACTCTCTTGCAAAGTGTCCCTTCTTTCTACAGTTAAAACATTCAGCCTTTGATTTGTCAAATCCCACATTCTTGTTCCTTCTGAACTTCATCTCTTTACCAGTTCATTTATGAAACCTTCTTGCCCTCATAGTTATCATTGCAAACTGCCATTGCATATCAATCTCTTCAACATCATCAGGATCAAGTTCATCCAGATCTTGAGGCATAACTGAAGTACTTGTAGTAAGTTCAGCCAAATAAGCACAAATAGCAGCATCACTGATGGTGTTGGTGTTGGTAGAGTCAGCAGCAGAGACATGTGAACCAACAGCAGGAGCAAAAGTACCAGCAGCAGAGTGCTGTTCTTGATGACTACCAGAATTCTTGTTGCTTGAGGAAACAAAAGCAAGATTGTTTGTGGTAGAAGATGAACTTGACAATCCCTTGACTTCAGATTCATAAACTTTCAAGTTGTTATACAGATCATCCAAAGTCATCTTCTCAAAATCTTCCTTGTGCCTCCAAATCACTGGGTGAGTGTTCCATTCAGAAGATAGACTTCTCAGAAACTATAGATTGATATCTTCTTTAGATACCTCAATCTTCAAAAGAGCCATCTGACTGGTCAGCTTATGAAGTCGATCATAAGTTCCCTCAATATTCTCAGAACTCAAAGCAGTAAAAGTTTCAAACTGATGCTTCAGTAGATTCTTTCTTGATTTCTTGGTAGCTTCATTCCCACCAAATCAAAGTTCAATTGCTTCCCATAATTTCTTAGCAGACTCAATATGATTAAAACTTAGTTGATAATCATTAGGTATTCCCATTATGAGAATATTGTGAGCCTTGACCTCCAATCTTCTTTGTGCTTTCTCCTCACTTATCTTGAGAGTCAAGACTGACCCAGTAGCAGTCTTGGCTGGTTGACTGTCGCCATGTAGAACAACTTCCCAAAGTGAGTAATCAACCATTCTCATGTATTGTTGAATTCTCATCTTCCAGATCTCGTACTCTCCAGTCTTGAGCATAGGGACTCTTGATGCAGTAACCATGTGTGTTGAATCGGATTCCATTGCTTACTTTGATGATTAACAGATCTTGTATTCAGTAATTCTTCTTGGTACCAGTTTCTAGATCACAAGCTCTGATACCACTTGTTGATCCCAGTTGAGCTTCACGATCTTATTAATTACTTTGGATAATCCTAAAGCAATCGGTATAGAAACTGATCTTGAGTTGTATATCAAATATTATGCGGAACTTAATATTTGATCTTAAGAAGAATTAAACACAAAACAAAATCTCAAACAACACTTCAATATATTAATACGATTGCTCGATAGCAATAGGGTTACAAGAAACCTTGAAGTGTAAACAATAATGATACGTATCTCTAACCTAACCCTAGATCCTCCTTTTATAGCGTAAGGAGTCCTAGTCGGTTTACAAGACTTTCTATACAAGAAAAATATTCTTACGTATCTTTTCTATACTTATCCTTAACATACTATACATATCTAATAAGCAGCAGAGTAACTAGTCTAGCAGCAGAGTCTTCGTGGGCTAGCAGCAGAGTTACACTTTGCTTATTCTTCAAAACCAGCAGAGTCACAAAACAGCAGAGTCATTGAGCTAATCAGCAGAGTTTCTTGACTGATCAGCAGAGTTATACTTAGTGTATTTCTCGAACAGCAGCATCTTTAGACCCAACAGAGTCCTAGTCGGTTACAATACCTTTCTATATAAGATAATATCTATTCGTATCTATTCCATAATTATCTAAACATACTTTAAATATTTATCTAATAACCAGCAATATAATAACTCTAGCAGTCGAATCTTCGATGCCTAGCAGTAGTATCGTACTTAGCTTATTTTCTTGATCTTCTCAATAACTCCAGCAGTAGAATAATTTAGCCGAGCAGCAGAATCATACTTAGTGTATTTTCCATTAAGAACCATGAGCAGCATTATCAAACTTGAAGCAGCAGCATCTTAAAACCCAACAATCCTCCCCTAAAATTGATATTTTATTCCGAAATCATCAAGTTTCCTTTAAGCATAAACAAACACCAGGAGGATGCTTCCAAACACTCACTACTTCCTTCTAGCAAAATCCTGCCCATAGAGTTCTCTTTGTACCTTCCTGATAAGATAAATAACAGTTTGATTCCAACGATCAACCATAAGTTTTATATCTCCTTCAACCATCATCTTGAGTGTAGACACAGCTAAAGGGTAATCCTTCTCTACCAGCATATACATTTGAAGTCCTCCCAGCAGTACTAACTCATGAACTCCACATGACTCATAGTATTTCCAAAGAAGAATTTTTGTACTCCTCCCCTGTTCCAGCCACACTCTGTCTTGATGACAAACCTCAAACATGATCATCAGATCTCCCCAAAGTACTCTATCCAACTCATCTTGTGGCCTTGTATTGCCATACTTGTTTTTCATTAAGCCCCACAAATTAACCAAATCTTCTCTATTCAAATTTTTAAGCATCTGAGGAAAATGCTTAAACCTTTGAATTCTACCACCAACTCTATGTATCTCAAACCAAGGAACTTTCTCATCATAACCAGTCTTCCAACCAATAACTGGACTCTTAACTGGTAAAGGAGCAGTATCTACAAAAGTATCATCATCATCACTCACAATTTGAGTCATTAGTTGTAACTCAATTGTTTCTTTGTAGAATTTCTTTGATTGCTCTGTTTTCTCCTTTTCTTGACTCTCAGATCACTTGGAACTTCCCACAACTGGTTTAGCAATCTTCCTCTTCTTCTTCCTTCCAACAGACTTTAACCTTCTTCCAGGTCTTTTTACATCAACACTAGGACCCTCTTTCTCTTCTTGCTTAACCTTTTCTGTAACATTCTCAACTTTTTGAGCTTCCTTCTCAACCTCAGTATCCTTCACTTTTACTAACTCTATTTCCACCTTTTTAAACCTTTTTCTAACAATTTCTTCTGCAGCCTCAGACCCCATTGGCACAAAATTATCAAACTCTTTTTTAGCTTGTTCATACTTCTTTTTAACTTCATCATCTGTGTATTTCTTCAACTGCACAAGCTTCCATCCTTTCATATTCTTCAAGTAGTATTCATGAAAGTTTCTTATTTGCTTAATAGTTGGAGGTCTAAGCAGCTTTTTCTTCTGTCTCTCAGCAAGAAACCTTTTCTTTTGCTTTGCTTTGAATTTCCTCAATCTTGCCTCTACAGTTTTTATATCTTCCTGATCCTCCTTAACCATCTTAGAGAATTCAACATCTACTTCACATTTAAGTCTATCCTCATCCCATTTATCCAGAAACTCTTTTGTCTTAGCTTCAGCTACAGCTTGTCGTTCAAGTTTAGCTTGAACTTCTGCATCTAATTCAGCTTGAACTTTCTTTGCCTCTTCCAAATTATACCTTTCAGCAATATCTTTAGGCCAGTACTCACAAGGGAGATGAAATGGATAAGGCTCAGGCTCATCAACCATCTTGCCTTTTCCTTTTCCAGTGTATGTATGTGATTGAGTAGGTTTCTTAGTAGGAATGGGTTCTGTAATGGTAACTCCTTTCACTGGTTTTCTTGGAGGTGGAGGTGCTGGAGTTGTTTGTACTGTTGTTGGTTGAGGTTGTGATTTTGGTTGTTGTTCAGGTTCAGGTTGTTGTTTTTGTGATGGTTGTTGTTGTTGATCAGATTGTGGTTGTGGTTGATGTTGTGGTTCAGATGCTGATTTTAGTTTAGGTGATTGTGATTCTTTTGATGTTGATGATTTTGTAGCCTTAAGTTGTAGCATTACCTGAGCCAAGCTGACATCATCTTCATCTTCCAACTCTTCAGCAGTAGGTTCCTTCTCCCCAGCAGTAGAACCTCGCTCTGGCTCAGCAGCAGAATCTTTTGCACTAGCAGTAGGATGCCCTGCACCAGCAGCAGAATCACTCTTGACCACTTTTTCTATACTATCAGCAGCAGATTCATCTTGAACACCAGCAGCAGCTTCACCCAAGCTTTTAATCTGCTCCTTTTTTCCTGTTTCTAAGGCCACTTCATTACCAGTCGTATCTTTAACCACAAAATCATCATTCTCACCAGAATCCATGTCCATGTCAACATTACCCTCATTACCTTCATTTCCAGTAGCATCTTTCTCAACCTCCCCTAAAACCTTGTCTTCATTCCTCCCCTGCTTAGGAGCATCCTCCCCCAAACTTGGTTTGAAATTAACAACCTTTGACTTTGATCATTTAGACTGGGAAGTTCTTGACCTCTTTAAACCCTCTAGATGCCTAACCCTTTGCTTTATCCTTAAAATTTCTGCACCATGAGTAGTTTTCACCTTCAGCAACTCCTTTTTGAGATCAAGAACTGCATTTGACAATGTTGTACATTTTTCCATCAATTCCTTTATAATTTGCATACTATCCTCACCACTTCGGTCTGTGTTACCTGACCCAAGAGGTGGATCACTGGATTTGGCATTTTGTACATTGTTTTTGTCCATCAATTCCTCTGTGTCATTTCTAGCCTCATCACTTCGACCTGTGTTACCTGGTCCGAGAGGTGAATCGTAGGCATTGTCATTGTGTACACTTTGTTCCATCAATTCAATAGTCTCAGTTCTGCCCTCATCACTTCGGGATGTGTTACCTTCCCTGAGAGGTGAATCAATGGGCCTAAACTCAGTATCAACCCTGGGTTGATCATCTGAGCCCCCCTTTTTAGCCATGTGACTGGGGTTACCATCACCTGCTTTAGGTTCAAAAGAACCCTCAGCATTAGATGTTGTCATGGTTGGGGTCTTACTTATGTTAACACTGCCCTGACCAGCTACTAAGCCAGAATCAGTAGTGTTAAGTCTGTTAGTTAAGTCTAGTCATTATTAAGTCTGCTTGTACAATGTTAAGTCTGGTAGACATAGTTACTTAGTTAAGTCTGTTCGACAGTCTTTAGTTAAGTCTGTTTATTAATTATAGTAAAGTTAGTTAGCTATAAGTTAGGAAAGAATACGGATGAATATAGTTATCTTATTAGAAGATATCTTTATCCTTCTACATGTTTTGTATCTAGGGTTTTCTTGGTGTATAAAAGGAACCCTAAAGCTCAAGAGTTATGTGTAAGCTAGACGACATTGTGATTAAAAGTTAATAGAATTACGAAGTTAGTATATTGTGTTCTTCGTTGTTATTGTTAAGATTCCGCATTAGCAATTAACAACCTGTTAGAGTTTCTCACTTAGATCAATTTGGATTTGTTCAAGTTGTCTAATAAGTAAGAAAGGCTACTTAGATACATAAACCGTGGACCTACAAGTGGTATCAGAGCCTATAGAGGGACTATGAGTTCGAAGAAACACAAAACCACAATCACAAATTCACTCAAATAAATCCCTGCACAATGTCTGTTAGGGCTGATGAATTCTCAAACCATCTCAGTGATGATGATGTCTCAAACCATGAAGAAGAAGCATCAGAAGCTGGCAAATCTAAACCACAACAACAAACCATACCTGCAACAACCACCATATTAAACATTAAACTTCCAATCCTAAAGAAGGAGGAGTATGACATATGGGCTATGGAGATGGAGCACTATCTGGAGTATGTCGACAATGATGTCTGGAAAGTGATACAGAATTGGAATTCTAAGAAGAGGGTTTCAGTTGGCAAGGATTGAGTTGTTAGGGTGCTTCCACCGGTATCTGCTTCAGAAATTCATGCAGTGGAAAAGGAGAGAAAGGCTAAAACTCTTTTACTGATGGCTCTTCCCAAGGAGAACTTAAGAAGGTTTCATGGCATGGACGATGCCAAGGAAATTTGGGAAGCCATTAGAACAAGGTTTGGAGGTAATGCAAACTCCAAGATGATTCAGAAGGCTGTTCTTAAACAGCAATTTGAATCATTCTCTTTAAGCAGTGCTTAAGGGTTGGAGAAGGGTTATGATAGGTTTCAACATCTTCTCTCTCAATTGGAGGTTCATGGTGCTGCTGTGTCGAATGAAGATGCAAATCACAAATTTCTCAGATCACTACCAAAAGAATGGTCAAGTGTAACAATGACCATGAGAATGAAGGATGAAATTGACACCCTGTCAATTGATGATTTGTATAACAATCTTCGCGTCTTTGAAAGTGAAATCCAGGGTACTTCAAAGGCATCTTCGAGTACTACTAATGTTGCCTTTGTTTCTCAAGGCAAGGCAGTACTAACAAGGTTAAGTCTGCTGGCTTTAGTTCTGGTGGTTATGAAACTTCTTCAAGTAGCATGAGAGAAAGAGAAATCCCTGCAGGATTTGCTGATGAAAAGGTCTACTCACTTTTTGCTAAGAGGTCAGAAGAGAAGGACCTTATTAGTGATGATCTTGAACAAATCAATGATGTAGACCTGGAGGAGATGGATATCAAGTGGAAAATTGCTATGATTGCCATTAGAATGAAGAAGTTCTATAAGCAAACTAGGAGGAACATCAGGTTTGATGGGAAGACAACTGTTGGGTTCAATAAGAAGAATGTGGAGTGCTACAGGTGTCACAAAATGGGCCACTTTGCTAGGGAATGCAAGGTGAAGATGCCTGCTGATGGGAAAAAGAAGGATTCAGACTCTCAGGAAGATGACAAGCTGCAGAAGAATCAGATGAGCATGTTGACCTTGGAAGCTGGTATAGTCAACTGGGGAGAGCATGCAGATGAGGAGCTAGAACCAAACCATGCCTTCATGGCCATTGGTTCCAGTACTGAGGTATCTTTGTGTTCCAAAACTTGCATTAAGGCATATAATACTCTTAAAGCTTTGTGTGATGAAAAATTAAAACAAATAGGTGACCAGAAGGCACAAATAATTGCTTATACTAATACTGTCAAAACTTTAGAAGCACAAATAGTCACCTATCAAAAATAGCAATCTGCTTTAAATAAAAAACTTACTTTTCAGGCTAATGAGATATATGAAAAGGATGAAAAACTTAGGAAATATAGAAGAATTGGCATGAAAGCAGTAAGAGAAAAGGAAGAATTGCAAAAGAGAATAGACACACGGAACCATTCCTCTAAAAATCTGGTTAAGCTAGTTGATGCTCAAATGATTTCCACATGTAAAATTGGCTTAGGTTATGAGATAAAATCAGACAGTGAGATTCTAAGTTTTGAGGAAGAGATTGAGAGAACTGTGTTTATTAGTAGAGAGGATGATTTTATTGATAAACCAGTTTACAATAGATTCAAACAAACTAATGATTTTAAAGGGGTTCCACCTCCACTAAGTGGAGATTATACTCCTCTACAAAAGGAAGAGCTTGATGAGTCTTTATTTGTGTATGGCAAAAAGGGTCCTCAATATCCTGAAACAGGTAAATCAGATGACAAATCAAGTGAGTATTCTACTTGTCAATCTAATGACAGTGAAGGATCCATTAGAGATGTCTCTGAGCACTGTGAATCTGAGCCAGACTGTGAAGCAAAAGAGACGTCTGAGTCAAAATCTGTTAAGAATAGTGAACCAGTTGTGACTACACCCAAAGTTGAAACAGTAAAATCTAGTTGTGTCAACAACATAAAATCTCCTAGGGAATCTGTTAAATGTCAAGAGTCTCCAAAAAGTGAAAGTGTAAAAAGAGAGTTTAGGAGAAGTTATACATTTGCTCCTAAAAGATACTTTATTTGTGGTAGCTTAAGTCATCTAATTAAAGATTGTGATTTTCATGAAAAAGAATGATGAGAGAGGCTGAACTTAAAAAGAAGCAGAGTGTTAATACTGGTCATGTGAATGGTAAACCAGTTTGGAATAATGCAAACAGAATTAATCATGCTAACCAATTTGCTCCTAGACTAGCACAAATAAATACTGGTAGACCATATGTTAATTCTGCTAGGTCACATTTTAATTCTGGTAGAACAAATGTTAATTCTGTCAAGAAAAATGTTAGTTCTGTGAGGCCAAATGTTAATTCTGGGTATGTGAATCAGACAAGACCCAGACAACCAGTTAATAGACCAAAGGTGAACACAAATAATCAAAGAAGCAATTTATATAAATCAAATTCACCTGTGAGAAGACCCATTGCAAGGATAACAGCACAAACTTCAAACTCTAATGCTGTAAGGGGACATGGGGGGTCTGCTGCTAAGGCCTCAGCATGTTGGTCTTGGGATCCATTCAAGAATGAACTAACCTACCAATCCCAAAACAAAGGTGGATCATGTTCATACAAGACATTCAAATATGTTGATCCACAAGGCAGACCCAAGCCTACAGAGGCCTGGGTCCTTGAGAGAAACTAATTTCTCTACTTTATGTGCAGGATCATCCACTCAAGAACATGGGAGACAGAGGAATATTTGATAGTGGATGCTCTGGGCACATGTCTGGTAACAAGGATCACCTGAAGGATTTTCAAGAGTTCAAAGGAGGTTCTATTACATTTGGAGGTAGCAAGGGGCAAATAACTGGTAAAGGTAGAATTATTGTAGGCAATTTAGAATTTGACAATGTGTGTTTTGTAAAAGAACTTGGGCAGTTTAACATTTTCTCAATATCAATAATTTGTGATAAGCAGCATAAGGTGCTTTTTACTGAATCTGAATGTTTTGTGTTGACTTCTGACTTTAAGATGCCTGATGAAAGTCAGATACTTCTCAAAGTCCCAAGACAACACAACATGTACAGTTTCGATATGAAAACACCTGGACCTGCAAAAGTTTTTGCCTGTTTGATTGCAAAAGTCACTATTGATGAGTCTAAATTATGGCATAGAAGGTTGGGTCATATTAATTTTAAGAACATAAACAAACTTGTGAAGAATAACCTAGTTAGAGGCTTACCTTCCAAGGTTTTTAAGAATGACCATACCTGTGTAGCTTGTAATAAGGGTAAACAGCATAGGGCTTCATGTAAGGCTAAGTTAGATAGGTACTGAGCCTTTATACACCTTGCATATGGATCTGTTTGGCCCTACTTCTGTGTGCAGACTATCAATCATGCTAGCTATTGCCTTATCATTACTGATGATTGCACTAGATTTTGTTGGGTGTTCTTTATGTCTAAGAAGGATGAAACCACTAGATTGATTCAAACTTTCATTAGGCAGATAGAATAGGAGCATGCTTGAGTTTTGTAGTATAGTAATGCTAGAACTCCACAACATGATGAAGCGAAAAGTGTACCGCTTTTAAGGGGTCATTTAAGCCTTAAATCGTATTTATTTGATCAAATATTGCCCTAAATCGTTCCTTTTGTCATTTTAGGTACTTTTGAGGAGAAATCTGGAAAAGGAGGCATTTTGGACGTTTTTGGAGCATTAAAGTGAAGAAAACGGCAAAGTCTCAAAAATCGGCTAAAAGTTACTCTTGACGGCGTCAGACTTTACTCTGGACGGCGTCATGCCTTGGCAAGAAAAGTTGGACGTGAAATTTACTCATGACGGGCCAGTGAAAATAGCATGTGAATTCTGACGGCGTCACGCTTTAACTTGATCGAGGGCGTCACGGCTTAAATCATAAGGGGACGGCGTCACGTTCATGGTTCGACGGCGTCAAGCCTTGATAAGCCAGAATGGATTTTGGAAGAGCTAAAGAGGGACGGCGTCAAGAAGGTCATCCGGGAACCCTAAAAGCGGCGAGGTGACGGCGTCACACTCCATAAGGTGACGCCGTCAGATCCAAAAATCTATATATAGTTTTCTAATTTTTTGTCATTGGGGAGAGCTTAGTGTGTGGAATTTTGGGAGAAAACCCTAAGACGATTTTAGCTACTTTTTCAGGGCTTTTTGCCTTGAGATCTTCCATGTTTCATTGAAAGATAAGTTATCAATTAATCATTCAATATGTCTATGTGTTGTTTGATTCTATCTTATTCTTGTCTTTTGTTTAACATGTTAGGCTAAATTTATCTTGTGTTTGCTTAGATCTAATGAAACCTAGCTATTGATTATTGGTTGTTAGTGTGTTATTAGTTGTATTGGATGATTGTTTATCTATGTTAGGCTTAAGAAAACTGGCTAACTTCCTATTCGGTAACTTGCTTGAACGTCTTAAGAAACATGAACCAAACGCGTACTAAAGGTTTTTATGGTTGTATTTAATGCACAAGCGAATTCTAGTGATCCCATGTTAGGAGCTTCCTAGCCGGCTCGACATAGGAGTGAAGTAGGAGCTTGTAGAGTTGGGGAAGTAAGTACGCCACCCCACGAATGGTATTAAGGAATACACCCGTCATCCACGCAACTAATACACACTAATTAACCGGTAAAAGATAGTTAGGGAGTAAGGAAATCTAAGTAAACACATTTCTCTACACATAAGTTTCTCACCACATTTTATTTTCAGTTATTTAATTTTATTGCATTCGTAGTAATTTGGGTTAGTTGACTAGCAACTAATTCCGCCCACTCCTTCAAAACCGAGATTTTACTTGCTTTCATAAAAATATAAAAACATAAAAAAGAATCTTCCTCAACCCTTAGACCTAATTAGAGTAGCCTTTCACACCTAACGAACACTATTCCCTGTGGAGAACGATCAATCCCCCGTACTTACCACTACACTATACTACATCGGTCAGGTACACTGCCTGGTGGGGTTGTAAGCCTCTTGAGATCCCTCGAGAGGTAAAACCTGTTGTAAGGTTACAAAACCACGCAATCAAGTTTTTGGCGCCGTTGCCGAGGAATAGTTATTGTTTAGGTTGAATTTTTATTTCTATTAGGTCTACTCACTAGATTCCTTTCTAGTGAGATTTTTATTTTCCTAGGTTTTCTTTAGTCTATCTATTTTCTTCGTGTCTTTGTTCGTAACCATTACCGTCCGACATCATGGAAGATGGTAATATCCTTAACCCACACAACCCACCACCACAACAACCACCACCACCTCCTAGAGCCCGTACTTTAGGAGAGTATTCCCGTCCTAGCCACCATGGCTATCGAAACACCATTGAGCTCACTCAAGGAGCCAATATCACACCCTTGCGATCCGACACCATCCGGTTGGTGCAAAGCGGATGCGCATTCCATGGACTTCGTTCTGAAGATCCTAATCAACATCTCAAGGACTTTCTTAAAATCGTTGATTCTATAGACCTTGATGTTGCCACTCGAGAGACGACCCGATTGCGTCTCTTTCAATTCTCTCTGCTGGACCAAGCTAGTCAATGGCTAGAACGTCAACCCGCAGGATCCATCACCTCTTGGGATGATCTTACCACTCATTTTCTTGCTCAGTTTTTCCCACCGGGAAGAACTACCAAGCTAAGGAATGATATCTTGATGTTCCAACAACGTCGAGGTGAAACCCTCTACGAGGCATGGACTCGATTCAAGGACTTACTCCAAAAAGTCCCTCACCATGGCATAGAACTTTGGCTCCAAGTCCAAATCTTCTATGACCATATCAATTCTCTCCACGAGGCAAACCATTGACCAATCGGCCGGTGGCAAGCTACGTGATCTAAGTGCGGAACAATCATGGGCTCTCCTAGAGGATCTTGCTCTTTATGACAACGAAAGTTGGAGTGATCCCCGTGATTTGAATAAAACGGTCAAGGCAATATCTTTGCCTTCGAACAATTCAAGCACTTCCGACCGTAGGATCATAGAACTTGAAGACCAAGTCAAGTTTCTTATGAAATCCTACGAGGCTCCTAAACCTTCAAGCCAAGTGAACAAAATCACTTCTTCATGTGAATTATGTAGTGGTCCCCATGACACTCGTGATTGCATGGAACTCCCCGAACAAGCTTTTGTGGACTACGCATCCTCGCGTACCGACGGAGCGGGAGACAAGTGGTACACTTTCAAATCCGAGCCAAACCCCTATGGTGATTCATACAACCCTTCATGGAAAAATCACCCGAACCTTAGGTGGAAACAAAACCAAAACGCACAACAAACCAATTCTTCCAACCCACCTAATCGTTTCCAATCAAGCGGTTCCAACTCGAACCGTACTTTCAACAACAATCCTTCCGGCAATGGTAGTACCGATAACTTTGAAGGATTGATGTCTCAATTTATGGCATCTCAAGAAGCTCGTTTAGCCAAGTTTGAAGCCGATTTCAAACAAAAACAAAGCGAGATGACCAATAAGATTGACACCTTGTTGAAAGCCCTCAATGACCGAGAAATGGGAGCACTCCCTAGCAACACGGCCAAGAACCCGAAACTAACCGTCAACGCTATTTCATCGGTTTCATCCCCTAGTTCTTGTCCACAATATTATTCGGTCAATTCCATGAGCACGTGTTTCAAACAAACCCAAGTCGTTCCAAATGACCAAGAAGTTATGACATCCAAATTGGTCAACAACATAGTTGAAACACCTCCCACTCAAAACCTTGACGAAGAATTCAAGGAGCTCCACCTTGAAAGTCCGGTTGTTGATGTGTTGGATGAGAAGAAGCTCAAGTTAGGAGAAAAAGGGACCGCCTTCGTTCAAAACAAACTACCTAAGAAGTTAGATGATCCGGGCTTATTTGTTCTACCTTGCAAGATCGGTAATTCGGAGGCTTATGACACATTAGCCGATCTTGGATCAAGCCTTAACCTACTTCCGTTACCTTTCTACACCTCTCGAAAACTAGGAAAACTTGAAGAAACCGAGGTGATAATAGGTTTAGCGGATGGAAGTGTTGCTTACCCGGTTGGAGTAGTTAAGGACGTGTTAGTACACATTGGAAAACTAACCATTTTAGCCGATTTCCACGTCCTTGATATGGTTAGCGACCCTACATGCCCCTTGTTGATAGGTAGAGGATTTTTGGCGACCGCTAGTGCTATGATTGATTGTAAGGAATCTAAGATAGCGGTAGGAGAAGGAGATACTTGGTCAGTCTATGATGTTAAGAAACACGCCTATGATACTAGTGAGGAACCAACACCACATAGGTTAGAATCAAATAGGAGGCCATCTAGATATGGACCTTGGATTGATAGAGACTTCATAGGACCCCAACGCCCATTTTACCTAGAAGAGGACTTTGTTAACCGAACACATACGGTAGAGCAACTCTTGGCTAGGGACACCGAATTGGATCCATTTGAAGACCCTCTAGTTTTTAGAAAGATGATTGATTTCCTAGGAGTTTTGCCAATTAACCTAGGAATGAATAAGTGGATTTGTGAGGAAGATGATCATAAGTGGAATTGGGATAAACCACCCAAAGATGGAGATGGGTCATGGCATATTAAGATGACATTGTATGACCCGGATGGAGAGAAGTTTGAAAAGATATATCGTACTAAGCGGACCAATAGGAAACTTCAATCCAAGCTTAACCCTAAAGACGTCCTCGATGACGAGCTCACTTATATAGGGTAGAGTGACTTTGAGTCTAGCTACAAGACTCGTTAATAAAGAAAAGCGCTTCTTGGGAGGCAACCCAATCTTTGTTTGCTTTGTGTGTTTATTTATTTGTTTGTTTGATTTTATTTGTTTCCGTATGTGTGTTTAATTTTTATTCTTATTGATTCATGTTCAAAACTAATTTGTGAAAATGCTTTATTTTGTTTTTAACTTCGTCTTAACTACATATAAAGGTATTTTGCAAAAGATAAGTGTAAGGGAAATCTAAATCGGTTTATTAGAACACAAATGAACATGAATCGTAATAATAATAAATTAGCATACATATTAGTATTTGTTTGAGTCAAATGCTTGTATCGAGTCATAATGATGTTTTGCAGGATTTCCAGGAAGTAAGGTAAAGGTTTTTCCAGAAATTTTCCGGAAACTTAAAATGAAAATTTTTGTCAGGTCATTTCTGACGGCGTCAGGGGTTATAACCTGACGGCGTCAGATTTAATTTCCAGAAATTTTTGAAAGTTTTGTTTTCATAAAAAGTTTTTATTAAAATCTCCAACTTATAATCTCCAGGAATCTGCAAAATTATCATTCCACAAGCATTATATCCTTATATATAGATTTTATCCCGCCGATGTTATGCAGGTTTTCGTGTTTGTTTTCTCAGGTTTAACAGGTTATTTTGGACAAGGAGATGTTTATGGAATCAAGCTTATGGCGATGCATTAGTCATGGAGCTTCAACATTCTCTTTGGAGGAAGATTTAACCGTGTAATTTCATTATCCACCGAGCGAATCAGGGGAGTATTTGATTTCATTCTTTTACTTTTTGCTTTTACATCTTATTATTTGAACATTGGGGACAATGTTCATCTTAAGTGTAAGGGGAGGGTAAAAGTACGATATTAGAAAATGCTATTGCGCTTGATTTTTGTTTGTTTGATGGTAGATGTGTAATAAAACTGAGAAGAAATACTTGATTAAGGTAATTTTAGTGCCAAATTTAAAATTTTTTACAACATATAGGAGTGAAACTTTGATCTTAATGAGCGTCTCACGGATAGGAGTTATATGACTAGCACAAAAACCGTACCACTAAAAAATTTTCCACCCCAAATATGTGAGGTTCGCCCCTAGAATTGGTAGGAAAAGCATTTATGCTATGATGTGTGTACCGGTAGCACTTAGATTCTAGAACTTGCGTTAGGACCATTCCAAGGCCACAAGTGAGACTACATTCGTGTAGTTAGATTTACTACATGATAAGAGGCATTAGGATTAACCCGTTGTTTTACACCTGTGTTTTTGTTATAATTACTTTGGCTACATTGGTCAAGTAATTCCCCCACACCCCTTTGCGTTGTACTCATTTTTAGTACACGATACCCCTAGTACACCCCTCAGAGCCTATCTTTTAGTTTCGACCTTTAAGCATTTTACTTAAAGGAAGAATTTGTTTACACCCCACTAAAATGTACACCCAAATCGCCTTAGCCTACCTTGTATGCACTCATTTTTTGTGCATTATTGTTACAACATTTGTTTAAACCCAAGTTAATTATCTAGTTGATTACATGGTTGCTAAGTCGAGTCATATCCTTGTACATATTGTTTTGGGACGATTGGGACTCATGGGTAAAGTACTAGTATAATGGAGTAATGGGGAAGAACATCATTTATTACCCCCATATGTGCTAAATATTTTAAAAGTACTCCAAGTTTTTCAATTATCTTAATTCGAGTCATTAGATTAGTATTTGTAAAGTTATGTAAAAATTCAAGTGTAAGGGGAATGCAACGCCCCTATGATGTATTATTTTGGATGGTAGGGCAAAAGTGTATGCACAAAAAAAAAAAAAAAAAAAAAAAAAAAAAAAAAAAAATTCAAGAAAAACACAAAAAAATGAGAAAATGAAAAATAGAAAAAAACATACGGACTACCATCCCGTTTCATTTTATGTTTATTTTATGTTTTTGTTATTTTGTTATTTCGTTTTTAGCTTAAGATCGAGTCTAGTCTTGGCTTAGCAACATTGTATAGTACATGTAATTGATCAAGATTTTTAACTCGCCACCAGTAAAATATCCTTTATCCAACAAAACCGTGTTTTCCTTTTCCCTACACCTAACGTTATAACCCATTTAAAAGCCCTCTTTGATAGTTTATCTTTGGTGCTTACGCCTAGTGGAGGAGGTTTTCGATCCTTTCCCAAGCCTATGGTAATCTATTTGCTATGACAGGTAGTGAGAGATATTATCCGTTTTCATTTATGAGATTTATTTTGATGACACTTGAGAGATGTGAGTATCTAAACACTACTTGTGAGGTGCTAGTATGTAATCTCCGTGCTTATTATGATTGAAGTGGAACGATTATTTGTTGTAATTACTTTTATGTTAGCATGAAATGACCCCTAACTTGTATTTTAATTAGAATAAAAGCACATTTGCTTGAGGACAAGCAAATCTCAAGTGTAAGGGTATTTGATGAAGCGAAAAGTGTACCGCTTTTAAGGGGTCATTTAAGCCTTAAATCGTATTTATTTGATCAAATATTGCCCTAAATCGTTCCTTTTGTCATTTTAGGTACTTTTGAGGAGAAATCTGGAAAAGGAGGCATTTTGGACGTTTTTGGAACATTAAAGTGAAGAAAACGGCAAAGTCTCAAAAATCGGCTAAAAGTTACTCTTGACGGCGTCAGACTTTACTCTGGACGGCGTCATGCCTTGGCAAGAAAAGTTGGACGTGAAATTTACTCATGACGGGCCAGTGAAAATAGCATGTGAATTCTGACGGCGTCACGCTTTAACTTGATCGAGGGCGTCACGGCTTAAATCATAAGGGGACGGCGTCACGTTCATGGTTCGACGGCGTCAAGCCTTGATAAGCCATAATGGATTTTGGAAGAGCTAAAGAGGGACGGCGTCAAGAAGGTCATCCGAGAACCCTAAAAGCGGCGAGGTGACGGCGTCACACTCCATAAGGTGACGCCGTCAGATCCAAAAATCTATATATAGTTTTCTAATTTTTTGTCATTGGGGAGAGCTTAGTGTGTGGAATTTTGGGAGAAAACCCTAAGACGATTTTAGCTACTTTTTCAGGGCTTTTTGCCTTGAGATCTTCCATGTTTCATTGAAAGATAAGTTATCAATTAATCATTCAATATGTCTATGTGTTGTTTGATTCTATCTTATTCTTGTCTTTTGTTTAACATGTTAGGCTAAATTTATCTTGTGTTTGCTTAGATCTAATGAAACCTAGCTATTGATTATTGGTTGTTAGTGTGTTATTAGTTGTATTGGATGATTGTTTATCTATGTTAGGCTTAAGAAAACTGGCTAACTTCCTATTCGGTAACTTGCTTGAACGTCTTAAGAAACATGAACCAAACGCGTACTAAAGGTTTTTATGGTTGTATTTAATGCACAAGCGAATTCTAGTGATCCCATGTTAGGAGCTTCCTAGCCGGCTCGACATAGGAGTGAAGTAGGAGCTTGTAGAGTTGGGGAAGTAAGTACGCCACCCCACGAATGGTATTAAGGAATACACCCGTCATCCACGCAACTAATACACACTAATTAACCGGTAAAAGATAGTTAGGGAGTAAGGAAATCTAAGTAAACACATTTCTCTACACATAAGTTTCTCACCACATTTTATTTTCAGTTATTTAATTTTATTGCATTCGTAGTAATTTGGGTTAGTTGACTAGCAACTAATTCCGCCCACTCCTTCAAAACCGAGATTTTACTTGCTTTCATAAAAATATAAAAACATAAAAAAGAATCTTCCTCAACCCTTAGACCTAATTAGAGTAGCCTTTCACACCTAACGAACACTATTCCCTGTGGAGAACGATCAATCCCCCGTACTTACCACTACACTATACTACATCGGTCAGGTACACTGCCTGGTGGGGTTGTAAGCCTCTTGAGATCCCTCGAGAGGTAAAACCTGTTGTAAGGTTACAAAACCACGCAATCAGTAATGCTAGAACTCCACAACATAATGGAGTTGCAGAAAGAATGAACAGGACCCTGATTGAGGAAGCTAGGACCATGCTAGCAGAATCACTCTTACTAACAAACTTTTTGGCTGAAGCAGTAAGTTGTGCTTGCTACATATTCAATAGGGTGAGAGTGACCAAACCTCAGCACAAAACACCTTATGAGCTTATACTTGGCCACAAACCAGTTATTAGTTACATAAGACCATTTGGGTGCCATGTTACCATACTAGATACTCTTAGTGTGCTTGGTAAATTTGAAGGAAAGTCTGATGAGGGATTTTTAGTGGGATATGCACTATATAGTAATGCCTTTAGGGTATACAATTTGGTGACTAAGAAAGTAGAAGAGAATCTTTATGTTAATTTTCTTGAGGAGAAACCTAATGTGAAAGGAATAGGTTATAGATGGATGTTTGATATTGATTATTTAACTGATTCTATGAACTATATTCCTGTCTCTAAGGAGAATCAAGCTAACCCTCATGCAGGTTCAATAGAAGTAACTAACAATGCAGGTACCCAAGTTACTTCTAATGCTAGTACTTCTAATCAAGAAGAGGAGATTAAGGAGCTTGTTGTTGTTCCCACAAAAGTAGTTCAGATTGATGCAGCTCAAGATGGAACAAAGAAATCTTCTACAACTTCAAAGAAGAGGGAGACAGTTTCCAAGTCTCAAGAACAAGAAAAAGAGGCTTTTCCTACACAAGTTTCAGAAGATGTTCCATCTTTCAGAGATGAAATGAATGCTTTGGCTGACAAATATCTTGGGAAGAAGGCTACCAGCACTAACTTGGTTAAGTCTGGTAGTGAGTTTGTTAATTCTGGAAAGAAGGCTACCAGCACTAACTCAGTTAAGTCTGGTAGTGGTGCTGTTAATTCTGCTGAGCCTGTTTCTACTCCACTAGATGATTTTAATAATTCTGAGATGCCAGAACTTGAGTTCTTTGATAATCCAAGTGAAGGAATTTTTGATGGGACTTCTTATGATGATGAAGGTATAATCACTGATTTCAACAACTTACCCACTGAAGTGGATGTAAGTCCAGCTCCAATACTCAGAATTCACAACATTCATCCAAAAAATCAAATCATTGGTGATCCTAAGTCAGCAGTTCAAACCAGAAGTAAAGTGAAAAAGCTTCCTGAAGCTCATGCACTTATCAGTCTTATTAAGAAACAGCAAAGGGTCAACCACAAGGACCAACAACATTGTCTGTTTGCTTGTTTCCTTTCTCAAAAGGAACCAACCAAGGTGTCTGAAGCATTGGAAAATGAGAGTTGGGTGGAAGCAACGCAGGAGGAGTTGTTGCAGTTCAAATTGCAAAAGGTTTGGGTTCTGGTTGATCTACCTAATGGGGCAAAAGTGATTGGCACAAAGTGGGTCTTCAAAAACAAAAAGGATGAAAGAGGTGTAGTTGTTAGGAACAAAGCAAGATTAGTAGCACAAGGGTATAGACAAGAGGAGGGGATAGACTATGATGAGGTTTTTGCTCCTGTAGCCAGGATTGAGGCTATTAGGTTATTTTTGGCCTATGCATCATATATGGGGTTCATAGTCTATCAAATGGATGTCAAGAGTGCCTTTCTGTATGGCACTATAGAAGCAGAGGTGTATGTTCACCAGCCTCCTGGCTTTGTTGATCCTGCAAATCCCAAGAAGGTTTACAAGGTCATCAAAGCTCTGTATGGTTTACATCAAGCTCTGAGCTTGGTATGCTACACTATCCAAGTTTCTTGAAGAGCATGGGTACAAGAGGGGTGTAATAGACAAGACCTTGTTCATCAAAAGGAATAAGAAGGATATCATTCTAGTCCAAGTTTATGTGGATGATATCATTTTTGGCTCAACAAAAAGGTCTTGGTGTGAAGAGTTTGAGGGCTTAATAAAGGGCAGGTTTGAGATGAGCTCAATGGGTGAGCTTACATTTTTTCTTGGACTGCAAGTGAAGCAAAAAGAAGATGGTCTCTTCATTTCTCAAGTATGTTGCTGAGATCTTGAACAAGTATGTTGCTGAGATCTTGAAGAAGTTTGATGTTGCTGAGATCTTGAAGAAGTTTGATTTTGCAAAGCAAAAAGAAGATGGTCTCTTCACCTCTATAGATCCATGATAGGTTCTCTAATGTATCTAACTGCCTCTCAGCCTAATATTATGTATGCAGTCTTTGCTTGTTCTCGTTTTCAGGTTACTCCCAAGACTTCACATCTTCATGCTGTGAAGAGGATCTTTAGGTATCTTAAGGGCAAACCCAATTTGGGCCTTTGGTATCCTAGAGAGTCATCTTTTGACCTGGAAGCCTATTCAAATTGTGACTATGCTGGAGCAAGTCTTGATAGGAAATCCACAACTGGAGGTTGTCAATTCCTTGGAAGAAGATTGATTTCCTGGCAATGCAAGAAGCAGACCATAGTGGCTAATTCAACAACAGAAGCTGAGTATGTAGCAGCTGCTAATTGTTGTGGACAAGTCTTGTGGATTCAGAATCAGATGCTGGATTATGGTTTGAACTTTATGAATACTATAATTCACATAGATAATGAACGCACTATCTGTATAGTTAAGAACTGTCACAACTTGTAACTTCATGTCCTTTTTCAATATTCAAAATTTCACTATTCATCTCAGGAATTTACTATTCATCATTTTAGAAGTCAGTTTGAGACTTTGAGATGCTATCAAAAATTTTACTATTTATAAAATACTATTCATTCCCGGAGGAAAATCACTATTTATGGTTATCATTCATCAATTCGTAAACTAGGTTTACATGTATTTAAATGCGCATAACCAGTGTGGTTTAGCTGCGTATTCATGCATCATCATTAAGGACACATCATATAGACTAGAGTAGTCTATAAATCATCAGTATCATCATCTCATATTATGTCATGCATGGGATTGCATTATTTTAATTTACGTATGTTCGTTTATTTACTAAACGTTACCACTGAGTCTGTAAAACCCTAAAATCTAAAACATTTGGAATTCCTAATTTGCCCCAATAATCTTGAATCTATAAGAACATTATGAGATCAAAAACCTAAGTTATTAAAACCTTAAATCACTAATAAGATTATTAATGCTTTAAACTATGACATAACTAATATAATGCCTAACTTTAACATACAAGTTTCTACTAAAGACATTTCACACGTTTTGGGCCGAAATTCCTTTGTCACACAAGCACTAGATCTTTGGGCCTTAATACTTGAAGATACCATTGCAAACCTTGGCCCATTCTCTCCTCTCTAAAACACACAGTTTTCCAATATGATTCACACGCCATTCTTTTTTTTTCCCACAATAACCGAATAATATCCCTTTGTTCTCTCCTACACCGAAAATCACACACACACACAAAACCCTAATTCGCTGCTGCCAAGAAAGAGGAGGGAAAGAAGCAGGTTGGTGATCGTTGTAACTGCTAGGAGACTCATTTGTTGTAGCAAGCCTTCATAATCTAGAGTTCCCATTCTTGTGTTTCGTTAGCAGCCAAGGTAACTCGCCCCATCTTCATTTTTCATTGATTTAATCACCAAGGAACGTTAAGAATATAAGAAAAAAAACCTAAAACTATGTTAAATCCAAATATAAACACGCTAACCTAATAGTTAAAAAATGTTAGAGGCTGTTGTTGATGCGTTATGAACATATGTAGATCTAATAAGAAGTAAACGCCACATATATGATGGATAAAGTGTGTAAAGAAACTGTTGGTTCGACCCATGTTGTGTTCTTTTGACCTGTGCTTTTTCTAGCCAAATATACCTAGATGAGCCAACCTACTGAAAATATGTTAGTTCATACTAATACGAAGCCGTGGATATAAAGAACGTAGAAAAGGTGCTTATAACGACCGAGATACAAGCGTTTGAAACCCGACGATTCACAAACTATTTTGACAGCTTTTATTAGAAAAATATTTCTAAGTATAAAAACTGTTTTTGTAATACACCATGTTGAGAGCCATTTTTCTCATTGATCGAGACCCGTATGGTCAAAAGTTAAAAGATTCGAATTCAAGACATCGTTGCAAGGTTTTTAAAAACGTCAAGCTTATGTCCTAACACTTAACGTACACCATTTCGCGATTAGTTTTGCGATGCCATTTAGGCACATTTTCAAGTTGTGAAAAATAGTAAATTGCGACGAAAACATTTTATTTACCGATAGAACACCCAACGAGGATCGTGGAGTACCGTTTCAACATGTTTACACGAAAAGTAGTTTATAACTTAACGAGATGTCAAAAATATATTTTTCGACGATAAACATTGTTTTCAAAACCAACGAGTGGTATCGTTAACATACGTATTTGCATGTGTAGCATCATTTCATTTGCTTACATTAGATCGTATCCTCATATTAGGTCGCGGTTAGAGACCGAGCCTCATTTCAGCATATTCATTATTATCATTGTTGCTATCGCATCAGGTGAGTTCCATAGCCCCTACTGATGCATGTGCGTGTCGTAGTATAGTTTTAGCACGTTTAGATGCCTACTCAATTTTTAAATTTATATTTAGCCGACTTATCAATAACACACACACATAACGAGCAGTGTACCCGGTCAGTATGAATATAATGGTAAGTAGAGTGTCGATCACTAGGAGTGGAACGTATTATCTCGTTATTCTAATTAGTATTTTAATATCCTAACGCAAGGGGGTTTCAGCCTGAGAGACTGGCACGATTTGTTTGCAATTAAATAATAAAATAAACCAATAGGCACGAATCAGCAAGTAGCACACACGTACACAGATAGATACTCGAGACAATAAGAGGGCTGTCCTTATGATTAAGTAGATTGTCACTTGTTTTATTGATAGCTTTATATGAAGTGTATGTAGTTAACCCTTTCTCGTTGGTCCTATTCTTATCGGCGAGTAAACCCTTAATGATTACTTATGTCTAAAAGTTATTCCTAAGTGATCAATTTAGTAATAACCGTGGGAGCCACATTATGTCCCGCAGTCAAATGCCCGCAAGCCACTAATAAACACAGAGGTTATCAATGCACTAATAAGTAGTAACCAAAGACATCAACATATAAACTTTAATTGATGGGAAAGCAAGTATTAAAGGGAGTGCAATCTTTCGTTGTCACATTACACAAGCCACCAATCCTGATGAATTAAAGTTTGCTAACACAATAAAACAAAACTACTTAATGAATTAAACACATGCAGCACCTTCTTACAGCTCTTGTATCTTAGATTTAGGTGTGTCTTGTGCTGCCTCCTTGACTGAATTCGTCCTTCGGTTCTTCTGTTCGGACTTAGGTTATAATGTTCGGAACTCTTTAATTCGTCTGGTCTACGGGGTATTTATAGTTTCTGTCTGAGGGAAGATGCGGCGCATCTACTAAGTAGATGCGGCGCATTGACTTAACTTCGCGTGGGGTCCAAGATTATAA
Source organism: Artemisia tridentata subsp. tridentata (assembly GCA_021014915.2). Lineage (NCBI taxonomy): Eukaryota > Viridiplantae > Streptophyta > Magnoliopsida > Asterales > Asteraceae > Artemisia > Artemisia tridentata. The sequence continues at coordinate 183,493,112 of CP139504.1, read as the reverse complement.
TATTCAGGAATATTCGTACACCGCCAGAAGATGCGGCGTATCTTTATCTTTGTATGCGGCGCATGTCCTCTTGTATCTTGGATCGTGTCTGGTGATATCTTGATAGAGATGCGGCGCATGTCATGAGTGAGATGCGGCGCATCTGGAGCAGATTAGTCTTGATCTTCTTCATTTCAATAGACTCTTAACTTTATGCATGTTTTGCTCCATAATCAGTCCAAAATCGCTAAGTTTCACCAAATGCTTGTTTTTACCTGAGAATTACAAAAGTAAACGATTAAGTATCAATCCTCATACATAATATAGTAAAACAAGTCAAATTAATAGGATAAATGATAGTAATAAAATGTACTTATTTGAGTTCATCAAATATCCCCCCACTTGAACTTTACTTGTCCCCAAGTAAACCTTAGAATTTCTTTTATGAAAATGTATCCTAAAAGATGTTAGGATTTATTTTTATATTAAGCATGTATTCGTTTATTTCATAATCACACAACTAAACACTTAACGAATTAGAAGTATAATAAAATAATTTGATAAAAGCAAATCTAATCGTTTAACTGTCCAGTCGTGACGAATATTCTATCATAAGCTTGGCAAGTATACACATCTCCACCACTAAAGCTAAGGAATAACAAGTCTAAAGCGGTAAAAAGGGTTTTTAGGCTTAAGGGTTAATTATTCTTAATCACTATCGATCTCAAATTCCAGAAAAGGCGACAAAATCACAAATACATGATCGAATCCACGAACACGATACTTGCAATTGCTCAAATCCTTAACTCGAATAGGCTAAAGATAGGTCCAAACTTTGCCAATAATAATATATCAAAAAGGGCGACAAAATCATAAATACATAGCCGAATCCACGACTACGATACTTAAGATTGCTCAAATCCCTAATCTCAATAAATCAAAGGTTCGGTTGGATAAAGAATAATAAAGGGCATGGTAAAATTTGGGATATAAATTGGTGTAAAATGAAAAATAACAAAACAAATAAATTAAAATCCTAAGTGTGGTTAATCACTATCCCAACCATCCCATGAATAAGACTCATATCATCGAATAACTCACGCTTTAACACTTGAAACACACGCTTTAGGTAGACACGAATTATACTCAACAAGATCTTAATCAAAGAATAAACCTTAATTGGCGTTCCCATAACTGCCAATTCCCATTCAATCCATAGATATAGTACAACAAATAGTGGTGATATCGACCACTTACATATCTTTACATCGTTGGTTTAAAACAAACATCCAACTTTTCTTTCTTTTTTTTTTTTTTTTTTTTTTTTTTTTTTTTTTTTTTTTTTTAACAAAAGATGTGTAAAATTTCACCACATCACTATAATGATAATTCTGGATAATTTTTCCATACTTTTCATACTTTCAGAAATAACGCTAATAGTGAAAGTAGTAAACACACGAAAAATAAACTCAAAGATATACAATATTTACTTTCACTCCAATTGCATTGTGCAATTTCCCGACCTAACCATAGATAATGAATTACGCACGCGAACACAGGTAATGTAAGGAAACACACTTTGCCTATAGCAATTAACCAACCACGGATTCTAATCTACAGGGTAGGCTAAGGTGTAAGGGTGTAACGAAACATTTTAAACATAGGTGTAAGAAACGAAAGGAATGGCTCTGAGTGTTTTTCTAGGGGTATCTTACTCTAAAAATGAGAGTAACAAAAGGGTTTATACGGGGGTTAACTAACCAGTGTAGTTAGTTAATAACACATAACATATAAAGGCTATTTGGGTGTAATCCTAGAAATTTACCAATTTAGACAAGTCATTCCAATTATATAAAATAATACTCATTATGGTGGTCTCGAATAGTATACAAGCCAAGTTCTAAAGTTTACAAGTCACCGGCACACTCATAGATTTGTGAATTTTGGAAAATCACAATTTTTGAAAATAACGTCATGTGTGCAGCTATGCAACTTAGATCTTAAACAAAAACATGCTAAAAAATTTTAAGTTTGATATATTAAGCACATTTTAAGCATAATTTTTGAAAAAGTTTAGGAGAAGTAAATGTTAAGTATTCTAATTCTCCAATCCCCCCACTTAAGTTAAACAACGTCCTCGTTGTTTGTATAAAAGGTTAAAAACTGGAAAATAAAAGAATTAGAACAGGAAAACTCCCCTGAGATTTGCTCGGTATGATCCTCCATTAGTATAAGAGCAAAAATCATCTTTCTTGTGGATTAGAACGTTAAAGCTTCATACTTGATGTATCCACAGGAAATCTAGGAAACTATAATACCACCAACACTTTAAAACACACCTAAAATAAGAAAGGTTCAAACTTGCATAATACATTAGTAGTTAGGAAAAATAAAACATAAAAATTAAAACTGAAAATCATCAGGTCAGTCGATGCGCCGTATCTTATTGGAGAAGATACGCCGTATCGAGCCTGGAATAAATACGGATCAGAATAAAGATGCGCCGCATCCTTAACCAGGGATGCGCCGCATTAAAATAAACTGATAAAAAGTTTTAAAGTCAGAAATAAAAATGCAGAAAAATAAAATAAGATATGACCATTGCAGGAGATGCGTCGCATCTCAGAATTGAGATGCGCCGTATCCTCATACGGGCCTGACTGACTCGACACAGAAAACAGAATAATAAAATAAAAGATAAGCATGGGTTGCCTCCCACGAAGCGCTTGTTTTTGTTCGAGTCACGAGCCTGACTCCACCCTTATTTACTGTGTAATAGGGTGTTGTCCCCCCCACTTGGGATTAAGTGCGGGTGATAGTAGCAATAAACACGAAAAGAGTGTAAATTTGCTATTAAAGATGGAAGAAATAAATAAAGATCATACCTTGGCAATATATGTATATCTTCCCTATTCTTACCCGGTTTGGTTGATAAATTGGATGACTTGACCATTCCATCTGAAAGAGTAGTGTGTTGAGGAAAAATGAGTCTCCTTTCTTCTTGGTTAGTATCTTTGGTAGTAAGGCGTCCCTTGACTTCCGCAGAAGATGAGAAAGGGTCTTTGGCAAGTAAAAGTTTGAGTTCCTCAATAACCTTCATAGGGTCGAAATCATCATCTTCATCAATCATAGCAATGTTTAAGAGCTCATCACCAAATTCTTCCTCGAGCTCCACCAAATACGGGTTGATCACAGGTGCTTCAATAGGTAGTGTAATAGATTTTACCTCATCATCTTTTTGTTTTGCAACCTGTTTAGGAAAACTAGCAAGATTATTAGTAACGGGATTAATAATATTAAATAAATTTGTACCACTTTGTGTTGTAAGTGATTCCAATTCATCTTGTGAATCTCCATCTTCAACTTGTGGTCTTGCAATTTCAGCATCGTCCCGAATTTCATCCTTAAACAAGTCATCCCAGATTTCTTCAAAAACCTCCGTTGGGTCAAGATCTGGTTGAGGTATGTCATCATAAACTATGGCGTCAAATGGTTCAAAATCAGAATTAGAATACTTTTCATCTTCATCCGTTGGATTGTCTAATGGTGGTAATACGATTGCAGAATATTCTTCAACGTAAGGTTCCGTATACACATCATCTTGTACAATCTCCGGAGAAAAAGTACTATCAAGAACTATTGCCGGAATTGGTTTCACGGTATATGAATCTTCTTCATCATCATTTGACATACACCAAGTGTGTTGAAATGGCAATTTGTTTCTTTCTTTCCTTGACTTTTCATGCCCTAAAATCAAGTATTCTTCCATAGTGATTTCTTTTGTCTCAATGACTTGCGCACCATATCTTGCTCTTTTCCAATCATACATCTGATTATTGCTCAAGGCTCTTTCCTCTTCAAGTCTGATATATTCTTCCATTGTAATGTCCGGATCGTCCATCTTCCTGAAATAAAACTTACTTGTGCAAAAGAAGGGTGAAACGATCAAAGTAAAATAAAAGCTTCTGATATCTGCTGTTGATGCGCCGTATCCAATAAATGGGATACGCCGTATCTTAATACGTTAAAAATAAGTCAAACTTTTATTCAGAAAAGCAATACGCCGCGCTCAATAAATCAAATGCGCCGTATGTTTAAATAATCAAAAATCAACTTATCTAATTAAAATTAAATGCGACGTATTAACGAAAGTTAATGCGCCGTATTTTCGTTACGTTTAAAAATAAATATCGATTTTTGATTCAGAAAGATGCGCCGTATCGATATAGATCGATGCCTCGTATCTATTTAATAATTCGCAAACTGTTTTTAATTAAAATAGTAGATACGCCGTATCTACGAAAGCAGATGCGTCGTATGGCGTTAACGTTTAGAAAAATTTTTTATTTTATTTTATTTTTTTTTATTTTTTTATTTTTTATTTTTTTTTTATCAAAAACAGATACGCCGTATCTGCAAAAGCAGATGCGTCGTATTACTTTATCGCTTTTAAAAAAAAAAAAAAAAAAAAAAAAAAAAAAAATCGTATTAAAAACAGATACGCCGTATCTTGGGGAAAAGATGCGTCGTATCGAATTAATTAAACGCGTTGTATATTTTTAAAAATTGAACGCAATACGCCGTATCTGAGAGATCAGATGCACCGTATCGTTTGATTTAGCACAGTACAACGATAGCAGAACAGAAAAAATACGAAAAATAAAAACAAAAAATAAAAAACACACAAACAAAAATAAACAAAAACAAAAATAAAAGCAAACAAATAACACAAAACAAATAACACACAGTACAACAAATATGCAAAATAATACAATGATGCAATTAATCTAATAAAAAGAAAATCCTAATTAAAATACTAATCAAATTAACAGATAATAACAATTCACTCCCCGGCAACGGCGCCAAAAACTTGATGCATGTGCGTGTCGTAGTATAGTTTTAGCACGTTTAGATGCCTACTCAAGTTTTAAATTTATATTTAGCCGACTTATCAATAACACACACACTTAACGAGCAGTGTACCCGGTCAGTATGAATATAATGGTAAGTAGAGTGTCGATCACTAGGAGTGGAACGTATTATCTCGTTATTCTAATTAGTATTTTAATATCCTAACGCAAGGGGGTTTCAGCCTGAGAGACAGGCACGATTTATTTGCAATTAAATAATAAAATAAACCAATAGGCACGAATCAGCAAGTAGCACACACGTACACAGATAGATACTCGAGACAATAAGAGGGCTGTCCTTATGATTAAGTAGATTGTCACTTGTTTTATTGATAGCTTTATATGAAGTGTATGTAGTTAACCCTTTCTTGTTGGTCCTATTCTTATCGGCGAGTAAACCCTTAATGATTACTTATGTCTAAAAGTTATTCCTAAGTGATCAATTTAGTAATAACCGTGGGAGCCACATTATGTCCCGCAGTCAAATGCCCGCAAGCCACTAATAAACACAGAGGTTATCAATGCACTAATAAGTAGTAACCAAAGACATCAACATATAAACTTTAATTGATGGGAAAGCAAGTATTAAAGGGAGTGCAATCTTTCGTTGTCACATTACACAAGCCACCAATCCTGATGAATTAAAGTTTGCTAACACAATAAAACAAAACTACTTAATGAATTAAACACATGCAGCACCTTCTTACAGCTCTTGTATCTTAGATTTAGGTGTGTCTTGTGCTGCCTCCTTGACTGAATTCGTCCTTCGGTTCTTCTGTTCGGACTTAGGTTATAATGTTCGGAACTCTTTAATTCGTCTGGTCTACGGGGTATTTATAGTTTCTGTCTGAGGGAAGATGCGGCGCATCTACTAAGTAGATGCGGCGCATTGACTTAACTTCGCGTGGGGTCCAAGATTATAATATTCAGGAATATTCGTACACCGCCAGAAGATGCGGCGTATCTTTATCTTTGTATGCGGCGCATGTCCTCTTGTATCTTGGATCGTGTCTGGTGATATCTTGATAGAGATGCGGCGCATGTCATGAGTGAGATGCGGCGCATCTGGAGCAGATTAGTCTTGATCTTCTTCATTTCAATAGACTCTTAACTTTATGCATGTTTTGCTCCATAATCAGTCCAAAATCGCTAAGTTTCACCAAATGCTTGTTTTTACCTGAGAATTACAAAAGTAAACGATTAAGTATCAATCCTCATACATAATATAGTAAAACAAGTCAAATTAATAGGATAAATGATAGTAATAAAATGTACTTATTTGAGTTCATCACCTACCTTTATACGTTTTGGATTACGTTTTGGGGGAGAATACATGCTCAATTATTTTCATTTACCTACACAAGCACTTTAATCTTTTAAGGATTACCTTGACTTTCATGGCCCCTACTTTTACTTGTTTTGTAATTGTTTTGGGGGAGGATACATGCTCGTTTATATTTAAACTTTATGCTTGTTTTACATTTAAACTCACTGTTCGTTTTACAATTAAACACCATGCTTTTTTTACTTGTAATGTGACTTGTCTTTTAAACATTATTAATTGTTTATATGGCGACATTGTCAGAATTGATTATATGGCGACATTGTCAGATTTATTTATATGGCGACATTGTCATGGCGACATTGTCAGAATTGATCAGATGGCCACATTGTCAGAATTGATTAGATGGCGACATTGTCAGAATTGTTTATATGGCGACATTGTCTGAATTGGTTAGATGGCGACATTGTCAGAATTGTTTATATGGCGACATTGTCAGAATTGATCAGATGGCGACATTGTCATGGCGACATTATCACACTTATCTTTATATAGCGACATTGTCACACTTATCTTTAAATCTTGGTCCATATATTACTTTTGTTTACATAAACCAGAACTTATTTGGCAGTGGGTTGTAAACACACAGGTTGCAAGTCTTGTATGGGCGGGACTTGGGACTGAGCAGATTTACGATGCCTTTGCTGGAAATTCATCATCCAAATGCCTTACATTTTACATTTAACTCTATGAACTCACCAACCTCGTGTTGACACTTTAGCATGTATTTTCAGGTATTAAGCAATAGCACGCTACTGGAGGCTTTTGGCAGGGCATGGCATGGTCATAGAAGACTCTGATAAACATTTGGGACCGTTTAACTTATTTAAGGGCCTATTTCCGCACTACTTTTAACAATGTAGATTCAACACTTTTGTTAAAGAAGTTTATTCCAAATGGTTGAGGTAAAAACCGTTCTTTGTACTTGAGTTGTGATACCAATTGAGTTGCACCCCAGCGACATGTATGCTTCCGCTGGATCCGATTCTGGGGGTGTGACAACTATACACTTAATTAAGACTGGAAGGGCAAAAACTTCTTTTAATCATAATACATAAACACACATTTACCTTCTTCCCAATCATTCTACAGATACTCTCTCTCTCTCTCCTCCAACTACATTTTCTCTGAAAATCATCTTTCTCTAACTGCCATATCTCAAATTTTATTCTCTCTCTAACTTTACTTTCTCTCTCTAAGGAACCAATTAAACTCTGCTTTCACTATATGTACAACCTGTAATTTTCCACGTCCACATTTATTTTCAAACTCCAATTTACGACTTTAAAATTTTACAAGAACACTTTTTACGTACAACTATTTGGTTAAATAAACATAAACTATGAACAACTTTCTTGAGCACTATGAATTTAGATTACATTTAGTCCACATCGTTCCAGTACCTTGCTCCTACTCCAATTCACAATTTTTAACTCAAAAACAATTTTCTTTTCTTAAACTACTTACGATTGGCAATTCAACAAACACTATTCATAATTCAAAATTTAATACCCAATATACTCAATTCTCCCAACGATTATTTCTAATGTATTTTTATACTTCCAAAAAGGATTACAAAAATTCCAAAAATATTCTGTTGCACCAAAAATAATTTCTTTATATCCTACGTTTATTTACGTATAGCTTCCGTTAACCACCGAAACAATAACCAATACCTATTTTTAACACCCAATACATACAATATATACACTCTTGTATCAAAACAATACATCTAACCCTATTTTACACACATTGCCGCCCCCCCCCCCCCTTCCTCTTGGTTTGAAGATATTTTTAGACAAAAGTACATGACATTTAATAGACACCATACCTCCTTAATTTTCAAAGCATGGTTAACTTAAGACTTTGGTGAAAAGTCTTGTCCCCCATCCCCCCCATACCATTCGGCCATGCCCATTTATGGGTATTCCATGATTGTTTTTGACTCCATTATCAAGCCTTTGAAAACTCTCTAATATAAATACATCACAAGGTATCTTCATTTCACCTAGCTAGTGCAAGTAAAAGAAAAATAAATATCACCTCCCATTTATCTACAAATCGACACACTCTAGGAGGAACAAGGAAGAGAGATCTTGATTGTAGCTAAGTTCAAGCATTCCTAGAGTATTCTAACAAGTATTTGGAACACTAATCTTGGGGTTAATCAAGTGTCTTGTACTCATATCTCACTAATCACTTTGTAAGTAATCATACACTACTAAAACTTCATGTTTTCTTTATGTCATAATGCTATTCAAGTATATACTTAGTTATCACTTGGTACATGTTGAAAAAGATTTACATTCACAAAGATCCTTTCACAAAAGTTTATGTTTTGAACAAGTTGTTATTTCAAGAAAACTAGTAGGTAAAACTCTTCACAAGAAAATGGTAATAAACCTTATAAATAGGTATGTTAGTAAACATGTACATTCTTGAGGATTATTTACATGGACTTTGAATATTGTTAAGTTTATGGTTAGATCACTATTATTATGTTGAGAAGTTGATGGAGGAACTAGGACTAGAATTGAAGTTGTGGTTAAGTGGCTAAAATGACTAGAAGATTAGAAATATAGTTTTGACCCTTTTGATAAACAATCTGTCCTATTTTGTAAAATATGGAAAAATCAGTGGGTTGTGAGTGATTTTAGGCTAGAGATCCAGAAAATAGACACAAAAACGAAACCGTAGCCGCTTGAATGAGTTAAAACGGGTTTATAACGATAAGGATACGCTATTTTCAATTTAGACGACGAAAACTACATTTTCAGAAAATAAATGAATCTGTCCAGAATTTTGAAAGGTAAAAACTGAGGTTAAATGGTAACTAGACTAGCCGAGATCTTGAAAATCCTAGAGTACACTTACATACCTTCGCGGGGATAGGTCAAACTTAAGAAACGGAGCTACGACGCAAAAGTTATGGCCTAATAAATAATTACGTCGACTTACACGTTAACAGCTTCCATTTTTTGCTATTAGAAGTGCTGTTAGAATTATTGGAAATGGATTTTTGGACCTTTTGGAGTATATTTTGGTTAAAATGGCGTGAACGGAAATGGTAGAACCTTATATACACTTATTAGGCGCGTTAGAAATATTTGAAATACCTATTAATATGACGACTAAAATTTGATCACGAGACTTACAAGATACGTTTTCTAAAAAGGAGTAATTTCTAAATGAATGATCAAATTAACGCAACTATCTTTTGACAACAAATATTACAACAATATGTACAAGTGATAAAGTAGAGTATGAACTTGCATGCACGACATCATTCAATGCCCTAAATCATATCATTCATATTAGGTTGCAAGTAGCTTACCGAGCCTCAATTCCGTACACTTTCCTTTTGTCATCATATCAGTTGTACCAGGTGAGTTCATGGCCCCTACTTTTACTTGTTTTATAACCGTTTTGGGGGAGAATACATGCTCATTTTCATCTAAATGCTATACTTGATTTACTTGAATATGCTACATGTTTAGCCAAACCATTGCTTGCTTTACTTATGAATTTGTTATTTACTCGAATGCGTTGTATATTCACTTGTTTCATACTTAATTATTTTTACTCATGGACACAAGCACTTTGAACGATTATTCATACTTGACCGAATGAACGGGTCACGTAACCGAATGTACTGGTCACATGACCGAATGAACTGGTCACTTGACCGAATGGACGGGTCACATAACCGAATGTACTGGTAACATGACCGAATGAACTGGTCACATGACCGAATGAACTGGTCACTTGACCGAATGAATTGGTCACATAACCGAATGTACTGGTCAAACCAACTGTAACACCCCAACCCGACAAGGGTAAAGATATCACATTAATGGATTCACATCAGATCAAAACAGAGCATACATCTACAGTAATACTAAAATCTCAAAGAATTACAATTGAAATACTGAATTCTACAAGGTTACAATGAAACTTTCAAAACTAATTCTAAACATAATAACTTCAGTCCAAATCTAATCCAAAATAGCTACAAGCCTTCTAAGTCCAGAGGTACACTCTCACTCATCCCCAGCTTCCTACTAAAACCTGCCGCAGGAAAAGAAATGCGGCTGAGCTACGAGAGCTCAGTGAACAGATATATAGATGACAGAAACAATAACAGATAACAATACAGAAACAAATCAGAGATACAAATTATACCGATACTGAAATAAAGTGAAAGAATAAGAAAGGAATAAGGGTAAAAGAAAAGAAATGAGAAAGAGATAATGTACAAACCAGGTTTATGGAAATACAGAAATCCATCACGAGCCCAGAGATAACAGATAATATCATAACAGAGTAATCATATAATAATCCAGAGGGGATGCCTCTCAAGTAACAGATAATATGAGGGGTGACCTCATGTATCAATTGGAGTGATCAGCTCCTAGATAATGTGAAAGACGTGTATCGCACACACCATCAATCACCAGAGATATATATAACAGATAACATAATAACAGATAACAGAAATCAGATCAGAACTAGGATGCATCCATGCGCCCCAGTAGGCCAGATTCTTCTCCTACATAACAGATAAAATCAGGGACGGGACAGGTCATCACTCTCCTGCCCTAGAGTCATGCCATCGGTGCATCAATGACATAGACATGAAACCCTCATGCCTAGTGATTGGCTCGGATATCAGACTGTGGTCAAGGTCAGATGTCATATAATAAACAGAGTCATATCTAAGGGTTCATGGCAGAAGGGTCATGTCAACAATTCAGAATAAGATAATAAGGTTTAAATCAGAGTTTATCAGATTAAGTTTAATATCAAAGCTTAAGTTCAGATTAAAAGGTTTATTTCCAATAGTCCAAAAAGTATATCAAAGGTGAATGATTTCAAATTTATAGCAATAATCCATTTCAGAAGTTCCTGTCAAAAGTTCATTTAAATAAATCCTTTAATAATGGTTTTCATAAAAAAAATGGTCTTCCAAAACGTTTAGTGACTTCCATTTCCAAGTGGTATCGCTTCTTTTTAAAATAGCTTTTCTTAAACAGTTTCATATGTAGTTTAATAGAGGTTCAAAATCAATTAGGTTCAGATAAGGATTTAACAGGTTAAGGTTTACCAAAATCAAATCAGAATTTACAACAGATATATCAGGTTAAGGTTCAGAACAAGGTTCACAGATCAGATCCAATCAAGACTCACAAATTCAGGGTTCAGAACAAGAGATCAATCAGAGTTCAGGAAAAAGGTTCAGAATACAGGAATCATAGAAGAGGTTCAAACAAAAGGTTCAAGACAAACAGATCACAACAAAGATTCACAACAGAAGGGAACATAGCAGTGGTATAGGGGATCCTAATAAAGAAAATGAAAAACTGAAAGAAAAGGGGATGAAAAACCCTTACTGAAAAAGGGCAGAATATCTGTACCTTATTAGCACAGCAGATAACAAACAAACACAGAACAAATGATCAGGACTTCTCCTTCTTCACACCTAAGGAAGAGGAAGACAGAATTACTAAAGTTTCTTATTCAGATTATTCCTTTAGTTAATCTCTTCATTTTATGTACTTTCTATTTTTAGTAACTTTCCAGATTTAGTAAGTTCCCATAATTAGCAGGTTTCCAGATTAATCAGATATTATCATTTCAGATTAGGTTAAACCCTTATTCAGAGATTATTATGGAATATCAGTATATTTTATCAAGTTACAGAAGTTTAGGGTTTTAAATGACAATTATACAAAGTTTAGGGTTTTAAATGTAACTTCATTAATTTCCAAGGTCATTTGTGAAAATACTTTAAGTTACAGAAATTTACACTCCTTTTATTCAGAATTACCTTCCATTCCCTTAAGTTTCACAATTTACAGATTACACCCCTTTAATTTCATAATTTACAAAATAAAGCTTATAATTACATATTTTACAATTTAAACCCTACAATATCCATAATTACCAACCAAACATATTATATTTCAAAATTACATAATATACCATCAGAATTTAGTACTTTACATATTTGACCCCTCAGAATTTAGAATTTACATATTTAGCCCTTTAAGTTTACAAAACATATATATTAAATCATAATTTCATAACAATTACATAATTGGCCCAAAAATCCTCAAAATTACACAACAACCTTTTTATATCAGTATTAACACAAAACAACTTCAGAATTCCAGATTTACACTTTTGGTCCCTCACTTTTAATTAATTCCAATTCGTAACCCTAATTTGCCAATAATTCATTATTATGCAATATTTACACTTAGGACCCCAAAGTTATATTTTTACCACATTCTTACAGATGTATATGATCTTACAAAAATATCCCAGAAGTTTCAAAGTTGGCAAAATAGGTCCTTTTACTTTTTAGTTCAAATCGCCTAGACTTTTTATAAACAATTACAAACCCTACTTTTCACCAATCATTGAACTATCATTAATTCATCATTAAAACACCTTAAATGATCAGATATTCATCCAAGAAACCAAACCCTAGAGGCCACGATTTTTATTTTATTTGTTTTCTTAATTTTCACAAAATCCGTTTTTTACAATAATTCACCACGTTAATTTTTGGCCTCTAAAAATCAAAACCATATTTTTCCCAGATCATATTACTCATAAGGAACCCACGAAAAATAGTGAACATGCCCAGAAAATTCGTTCAACATATATTACATATTTACGTATGTTTTAGACATTAAAATTACAACGACTTGATTTAGGCTACTATAATTCGATCTATCATTTTTCCCAGGTCTAATACATCATAAGAGGTCTAAATAAAATAGCTATCATGCCCATAATTTCGGATTTCATATATTTGTGATTTACGTGTTCTATAGCCATTATATTATCATACGCATAGAATTAGCATGCATGGATTGATTTACATATTTTATATGAGTTATATAACATCAAAAGATCACAGGAAAATTGCCATATTAATTTTAACACATGTGGTTTAGTCGCAAGAATTATTACCTTGATTTAGAGCCACTCGACAAGAAATTAAGAACAAGAACGAACCAAGGAGAAAACGCAGCAACCCTTAATTTTCCTAGCTCCCTTGCACCTCCAAGAACACCAAAAAATTACTTGCCCAAGTCCAGAATTCGTGTGAATGATTTGGTCGAAATTCTTTTGATCGCTAGGGTTAATGATGAATATGCGGTTTTGTTTTTTTGAGAGATAAAATAAAAGATATGTTTATACTTTGTGAAATCCGACTTTGGGGGGGGGGGGGGGGGCAAGATCAGTATATTCGGTCATAGGATCAAAATATATATTTGGGTTGATTTGATTTAACTTTCCTTAATTTATTTTAGCTATTATCTAATTAAAAGAATTAAACATTTTATTAGTTAAATTTGTATATTTTCGGATTTAATTAAATAATGTGTATGATTATTTTTTTTTGAACATTTAAAATGATGAACATTGTCCCAGAGATTATTTTGTTTCATATATAGTTCGATTTCAGATGTTTTGGAATTATTTCAGAATTTTATAAGTTATTTAATAAGGTTTTATGTTATCAGGGGTAATTTGGTAATTTTACAGGTTATCTGAATTTCAGGTATTACAACTTCTTCCCCACTAACAAAAAAAATTTCGTCCTCGAAATTTGCAGAAAGCAGAAAGAAACGGGAACGGAAACTAAACAAAGACATATCAGACCTAATAGATGATAATCAGATTTCCTCGGAAGAGACGTAAGAATTTCACAGGATGTTGACGGATATGCCGTCCACAGAAATTGAATTGACAGATCAGATTAGAGCGTACAGAAATAGATTATCGATAACATGAATTGGAAGAAGTTTTATAACAAAACTGAAGATTATTATCAGAAGTTCAGAGGTCAGCAGAATTCGTGACGAGAATCTAGATGTATCAATTCGCATAACGGTGGAAGCAGATTACGCGTATCGGTAGAATGAACTTAAAGTCTCACTAACGCAGACGATCTCAAACAGTTATCAGAATTTCTAAAGCTTCTAAGGCACTTCTCGAAATATCCTATGCCCACAACAAGTGCACGTTATATGATGTAAGTATTATCACGTTGGCCAGACGTCATAATACTGGCATCATATAAATATGCCCTCATGATGGTCATACTTTATCTCAAGTCGTGAACAGAACAAACTTATCCTACTCCACCTAGCCTTCCTACGGTCTCAGAGGTCATCAGAATCCAATACCCTAACTAAGAGGAGAATGAATCACTCAAAAAAGAATTTTAACGGAAGTCCCAAAATGTCTATCAGAATTTGGTACATCAGATCATCCATCATTCTTCAAATTTCAGATAACAAAACCATCATCCGACATACGCAGAATGAACACAGAGCGGAATTACTGATAAGGAACCTAAATCATTCAAAGGATTTATCATCAGGTAACAGAAATTTAGATAGGTCAAGCAGAAGTGAATCACATCATCCATAGCTTCATCCGTCACAGAAATTATTCGATTCAGAATTTTCTTCTATTCAAGGTCATGATCTCAGTTTCCATTCTCAAGTCTGCTTCTACTCTCAATTCATCTTAGTACAACTAAAATGAATCGAGAAGCAGGACTGCGAGTCTTGGACAGGTCTACTAGCACAGCTCGGAATTCGCCAACTCAGATTGCTGTCGTCATCAGATGTTCGGTGGTGGTGTCTTCTACAATCTCTGAACGCCAATCACATCTACTCTTCCAGAACAAAGGTCATTCCATTTACTACGAAGATGGTCTACATGTTTCCTCGTTCGTCTCAGGCACAAAACATGTTGTCATACTATGACAATTGTCCAGATACTCGTGAAAACATGATTCCTATTAGCCAATACTATTGGCATTATTTAAGACTCATAATGGTCACAATGAGTACGGAAATAGTTTTCATGAATCTTTTCAGGGATATATTCATATAAAACTGAAATACTTTACGGGAGCTTCTCTCAGTTAGTCATCTCCCGTCTCAGGAGTTCTTGAGGTTGCTTCTTCAGTCCTTCAAACATTAATTGAGGTTGTCTGATACAGAGTTCACAAGGATAGAATAATTTAATCATTTATACTCGGAAATGAAAAGTGATTACGGTTGAGATTACGGTTAGGTTTACGATAGTTGATATGCAGACGCAAAATTTTCTCTTTCTTCTTCATAACAAATAGGGGTATTCAAGGGGAACACTGAGGTGGACAAAATCATATCTCATCAGTTTCTTCAATCTCTCAACTTCTATAGCATCATGGGTCGTTAACTGAGATCGGTTCAGAATCAATTCTACTTATCAAACGGAAGGAAAACTCAGAAGTTTCATCAGAAAATGCCAGAAAATTTGTATAACAAAACTTTCTTGGGGTGGATACTAATAGGTGTCAGGAGAATTTGACAATCAAATGAGATCAGGGTAAATCTTTCCATAACAATGATAAGCTTAACAGATTTAAGCGGTTCAAGGTTACTATAACAAAATAGGGTGGAGCAGATTGTTATATTTCAGATGCGGTAGTCTATGATAGCTTTTACGAAGGGCCAGCCAATCTATAATCAAAAGATCTCCAAAATCAGGTATATTAATAGTAACCGGATCCGCAGAACGAATATGGTCATTAACCCAGACGGATAGTTCATATGTCAGAGTCAAGTACATGGTTCAGTATAGTGTGGGGATAGGTATGCGAATAGTTCTAGGTGTTGGAGTTTTTGGTTTAGCTTTTAGCATAAGTGACAGGTAGGGTGTACATCATTGGTAATACGAACATCGTATAATTGCAGAAGTGAGACTTATGAGATATCGGATATCAGCATCATATGCTCAATTAACAATTCCATACAGAGACGGTATTTGCATCAAATCCTTCCAAAGGAAAACTGATTGGCAATTTAGATTCATCATTCAAGGGAGCAAATAAGGTTCATCATTCAGGACAATATAGTTTCAGTGGATCCATTTATATCCAGCATGGGTCATGAATTTATAGGATGTGTCAAACACATTAAGGTTAAATGGTCTTCGGAATGGTCGGAGAGATATCAGACGGT
Source organism: Artemisia tridentata subsp. tridentata (assembly GCA_021014915.2). Lineage (NCBI taxonomy): Eukaryota > Viridiplantae > Streptophyta > Magnoliopsida > Asterales > Asteraceae > Artemisia > Artemisia tridentata. The sequence continues at coordinate 183,476,844 of CP139504.1, read as the reverse complement.
TTATCCACAGATCAGAAATGAAGGTCAAAATCAGGTAGTGGCAGCAAAAGTTTAACAATCGGTAATCATGTCAGGGGTTCCAAAATTGTTTCAACGCCAAAGGTGAGACATAGGAGGATAGTCGTCAATATTAGATGATCAAATCAATCAATCCTTATAAGGATAAAATCAAGGTTACTGTCAAAGAAAGACGGATCAATAAAGATAAATCTTATCGTTCAGAAATGAGAGGGAATGCATTTTTATACTCGTGGTCAAACGCCACAAAACTTCTCATGGGAACAGAGATGGTTAAGACGGAATCAAAGGATTCATAGGTAATTATCAGAAGCAAGAAAGAAATAACAGAATTTATCAAGTGTATCATCATCATGGGGATTCTCAGATTGCCCAAAGAGACATCAGAATGATTAACAGAAGGTTCAGAGGTCGGAGTGGAGATCGGAAGGCAAGGATCAAATAATGTCAGATAATTACTACGCAATTTCCAATGCTTCAGATTTTATTTAGGTTTCACTCTTGGGTGGTGCAAGGCATAAGCTCTAACTTTCTCAATGTAATTTCAATAGTCTTTAACCAAAAACAAAGCACGAATCAGAGTGGTGCGGAAGCAAGATACTTAAGTAAATGTCTTATAGTCTACCCATTCCTCACTGGTCAGAATTTAAGATCCTATAGGGAAAATCCTAAGGCAAATTCTCAAAGGTTATCCTACGAGCGCCTACAGTGGAAACTTAGTGGTCCAGACTTCACAGGTCAAGGGTAAATGTATTACGAGTCGCAGCCTGTGATCTCTGATATCATAAATTGTAACACCCCAACCCGACAAGGGTAAAGATATCACAATAATGGATTCACATCAGATCAAAACAGAGCATACATCTACAGTAATACTAAAATATCAAAGAATTACAATTGAAATACTGAATTCTACAAGGTTACAATGAAACTTTCAAAACTAATTCTAAACATAATAACTTCAGTCCAAATCTAATCCAGAATAGCTACAAGCCTTCTAAGTCCAGAGGTACACTCTCACTCATCCCCAGCTTCCTACTAAAACCTGCCGCAGGAAAAGAAATGCGGCTGAGCTACGAGAGCTCAGTGAACAGATATATAGATGACAGAAACAATAACAGATAACAATACAGAAACAAATCAGAGATACAGATTATACCGATACTGAAATAAAGTGAAAGAATAAGAAAGGAATAAGGGTAAAAGAAAAGAAATGAGAAAGAGATAATGTACAAACCAGGTTTAGGGAAATACAGAAATCCATCACGAGCCCAGAGATAACAGATAATATCATAACAGAGTAATCATATAATAATCCAGAGGGGATGCCTCTCAAGTAACAGATAATATGAGGGGTGACCTCATGTATCAATTGGAGTGATCAGCTCCTAGATAATGTGAAAGACGTGTATCGCACACACCATCAATCACCAGAGATATATATAACAGATAACATAATAACAGATAACAGAAATCAGATCAGAACTAGGATGCATCCATGCGCCCCAGTAGGCCAGATTCTTCTCCTACATAACAGATAAAATCAGGGACGGGACAGGTCATCACTCTCCTGCCCTAGAGTCATGCCATCGGTGCATCAATGACATGGACATGAAACCCTCATGCCTAGTGATTGGCTCGGATATCAGACTGTGGTCAAGGTCAGATGTCATATAATAAACAGAGTCATATATAAGGGTTCATGGCAGAAGGGTCATGTCAACAGTTCAGAATAAGATAATAAGGTTTAAATCAGAGTTTATCAGATTAAGTTTAATATCAAAGCTTAAGTTCAGATTAAAAGGTTTATTTCCAATAGTCCAAAAAGTATATCAAAGGTGAATGATTTCAAATTTATAGCAATAATCCATTTCAGAAGTTCCTGTCAAAAGTTCATTTAAATAAATCCTTTAATAATGGTTTTCATAAAAAAAATGGTCTTCCAAAACGTTTAGTGACTTCCATTTCCAAGTGGTATCGCTTCTTTTTAAAATAGCTTTTCTTAAACAGTTTCATATGTAGTTTAATAGAGGTTCAAAATCAATTAGGTTCAGATAAGGATTTAAACGGTTAAGGTTTACCAAAATCAAATCAGAATTTACAACAGATATATCAGGTTAAGGTTCAGAACAAGGTTCACAGATCAGATCCAATCAAGACTCACAAATTCAGGGTTCAGAACAAGAGATCAATCAGAGTTCAGGAAAAAGGTTCAGAATACAGGAATCATAGAAGAGGTTCAAACAAAAGGTTCAAGACAAACAGATCACAACAAAGATTCACAACAGAAGGGAACATAGCAGTGGTATAGGGGATCCTAATAAAGAAAATGAAAAACTGAAAGAAAAGGGGATGAAAAACCCTTACTGAAAAAGGGCAGAATATCTGTACCTTATTAGCACAGCAGATAACAAACAAACACAGAACAAATGATCAGGACTTCTCCTTCTTCACACCTAAGGAAGAGGAAGACAGAATTACTAAAGTTTCTTATTCAGATTATTCCTTTAGTTAATCTCTTCATTTTATGTACTTTCTATTTTTAGTAACTTTCCAGATTTAGTAAGTTCCCATAATTAGCAGGTTTCCAGATTAATCAGATATTATCATTTCAGATTAGGTTAAACCCTTATTCAGAGATTATTATGGAATATCAGTATATTTTATCAAGTTACAGAAGTTTAGGGTTTTAAATGACAATTATACAAAGTTTAGGGTTTTAAATGTAACTTCATTAATTTCCAAGGTCATTTGTGAAAATACTTTAAGTTACAGAAATTTACACTCCTTTTATTCAGAATTACCTTCCATTCCCTTAAGTTTCACAATTTACAGATTACACCCCTTTAATTTCATAATTTACAAAATAAAGCTTATAATTACATATTTTACAATTTAAACCCTACAATATCCATAATTACCAACCAAACATATTATATTTCAAAATTACATAATATACCATCAGAATTTAGTACTTTACATATTTGACCCCTCAGAATTTAGAATTTACATATTTAGCCCTTTAAGTTTACAAAACATATATATTAAATCATAATTTCATAACAATTACATAATTGGCCCAAAAATCCTCAAAATTACACAACAACCTTTTTATATCAGTATTAACACAAAACAACTTCAGAATTCCAGATTTACACTTTTGGTCCCTCACTTTTAATTAATTCCAATTCGTAACCCTAATTTGCCAATAATTCATTATTATGCAATATTTACACTTAGGACCCCAAAGTTATATTTTTACCACATTCTTACAGATGTATATGATCTTACAAAAATATCCCAGAAGTTTCAAAGTTGGCAAAATAGGTCCTTTTACTTTTTAGTTCAAATCGCCTAGACTTTTTATAAACAATTACAAACCCTACTTTTCACCAATCATTGAACTATCATTAATTCATCATTAAAACACCTTAAATGATCAGATATTCATCCAAGAAACCAAACCCTAGAGGCCACGATTTTTATTTTATTTGTTTTCTTAATTTTCACAAAATCCGTTTTTTACAATAATTCACCACGTTAATTTTTGGCCTCTAAAAATCAAAACCATATTTTTCCCAGATCATATTACTCATAAGGAACCCACGAAAAATAGTGAACATGCCCAGAAAATTCGTTCAACATATATTACATATTTACGTATGTTTTAGACATTAAAATTACAACGACTTGATTTAGGCTACTATAATTCGATCTATCATTTTTCCCAGGTCTAATACATCATAAGAGGTCTAAATAAAATAGCTATCATGCCCAGAATTTCGGATTTCATATATTTGTGATTTACGTGTTCTATAGCCATTATATTATCATACGCATAGAATTAGCATGCATGGATTGATTTACATATTTTATATGAGTTATATAACATCAAAAGATCACAGGAAAATTGCCATATTAATTTTAACACATTTGGTTTAGTCGCAAGAATTATTACCTTGATTTAGAGCCACTCGACAAGAAATTAAGAACAAGAACGAACCAAGGAGAAAACGCAGCAACCCTTAATTTTCCTAGCTCCCTTGCACCTCCAAGAACACCAGAAAATTACTTGCCCAAGTCCAGAATTCGTGTGAATGATTTGGTCGAAATTCTTTTGATCGCTAGGGTTAATGATGAATATGCGGTTTTGTTTTTTTGAGAGATAAAATAAAAGATATGTTTATACTTTGTGAAATCCGACTTTGGGGGGGGGGGGGGGGCAAGATCAGTATATTCGGTCATAGGATCAAAATATATATTTGGGTTGATTTGATTTAACTTTCCTTAATTTATTTTAGCTATTATCTAATTAAAAGAATTAAACATTTTATTAGTTAAATTTGTATATTTTCGGATTTAATTAAATAATGTGTATGATTATTTTTTTTTGAACATTTAAAATGATGAACATTGTCCCAGAGATTATTTTGTTTCATATATAGTTCGATTTCAGATGTTTTGGAATTATTTCAGAATTTTATAAGTTATTTAATAAGGTTTTATGTTATCAGGGGTAATTTGGTAATTTTACAGGTTATCTGAATTTCAGGTATTACAACTTCTTCCCCACTAACAAAAAAAATTTCGTCCTCGAAATTTGCAGAAAGCAGAAAGAAACGGGAACGGAAACTAAACAAAGACATATCAGACCTAATAGATGATAATCAGATTTCCTCGGAAGAGACGTAAGAATTTCACAGGATGTTGACGGATATGCCGTCCACAGAAATTGAATTGACAGATCAGATTAGAGCGTACAGAAATAGATTATCGATAACATGAATTGGAAGAAGTTTTATAACAAAACTGAAGATTATTATCAGAAGTTCAGAGGTCAGCAGAATTCGTGACGAGAATCTAGATGTATCAATTCGCATAACGGTGGAAGCAGATTACGCGTATCGGTAGAATGAACTTAAAGTCTCACTAACGCAGACGATCTCAAACAGTTATCAGAATTTCTAAAGCTTCTAAGGCACTTCTCGAAATATCCTATGCCCACAACAAGTGCACGTTATATGATGTAAGTATTATCACGTTGGCCAGACGTCATAATACTGGCATCATATAAATATGCCCTCATGATGGTCATACTTTATCTCAAGTCGTGAACAGAACAAACTTATCCTACTCCACCTAGCCTTCCTACGGTCTCAGAGGTCATCAGAATCCAATACCCTAACTAAGAGGAGAATGAATCACTCGAAAAAGAATTTTAACGGAAGTCCCAAAATGTCTATCAGAATTTGGTACATCAGATCATCCATCATTCTTCAAATTTCAGATAACAAAACCATCATCCGACATACGCAGAATGAACACAGAGCGGAATTACTGATAAGGAACCTAAATCATTCAAAGGATTTATCATCAGGTAACAGAAATTTAGATAGGTCAAGCAGAAGTGAATCACATCATCCATAGCTTCATCCGTCACAGAAATTATTCGATTCAGAATTTTCTTCTATTCAAGGTCATGATCTCAGTTTCCATTCTCAAGTCTGCTTCTACTCTCAATTCATCTTAGTACAACTAAAATGAATCGAGAAGCAGGACTGCGAGTCTTGGACAGGTCTACTAGCACAGCTCGGAATTCGCCAACTCAGATTGCTGTCGTCATCAGATGTTCGGTGGTGGTGTCTTCTACAATCTCTGAACGCCAATCACATCTACTCTTCCAGAACAAAGGTCATTCCATTTACTACGAAGATGGTCTACATGTTTCCTCGTTCGTCTCAGGCACAAAACATGTTGTCATACTATGACAATTGTCCAGATACTCGTGAAAACATGATTCCTATTAGCCAATACTATTGGCATTATTTAAGACTCATAATGGTCACAATGAGTACGGAAATAGTTTTCATGAATCTTTTCAGGGATATATTCATATAAAACTGAAATACTTTACGGGAGCTTCTCTCAGTTAGTCATCTCCCGTCTCAGGAGTTCTTGAGGTTGCTTCTTCAGTCCTTCAAACATTAATTGAGGTTGTCTGATACAGAGTTCACAAGGATAGAATAATTTAATCATTTATACTCGGAAATGAAAAGTGATTACGGTTGAGATTACGGTTAGGTTTACGATAGTTGATATGCAGACGCAAAATTTTCTCTTTCTTCTTCATAACAAATAGGGGTATTCAAGGGGAACACTGAGGTGGACAAAATCATATCTCATCAGTTTCTTCAATCTCTCAACTTCTATAGCATCATGGGTCGTTAACTGAGATCGGTTCAGAATCAATTCTACTTATCAAACGGAAGGAAAACTCAGAAGTTTCATCAGAAAATGCCAGAAAATTTGTATAACAAAACTTTCTTGGGGTGGATACTAATAGGTGTCAGGAGAATTTGACAATCAAATGAGATCAGGGTAAATCTTTCCATAACAATGATAAGCTTAACAGATTTAAGCGGTTCAAGGTTACTATAACAAAATAGGGTGGAGCAGATTGTTATATTTCAGATGCGGTAGTCTATGATAGCTTTTACGAAGGGCCAGCCAATCTATAATCAAAAGATCTCCAAAATCAGGTATATTAATAGTAACCGGATCCGCAGAACGAATATGGTCATTAACCCAGACGGATAGTTCATATGTCAGAGTCAAGTACATGGTTCAGTATAGTGTGGGGATAGGTATGCGAATAGTTCTAGGTGTTGGAGTTTTTGGTTTAGCTTTTAGCATAAGTGACAGGTAGGGTGTACATCATTGGTAATACGAACATCGTATAATTGCAGAAGTGAGACTTATGAGATATCGGATATCATCATCATATGCTCAATTAACAATTCCATACAGAGACGGTATTTGCATCAAATCCTTCCAAAGGAAAACTGATTGGCAATTTAGATTCATCATTCAAGGGAGCAAATAAGGTTCATCATTCAGGACAATATAGTTTCAGTGGATCCATTTATATCCAGCATGGGTCATGAATTTATAGGATGTGTCAAACACATTAAGGTTAAATGGTCTTCGGAATGGTCGGAGAGATATCAGACGGTTTATCCACAGATCAGAAATGAAGGTCAAAATCAGGTAGTGGCAGCAAAAGTTTAACAATCGGTAATCATGTCAGGGGTTCCAAAATTGTTTCAACGCCAAAGGTGAGACATAGGAGGATAGTCGTCAATATTAGATGATCAAATCAATCAATCCTTATAAGGATAAAATCAAGGTTACTGTCAAAGAAAGACGGATCAATAAAGATAAATCTTATCGTTCAGAAATGAGAGGGAATGCATTTTTATACTCGTGGTCAAACGCCACAAAACTTCTCATGGGAACAGAGATGGTTAAGACGGAATCAAAGGATTCATAGGTAATTATCAGAAGCAAGAAAGAAATAACAGAATTTATCAAGTGTATCATCATCATGGGGATTCTCAGATTGCCCAAAGAGACATCAGAATGATTAACAGAAGGTTCAGAGGTCGGAGTGGAGATCGGAAGGCAAGGATCAAATAATGTCAGATAATTACTACGCAATTTCCAATGCTTCAGATTTTATTTAGGTTTCACTCTTGGGTGGTGCAAGGCATAAGCTCTAACTTTCTCAATGTAATTTCAATAGTCTTTAACCAAAAACAAAGCACGAATCAGAGTGGTGCGGAAGCAAGATACTTAAGTAAATGTCTTATAGTCTACCCATTCCTCACTGGTCAGAATTTAAGTTCCTATAGGGAAAATCCTAAGGCAAATTCTCAAAGGTTATCCTACGAGCGCCTACAGTGGAAACTTAGTGGTCCAGACTTCACAGGTCAAGGGTAAATGTATTACGAGTCGCAGCCTGTGATCTCTGATATCATAAATTGTAACACCCCAACCCGACAAGGGTAAAGATATCACAATAATGGATTCACATCAGATCAAAACAGAGCATACATCTACAGTAATACTAAAATATCAAAGAATTACAATTGAAATACTGAATTCTACAAGGTTACAATGAAACTTTCAAAACTAATTCTAAACATAATAACTTCAGTCCAAATCTAATCCAGAATAGCTACAAGCCTTCTAAGTCCAGAGGTACACTCTCACTCATCCCCAGCTTCCTACTAAAACCTGCCGCAGGAAAAGAAATGCGGTTGAGCTACGAGAGCTCAGTGAACAGATATATAGATGACAGAAACAATAACAGATAACAATACAGAAACAAATCAGAGATACAGATTATACCGATACTGAAATAAAGTGAAAGAATAAGAAAGGAATAAGGGTAAAAGAAAAGAAATGAGAAAGAGATAATGTACAAACCAGGTTTAGGGAAATACAGAAATCCATCACGAGCCCAGAGATAACAGATAATATCATAACAGAGTAATCATATAATAATCCAGAGGGGATGCCTCTCAAGTAACAGATAATATGAGGGGTGACCTCATGTATCAATTGGAGTGATCAGCTCCCAGATAATGTGAAAGACGTGTATCGCACACACCATCAATCACCAGAGATATATATAACAGATAACATAATAACAGATAACAGAAATCAGATCAGAACTAGGATGCATCCATGCACCCCAGTAGGCCAGATTCTTCTCCTACATAACAAATAAAATCAGGGACGGGACAGGTCATCACTCTCCTGCCCTAGAGTCATGCCATCGGTGCATCAATGACATGGACATGAAACCCTCATGCCTAGTGATTGGCTCGGATATCAGACTGTGGTCAAGGTCAGATGTCATATAATAAACAGAGTCATATCTAAGGGTTCATGGCAGAAGGGTCATGTCAACAGTTCAGAATAAGATAATAAGGTTTAAATCAGAGTTTATCAGATTAAGTTTAATATCAAAGCTTAAGTTCAGATTAAAAGGTTTATTTCCAATAGTCCAAAAAGTATATCAAAGGTGAATGATTTCAAATTTATAGCAATAATCCATTTCAGAAGTTCCTGTCAAAAGTTCATTTAAATAAATCCTTTAATAATGGTTTTCATAAAAAAAATGGTCTTCCAAAACGTTTAGTGACTTCCATTTCCAAGTGGTATCGCTTCTTTTTAAAATAGCTTTTCTTAAACAGTTTCATATGTAGTTTAATAGAGGTTCAAAATCAATTAGGTTCAGATAAGGATTTAAACGGTTAAGGTTTACCAAAATCAAATCAGAATTTACAACAGATATATCAGGTTAAGGTTCAGAACAAGGTTCACAGATCAGATCCAATCAAGACTCACAAATTCAGGGTTCAGAACAAGAGATCAATCAGAGTTCAGGAAAAAGGTTCAGAATACAGGAATCATAGCAGAGGTTCAAACAAAAGGTTCAAGACAAACAGATCACAACAAAGATTCACAACAGAAGGGAACATAGCAGTGGTATAGGGGATCCTAATAAAGAAAATGAAAAACTGAAAGAAAAGGGGATGAAAAACCCTTACTGAAAAAGGGCAGAATATCTGTACCTTATTAGCACAGCAGATAACAAACAAACACAAAACAAATGATCAGGACTTCTCCTTCTTCACACCTAAGGAAGAGGAAGACAGAATTACTAAAGTTTCTTATTCAGATTATTCCTTTAGTTAATCTCTTCATTTTATGTACTTTCTATTTTTAGTAACTTTCCAGATTTAGTAAGTTCCCATAATTAGCAGGTTTCCAGATTAATCAGATATTATCATTTCAGATTAGGTTAAACCCTTATTCAGAGATTATTATGGAATATCAGTATATTTTATCAAGTTACAGAAGTTTAGGGTTTTAAATGACAATTATACAAAGTTTAGGGTTTTAAATGTAACTTCATTAATTTCCAAGGTCATTTGTGAAAATACTTTAAGTTACAGAAATTTACACTCCTTTTATTCAGAATTACCTTCCATTCCCTTAAGTTTCACAATTTACAGATTACACCCCTTTAATTTCATAATTTACAAAATAAAGCTTATAATTACATATTTTACAATTTAAACCCTACAATATCCATAATTACCAACCAAACATATTATATTTCAAAATTACATAATATACCATCAGAATTTAGTACTTTACATATTTGACCCCTCAGAATTCAGAATTTACATATTTAGCCATTTAAGTTTACAAAACATATATATTAAATCATAATTTCATAACAATTACATAATTAGCCCAAAAATCCTCAAAATTACACAACAACCTTTTTATATCAGTATTAACACAAAACAACTTCAGAATTCCAGATTTACACTTTTGGTCCCTCACTTTTAATTAATTCCAATTCGTAACCCTAATTTGCCAATAATTCATTATTATGCAATATTTACACTTAGGACCCCAAAGTTATATTTTTCCCACATTCTTACAGATGTATATGATCTTACAAAAATATCCCATAAGTTTCAAAGTTGGCAAAATAGGTCCTTTTACTTTTTAGTTCAAATCGCCTAGACTTTTTATAAACAATTACAAACCCTACTTTTCACCAATCATTGAAATATCATTAATTCATCATTAAAACACCTTAAATGATCAGATATTCATCCAAGAAACCAAACCCTAGAGGCCACGATTTTTATTTTATTTGTTTTCTTAATTTTCACAAAATCCGATTTTTACAATAATTCACCACGTTAATTTTTGGCCTCTAAAAATCAAAACCATATTTTTCCCAGATCATATTACTCATAAGGAACCCACGAAAAATAGTGAACATGCCCAGAAAATTCGTTCAACATATATTACATATTTACGTATGTTTTAGACATTAAAATTACAACGACTTGATTTAGGCTACTATAATTCGATCTATCATTTTTCCCAGGTCTAATACATCATAAGAGGTCTAAATAAAATAGCTATCATGCCCAGAATTTTGGATTTCATATATTTGTGATTTACGTGTTCTATAGCCATTATATTATCATACGCATAGAATTAGCGTGTATGGATTGATTTACATATTTTATATGAGTTATATAACATCAAAAGATCACAGGAAAATTGCCATATTAATTTTAACACGTTTGGTTTAGTCGCAAGAATTATTACCTTGATTTAGAGCCACTCGACAAGAAATTAAGAACAAGAACGAACCAAGGAGAAAACGCAGCAACCCTTAATTTTCCTAGCTCCCTTGCACCTCCAAGAACACCAAAAAATTACTTGCCCAAGTCCAGAATTCGTGTGAATGATTTGGTCGAAATTCTTTTGATCGCTAGGGTTAATGATGAATATGCGGTTTTGTTTTTTTGAGAGATAAAATAAAAGATATGTTTATACTTTGTGAAATCCGACTTTGGGGGGGGGGGCAAGATCAGTATATTCGGTCATAGGATCAAAATATATATTTGGGTTGATTTGATTTAACTTTCCTTAATTTATTTTAGCTATTATCTAATTAAAAGAATTAAACATTTTATTAGTTAAATTTGTATATTTTCGGATTTAATTAAATAATGTGTATGATTATTTTTTTTGAACATTTAAAATGATGAACATTGTCCTAGAGATTATTTTGTTTCAGATATAGTTCGATTTCAGATGTTTTGGAATTATTTCAGAATTTTATAAGTTATTTAATAAGGTTTTATGTTATCAGGGGTAATTTGGTAATTTTATAGGTTATCTGAATTTCAGGTATTACACCAACTTTAAATCTTGTGGTCCATATATTACTTTTGTTTACCTAAACATAATCTTATTTGGCAGTGGGTTGTAAACACACAGGTTGCAAGTCTTGTATGAGCGGGACTTAGGACTGAGTGGATTTACAATACCTTTGCTGGGAAATCTTTTTTCAAATGCTTTACATTTTAAACTAAACTTTATGAACTCACGAACCTCGTGTTGACACATTTTAGCATGTATTTTCAGGTTCTTAAAGTGTCAGCTCACCTTTGGCGGCTTATGGCATGGCATGGCATGGTTATAGGATCAAGATACTCTGATAATCATTTGGGGACTAATTTATCTCTTTTATGGGCCTATACTTCCGCATTTCATTGAACGATGTAAAACAAAGTACTTTTGAGTATGAAATTTTTTTTAAACGAATACGGTAAATCCGTTCTCTTTACTCTGTGTTGTGGTAACAATTTAGTAGCACCCCAGCGACATGTATGCTTCCGCTAGACCCGATTTTGGGGATGTTACACTATAGATCGAAAATACATCAAAACTTCTTAAATCTAAGATGCGAATAGTGATTCAACAGTAATCGAATCTGCAATCGGTGATTTTACGGATGACAGGCGGATGAAGATGAAGAAAGATCGTCCTTCATATTTCATAGGTAATTATTTTTTAGCTTAAAATTGCTTTGTTAATCTATATTCTGTTAAATTGTTCCTCAGATTTAATTGTACACGTTTTGTCCATTAAAATGGCTGAATATGCATCAATTTTCATAAATTGTTTATAAAAAATGTGATATATTTTTGTAATTTTGTTAAACTGTTCCTCAGATTTAATTGTACATGTTTTGTCCATTAAAATGGCTGAATGCGCATCAATTTTCAGAAATTGTTTATCAAAAATGTGATATGTTTTTGTAATTTTGAATTGTACAAAATAATATTGTTATGTGCATTAAAATGGACTGGATGTGCAATAGTTTTTGTAGGAAGTTAGTAAAAGTGTGATGAGTTTTGATAATCATGAGTTGTGCGAAATAATATTGTTATGTGCATTAAATATGGGTTAAATGTGCGATAGTTTTTGTAAGAAGTTAGTAAAAGTGTGATGAGTTTGGATAATCATGAGTTGTGCGAAATAATAATGTTATGTGCATAAAAAATAAGCTAGACGTGCGATAGTTTTCGTAGGAAGTTAGTTAAAGTGTAATACATTTGGATAATCATGAGTTGTGTGGAATAACACTGTTGTGTGGAAGATAGTAAAAGTGTAATATGATCGGATAATCGTAAGTTGTGTGGAATCCACTGTTTTGTGAACTAAAATGGTCTAAATTAGCATTAATTTTTGTAGGAAATTAGTAAAAAGTTAAACGATTGGATAATCATAAGTTGTGTAGAATAACACTATTTTGTGCATTAAAAAGTTGTCTAAATGTGCATTAATTTTTGCAGGAGGTTAGTAAAAGAGTGATATGTTGGGATAATCATGAGTTGTGTGAAACAATATTGTTTTCTACGTTAATAATCCGCTAAATGTGTGTTAGTTTTCATACAATGCTAGTAAAAGTGACGTGCTTCAGCAATCTGTGCGCTATTGTTTGGAATAACACCATTTTGTTTAATAAAAATGAACTAACTGTGCATTCATTTTCATACGAAGTTAGTAATGGTGACATGCATAGGTAATCGGCACCCTATTGTGTGAATTAACAGTATTTCGTGCATTAAAATGGTCTAATTGTGCATTCGTTTTCATTGGAATTTTGAAAAGATGACATGCTTAGGAAATCAATACACTATTGATTTGTGCATTAGAAAATGGGCTTAATGTGCGATAGTTTTTGTAGGTAGTCAGTAAAAGCGCAATATGTTAGATACTCATGAGTTGCGTGGAATAACAATTGTTTGTGCATTAGAAAATGGGATAAATGTCCGATAGTTTTCGTAGGTAGTAAAAGCGCGATTTGTTAGATTCTCGAGAGCTGTGTGGAATAACATTGTTTTGTGCACTAGAAAATGGGCTAAATGTGTGATTGTTAACGTAAGTATTTAGTAAAAGTGTGACACAATTGGATAATTTATGAGTTGTGTGAATTAACACAGTTTTGGGCATTAAAAAATGGCCTAAATGTGCTTTATTTTTTTTAGGAAGTTAGTAAAGGTACGATACGGTTGGATAATTCATGAGTTGTTTGAAATAACATTGTTTTGTGCACTAAAAATGGTTTAAACGTGCATTAATGTTTATAGAAACATAGTAAAAGTACGGTACTGTTGGATAATCTGTGAGTTGTGTGAAATAACATTGTTTTGTGCACTAAAAATGGTCTAAATGTGCATTAATTTTTGTAGAAAGATAGTAAAAGTGCGGTATTGTTGGATAATCCGTGAGTTGTGTGAAATAACATTGTTTTGTGCACTAAGAAATGGTCTAAATGTGCATTAATTTGTGTAGGAAGTTAGTAAAAGTGCGGTACGATTGGACAATCGTGAGTTATGTTAAATAACACTATTTTGTGCACTGAAAATGCTGTAAATCATGTTTTAAATGCACATCCAAACACCCCCTTGTTAAATGTTGCTATATGATGAAATAGATTATATGGTTTTCACATGGCTTCTTTTTCTGCTCTAGTCTTGCTTGCTGAAATTATGAGTAAAGGAAAGCGGATGACATATAAAGAACTCTGCCGGTATAATTCTTCAATAGAATCTTTATTCTTTTATTATCTATTTAATTTGTATGCATGCTAATGATAATCTACTCATTTTCTCAGCACTGGCCTAATCTGCATAAGCATAATGCTGAGCGTTATGCTTATTCAAGTCATGAGCTGTTCTTGATTGCCTGAGGAACCGGAGTGAATGGTCTAGACTAATTGATCGTGGTCCTAAGGTATATCTATTATAAACATGAATTGCTTTACGTATTAATCCCCATCTTTAAAATAAATTCATCATGTTTTAATACTTGTAATGCAGACCAATGCAGAGAGGAAGAGACGCAAGCCTAAATTTGATACACAGAATCTTGAATCAGAAGATGAGTATAGCACTGACAGAAACTCTAAGGAAGATAACAATGACTACCCAAAGGGTAAGCGAAAAGCAAGAAAGCAGCGGCGCCTTCAAAGAAGAGTCAAGGGTGTTAGAATGACACGAAAGGCTAAAGTTTTGAGTGACGATTCTGATTCATCTTCTGAATCCAGTAAAGAAAGTGAGTTTAGTGATGAAGAAATGCAAGAAGGAACATCAGGTCTAAATGAGGCCTCTACTAGCTCGATGAAACAGGGTCATAACATTTTTGGAAACATAAAACATCCTTCAACTACTGTGACTTTGATTTGACTATTTAGTGTAAGTATGTGAATAATGTTTAGGAGTAAAGGATTGTTGTATTGTAGCATTAGCTATCATCATATCATATATTCAATACAGGAAGGATAGAGGAGTAGTAATGTAGTGTGAATGTATTCAGGATTCTTAACTAGAGCTTGTACAAGGTAGTTTAGAGAACTCGTTTGATGGTTGTTACACAGAGCTTTCAAACCCGTTGGGATTATTGACTGTTTGTTGATAACAAGAATGTTACTTTTGAATCTGAGAAGCTTCAACATGTTTGGCTTATTATTCAGATTCTTGATTTGTTTTTTTTTCATTTGGCGGTGCTATTTTAAGGCAGCTTTGTAAATTCATAAATAAGGGTTATTTTGCAGGGAAAGATAGAAGTGTGTGTTTTGGTGTAGAGGGAAGAAGAAGAAAAACTGAGTTTTATTATATAGGTTCTTAGGATTATAGTTAGCATGTAAAATTACTTTTATACCCTTATTAGTTAGTTAGGACCATAGTTGATCTCATCCATTGATTTTAAATCAAGGGTCCAAAATTCTTCTTGTTCTTTTTACTAAAAATCCTCTTTTTATTTGATCTCATCCCTATATATATATATATATATATATATATATATATATATATATATATATATATATAAAGAGAAAAAATTCTAAAAAAGAAAAAAAAAAGAAAAAAGAGAGAAAAAAATGAAAAAAGAGAAAAAGAAAAAAAAAAGTAGAAAAAGATAAGAGAAAAAACATATGGACTACCATCCCGTCTTTCATTTTTGTTTAAGTCAAAATAGTGTCTTGAAAAAAACAAAAAGAGTTAGTAGTTAGCGAGTCGAGTCGAGTCTTGGCTTAGCAACGCCTCATTGTACATGTAATTAACTAAGATGATTGACTTACCACCAGTAAATTTCCCTTATCCAACAAAATCGTGTTTTCCAATACCCTTACACCTAACGTTACAACCCTTTAAAAGACCTCTTTGATAGTTTATCCTAGGTGCTTATGCTAAAGTGGTGGAGGTTTGATCCGTTCCCAAGCCTATCGTAATCTATGGGCTATGACAGGTATAGAGTGTTACATTTTCCCGTTTTCATTTGTTATATAACTTTATACACCCGAGAGATGTGAGAATCCAAACACTTTATATGAGGTGCTAGTATGTAATTTCCGTGCTTCTTTTGACTAATGGGCAATGATTATGTGTTGTAATTACTTTTATATTGATGTTAAATGACCCCTAACTTGTAAATTGATTAGGATAAAAGCATATTTGCTTGAGGACAAGCAAATCCCAAGTGTAGGGATATTTGATAAGGATTTATTTGGTACCTTTTTAAGGGGTCATTTAAGCCCAAAATCGTATTAATATGATGAAATATTGCCTCAAATAATTTCTTTCTTCATTTTAAGTAATTGGGAAGAGAAATCTGGAAATCGGCACTTTTTGGACGTATTTGGACGAAAAAGTGAAGAAAATGACGAAGTCGCGAAAACCTGTCAGACCCGGTGCTCTGACGGTGTTACAAGCTACAACGTGACGCCGTCTTGTTGATTATGCTGGATTTTTAGTTCAAGTTTAACAAGAGATGCCTCAGTTAAATTCTGGAGATCTACAACCTGACGGCGTCAGGTGTTAATTGGAGATAAGAGTCACGTGTTAAATTAACAAGAGACGGCCCAGACACTTTACAAGAGGACGGTGCCAAACTGAAGGTGACGGCGTCAAGGGTTACAAAGTGACGCCGTCATAACAGCGACTTGCACAAGGCGAAACCCTAATCACAGCGAGCTGACAGCGTCAGGACCCATAAGCTGACGCCGTCAGAGTTGTAATCCTATATATATTTTCCTTTGTTTTTCATTATTATGGTGACATCTTTGGGTAACATCTTGGAGTAGGGTTTAAGGACGAATTTAGCAGCTTTTATAAGGTTTTTTCAACCCTCAAAACCTATGTCTCATTGAAGATAAGTTACTCGTTTAATCATTCAATGTGTCTATGTGTTGTTTGATTGATTGTTTATCTTTTCTTCTCTTTAACATGAAAGCTTAAGTTTATTTGTGTTTGCTTAGATCTATTGAAACCTAGTTGTTGAATATTGATTTGTCATCTATTGTTTAGTTGATTGCTTCGCGTTATGCTAAAAAAACTGGCCGACCTCTTATATGTGACTGGCTTGAACATCTTAGAAATGCAACCGTAGAGTGCACTATTGGTTTTTCTCGTTGTATTTATTGCATGTATTTTGGCTTGTAGATCCTAGAAAACTTAATATACTTTAAGGTTTTTAGGGGAGACTAAGATTCATAGAGTTGGGGACTTTGGCACCTCCCCACGACCGATATTGACGTGACAATTTGACAGATCAATAGGAGATAACTAGGGAGTAATTAAATCTAAGTAAACACGCTTTTCCCTATCATAAAAAGTCACCACTTGTCTTTTCTATCTTTTTAATTAGTTTAATTCAAGTTATCATTAGTTTTGGGTTAGTTGACTAGCAACTAATTCCGCCCACTCTTCTAAAACCCGAGATTTTTACTGCTTTCATAAAAAATAAAAAATACAAAAAGAATCGTCCCTCACCTCTAGATCTATCTCATCATACACCTTGACCTAACGACAATATTCCTCTAGAGAAAGATCAATCACCCGGATTTACCTATACTACACTACAGCGATCAGGTACACTGCCTGGAGGATTGTAAAGCTTCGTTTCGAGTTTCTACAAATCTTGCATCACAATATTTGGATGATGCACGAAATAAAGAACCATCATCATATAATTAAAAGTTCTCATGAAGTTTAGTATTCTAATAGGAACTACAAACAATCATAAGGATAAAAAAATGAGAACGCAAAATAAACTCCTTGAAAAATAAACTAGAAGTAAGAAAATGCCGAAAGGAAAATAATCCTACTACTTGCATTATAGTGGTTGGTTTTGGAGGTGGATGTATTTGAGAATGGGACACATTTTATTACAAAATTCACTTGGCTCTTGACAACATAGGCAAAGTTGCTTATGAGTGTCGGGATATATGTATGGCTCGTTGATCGATAAAGAGGCATCAAGTTGGGCATAGGTTGGTGTATTGTAGAACGTGGTTCAACCTTCATGTGTTGTAGTGGTAGTGAGTTACTAGCAGGTTGTGGTTATGGTGGTGTTAAATGGTGACTTTGTGAGTGGTGGTGGTGATGAAAGTTTTCATGGTGAATCTTCTTGTGAAGATGACTCGGTGGATGACTCAAGATTGATAAAAGTAAAAAGGTTTTTCGCTAAACCTGACCTTGTTGGTTGATGAAGCACTTGAGGTGCTATACATGGTGACTTTGTGAGTGGTGAAAGTGGTGGCAGAAGGTGGTGATGAAAATGCAAGTAACTAACAATGCATGATTATGTATGAAGTAGTGAGGATGATTATGCATGTTTGAACAATTAATGTTCTATCACCAAAAGAAAATGATTAAGACCTAATGTCAAGTCCTAAGGTCAATTCCATTAAGCTTGAGAGTGAAAAATGATAAAAATGCTTGCTAAACATTCAATGAAAACTACATCAGCAGTTCCACGGATCCGACGGATCTGTTAATACAAATATCGTCCTAAAAACGTTATTTATATTTTACGATCTTTGCTTTATTTTGTTAATGACAATTAAAAGGTTTATCTTTAGCAAAGCATAAATATAAGTTAAAGTCTTTTACATTTATAGTAACAAACTTTTGAAACACATTTACATTTCACATGATCACTAGGAATGATATATTGCATACATATTTACATTTACATGTTTATTTTTATTTCTTAAAATAGAAATTTATACATGACATCATAGCATACCTCATTTTGATATCTTTAGGATATCTTGAGGATTTAGGTAATATCTTGTAGAGATCTTGAAGCAAAGGATTTGACTTTGGTGGATTGTTCAAGATATGGCAAGATATGGAAAGATTTGCAAAAGACCAAGCTGGCATGTCTTGGCGGAACCAAACAGCCATATGGGCGGAACCCATAATTTGGGTCCGCCAAATCCGTGGCTTGTCTGCTCAGTTTTGCCTATAAATAGCAAGCTGATCATTCAAGCACACTTCTCACTCATATAGCTTAAATTACATATTCATTCATTTGTACATTACTAACCCATTTTATTCATTTATTTCATTCTTAGTGATCTCACTTTTGTAGCAAAGAAGATCAAGCATACAAGCTTCAACACACTGTTTCAAGTCTTGATAGTTAGATACTGTGTGATTTAGTAGTGTTCAGACATCATTGTTTATACCATTCATTTAGTAGAGTCCGGTTAGTGTTTTAGTCCTCAAAACACATAGAGTGTCAGGAGTGGTTGTACCGTTGTTAAAGAACCAACGGGAGTGGTTGTACCCTTGTAAAGAACCCGGTGTTTAGCTTAGTACCAGATAAAGAGTAAGTGACGTGTAAAGGTTTTCTCCGCCTAGAAGGAAGCTTGTTTCTTAGTGAAGAAAAACTCTCGAGTTAGAGGCTCGAGGAGTGGAGTAGGGCAAGAAAGAGAGTCCTTGTAGCCGAACCACTATAAACATCCGTGTTGTGTGGTTTGATCATTCCTTTCCTTACTTGCTTTATATTTATTTCTTGAATGTTTACTTTACTTTGAAATCACGTTAAGTATACAAAGCGAATAAATTATAAAAACGGTAAAAACTATTCAACCCCCCTTCTAGTTTTCCACAATTGGTATCAGAGATACGTTACTCAAGATTTTCAAAATATATTGTATTTTAAAACTTGAAACGATCAATGGATTTTGAAAACTTTAAAGAAGGGCAGTCTATGCAAAGACCACCACTATTTGAGCCAAATAGTTTTATATATTGGAAAAATCGCTTTGAAACTTATGTGAAGTCAAAGGATATAGATTTATGGTATATTATTGTAGAAGGTGATTATAAACCTATTTCAAATATATCAGGTGGTCGGGATGAGGGTACTTCTCATACTCATCATAGTGATGAGCAAAAGAAGTTGATTGCCAAAAATAATGAAGCCAAAATGATACTTTACAATGCTTTACCTAAGAAAGAATATGAAAGAGTTTTTATGTGTAAAACGGCTAAAGATATTTGGCAATCATTAATTATCACTCATCAATTGAACTCACAAGTAAAGGATAAAAAAAATGATCTTCTTGTTCAACAATATGAACAATTTGTTATCCCTGAAGATGAGACCATTGATAGTGCTTTTGCTAGGTTTAATACTATAATTACTTCTCTTAAAGCACTTGACGAATCTTTTTCTAGTAAGAACTTTGTCGAGAAATTTCTTGGAGCACTTCATCCAAAGTAGAGAACAAAGGTGACAGCTATTGAAGAATCCAAGGATCTTTCAAGCATGACACTAGACGAGCTCATCGGAAATCTCAAAGTTCACGAGATGGTGATGGAAAAAGACTCAGAAATAGTTAAAGGCAAGAAGGAGAAGATGAAGTCCATTGCCTTAAAAGCTAGTGTAGAGTCAAGTGATGATGAAGAGTCTAGTTCGAGTAGCGAAGACGAAGAGTATGCTATGGCCGTAAGAGATTTCAAGAAGTTCTTTAGGAGACGAGGAAAGTTCGTTAGACAACCTCGTGAAGAAAAAAAATCCTTTCGAAAAGACCGTGATGATAGGAAAGGAAAAGTAGATAGGAAGTGCTTTAGGAATGGGGAGTCTAGTCACCTAATATGAGAATGTCCAAAGCCTCCAAAGAACAAGTCTCAAAGAGCATTTGTTAGTGGAGCTTGCAGTGACAGTGAAGGTGATGACGATGAGCCTAAGAACGACGAAGATGCTCTCATGGCTCATGACTCAGAAGAGGTGTGCTTAAAAGTTGGGTTAGAACTAGATGAGTGGATTAAAGATAGTGGGTGTTCAAGACACATGACGGGAAACAAAAGCCTTTTCTCAACCTACCAAGTGTACGACGGACGTAATGTCACATTCGGTAGCAAGCTTAAAAGTAAAATCATCGGAAAAGGTACAATCTCTCATGACTCTCACTATTGATGATGTTGCTCATGTAGATAACTTAGGTTTTAACTTGCTTAGTATTAGTCAATTATGCCACAAAAAGTATAACGTCCTTTTCAGTAAATATGGAAGTAAAATACTTAAAGACGGTATAACCATAGGAAAAGGTGTTTTAAAGAATAATGTATACATTATGAAATTAGACAAAACACCTAAAGACAAACTTTGTCTTACTTCTTTGGATGAAAACTCAACACTATGGCATAGATGCTTAGGTCACACCAATATGAGGCTAATCCAATCCTTATTATCTAAGAAACTCGTTAGGAACCTACCCAAGTTGAAATACGACCAACACTTTTGTGATTCTTGCAAAATTGGGAAACAAGTTCATAATAGCCATAAGGCTAAAAACATGGTGTCGACATCTAGGTGTCTAGAATTGTTGCATATGGATTTGTTTGGTCAATCCGCTATACAAATTTATGGAGGAAACTTCTATACTTTGGTAATAGTAGATGATTACACTAGGTATACATGGACTAAGTTTTTGAAAACTAAAAACGAGGCATTTGATAAATTTGAAATTCTAAGTAAGAAAATTCAAAATCAAATAGAAAATAACATAGTGTCAATAAGAACCGACCATGGTCGTGAATTTGACAACGAAACCCAATTTGGAGCTTTTTGTGATGCTAATGGCATAACACATAATTTCTTGGCTCCTCGAACTCCTCAATCTAATGGTGTAGTAGAACGCAAAAAATAGGACAATTCAAGAAATGAGTAGAACAATGTTAAATGAACAAAACATACCTCAAAAGTTTTGGTGTCACGCCGTAGATACAACCACATATATCCTAAATAGAGTTTTAATTAGACCATCCTTAAAGAAAACTCCTTATGAACTTTATCGAGGCAAAAAGCATACATTATGATATTTTAGAGTTTTTGGAAGCAAGTGCTTCATTTTAAACACTAAGGATTTTCTCACCAAGTTCGACCCAAAGTCGTATGAAGGTGTGTTTCTTGGGTATTCACAAAATAGTAAAGCCTACATAGTTTTTAACAAAGAAACCTCAAGAGTCGAGGAATCGTTGAACGTAACATTCGACGAAAGTCCACCTCCCTCTAAGACATCACCTTTGGTAGATGATGACTTAGTTGAAAGTCAAATGTTTGAAAATGAAGAAAATGTAGAAAATGACAAAGAAAATGAACCGGTAAAAAGAGAAATAGTCAACATCAAAGAAACCAAAAGTCATCCATTAGAAAACGTCATAGGAGAAATAAATGAAAGAACACTAAGATCAAAAGCTCAAAACCAAAGTAATTTCTTTTGTTTTGTTTCAACCGTTGAGCCTAAAAATATAAATGAGGCTATAAAAGATGAATCTTGGGTCATTGCGATGCAAGAAGAATTAAATCAGTTTGTTAGAAATGACGTTTGGACATTGGTTCCACAACCTAAAAATCAAACCATAATCGATACAAAATGGTTATTTAGAAATAAAATGGATGAAAATGGAGTAGTGTCTAGAAACAAAGCTCGGCTTGTAGCATAAGGCTACAATCAACAAGAAGGGATAGATTACGACGAAACATTTGCACCCGTCGCTAGGCTTGAGTCAATTAGAATACTACTTGCATATGCATGTGCACACAACTTTAAACTATTCCAAATGGATGTTAAAAGTGCATTTCTAAATGGTTTTATAAATGAGGAAGTGTATGTTGCACAACCTCCTGGCTTTGCCAATTTTGAAAAACCTAATCATGTCTACAAACTTAAGAAAGCTTTATACGGACTTAAGCAAGCACCAAAAGCTTGGTATGATCGACTTAAGACTTTCCTAATTGACCATAAGTATACCATGGGCCTAGTAGACAACACTCTTTTCACCAAGAAAAAGGGATCACGTATTATCATAGTCCAGATATATGTGGATGACATTATATTTGGTTCAACTTGTCAAGAGTTATGCAACAATTTCTCAAAAATCATGCATGACGAGTTTGAAATGAGTATGATGGGGGAACTAAACTTTTTCTTAGGTCTCCAAATTAAACAATTAGAAGATGGGATATTCTTCAACCAATCTAAGTATATCAAGGATATGCTTAAGAAGTTTGATCTTGAAGACTCAAAACCTATGAAAACACCCATGTCCTCCAAAACCAAACTCACAAAGGATGACGAAAGTGAATCCGTAGACAGCACTAAGTATAGAGGAATGATTGGTAGTTTACTCTATCTTACGGCTAGTAGACCGGACATTATGTTTAGTGTTTGTCTATGTGTACGCTTTCAAGAAGATCCCAAAATATCCCATCTTGAAGCCGTAAAATGGATCTTTAGGTATATTAAAGGCACTACAAATTTAGGATTATGGTATCCCAAAGGAACGGGAGTAGAAACCATAGTGTATGCCGATTCAGACCTTGCCGGTGATTATGTCGATAGAAAAAGTACAAGTGGTATTTGTACTTTTGTTGGACATTGCCTTACCGCATGGTTCTCCAAGAAACAAACGGCGCTTGCAATATCAACAACTGAAGCCGAGTACGTGTCAGCAGGAAAAGCTTGCCAACAAACTCTGTGGATGAAACAAGCTGTCGTCGACTATGGAATTGAACTCAACGACATTCCCATTCTTTGCGACAAAAAAGGAGCTATCAACCAAAGCAAAAATCCAGTCCAACACACTAGAATGAAACACATAGAAATACGTCACCACTTCCTACGCGACAATGTTCAGAAGGGAAACATCTCAATCGAGAAAGTATCCTCAGAGGACAACATTGCCGATATCCTCACAAAACCTCTCAAAAGAGAACCTTCCAACCTTCTTAGGCTTGGTTTAGGATTAATGGAACCTAGTGAGTAGATAAAACCTTAGCTTGAACCTTAGATTAACCAAACTTGCCAATAGCCAAAAATCCCAGCCTGATGCTACGGAACCAAATGATAACAAGGACGGACCCCTTATTTTGGTTCCGCCAGATCCGTGAGTCTCCAGGCCAATTTTTTAGTATATTAAACAAACACCCTGTACAGTGTATCACATTCCCCAAAAACATATCACCTACTTGAACTCGACTCAAAATCAACCAAACTCACAATTTAGGTCATCTTCCATAACCAATTTGTGCTCTAATCATCTCTGTAAGTATCCTAATCATATCTACATTCCTGATCTGAGTCTAGGATTTCTATTTATTGCACAAAATCAAAACTTGGGGTTTATGCCTTTTTCTTGTAAAATCATGAAGCATGTTTACTGAATTGCATAACAAATCATGTTTTCCTTAGTTAGGAATTGCATATCATAAGGCATTATCATTAATTCATCAAAAACCCCATGAGAAATTTTTATAAAAATCTTCTCACGACTAGGAAAAATGATTTTTTGGACATTGTTCATACAAATACAAAAACGTTATGTTTAAAAACATCATTTGCATCATGTCTCTTGAATGCTAAAGAGAATACATAACTAATATGTATTTTTGGGTACATTCAATCGAAGCTACATTAAATTAGGAACGTTTGGGTTATCTCATATTTTCGTAATAAAATTTGCATTAACGAAATTTTCATGCATCAAAAGGAGTCGAGATAACCGCACCTCCACATTGTCCCCATGCAGGCGCATACTAGAAATATATACGTATTTTTGATAGGTTTAACTAAACTATGTATTTTTCGTGTCTAGGATAATCATGCCTCCCGCGACATATTATGACCATAAGGACACCCTCAAATACCTACCTCAACACCACAAAACCAAAGGTCTCACCGAAGATCAAGTCAAAATCTTTAAAGCCTTAGAAAAATGCTATGTTCACGAGGGAAGAACCGTAGACCCCTCATTCTTAGAAGGAACCACTCTTAGAGAACAACTAGCCGCAATCCAATTCGATTGTCTCCTAGATATCGATGAACCCATAATTCCTAGATTCATACTAGAATTCTATGCTAGTGTAGGTCTTACCTCAAATGACTTTGGATACATGAACATCCATTTCAAAGTAAACTAAAACCAATTCTACATCCCTTTGGACCAATTTGGAGAAGTCTTAGGTGTTCCAAGTCAAGGAACTTGCTTCTATTCGGATAAATGGTCATTTTCCATCCTAGATTCCAACCTTGATCGTATGCATCCATATGACACACCCCTAACTCCCAAAGAAACCATCCGTGAACATCTCTTCAACCCTAGAAACAACCAAACTAGGATGAGTCAAGGTCGTCAAGTAGATAGGGATCCTTTTGGAATGGAGCTCAATGAGCTTAGACCTCAATTTAAGAAGCTAGAAGAGATTCTTAGAGCCAACGTTATTAGCACCATAAGAAATAGGGATCATGTCAATGCAAGCCTTTGCTACATGCTATATTGTGTGTCCACTCGTCAATCCTTCAACTTAGCCTACTATATCGCTAAAAGAATGGCCGATATTCCAGTTTTGGGTACCACTGCCATGCCATACGGGATGCTTCTTACCCGTCTTTATAAATCCTTTGCACCCATTCCTCGAAACGCTAGTGGTTTCCTTCCCGACTACACCGAAATTGAACACACCTTTGTTCCTCTTAGTGATCATAGGGTAGCCGTAGCAAGAGGAAAATGTGCTCATCCTCCTACCTCATCATCATCATCATCCATTAGTGAAGAGAATGGTTTGCCAAATTCTAGGATCTTTCCACCCGAATACATGAGCCAACTTCCTCCTATCGCAAACAAATAAGAGGAATTCCGTCAAACAAAAGGAATGATGAAGAACATTGGACGATGGATCATGAAGCTCAACAAGAAGATGAACAAGTAGTGAGGTTTAGGGAGTGTTAGGTATAAGACATTTTCGAACAATGATGTGATAAACTTGTGTGTTCTTAGGATATTATGTTGGTATTTAACTTTTATGAGAACTAACATAACAATGCAGAATGATAACACTCGATGTTATCGATTTTCCGTGTCTAAGCCACCGTTTGGCTTAACATCCTTTTATGGTAAGTTATTATCATCGGATTGATCTATATGCAAACGTGTGTTTTTTGCTTTTAATCAATCACCAATAAGTAGTTACATATGTTTTAGGAAAATTTTCGGGATTTAAACGGGTATCAAAAAATATGAGATGCTCTCTATTAAGAATTAGCATTTTCATCTGGCCGATATGGCGGAACCAAGTTATGGGTTCCGTGGTGTTGAATATTTTGGCTCCGCCAAAATTCGCTCTACGGATTCTGCGGAACCAAAATCTGGGTTCCGCGCTTGTTATCGTTTGGATCCGCCCCTCCAACAATAACTTTTTCAAATTTCCCGAATAATCTCGATCCTTAGATTATTGATTCTAGTTTTTAGGATTATTCTACTGATCATTAGGCACATTAGGATGATTTAGGAACACTTAGAAGATTAAGAAATCCATTTCCCACCAAAATTTGAAAATTCAAATTTCCATCTAAGTTACCTTTCTGTAACAAGCAAGGAACCCTCAATTTGGTTCCTTGCAATCCGTGGAACCATCACATCAATAGATTTCCCACCCAAGCCTTGCATTTACTGCATATCTTCAACCCTTCACTCAACTTCATCTCTATGGGTTGACTTAGATGATGTGACTAGCAAAACTTTTTGTTCCAAATCATTAGGAACCTCAATCCTTCTATGGATTAACATCAAATCCAAACACAAAGTTCAATACACCTTACTGTCTATAAATTAGAACCTCAGGATCATCACAAATCACACCTTCACCATCATCTCAAAAGTATCACTCCTGTAACTCTCAGCAAAACCCTCTCATTTCAACAATGCCAAAATCCAACAATTCATCCACAAGTAGACCACCAAGAAGGACTGCTCATATAAGTGTTAGACCATGTTGTTTTGTGAATTTAACTAATTCATCCTCAGAGGAGTCATCACCACTCAATATTTCTTCACCAACAGCCAATGAGAACTTTCTCAACCTAGCAACTCCAACACCACCTCAAACCATCATCAACACTCCACCACCAACAATCACTCCTGTGGCTACCACACCACCACCCGCTCCATCTTAACCCACTAGATCACCTTCAACTCCACATTCACCACAACTTCAGCCTCTTGAGTTGTTTATAACTCCACCTACATCACCACATCCTTACTTTTAGAATTTGGAAGACCTTCCACCAAGGTCCACCAATACTCCTCCCATGACCTTTGAAGGTCAAGAACCTATGCTCTTTCATCCCATTTATCGGGATATCCACGGTCCTCTCTACCGTGATCCACAACCACCACAACCACAAACTCAACAACTTTCACCAAGATCCACCCTCAATGCCATTGATGAGGAAATGTGGATAAATCAACCCCAATCCCAACAAGAGATAAATGAAGAGCTTAACCGTCTTTATGCATTCTCAAATATGGTGGATTCCCACCTTAGTGAAGCCATGGATCTTTAATCCATCTTGCTTGCCTCCATCACAACCCCATAACTAACTACCAACCAACAATCAACCTTTGTTCCAACACATCCACCACCACCACCACCACCACAAACCAATGAGCCCACTCTTCCTTCCAACTTTCCAAGGCATGGTTGCTCCATGTGCGAGAGGACCGCTCACTTGACTCAAAGGACCAACATCTTGGTCCACGAATTACAAAACGAGATGAGGTTCATTTTGAACCACATTCTCGAGCGCCTAAATGCGCTTTCCCATCCTCCACAATAGGAGCTCTTAGTTTCTTCCTAGTTTCCTTTTATAGGAACTTTTAGGACTTTTTAGGATCTGTTTAGGTTGCTTTCTTTTTTATGTTGTAACATCATGTTTTGTGACTTATGTTACAAACAAATTTTCAATTAATGGATGTTATATTTATGCTTATGGGTGATCACTATTTGGCATAATATTTTGGTTGATTTACATCATTATACATATGGTTGGTTAAAGTATCTTTGTTTGACCTTTGTGATTGGTTTGAACAATTTTACTTAGTTGACTTTTTAGAGTCAAATGGTTTGAACTACATGCTTGGTTGATCCTTTACATATGCCTTATGCTACTTGGTTGGATTGATTTATATACAACTAACCATTGGTTTGTAGCATTTTTCATCCTTGAAATATATACGTTGGTAGCGTAGCAACCGGGAGTATTGATCGAGGGGGAGAATATCATATACTAATCATTGTTTTTGTAGGTTCATTCATAATCCTTGAATCATATACGTTGGTACCCTAGCAACGGGGAGTATCGATCAAGGGAGAGCATATCATACACTAACTTTTGTTTTGTAGGATCATTTCATGCATCATAACCTTGGCACTCCAATTAGAGGGAGTATTATCCAAGGGGGAGCTTTAAGTTCTCAAAATCATTGAATCATTATTGGTACTCCAAATTAGGGGAGTAATCACCAAGATTTGGTCACCACATTCCGCTATGCATTTCTTCTCTTTGTTTCGACAAAAATGGGGAGATAGGATTAAGCTCATACATCACTGTTAACATCACAGTACATGTTTTTATGCTTAAAATAGTTTTCACAACTTGCATAAAACCAACTTAATCTATATTTTTAAAAGACTTTTGATGAAGCGAAAAGTGTACCGCTTTTAAGGGGTCATTTAAGCCCTAAATCGTATTTATTTGATCAAATATTGCCATAAATCGTTCCCTTTGTCATTTTAGGTACTTTTGAGGAGAAATCTGGAAAAGGAGGCATTTTGGACGTTTTTGGAGCATAAAAGTGAAGAAAACGACAAAGTCTCAAGAATCGGCTAAAAGTTACCTTTGACGGCGTCACAATTTACTCTAGACGGCGTCATGCCTTGGCAAGAAAAAGTGGACGTGAAATTTACTCATGATAAGCCAGTGAAAATAGCATGTAAATTCTGACGGCGTCACGCTTTAACTTGATCAAGGGCGTCACGGCTTAAATCAAAAGGGGACGGCGTCACGTTCAAGGTTCGACGGCGTCAAGCCTTGATAAGCCAGAATGGATTTTTGAAGAGCTAAAGAGGGACGGCGTCAAGAAGGTCATCCGGGAACCCTAGAAGCGGCGAGGTGACGGCGTCACAATCCATAAGGTGACGCCGTCAGATCCAAAAGTCTATATATAGTTTTCTAATTTTTTGTCATTAAAGAGAGCTTAGTGTGTGGAATTTTGGGAGAAAACCCTAGGACGAATTTAGCTTCTTTTTCAAGGCTTTTTGCCTTGAGATCTTCCATGTTACATTGAAAGATAAGTTATCAATTAATCATTCAATATGTCTATGTGTTGTTTGATTCTATCTTATTCTTGTCTTTTGTTTAACATGTTAGGCTAATTTTATCTTGTGTTTGCTTAGATCTAATGAAACCTAGCTATTGATTATTGGTTATTAGTGTGTTGTTAGTTGTATTGGATGATTGTTTATCTATGTTAGGCTTAAGAAAACTGGCTAACTTCCTATTCGGTAACTTGCTTGAACGTCTTAAGAAACATGAACCAAATGCGTACTAAAGGTTTTTATGGTTGTATTTAATGCACAAGCGAATTCTAGTGATCCCATGTTAGGAGCTTCCTAGCCGGCTCGACATAGGAGTGAAGTAGGAGCTTGTAGAGTTGGGGAAGTAAGTACGCCACCCCACGAATGGTATTAAGGAATACACCCGTCATCCACGCGACTAATACACGCTAATTAACCGGTGAAAGATAGTTAGGGAGTAAGGAAATCTAAGTAAACACATTTCTCTACACATAAGTTTCTCACCACATTTTCATTTTTTTTGTTATTTACTTTATTTGCATTTGTAGTTATTTGGGTTAGTTGACTAGCAACTAATTCCGCCCACTCCTTCAAAACCGAGATTTTACTTGCTTTCATAAAAATATAAAAACATAAAAAAAAAGAATCTTCCTCAACCCTTAGACCTATTAGAGTAGTCTTTCATACCTAACGAACACTATTCCCTGTGGAG
Organism: Artemisia tridentata subsp. tridentata; assembly: GCA_021014915.2. Lineage (NCBI taxonomy): Eukaryota > Viridiplantae > Streptophyta > Magnoliopsida > Asterales > Asteraceae > Artemisia > Artemisia tridentata. The sequence goes on along the minus strand of CP139504.1, from coordinate 183,446,945 downwards.
AACGATCAATCCCCCGTACTTACCACTACACTATACTACATCGGTCAGGTACACTGCCTGGTGGGGTTGTAAGCCTCTTGAGATCCCTCGAGAGGTAAAACCTGTTGTAAGGTTACAAAACCACGCATCAAGTTTTTGGCGCCGCTGCCGGGGAATAGTTATTGTTTAGGTTGAATTTTTATTTCTATTAGGTCTACTCACTAGATTCCTTTCTAGTGAGATTTTTATTTTATTTTTCTAGATTTTCTTTAGTCTATCTATTTTCTTCGTGTCTTTGTTCGTAACCATACCATCCGACATCATGGAAGATGGTAATATCCTTAACCCCCACAACCCACCACCACAACAACCACCACCACCTCCTAGAGCCCGTACTTTAGGAGAGTATTCCCGTCCTAGCCACCATGGCTATCGAAACACCATTGAGCTCACTCAAGGAGCCAATATCACACCCTTGCGATCCGACACCATCCGGTTGGTGCAAAGCGGATGCGCATTCCATGGACTTCGTTCTGAAGATCCTAATCAACATCTCAAGGACTTTCTTAAAATCGTTGATTCTATAGACCTTGATGTTGCCACTCGAGAGACGACCCGATTGCGTCTCTTCCAATTCTCTTTGCGGGACCAAGCTAGTCAGTGGCTAGAACGTCAACCCGCAGGATCCATCACCTCTTGGGATGATCTCACCACTCGTTTCCTTGCTCAGTTTTTCCCACCGGGAAGAACTACCAAGCTAAGGAATGATATCTTGATGTTCCAACAACGTCAAGGCAAAACTCTCTACGAGGCATGGACTCGATTCAAGGACTTACTCCAAAAAGTCCCTCACCATGGCATAGAACTTTGGCTCCAAGTCCAAATCTTCTATGACCATATCAATCTCTACACAAGGCAAACCATTGACCAAGCGGCCGGTGGCAAGCTACGTGATCTAAGTGCGGAACAATCATGGGCTCTCCTAGAGGATCTTGCTCTTTATGACAACGAAAGTTGGAGTGATCCCCGTGATTTGAATAAAACGGTCAAGGCAATATCTTTGCCTTCGAACAATTCAAGCACTTCCGACCGTAGGATCATAGAACTTGAAGACCAAGTCAAGTTTCTTATGAAATCCTACGAGGCTCCTAAACCTCCAAGCCAAGTGAACAAAATCACTTCTTCATGTGAATTATGTAGTGGTCCCCACGACACTCGTGACTGCATGGAACTCCCCGAACAAGCTTTTGTGGACTACGCATCCTCGCGTACCGACGGAGCGGGAGACAAGTGGTACACTTTCAAACCCGAGCCAAACCATTACGGTGATTCATACAACCCCTCATGGAAAAATCACCCGAACCTTAGGTGGAAACAAAACCAAAACGCCCAACAAACAAATTCTTCCAACCCACCTAATCGTTTCCAATCAAGCGGTTCCAACTCGAACCGTACTTTCAACAACAATCCTTCCGGCAATGGTAGTACCGATAACTTTGAAGGATTGATGTCTCAATTTATGGCATCTCAAGAAGCTCGTTTAGCCAAGTTTGAAGCCGATTTCAAACAAAAACAAAGCGAGATGACCGATAAGATTGACACCTTGTTGAAAGCCCTCAATGACCGAGAAATGGGAGCACTCCCTAGCAACACGGTCAAGAACCCGAAACTAAACGTCAACGCTATTTCATCGGTTTCGTCCCCTAGTTCTTGTCCACAATATTATTCGGTCAATTCCATGAGCACGTGTTTCAAACAAACCCAAGTCGTTCCAAATGACCAAGAAGTTATGACATCCAAATTGGTCAACAACATAGTTGAAACACCTCCCACTCAAAACCTTGACGAAGAATTCAAGGAGCTCCACCTTGAAAGTCCGGTTGTTGATGAGTTGGATGAGAAGAAGCTCAAGTTAGGCGAAAAAGGGACCGCCTTTGTTCAAAACAAGCTACCTAAGAAGTTAGATGATCCGGGCTTATTTGTTCTACCTTGCAAGATCGGTAATTCGGAGGCTATATGACACATTAGCCGATCTTGGATCAAGCCTTAACCTACTTCCGTTACCTCTCTACCACCTCTCTAAAACTTGGAAAACTTGAAGAAACCGAGGTAATAATAGGTTTAGCGGATGGAAGTGTTGCTTACCCGGTTGGAGTAGTTAAGGACGTGTTAGTGCACATTGGAAAACTAACCATTTTAGCCGATTTCCACGTCCTTGATATGGTTAGCGACCCTACATGCCCCTTGTTGATAGGTAGAGGATTTTTGGCGACCGCTAGTGCTATGATTGATTGTAAGGAATCCAAGATAGCGGTAGGAGAAGGAGATACTTGGTCAGTCTATGATGTAAAGAAACATGCATATGATACTAGTGAGGAACCAACACCACATTGGCTAGAATCAAATAGGAGACCATCTAGATATGGACCTTGGATTGATAAAGACTTCATAGGACCCCAACGCCCATTTTACCTAGAAGAGGACTTTGTTAACCGAACACATACGGTAGAACAACTCTTGGCTAGGGACACCGAATTGGATCCATTTGAAGATTCTCTAGTTTTTAGAAAGATGATTGATTTCCTAGGAGTTTTGCCAATTAACCTAGGAATGAATAAGTGGATTTGTGAGGAAGATGATCATAAGTGGAATTGGGATAAACCACCCAAAGATGGAGATGGGTCATGGCATATTAAGATGACATTGTATGACCCGGATGGAGAGAAGTTTGAAAAGATATATCGTACTAAGCGGACCAATAGGAAACTTCAATCCAAGCTTAACCCTAAAGACGTCCTTGATGACGAGCTCACTTACATAGGGTAGCGTGACTTTGAGTCTAGCTACAAGACTCGTTAATAAAGAAAAGCGCTTCTTGGGAGGCAACCCAAGCTTTATTTGTTTTATTTGCTTTGTGTGTTTATTTATTTGTTTGTTTGATTTTATTTTCCGTATGTGTGTTTAATTTTTATTAGTATTGATTCATGTTCAAAAGTAAATTGTGAAAATGCTTTATGTTGTTTTTAACTTCGTCTTAACTACATATAAAGGTATTTTGCAAAAGTTAAGTGTAAGGGAAATCTAAATCGGTTTATTAGAACACAAATGAACATGAATCATAATAATACTAAATTAACATACATATTAGTGTTTGTTTGAGTCAAATGCTTGTATCGAGTCATAATGATGTTTTGCAGGATTTCCAGGAAGTAAGGTAAAGGTTTTTCCAGAAATTTTCCGGAAACTTAAAATGAAAATTTTTGTCAGGTCATTTCTGACGGCGTCAGGGTTTATAACCTGACGGCGTCAGATTTAATTTTCAGAAATTTTTGAAAGTTTTGTTTTCATAAAAAGTTTTTATTAAAATCTCCAACTTATAATCTCCAGGAATCTGCAAAGTTATCATTTCACAAGCATTATATCCTTATATATAGATTTTATCCCGCCGATGTTATGCAGGTTTTCGTGTTTGTTTTCTCAGGTTTAACAGGTTATTTTGGACAAGGAAATGTTTTGAATCAAGCTTGTGGCGATGCATTAGTCATGGAGCTTCTACATTACTTTGGAGGAAGATCTAACCGTGTAATTTCATTATCCACCGAGCGAATCAGGGGAGTATTTGATTTCATTCTTTTACCTTATTTACTTTTACATCTTGTTATTTGAACATTGGGGACAATGTTCATCTTAAGTGTAAGGGGGGGTAAAAGTACGATTTTAGAGAATGCCATTGCGCTTGATTTTTGTTTGTTTAATAGTAGACGTGTAATAAAACTGAGAGAAATACTTGTTAGGGTAATTTTAGTGCCAAATTTAAAATTTTTTACAACATATAGGAGTGAAACTTTGATCTTAATGAGCGTCTCACGGATAGGAGTTATATGACTAGCACAAAAAACCGTACCACTAAAAAATTTTCCACCCCCAAATATGTGAGGTTCACCCCTAGAATTGGTAGGAAAAGCATTTATGCTATGATGTGTGTACCGGTAGCACTTAGATTCTAGAACTTGCGTTAGGACCATTCCAAGGCCACAAGTGAGACTACATTCGTATAGTTAGATTTACTACATGATAAGAGGCATTAGGATTAACCCATTGTTTTACACCTGTGTTTTTGTTATAATTACTTTGGCTACATTGGTCAAGTAATTCTCCCACACCCTTTGCGTTGTACTCATTTTTAGTACACGATACCCCTAGTACACCCCTCAGAGCCTATCTTTTCGTTTCGACCTTTAAGCATTTTACTTAAAGGAAGAATTTGTTACACCCCACTTAAATGTACACCCAAATCGCCTTAGCCTACCTTGTATGCACTCATTTTTAGTGCATTATTGTTACAACATTTGTTTAAACCCAAGTTAATTATCTAGTTGATTACATGGTTGCTAAGTCGAGTCATATCCTTGTACATATTGTTTTGGGACGATTGGGACTCATGGGTAAAGTACTAGTGTAATGGAGTAATGGGGAAGAACAACATTATTACCCCCATATGTGCTAAATGTTTTAAAAGTACTCCAAGTTTTTCAATTATCTTAATTCGAGTCGTTAGATTAGTATTTGTAAAGTTATGTAAAAGTTCAAGTGTAAGGGGAATGCAATGCCCTATGATGTATTATTTTGGATGGTAGGGCAAAAGTGTATGCAAAAAAAAAAAAAAAAAAAAAAAAAAAAAAAAAAATCGAAAAAATCAAGAAAAATACAAAAAAATGAGAAAAAGAAAAATAGAAAAAACATACGGACTACCATCCCGTTTCATTTTACGTTTGTTTTATGTTTGTTTTTGTTTTTGTTATTTCGTTTCTAGCTTAAGATCGAGTCTAGTCTTGGCTTAGCAACATTGTATAGTACATGTAATTGATCAAGATCTTTAACTCGCCACCAGTAAAATATCCCTTATCCAACAAAACCGTGTTTTCCTTTTCCCTACACCTAACGTTATAACCCATTTAAAAGCCCTCTTTGATAGTTTATCTTAGGTGCTTACGCCTAGTGGAGGAGGTTTTCGATCCTTTCCCAAGCCTATGGTAATCTATTTGCTATGACAGGTAGTGAGAGATATTATCCGTTTTTATTTATGAGATTTATTTTGATGACACTTGAGAGATGTGAGTATCTAAACACTACTTGTGAGGTGCTAGTATGTAATCTCCGTGCTTATTATGATTGAAGTGGAATGATTATTTGTTGTAATTACTTTTATGTTTGCATTAAATGACCCCTAACTTGTATTTTGATTAGAATAAAAGCGCATTTGCTTGAGGACAAGCAAATCTCAAGTGTAAGGGTATTTGATGAAGCGAAAAGTGTACAGCTTTTAAGGGGTCATTTAAGCCCTAAATCGTATTTATTTGATCAAATATTGCCCTAAATCGTTCCTTTTGTCATTTTAGGTACTTTTGAGGAGAAATCTGGAAAAGGAGGCATTTTGGACGTTTTTGGAGCATAAAAGTGAAGAAAACGACAAAGTCTCAAGAATCGGCTAAAAGTTACCTTTGACGGCGTCACAATTTACTCTAGACGGCGTCACAATTTACTCTATTTGGCATAATATTTTGGTTGATTTACATCATTATTTGGCATAATATTTTGGTTGATTTACATCATTATTTGGCATAAATTTTCAATTAATGGATGTTATATTTATGCTTATGGGTGATCACTATTTGGCATAATATTTTGGTTGATTTACATCATTATACATATGGTTGGTTAAAGTATCTTTGTTTGACCTTTGTGATTGGTTTGAACAATTTTACTTAGTTGACTTTTTAGAGTCAAATGGTTTGAACTACATGCTTGGTTGATCCTTTACATATGCCTTATGCTACTTGGTTGGATTGATTTATATACAACTAACCATTGGTTTGTAGCATTTTTCATCCTTGAAATATATACGTTGGTAGCGTAGCAACCGGGAGTATTGATCGAGGGGGAGAATATCATATACTAATCATTGTTTTTGTAGGTTCATTCATAATCCTTGAATCATATACGTTGGTACCCTAGCAACGGGGAGTATCGATCAAGGGAGAGCATATCATACACTAACTTTTGTTTTGTAGGATCATTTCATGCATCATAACCTTGGCACTCCAATTAGAGGGAGTATTATCCAAGGGGGAGCTTTAAGTTCTCAAAATCATTGAATCATTATTGGTACTCCAAATTAGGGGGAGTAATCACCAAGATTTGGTCACCACATTCCGCTATGCATTTCTTCTCTTTGTTTCGACAAAAATGGGGAGATAGGATTAAGCTCATACATCACTGTTAACATCACAGTACATGTTTTTATGCTTAAAATAGTTTTCACAACTTGCATAAAACCAACTTAATCTATATTTTTAAAAGACTTTTGATGAAGCGAAAAGTGTACCGCTTTTAAGGGGTCATTTAAGCCCTAAATCGTATTTATTTGATCAAATATTGCCATAAATCGTTCCCTTTGTCATTTTAGGTACTTTTGAGGAGAAATCTGGAAAAGGAGGCATTTTGGACGTTTTTGGAGCATAAAAGTGAAGAAAACGACAAAGTCTCAAGAATCGGCTAAAAGTTACCTTTGACGGCGTCACAATTTACTCTAGACGGCGTCATGCCTTGGCAAGAAAAAGTGGACGTGAAATTTACTCATGATAAGCCAGTGAAAATAGCATGTAAATTCTGACGGCGTCACGCTTTAACTTGATCAAGGGCGTCACGGCTTAAATCAAAAGGGGACGGCGTCACGTTCAAGGTTCGACGGCGTCAAGCCTTGATAAGCCAGAATGGATTTTTGAAGAGCTAAAGAGGGACGGCGTCAAGAAGGTCATCCGGGAACCCTAGAAGCGGCGAGGTGACGGCGTCACAATCCATAAGGTGACGCCGTCAGATCCAAAAGTCTATATATAGTTTTCTAATTTTTTGTCATTAAAGAGAGCTTAGTGTGTGGAATTTTGGGAGAAAACCCTAGGAAGAATTTAGCTTCTTTTTCAAGGCTTTTTGCCTTGAGATCTTCCATGTTACATTGAAAGATAAGTTATCAATTAATCATTCAATATGTCTATGTGTTGTTTGATTCTATCTTATTCTTGTCTTTTGTTTAACATGTTAGGCTAATTTTATCTTGTGTTTGCTTAGATCTAATGAAACCTAGCTATTGATTATTGGTTATTAGTGTGTTGTTAGTTGTATTGGATGATTGTTTATCTATGTTAGGCTTAAGAAAACTGGCTAACTTCCTATTCGGTAACTTGCTTGAACGTCTTAAGAAACATGAACCAAATGCGTACTAAAGGTTTTTATGGTTGTATTTAATGCACAAGCGAATTCTAGTGATCCCATGTTAGGAGCTTCCTAGCCGGCTCGACATAGGAGTGAAGTAGGAGCTTGTAGAGTTGGGGAAGTAAGTACGCCACCCCACGAATGGTATTAAGGAATACACCCGTCATCCACGCGACTAATACACGCTAATTAACCGGTGAAAGATAGTTAGGGAGTAAGGAAATCTAAGTAAACACATTTCTCTACACATAAGTTTCTCACCACACTTTCATTTTTTTTGTTATTTACTTTATTTGCATTTGTAGTTATTTGGGTTAGTTGACTAGCAACTAATTCCGCCCACTCCTTCAAAACCGAGATTTTACTTGCTTTCATAAAAATATAAAAACATAAAAAAAAAGAATCTTCCTCAACCCTTAGACCTATTAGAGTAGTCTTTCATACCTAACGAACACTATTCCCTGTGGAGAACGATCAATCCCCCGTACTTACCACTACACTATACTACATCGGTCAGGTACACTGCCTGGTGGGGTTGTAAGCCTCTTGAGATCCCTCGAGAGGTAAAACCTGTTGTAAGGTTACAAAACCACGCATCAAGTTTTTGGCGCCGCTGCCGGGGAATAGTTATTGTTTAGGTTGAATTTTTATTTCTATTAGGTCTACTCACTAGATTCCTTTCTAGTGAGATTTTTATTTTATTTTTCTAGATTTTCTTTAGTCTATCTATTTTCTTCGTGTCTTTGTTCGTAACCATACCATCCGACATCATGGAAGATGGTAATATCCTTAACCCCCACAACCCACCACCACAACAACCACCACCACCTCCTAGAGCCCGTACTTTAGGAGAGTATTCCCGTCCTAGCCACCATGGCTATCGAAACACCATTGAGCTCACTCAAGGAGCCAATATCACACCCTTGCGATCCGACACCATCCGGTTGGTGCAAAGCGGTATGCGCATTCCATGGACTTCGTTCTGAAGATCCTAATCAACATCTCAAGGACTTTCTTAAAATCGTTGATTCTATAGACCTTGATGTTGCCACTCGAGAGACGACCCGATTGCGTCTCTTCCAATTCTCTTTGCGGGACCAAGCTAGTCAGTGGCTAGAACGTCAACCCGCAGGATCCATCACCTCTTGGGATGATCTCACCACTCGTTTCCTTGCTCAGTTTTTCCCACCGGGAAGAACTACCAAGCTAAGGAATGATATCTTGATGTTCCAACAACGTCAAGGCAAAACTCTCTACGAGGCATGGACTCGATTCAAGGACTTACTCCAAAAAGTCCCTCACCATGGCATAGAACTTTGGCTCCAAGTCCAAATCTTCTATGACCATATCAATCTCTACACAAGGCAAACCATTGACCAAGCGGCCGGTGGCAAGCTACGTGATCTAAGTGCGGAACAATCATGGGCTCTCCTAGAGGATCTTGCTCTTTATGACAACGAAAGTTGGAGTGATCCCCGTGATTTGAATAAAACGGTCAAGGCAATATCTTTGCCTTCGAACAATTCAAGCACTTCCGACCGTAGGATCATAGAACTTGAAGACCAAGTCAAGTTTCTTATGAAATCCTACGAGGCTCCTAAACCTCCAAGCCAAGTGAACAAAATCACTTCTTCATGTGAATTATGTAGTGGTCCCCACGACACTCGTGACTGCATGGAACTCCCCGAACAAGCTTTTGTGGACTACGCATCCTCGCGTACCGACGGAGCGGGAGACAAGTGGTACACTTTCAAACCCGAGCCAAACCATTACGGTGATTCATACAACCCCTCATGGAAAAATCACCCGAACCTTAGGTGGAAACAAAACCAAAACGCCCAACAAACAAATTCTTCCAACCCACCTAATCGTTTCCAATCAAGCGGTTCCAACTCGAACCGTACTTTCAACAACAATCCTTCCGGCAATGGTAGTACCGATAACTTTGAAGGATTGATGTCTCAATTTATGGCATCTCAAGAAGCTCGTTTAGCCAAGTTTGAAGCCGATTTCAAACAAAAACAAAGCGAGATGACCGATAAGATTGACACCTTGTTGAAAGCCCTCAATGACCGAGAAATGGGAGCACTCCCTAGCAACACGGTCAAGAACCCGAAACTAAACGTCAACGCTATTTCATCGGTTTCGTCCCCTAGTTCTTGTCCACAATATTATTCGGTCAATTCCATGAGCACGTGTTTCAAACAAACCCAAGTCGTTCCAAATGACCAAGAAGTTATGACATCCAAATTGGTCAACAACATAGTTGAAACACCTCCCACTCAAAACCTTGACGAAGAATTCAAGGAGCTCCACCTTGAAAGTCCGGTTGTTGATGAGTTGGATGAGAAGAAGCTCAAGTTAGGCGAAAAAGGGACCGCCTTTGTTCAAAACAAGCTACCTAAGAAGTTAGATGATCCGGGCTTATTTGTTCTACCTTGCAAGATCGGTAATTCGGAGGCTTATGACACATTAGCCGATCTTGGATCAAGCCTTAACCTACTTCCGTTACCTCTCTACACCTCTCTAAAACTTGGAAAACTTGAAGAAACCGAGGTAATAATAGGTTTAGCGGATGGAAGTGTTGCTTACCCGGTTGGAGTAGTTAAGGACGTGTTAGTGCACATTGGAAAACTAACCATTTTAGCCGATTTCCACGTCCTTGATATGGTTAGCGACCCTACATGCCCCTTGTTGATAGGTAGAGGATTTTTGGCGACCGCTAGTGCTATGATTGATTGTAAGGAATCCAAGATAGCGGTAGGAGAAGGAGATACTTGGTCAGTCTATGATGTAAAGAAACATGCATATGATACTAGTGAGGAACCAACACCACATTGGCTAGAATCAAATAGGAGACCATCTAGATATGGACCTTGGATTGATAGAGACTTCATAGGACCCCAACGCCCATTTTACCTAGAAGAGGACTTTGTTAACCGAACACATACGGTAGAACAACTCTTGGCTAGGGACACCGAATTGGATCCATTTGAAGATTCTCTAGTTTTTAGAAAGATGATTGATTTCCTAGGAGTTTTGCCAATTAACCTAGGAATGAATAAGTGGATTTGTGAGGAAGATGATCATAAGTGGAATTGGGATAAACCACCCAAAGATGGAGATGGGTCATGGCATATTAAGATGACATTGTATGACCCGGATGGAGAGAAGTTTGAAAAGATATATCGTACTAAGCGGACCAATAGGAAACTTCAATCCAAGCTTAACCCTAAAGACGTCCTTGATGACGAGCTCACTTACATAGGGTAGCGTGACTTTGAGTCTAGCTACAAGACTCGTTAATAAAGAAAAGCGCTTCTTGGGAGGCAACCCAAGCTTTATTTGTTTTATTTGCTTTGTGTGTTTATTTATTTGTTTGTTTGATTTTATTTTCCGTATGTGTGTTTAATTTTTATTAGTATTGATTCATGTTCAAAAGTAAATTGTGAAAATGCTTTATGTTGTTTTTAACTTCGTCTTAACTACATATAAAGGTATTTTGCAAAAGTTAAGTGTAAGGGAAATCTAAATCGGTTTATTAGAACACAAATGAACATGAATCATAATAATACTAAATTAACATACATATTAGTGTTTGTTTGAGTCAAATGCTTGTATCGAGTCATAATGATGTTTTGCAGGATTTCCAGGAAGTAAGGTAAAGGTTTTTCCAGAAATTTTCCGGAAACTTAAAATGAAAATTTTTGTCAGGTCATTTCTGACGGCGTCAGGGTTTATAACCTGACGGCGTCAGATTTAATTTTCAGAAATTTTTGAAAGTTTTGTTTTCATAAAAAGTTTTTATTAAAATCTCCAACTTATAATCTCCAGGAATCTGCAAAGTTATCATTTCACAAGCATTATATCCTTATATATAGATTTTATCCCGCCGATGTTATGCAGGTTTTCGTGTTTGTTTTCTCAGGTTTAACAGGTTATTTTGGACAAGGAAATGTTTTGAATCAAGCTTGTGGCGATGCATTAGTCATGGAGCTTCTACATTACTTTGGAGGAAGATCTAACCGTGTAATTTCATTATCCACCGAGCGAATCAGGGGAGTATTTGATTTCATTCTTTTACCTTATTTACTTTTACATCTTGTTATTTGAACATTGGGGACAATGTTCATCTTAAGTGTAAGGGGGGGGTAAAAGTACGATTTTAGAGAATGCCATTGCGCTTGATTTTTGTTTGTTTAATAGTAGACGTGTAATAAAACTGAGAGAAATACTTGTTAGGGTAATTTTAGTGCCAAATTTAAAATTTTTTACAACATATAGGAGTGAAACTTTGATCTTAATGAGCGTCTCACGGATAGGAGTTATATGACTAGCACAAAAAACCGTACCACTAAAAAATTTTCCACCCCCAAATATGTGAGGTTCACCCCTAGAATTGGTAGGAAAAGCATTTATGCTATGATGTGTGTACCGGTAGCACTTAGATTCTAGAACTTGCGTTAGGACCATTCCAAGGCCACAAGTGAGACTACATTCGTATAGTTAGATTTACTACATGATAAGAGGCATTAGGATTAACCCATTGTTTTACACCTGTGTTTTTGTTATAATTACTTTGGCTACATTGGTCAAGTAATTCTCCCACACCCTTTGCGTTGTACTCATTTTTAGTACACGATACCCCTAGTACACCCCTCAGAGCCTATCTTTTCGTTTCGACCTTTAAGCATTTTACTTAAAGGAAGAATTTGTTACACCCCACTTAAATGTACACCCAAATCGCCTTAGCCTACCTTGTATGCACTCATTTTTAGTGCATTATTGTTACAACATTTGTTTAAACCCAAGTTAATTATCTAGTTGATTACATGGTTGCTAAGTCGAGTCATATCCTTGTACATATTGTTTTGGGACGATTGGGACTCATGGGTAAAGTACTAGTGTAATGGAGTAATGGGGAAGAACAACATTATTACCCCCATATGTGCTAAATGTTTTAAAAGTACTCCAAGTTTTTCAATTATCTTAATTCGAGTCGTTAGATTAGTATTTGTAAAGTTATGTAAAAGTTCAAGTGTAAGGGGAATGCAATGCCCCTATGATGTATTATTTTGGATGGTAGGGCAAAAGTGTATGCAAAAAAAAAAAAAAAAAAAAAAAAAAAAAAAAAATCGAAAAATCAAGAAAAATACAAAAAAATGAGAAAAAGAAAAATAGAAAAAACATACGGACTACCATCCCGTTTCATTTTACGTTTGTTTTATGTTTGTTTTTGTTTTTGTTATTTCGTTTCTAGCTTAAGATCGAGTCTAGTCTTGGCTTAGCAACATTGTATAGTACATGTAATTGATCAAGATCTTTAACTCGCCACCAGTAAAATATCCCTTATCCAACAAAACCGTGTTTTCCTTTTCCCTACACCTAACGTTATAACCCATTTAAAAGCCCTCTTTGATAGTTTATCTTAGGTGCTTACGCCTAGTGGAGGAGGTTTTCGATCCTTTCCCAAGCCTATGGTAATCTATTTGCTATGATAGGTAGTGAGAGATATTATCCGTTTTTATTTATGAGATTTATTTTGATGACACTTGAGAGATGTGAGTATCTAAACACTACTTGTGAGGTGCTAGTATGTAATTTCCGTGCTTATTATGATTGAAGTGGAATGATTATTTGTTGTAATTACTTTTATGTTTGCATTAAATGACCCCTAACTTGTATTTTGATTAGAATAAAAGCGCATTTGCTTGAGGACAAGCAAATCTCAAGTGTAAGGGTATTTGATGAAGCGAAAAGTGTACAGCTTTTAAGGGGTCATTTAAGCCCTAAATCGTATTTATTTGATCAAATATTGCCCTAAATCGTTCCTTTTGTCATTTTAGGTACTTTTGAGGAGAAATCTGGAAAAGGAGGCATTTTGGACGTTTTTGGAGCATAAAAGTGAAGAAAACGACAAAGTCTCAAGAATCGGCTAAAAGTTACCTTTGACGGCGTCACAATTTACTCTAGACGGCGTCACAATTTACTCTATTTGGCATAATATTTTGGTTGATTTACATCATTATTTGGCATAATATTTTGGTTGATTTACATCATTATTTGGCATAAATTTTCAATTAATGGATGTTATATTTATGCTTATGGGTGATCACTATTTGGCATAATATTTTGGTTGATTTACATCATTATACATATGGTTGGTTAAAGTATCTTTGTTTGACCTTTGTGATTGGTTTGAACAATTTTACTTAGTTGACTTTTTAGAGTCAAATGGTTTGAACTACATGCTTGGTTGATCCTTTACATATGCCTTATGCTACTTGGTTGGATTGATTTATATACAACTAACCATTGGTTTGTAGCATTTTTCATCCTTGAAATATATACGTTGGTAGCGTAGCAACGGGGAGTATTGATCGAGGGGGAGAATATCATATACTAATCATTGTTTTTGTAGGTTCATTCATAATCCTTGAATCATATACGTTGGTACCCTAGCAACGGGGAGTATCGATCAAGGGAGAGCATATCATACACTAACTTTTGTTTTGTAGGATCATTTCATGCATCATAACCTTGGCACTCCAATTAGAGGGAGTATTATCCAAGGGGGAGCTTTAAGTTCTCAAAATCATTGAATCATTATTGGTACTCCAAATTAGGGGGAGTAATCACCAAGATTTGGTCACCACATTCCGCTATGCATTTCTTCTCTTTGTTTCGACAAAAATGGGGAGATAGGATTAAGCTCATACATCACTGTTAACATCACAGTACATGTTTTTATGCTTAAAATAGTTTTCACAACTTGCATAAAACCAACTTAATCTATATTTTTAAAAGACTTTTGATGAAGCGAAAAGTGTACCGCTTTTAAGGGGTCATTTAAGCCCTAAATCGTATTTATTTGATCAAATATTGCCATAAATCGTTCCCTTTGTCATTTTAGGTACTTTTGAGGAGAAATCTGGAAAAGGAGGCATTTTGGACGTTTTTGGAGCATAAAAGTGAAGAAAACGACAAAGTCTCAAGAATCGGCTAAAAGTTACCTTTGACGGCGTCACAATTTACTCTAGACGGCGTCATGCCTTGGCAAGAAAAAGTGGACGTGAAATTTACTCATGATAAGCCAGTGAAAATAGCATGTAAATTCTGACGGCGTCACGCTTTAACTTGATCAAGGGCGTCACGGCTTAAATCAAAAGGGGACGGCGTCACGTTCAAGGTTCGACGGCGTCAAGCCTTGATAAGCCAGAATGGATTTTTGAAGAGCTAAAGAGGGACGGCGTCAAGAAGGTCATCCGGGAACCCTAGAAGCGGCGAGGTGACGGCGTCACAATCCATAAGGTGACGCCGTCAGATCCAAAAGTCTATATATAGTTTTCTAATTTTTTGTCATTAAAGAGAGCTTAGTGTGTGGAATTTTGGGAGAAAACCCTAGGACGAATTTAGCTTCTTTTTCAAGGCTTTTTGCCTTGAGATCTTCCATGTTACATTGAAAGATAAGTTATCAATTAATCATTCAATATGTCTATGTGTTGTTTGATTCTATCTTATTCTTGTCTTTTGTTTAACATGTTAGGCTAATTTTATCTTGTGTTTGCTTAGATCTAATGAAACCTAGCTATTGATTATTGGTTATTAGTGTGTTGTTAGTTGTATTGGATGATTGTTTATCTATGTTAGGCTTAAGAAAACTGGCTAACTTCCTATTCGGTAACTTGCTTGAACGTCTTAAGAAACATGAACCAAATGCGTACTAAAGGTTTTTATGGTTGTATTTAATGCACAAGCGAATTCTAGTGATCCCATGTTAGGAGCTTCCTAGCCGGCTCGACATAGGAGTGAAGTAGGAGCTTGTAGAGTTGGGGAAGTAAGTACGCCACCCCACGAATGGTATTAAGGAATACACCCGTCATCCACGCGACTAATACACACTAATTAACCGGTGAAAGATAGTTAGGGAGTAAGGAAATCTAAGTAAACACATTTCTCTACACATAAGTTTCTCACCACATTTTCATTTTTTTTGTTATTTACTTTATTTTCATTTGTAGTTATTTGGGTTAGTTGACTAGCAACTAATTCCGCCCACTCCTTCAAAACCGAGATTTTACTTGCTTTCATAAAAATATAAAAACATAAAAAAAAAAGAATCTTCCTCAACCCTTAGACCTATTAGAGTAGTCTTTCATACCTAACGAACACTATTCCCTGTGGAGAACGATCAATCCCCCGTACTTACCACTACACTATACTACATCGGTCAGGTACACTGCCTGGTGGGGTTGTAAGCCTCTTGAGATCCCTCGAGAGGTAAAACCTGTTGTAAGGTTACAAAACCGTTATTTATATTTTACGATCTTTGCTTTATTTTGTTAATGACAATTATAAGATTTATCTTTAGCAAAGCATAAATATAAGTTAAAGTCTTTTAGGTTTATAGTAACAAACTTTTAAAACACATTTGCATTTCACATGATCACTAGGAATGATACATTGCATACATATTTACATTTACATGTTTATTTTTATTTCTTAAAATAGAAATTTATACATGACATCATGGCATACCTCATTTTGATATCTTTAGGATATCTTGAGGATTTAGGTAACATCTTGTAGAGATCTTGAAGCAAAGGAGTTGACTTTGGTAGATTGTGCAAGATATGGCAAGATATGGAAAGATTTGCAAAAGAGCAAGCTGGCATGTCTTGGCGGAACCAAACAGCCATATGGGCGGAATCCATAATTTGGGTCCGCTAAATCCGTGGCTTGTCTGCTCAGTTTTGCCTATAAATAGCAAGCTGATCATTCAAGCACACTTATCACTCATATAGCTTAAATTACATATTCATTCATTTGTACATTACTAACCCATTTCATTCATTCATTTCATTCTTAGTGATCTCTCTTTTGTAGCAAAGAATATCAAGCATACAATCTTCAACACACTGTTGCAAGTCTTGATAGTTAGATACTGTGTGATTTAGTAGTGTTCTCACATCATTGTTTATACCATTCATTCAGTAGAGTCTGGTTAGTGTTTTAGTCCTCAAAACACATAGAGTGTCGGAAGTGGTTGTACCCTTGTTAAAGAACCAACGGGAGTGGTTGTACCCTTGTTAAATAACCAACGGGAGTGGCTGTACCCTTGTAAATAACCCGGTGTTTAGCTTAGTACCGGATAAAGAGTAAGCGACGTGCAAAGGTTTTCTCCGCCTAGAAGGGTAGAGGCTCGACGAGTGGAGTAGGGCAAGGAAGAGAGTCCTTGTAGCCGAACCACTATAAACATCCGTATTGTGTGGTTTGATCGTTCCTTTCCTTACTTGCTTTATATATATTTCTTGATTGTTTGCTTTACTTTGAAATCACGTCAGTATACAAAGCGAATAAATTTTAAAAACGGTAAAAACTATTCAACCCCCCTTTAGTTTTTCATATGATCCTTTTTCAAAAGGGATCCGTCCTCTATACAGAGGGATTCGTCCTCACTGTTGGTCAGTGGGCATTTTTCCATGTCATAGACATCCTATTTCTATCAAACCCTGGTTTTCCCTACTATAATCCTATTATCATTTGCAAAAACCCCAAGGTCAATACTTAATGTAGTGAAAGATATGAATCAAAATATGCAAAATGTGCAAACGAGCACAAATCAACTTGATTACGTAATCAACCGTTATCACCCTACACAAACTCAAATATGTTAGTTTTAAATCTTGCACACGATAAAAGTAGAAATATCATCCTTCAAATACGAATGAAACATGTTCACATATTATTATGGTAATAACCTCAAAAGGTAGACTTTAATCATATATACAAACGAAACAAGTTCACAAATAGACACTCATAAGAAGAAAATATCTTATATTAAGCATAGAAGAGGACAAATGTCGCAACTAGCTTAAAATACCATAATACATGCTCGAAAAGGTGTTGGAAAATCCTACGCGTTAAGCTAGTGTTGAAAGAGATGGTTTAGATTAGTAAATCATTTGCACTAACAATGATGTGCAAGGTATGTGTCAAGAGAGAAAAGGATGAGCATGACATCCTATGATGGTGTTCTAGAGTTGTGATGTTCTAGTTTTAGGAAAGTCCTAGACTCTATTTAAATTAGTTTCTAAGATCCACAAGGCAGAGTTGTTGGTCGTGGAGATGAAGGAGTTGTCAAACACATGATGTGTTCTTTTGATGAAGTATTGGTGCAAACTAAGTGTTGGGCTAAAAGGGTTGAAACAAGTGTGGTTTTGTGAGTCGGTTTTAGCCAAAAGATGTTAACTTATGTGTTGGTATTTGGAGAGTAGGAAGCACACGTATATGTGTTTTTAAAAGAAAATTATGTGAATGAATTTCCCTCATCGATAATTGGTGGACATCCGACATAATGAGTTTAACAATAAATAAAAAATAAAGAAAACAAGAAAGTGAATTGTTTAGAAGGTTGTTTAGGTTAACGGAAGGAATGAACTACGTAAAGTCATTACGGATGTTGGTTAGCATAAAATGAACTTCTTCCTTGAAGTCAAGTAGCTATTCTCAATCAAAGTGAGATAATGGCATGATGAGGTATGTGTTTTCCTTATAGGAGATAGAAGAGATAGTGGAGATGAAGTATGTTACCATTAAAAAAAAGGTGGTAGAAGTGATTTGCTAAAAGTGTAAAAAAAGTGGAGTGGGCATTTAGGCATGTAAACATACTTAGCGATGAACTAACAATAATCTATGTGATTAATGTGTAGGAAAAAATGACTTCTACATGTTGATCATACCAAAAACTTTGCCATAATTTAAGTGCACAAGTAGCAAGTAAATAGTGTAACAATGTTACATAAGGAGCAAGACGAGAAAATCATTATAAAATTTAAGAGCACATATAATTAAGATAAACATGAAGTTATTATAAAGGCAAAACTTTTTCAAGGTCAACACATTTGTCTATTACACAACTAGTTAGCAAGCAATAAGAAAGCATCAAGATAATCATATTATACATGAACATGATAAGACACATAAGTGAGTTGCAAGAGGTCAAGGTTCGCTAACGAAAAACATGCAATCCTAAAGTGAGGCAAAATATTACCAATTTAAACTATCTTTAGACAAATAAGCTTATCCAACGTGATCAAGCTAAAGAATGTTTAACAAACAAACAAAGTGATCAAATGATGAATCTTATTTTAGTAGATTATTTTTCAATTCTAATAACCTATAATTAAGACCGTTTATCAAACTAGGTGTAGTGACGATGTAATGGCTTATATATTATCCTTTATCGACCAAAAGAAATACTTAGCACATGATTTCCTAGACATTGTGATTTCCTAAGTGAAGACTGGAAGAAGTATGAGATGATAATTTCAATACGTGTAAATGATTTTTACGAAGTGTTTGAGACACTCTACTAACTTGTTTTTACGACTTATAATTGATAAGAATGAAAAAGAGAATTGTGCTTGTTTGATAAAGTGAAAATTGATATCGAAAATTTTTGTGATCCGTGGATCACTCCCGATCCTAGAACAAGTAAAGTTACATATGGTGTGCATTTGCTCCTATGAGGTTTTTAGATTATGACAATTTACCAATTGTATTGCAAGGTAAATATTTGGGAATCTTGGATGAGCATTCCAAATTATCAAGAAATTGAATATTTTAAAAAATAAAAATTAAAAAAAAAAAAACAAAAAGAAAACGCACTTATTGCTATAATTGTAGAAGAGGTGTTCGTTTGGTGTTGAGAGTTTTCAAAGAAGCCCAACTGTTTGACAGATCGACAGATCCCTTGCCAATGAAGGTCGGATCCCTTTTCAGAGAGATCCGTTGGATCCATGGCACCTGATGGCGAGAAGTGGCAAAATCTTACCATTTGTTTTGACAAAATTTTCGGGAAGGGTCCACGTTATCCAATGCTCATTGGTTGAGTTTGAATTATTTTAGATTAGAGGAAGTTGAAATGTTTTGGTCCCGAGAGGTGTAAAATCTCACGAGGATCAAAGGAACTACATATACTTTATGTAATAACACGAGTCTTTTGCTAGCCAAAGGTTGATGTTTTGGATCGAATGAGCGAGTGCAACATATGTTGCTGGAAGACTAGAGTTTGTATTTTTGGATACGACTAATTATATTTGTGTTGCAAAATAATTTACTTGAGTATTTAGGATGAAACATTCAAGTTGTCAATCCTACTATGAATGCAATCATGTACAAGTAGATTTTATAACACATCATCAGCACAAGTGTGAGTTATGATCTGATGTACATACTTATCGTGATGACACATTATTTTCATGTTAGCCGAGTGAGGGAAAACACGTGGATACAAGACAATATCTACGGTCATAAGTTAGACTTATGATTTGATATTGTACGCTATCTTTGCAAATAATGAGTCCGGATTTTTGTTTATACATGACATACGGAAATTTGAATGGATAATAAAATCAACCATAATTTGAACAATGAGTTGATACATACCCGGAATTTTTCTAGACCCTTATGTACAAACTTTTAAAAGAAAACAAGTGAGGATTAACGGAATGAGTTCCGATGAGATTAATCCTAGTGTTGAGTGTTTCCGATAATGGGAAGACGAGATGATCAACGACCTTAGTATAATCATCTACTTCTATATTTGTTAATAAATGCAATAAGTTTAGTTTTTGACATTTCACATGTATGAAAAATACCCTTACAAAATTTATATGCATCAAACACCTTTTTCGAAAACACTATATGTTTAGATAAATATTTTAAGATAATACCAAAAGTGGTGACACATTTTAACACTATTAGAAAGAGAGACTGTAAAACAATATTTTTCAATGTTCTTGACTAGCTTACTTAGTTCTCATTCCTAATTGAGTTATAAATTTTATAACATTTGCAAGGTGTTGACATAACAAATGAAAAGAAGGAGATCTAAGTCTAAGAAACAATTTCCTAACTTAGTGCACAAAATTTAGCAAAAGTCCTATTGTACATAAACATGAAATCGACTAACAAGTGAATGAATAATATGGTAAGGTTGACACTTATGTATCACAAATAAATAAGCATAACCACAAGTTGCAATAAGCAAACAAAAGATATGAAAACTATAAAAACGAGTAGTCATTTAGCATAGCATACGAAAATACTCTTCCTCGCTTTGCGTTAAATATGACAATGTATACCAAGCTTGATTAGTTTTATATTTATGAATATGACTAAATTATCTAGTTTCAAAAGAAAATATATCAATGTTCAAAAGATACCAACTTAAATTTCCCGACTCGCAAGTTTGAGTTTCTACGTTAAAAAAAAAAAAAAAAAAACTTAATATTTTGGACACTCTGTAGTATTTTGCTAATTTGACTTATAGACATGGAATTGGAATCTGTTACTAATTTAATTAGAAAGTAGACTCAATTACCTTTAAAATAATAGGTGGCATGACTCCTGCGGACTTACCGTTAATTAGCTACGAATTTTTTAAGTTGACCTAAATATGTCCACTATACAGACGGATCCCACGGATCCCTTTCCAAGGGATCCGTCCTTTGTTAACAAAGGGATCCGTGCTACCTATTACAGAATGTTTTTTAAAGCTAAAAACTTGAATTTTATGTAACGGAAATGTGTACGACTTACTAGACTTGATAACGAACACATAACTCATATATTCGACATCATTTCTACTTATATGACTTGCCTAAACATTCACGGGAATGCTTTTTCAACAAAACTAGGACTAGATCCAAACACTCCTTTAAAAACCGTATTTTTTAGGTAATTTGTTCTAAGTACACAATTTGACACATACAAAGTCTTCTAACAAACCTTTCTTTTTATTTTTCAAGGAAATCTTCAAGCTAGTATAACAAAGTATATTTAACAACTAAGCTTTGAAGCATAAGACAACGAAACAGTTTTCAAATTATATCCGCTTCATTGGTAATTTGATACATGGATTGTACTCCATTTTAAAAACCATTTGTTTTGAAAATAAGACACGTAGCTCTAATGCCAATTGTGGAAAACGTTGAGGGGGTGAATACATTTCCGTTTAGAAACTTAAATCTTTTTGTATCAAACAACCGATTAAGTGTGATGTAATATGAAAAGTGACAATAATAATTAATAAGAATATTAGAGAGTATAATATAAAACATGTCACCACAACACAATCATATCACAAAGCCACAAACATAAGTATAAAGCAAATATAAACGTAAAGATATAAGTAAAGTAAAAGAAAGCGCAAACCGAACACGAGGATTTAGAGTTGTTCGGCCATGAAGCTCCTCTTCACCCTACTCCACTCCCCGAGTACCCAACTCGAGAGTTACTTCACTTAGTCAACAACCTCCCTTAATCTGGCGGAGAAATTCGCTTACACTTTTTCCGGTACAAAGCTATATACCGAGTTCTAGCTTGAGGTAGAACAACCTAATGTCGCTTAAACTTTATCCAGTATAAAGCTAAATACCGAGTTCTAGTTCGAGATAGAACCAACCTAAGATCTAACCTATCTCTACTCTACAAAGGTGTATATATTGTGATGATAGAATTATGTATACAATGATGATCCAAGACACAAATGTCTAACGGCTATAAATGCCTAATCTAAATGATCTTCTTAAATAAGAAGTCTTTAATGAATGAAGATGACAAGTGCCCTTGAATCTTCATATGTGGCTGTGCTTTTGTGGATGTGGATGGCAAGATATTTAAACTTGTTTTGGTGGATCATCATGAAAGTATGCTTACAACAAAATGAAAGTTAGAAGCATTATGATCAAGGGTTAGTGATGTAGCCAAATGCTTGGTGTTAATTGGTGACTACATATATGAAAATAGTGTAGAGAAAATGTGTGTGAAATGGATGATTGAAATGTCTTCCAAGTACTTGCTATTTATAGCCAAAAATGTGTGTGGTGTCACCAATGAAAGACTTGATGTGACAAGACACAAAAGTCAGCTATAAAGTCTTCATAGATATGGAAAGATTTGATGTAACATTTCATTAAAGTCAACTCTTGGTTGATGTCATGCATGAGGTAAAAATATATTTTTGATTTTCTTTAAATAGAAAGTAAACTTGTATATGTCAAAAAATGTAAGTAACCTTTTATAAAATAAAATGTCTAGTTGAGAGCTTGTCAAAATAAAATGTATTTTGTCAAGTGTGCAAGTAAACTTTATACTTGA
Source organism: Artemisia tridentata subsp. tridentata (assembly GCA_021014915.2). Taxonomy (NCBI): domain Eukaryota; kingdom Viridiplantae; phylum Streptophyta; class Magnoliopsida; order Asterales; family Asteraceae; genus Artemisia; species Artemisia tridentata. Next base: position 183,424,532 of record CP139504.1, on the reverse strand, counting down.
AAAATAAAAAGTCTAGTTATATACTTACAAAGACAAAATGTATTTAGCAAGTGTGTAAGTAAGCTTTTGTACTTGCAAAATAATAAGTCTATTTGTATACTTGTAAAAATAAAATGTATTTTAGCAAGTGTGCAAGTAAACTTTATTGCTAAAAGAAAAATGAAGCTTGTTTACTTGTTCAAATAAAATATATATTTGGATGTAAACTTTAGTGTAAAAATAAAAGTGTGCATTTGTATAAAAATGCTTGTAAATTTAAAATAAGGTTCGAAAGGGAATAATTAACTTTTTAAATACTCAATGACTCGAAAAAGTATTTTAAACATTCTCAATGGTGTTGATCCCAGTTATGTACTTGATCGAATTCCCTTAGCTTGTAAAGGTTAAGTTATCTTAGATAAATCTAAAAAAACTATGTAGAAACTGTCCTGAGTTTATCAAATACTATGCGGAATCTAGTATTCAATATTAAGAAGAACTTTGTAATGTAACACGAGAACACAATTTAACAAACAAAACAGCTTCAATATTATTGATGAATAATATGAATACTCTTCTAGTATTAGGTTTTACAACCTTGAAGATAATCGGCTTTAAAAGAATTATGTATCTATCTCAATGCCCTAGGACCTCTTTTTATAGACTAAGGAGTCCTAGTCGGCTTACAATAACTTTCTATACAAGATAAATCTTTTCTATATTTATCTAACCGACTATACAATGTATATCTCATTAACAGCATTAACTATAACATAATATAGCCTAACAATCTTAACTCTTGCCCTAGCAGCATTAATCCTTCAGCAGTAGTAAGTTTGTACTAGCAGTACTAACTTTTGTTCCAGCAGCACTAACTACTTAGTGTATTTTCCCTTGATCTTCTCAGCAGTTATAATGTACACTAGCAGTCTTAACTTCCACAAGCAGTCTTATCTTTCTCACCAGCAGCATTAAACACTTAGAGCATTTTCCTTCAAATCCAAGAGCAGTCTTATCCTTATAGCAGCAGTATTATCCATATGAGCAGCAGCAACTCAAGAAGCTTTAATTCCCAACAATCCTCCCCTAAACTTGATATTTTCTCCTAAAATCATCAAGTTTCATTCAAAGCTTTAAACATCACCAGGAGGATGCTTCCAAACACTTCATTTTTGATTCTTCAGTTGTATTATAAACTAAATAAGATCCAAACACATCTGTGTACCATATTCAACTGAAACCTTTTCATTCAACATCATTGTCAGTATAGCTTTTGATAAGGGATATTTCTTCTCAACCAACATCCAAATCTGAAGTCCCTTCACTTCTACACAATGAACTCTACATGTATCATACAACCTCGAAAATAAGACTTCATTTCCCTGCTGATCTTGCCATACTCTGTCTTCTGGATGTGGTTCAAACATAACTTTCAGATCTCCATATAACACTCTATCCATAATGTCAGCTGGCCTTGTAGATCCATACTTAGCCTTAACCAACTTCCATAGAGTCTCTAGATCCTCCCTATCAAAGCTTTTGAGCATCTGACCAAAAGTGATAAACTTCTTAGACTTTCCACCAGCTCTTACTATCTCTCACCAAGCTTTCTTTCCCTGATAGCCAACTTTCCAATCAATAATGTTGTACTTGGTAGCCAAAGGTTTAGCCTCTATAGGTATCTCTGCATCATCTGATTTGATTACCATATATAATTGTAGCTCAGCTTTACCTTTGTCATCACTTTCCTTCTACTCTTGCTCCTTTTGCTCATCAAGTTTTTGCTTTTTAGTGCTTTCTTGTTCTAACTCTTCTCCTGCTCTCTTTGAACTCCCCACCACCTCTTCTGTTTCCATAGGCACAAATGTGTTTACTCTATTGGAAACCTTATCAAATAATTCCTGAATCTTCTTAAAACTCATGTTTTTGAATTGACTTGGCTTCCAATGATCCATATTCCTGAGATAAGTACACATTAACTTCTTTTTCTGAGCTTTGGTTGGTGGTTTGTTCCTCTTTTCTTCTGCCCTCTTGGCTGCAAAGAATTTTCTTTTCTTCTCAAAGAATTCTGTAAGTAAATTTGCCTTCTCAGCCTCAGACAATCCTTCTCTTTCTTCCTGTTGCAATCTTTGAGCCAATTCCCAATCAGCATCACACTTGGCTTGTAAGTCTACCCAATCATTATTAAGTGCAATGTTCTTGGCTTCTTTCTCAGGTGCAACTCTTGCCTTTTCAGCTACCAATCTGTTCTCTTCTTCATACTCTGCTTGCAAAGCTCTTGCAACTTCTTCATCTTGTTGCATTTGAGCTTTCTTGGATAAGGGTTTTACCACATGTTCTTCAATCAAAATAGCCTTTCATTTACCCTGTGGTACTTGTTGGACAGTTGTTGTTGTTGTTGTAGTAGATGGCTCCTTGATAACAACCCCTTTAGTTGGTGGTTTTGTGCTTTTCAAAGAAGAAAGGGCTTGAGCCAAAGTAGTGAGATCATCTTCAACAGTTGCTTCAGTAGCACTAACAGTTGTTTCTTTAGCAGCAGCACTAACTGGTACACTAGCAGTAGAAACTTCAGTACCAGCAGCATTAACTGGTACACTAGCAGTAGTCAGCAGTTTCAACCATTAGCTTAGCAACTTCAACCACTTTATCAACATTAATCCCAACAGTTTTAACTGACTCCACTTGCTCTTCCACAACAACTTCAGCATTATTAGCCTCTGTACCTTCAACAACAAAATCAACCGCTTCATCCATAACCATCTGCTCATCCATCACTTGATCCTCCCCTGTTTGGGAGCATCCTCCCCCAAACTTTCATCTTCACTTGAGGACTCTACCCTGGCAGTTGTACTCACTTTGAATAATCTTTTAAGTTTGTGAGTTCTTGACCTTTTACCAGATTCCAGCACCTTCACCCTCTTCTTCAAATGAGTAATTTCCTTCTGTTGTGAAGAGGTAAGTTTCTTGAGGCCAAGAACTTTCTTCTGCAGAGTGGTACAGGTTTCCATCAATTCCTTTATTAGTTGCATACTACCCTCATCACTTCGGATTGTGTTACCTATCCCGAGAGATGAATAATTGGGTATGTTAGACTCAGTCTCAAACCTAGTTTGAGCATCTGAGCCCCCTTGGTTTCTTGGCGCCTGGGGATTCCATCACCTGAATCAGTTCCTTGGGAACTTGATCCATTAGATGTTGCCTTGGATTAGGTCTTATTGTTGTTACCACTGTCCTGCTCTGCATCTAAGCTAGTAGCAGTAGTGGCAACCCTTTCCAAACTGTCTTCCCTCTCCTTAGAGACAACCTCATCTGCAACCATACCAGCACTAGACTGACGAATCTCAGTGCCCTTTTTCTTTGGGATCCTATGGGTATAGGTCTTTTGTGGTTGAGATGATGATGGTAAAAGTGTGGGTGTGTGATGGGTTTCAATTGGAGTTATTGAACCTTCACCCTGATTTTGATGTTGTACCAACATTGTTTGAAACAATGGTGTTACATTCCCTGAAAAGTCTTTTCCCACCCTCCTTATATTCGCAAAAATCTTTTTAGTATGAGAGGGTGCATGATAAATTCTTTTATGAATAACTTTCTCAGAAAATTGTTTGTTCAGGAAAACTTGTAAAAACCTTGGATACATATAAAATTTGTTTGCTGATTTATCCAAGTTCTTAACCATACCATCAAAAATCAGCTTTGAAAAATTAAACTTTTGGTTTGTAGCCAAGTAGATTATAGCAGAAATTATATTACTGCTAAACTCATTCCATGAATTTGTTTTAGGACTAATACCTTGTAAGATGGTATGAATTAAGAATTTCCACTGTGGGGAGAAGGATCCTTTGAAAAAATTTAGAGAATCATTTTTCCTTACATACCCCATCAGTTCAAGTTTTTCAAACATTGTAGAATTTGAGAGACACTCAATACTGTTTTAATCATCTGCTAGTCGAAGAGATCTTCTAACAGACATTTCAGTAATGAGCATATCTTGGCCATCTACAACAGCCTGAATTTGTACTTCCTCATTGACTGTTTTGACCTTAGCAGTAGACCAGAACTTTTCAATGCGGGAAATATATATAGTAGGGTTTACTGTTAATACATACCTTATAGGGTTTGCATTTAAGAAATCAATTATCTCAATAAAACCTTCACATTCTTTTGGTTTTTGTAAGAAGGCAATCATGTTATGAGTGTCGGCAAAAGAAAGGTTCGACATTGTTGTGATGTTGGGTTTTTGCAAATTGATGATAAAAAGAGAGTTAGGGTTTGTCTTTGAGAGAATTATGTGCACGTGAAATCGATTAAGTGAATAAATTGAAGATTTAAACCCTTAATCGAAGAAGTTACAAAACAGTCCCTTGAAAAAAGCAGCAGTTGTAACCTCAGCAGCACTAAGTATGCCTAACAACATTAACTTATGCCAAGCAGTAGAAACTGTGAGACACTAGCAGTAACTCCAATTTAACACCTTTCCTTACTTTTCCTGCAAAATGTTAGTCCAAAAACCACAAAAACACAAGCAATAACCATATTCTCAATAATCACAACTTTTTAAACTTAACAGTGTAAAGTATAACAAGCAGCATCAACATAGCAGTCTTAAGTATAACTAGCAGTACTAACTATACTTTATAGCAGAAACTCATTTTGACTTAAATAATAGTACTAACTCTAAAAAAACATAAAAAGATCAAAAACTTTAAAGATTTAGCATTCCAATACTGGCAATCAAGAATTGAAATCTACTTACATCAAAAACTTTTGTAAGCAAATCTGCAACATTCTTGTCAGTATGGATTTTAACCATTTGAATTAGTATCTTTTCATTGCAATCTCTTATAAAATGATGTCTGATCTCTATATTCTTTGTTTTTTAATGAAAAACAGGATTTTTAATGATGCACATAGTACTATTATTGGCAATAAAGATTTTGGTATGCATAAAATTGTACCCATAATCAAGCAATTGATTCCGAATCAAAAGCACTTGTCCACAGTAACTTGAAGCAGCCAAATATTTAGCTTCAGTTGTGGAATTTGCAACCACAGTCTGTTTCTTGCACTGCCATTAGATCAATCTACATCCAAGAAATTGACAACCTCCTGTTGTAGACTTCTTATCCAAGCTTGCTCCAGCATAATCACTATCTGTGTATGCTTCCAAATCAAAAGGAGAATCCTTTGGATACCAAAGGCCTAATTTAGGTTGACCTTTTAAGTACCTAAAAATCCTTTTCACAGCATGAAGGTGTGAAACATTTGGAGTGACTTGGTATCTTGCACATGCACACACTGAAAACATAATATCTAGTCTTAAAGATGTGAGGTACATTAATAAACCAATCATCGATCTATACAAATGAACATCCACTTCTTCACCATCTTCATCCTTGAGCAAAGGCTTTCCAGTCTCCATTGGTGTGCTTGCAGTCTTTACATCAGTATACCCAAACTTCTTTAAAATCTCAGCAACATACTTATCTTGACTGATAAATATGCCCTCCTTCTTCTGCTTTACTTGTAATTTCAGAAAGAATGTAAGTTCTCCCATAGAACTCATCTGAAACTTCTCATGCATTAACTTCTCAAATTCAATGCACATCTCCTTCTTTGTAGAACCAAAGATGATATCATCCACATACACTTGAACCAGCAAAATATCATCTTTGTACCTTCTAATGAACAAAGTCTTGTCAATCTTTCCTCTGTGAAACCCATTGTCCAACAGATATGTTGACAAGGTTTCATACCATGCTCTAGGAGCTTGATGTAACCCATATAGTGCTTTTTCAACCTTGTAAACTCTATCAGGAAAATCTGGATCTTCAAACCCTGGTGGTTGACACACATACACCTCTTCTTCAATTTTCCCATAGAGAAAAGCACTCTTGACAATTATCTGATACACCACAAAGTCTTTAAATAAAACATAAGCTAAGAACAGCCTAATTGCTTCAATTCTTGCAACTGGGGCAAAGACTTCAACATAGTCAATCCCTTCTTCTTGTGTGTACCCTTGAGCTGCTAATCTTGCTTTGTTTCTTACCACAATTCCTCTTTCATCTTTCTTGTTCCTGAAAACCCATTTTGTACCAATAGCCCTCTTACCATTAGGTAACTCCACCAAAGTCCAAACCTCTTGTAACTTGAACTGTAGAAGCTCTTCCTGCATAGCTTCTATCCAGCTTGGATCATTCAATGCTTGAATCACCTTTTTTGGGTTCTACTTGTGATAAGAAACAAGCAAACAAATAATTTTGAAGATCTTTATGACTGTTTCTTTGTTTAATAGTTCTGACAAATAGTCCTTGTTCATTCAAATCCTTGGTCATCTTCCTTGTTTGTACAACTGAATGCACATCTCCAATCACTTGAGTAAGAGGATGTGTTTTGTGAATCCTTGTAGTTGGAATTGGACTGACTGGAATTGTAGGATCTAAGTTGTTAATGTCAGCCTCTTTACCATCAGCATCATCATCAGTATCCACCCATACTTCTTCTAAAGGAGGCATGTCTGGATCCCATGAAAATTCATTTCTTTTATTCCCATCAACAACATTATCATCTAAACTAGCAGTTTTAACATTGTTAGTACTATTTTCCTTACTAACAGTATTAACATCATTAATGTTGTCTTCCTTATCATCCTTCTCTTGATCATTACATTCAGTGTCTTTCCTTGGTTCATCATCAACCTTCCTTTCATCATCACTTGAATCATCATTATCACTTGAAGGTTTGACATCATCCTCTTCAAAACTCTTTGGATCTTGGGTTGAGAATGGTGGATCAGCAGTCCACAATGGTAGCAAGATATACTTCTTTACAGGTCCTGTCTCCTTACTAGCTTGACCTGCATCAGTATTAGCTTTTGTACCTGCAAAACCATTAGACTCTGTACCTGCAACAATTGGCTCATAATTTATTGTCTTTGTTAGTGCATTGATGCGTATTTTTCATCCTGCTTTAAATTTATAAACTAAGACATAAAAGGATTAACATATACTAACGGGCAGAGAACCCGATCGAGTGTAGTAAAGCCTAGGTAAATCCGAGTGTCGTCCCTAAGAGCTGTTGTTCTAAAGAACTAAGGTATTTGAATTAAAAGGGTTGATTAAAAGAAGATTTATAGTAATTAACAAAAACCTAGTTTAACAGAATCAAAATACAGGGATAGAAATTAGGAAGATAAAGCTAATCAAGACTTTAGTTGCATGTAATTCTAATTTCTTCCGTTCTATATAGTGGGTAAATATTACTAGAATCTTATGGTCAATTCATCTAGCCTATGTCAAATAGAATCCTACTCCGATATCAAATGTATTACCCTTTGGATTGACAGAGGTCGCTGGTAAACTATGTTAAGTCGTTAAGCACCAAATCTAATAGACCTCATTCGTGAGAAATCCAGCCTCTCGGATCTTAGATTTCTCCTAATTTCTTAAGTACCTCCACTTGATAGGTGATCCTATGGTCAATTCGCACACAAAGAATGGTTGTACTATGGCCAATTCCTTCCAATCTTCGTAATCTAGTCGACTAGGGTCCTATGGTCAATTCTCCTAACCTACTAGATACTAACAAGCTTTGAATACTACCGAACTAGTTTGTCTATGAATGGGCAAATAAGATGTCTATATAGAGAAATAAAAGAGAATAAATAACACAACTAAGACTTGAATTAACAGAATGAATTCATCGTATGATTACTAGAAAAACATAAAAGAATCCAAACTCAAATACAATGATGATAGTAGATGAAAACTTCATTCTTCCAACCTCCTAAGCCTTGATTCTTCTTCTGTGGAATGCAAAATTCGTGTGGTATTTATAGGCATAAAAAGCCCCACAAAGTTACGGCGTAACCCTAGGTATTGGTTACGCCGTAACCCTTCTAAAAACGGGTTGCTATTAAAGTTTATCAACACTTACGGTGTAACCTAGTAGTTGGTTACGCCGTAATCTTCATAAGTGTAATATTATGTCGTAACATCCATGTTAGTTACGTCGTAGTCTTCACAATATCGCTCTGTGTAACTTTTACGCCGTAATCTTTTCGTTGGTTACAGCGTAATCTTCATAACGTAGTAAATCATTATAAGTCTTCAATATATTACGGTGTAACACCATAACTTAGTTACGCTGTATTCTTCATGGTAGAAGAGAATGTCATCGCTTGATCCGTATTAAGCCCTAATTTGTCCAAACGTCATTCCATACTTTATTAAAAATCCTGAAATGAAATATGAAGAAATAAGGGTATAACCTATTGTAATTTTAGCATAATTAGTTAACAAAAAGGAGAAATTGACACTTAGAAAATTAGGTTTATTTGATGTCATCAAATATCCCCCCACTTAAACTCTACTTGCCCTCAAGTAGACCTTATTAGAATAATTTTTAAGAAGATGATGAACTCAAATAAGTACATTTTATTACTATCATTTATCCTATTAATTTGACTTGTTTTACTATATTATGTATGAGGATTGATACTTAATCGTTTACTTTTGTAATTCTCAGTTGAAAACAAGCATTTGGTGAAACTTAGCGATTTTGGACTAATTATGGAGCAAAAAGTGCATAAAGTGAAGAGTCTACTGAAAGGGACAAGATCAAGTCAAATCTGCTCCAGATGCGCCGCATCTCACTCATGACATGCGCCGCATCGCTATCAATATTTCACCAGATACGATCCAAGACACAAGAGGACATGCGCCGCATTCAAAGATGAAGATACGCCGCATCTTCTGGCGGTGTACGAATATTCCTGAATATTATAATCTTGGACCCCACGCGAAGTTAAGTACATGCGCCGCATCTACTCCTTAGATGCGCCGCATCTCACCCTCAGACAGAAACTATAAATACCCCAAAGACCAGACGAATTAAGAGTTCCGAAGTTTTAACCGAAGACCAGAAACCAAGGACGAATTCAGTCAAGGCAGCAGCACAAGACACACCCAAATCAAAGATACAAGAGCTGTAAGAAGGTGCTGCATATGTTTAATTCATTAAGTAGTTTTGTTTTATTGTGTTAGTAAACTTTAATTCATCAAGATTGGTGGCTTGTGTAACGTGACAACGGAAAGGTTGCACTCCCTTAAAACTACTTTCTCATTAATTAAAGTTTATATGTTGATGTCATTGGTGACTTTTATTAGTGCATTGATAACCTCTGTGTCTAGCTGAGCGTTGATCGGGTCGCCATGCCTCTGCCCTCGCCTGTTTATTAGATGCCTATGTATTCTATGGTCTGTAGAAAAGTAGGAGAAAGATAAACGGGATAGTCATAAGTAATCATTAAGGGTTTACTCGCCGATAAGATTAGAACCAACGAGAAAGGACTTAATCTCGGTGCGTTGCATCGAACTATACACTTCATATAACACTAGCAATAAAACAAGTGACAAACTACTTATCATAAGGACAGCCCTCTTATTGTCTCGAGTATTTATCTGTGTACGTGTGTGCTACTTGCTGATTCGTGCCTATTGGTTTAGTTTATTATTTAATTGCAACCAAATCGTGCCAGTCGCTCAGGCTGAACCCCCCTTGCGTTAGATTAGGTTGTATAGCTAACTTAATATATTAAAATACTGATTAGAATAACTAGATAATACGTTCCACTCTTAGTGATCGACACTCTACTTACCATTATATTCATACTGACCGGGTACACTGCTCGTTAAGTGTGTGTGTTATTGATAAGTCGGCTAAATATAAATTTAAAACTTGAGTAGGCATTAAAACTGCTAAACCGCAACGACACATCACGCGCATCAAGTTTTTGGCGCCGCTGCCGGGGAGTGAATTGTTATTATCTGTTAATTTGATTAGTATTTTAATTAGGTTTTTAATTTTTTTTATCTAACCGCTAATTTTGTTGTGTATTAGATTAATTTGCATTCATTGTACTATTTTGCATATTTTCTGTTTTTGTGTGTTATTTGTTTGCTTTTATTTGTGTTTATTTTCGTTTGTGTGTTTTTATTTGTTTTTATTTTTCGTAATTTTTGTTTTCTGCTATCGTTGTACTGAGCTAAATCGAACGATACGGCGCATCTGATTTCTCAGATACGGCGTATTGCGTTCAAATTTTTTTTATAAAATACAACGCGTTTAATTAATTCGATACGACGCATCTTTTCCCCAAGATACGGCGTATCTGTTTTTAATAAGAAAATTTTTTCTAAGCGGTAAAGCGATACGACGCATCTTTTCCCCAAGATACGGCGTATTTGTTTTTGATAAAAAAATTTCGAAACGTTAACGCCATACGACGCATCTGCTTTAGCAGATACGGCGTATCTATTATTTTAATTAAAAACAGTTTTCGAATTATTAAACAGATACGGCGTATCAATTTTTATCGATACGGCGCATCCTCTGAATCAAAAATCTTATATTTTGAAACGTAACGAAAATACGGCGCATTAACTTTTGTTAATACGACGATTATAATTTGATAAATATAGTTGATTTTTGATATTTACTTTGATTGGTCCGCTACTCTCGTGTGCAAGTTGTTTATTTTCAGGATAAATGATGACTCGAGCATCACCATGAAGGATTACATTCTGAACCAAACCAAGAGAAGCTAGCTGGAGTGATCAAACGAAACCTCTTCGATTATCCAACCAACCCAAAGGGAAGTTCTCTACATCATAATCTCAATTTTACCTATCCGTATAATACATCTGATTCAAATTGTAATCTTAATTTTGTATGCTTAAAAACGATATTTGTTCCTAACCTCGGAATAAATCCTTATCCACTAAACAATAAGATTACAATTGTTAATAAAACGTTTATACCAATTGCTCTTATTTTGAATTAAATTACATCATATGGTATGACCGTTTAACCCCAATTTGATGTATAAAGAATCGTGTTGCGGAGGCCAAGGTACGTTCCTTATTTAAATTTCGTTTACTAACTTAGCGATACGGCGGATCTAAAATTCCAAAGCGCCGTATCTCTGATTAAACTAGGACTCATTGACTAGTCAACGAAACTAAATAGATACGGCGCATCCCACTTTTCAATACGGCGCATCCTTTTTGCCTATAAATACGACGGGAATGCGCCGGATCTAAAATCTTTACCGCATAAAAAACACACAGTTAAGAACTTCACACACTAAAAGTTATACTCTAATTCCGATCATCCTTCTTAAATCCACCTTTAATCCGATCTAGAATCTTTCTCCTAATCATCAAATTAAGGTAATCATTCCATTTCGATTTAATCTTGGTTAATACGAAAATTAGGGTTTATGTGGTTAATCCGATTTGTGCTTAAATGATATAGATATGATTAGAGTTGGTAATAGATGATATTCCCCGTACTTAACTTGCGTTAATAATCGAACTTCTAGGGTAGTTTGATTTGAACGAAAATTTGAGAAAATGAATTCGGTTTTGAATATTTAGCGGGAAGTTGGATTATTAGAATGTAAGGAGCCTTTAGAACTGATTTACGGAGTATATTATAGTGTGATGTTTAGTGGTAGTTTACGTCACGGATACGGATTCTTAAAATGCTTGCCTGATTCCTTTTATTTATACTGATATGCTTTAGATGCGGCGCATCTAGGTTGATTGATGCGGCGTAACGACTATTTCCAAAATTTATAAAATTCTGGATACGCCGTATTGATTAATCTAGATACGACGCATCCCAATATGCCGTATCTCAACTCTTGCTCCGCATCTCTTATATTTCATGCAGATACGCCGCATTGATTAAATCAGATGCGCCGTATCTACCTATCTTGCAGATTGTTTACTTACTTTAAAAATTTGTTTCAGATGGCACTACCAGAAGCAGCACAGAGACACCAGTGGTTACGATTCGAGGATATGGGTCTAACCCCTGGCACTTTGGAGGATTATTTACGGAGACTTGAGTCGATTTACTTCAGGAGGATATTCAGGGTACAGGTTTTAGATTTTGCTGACATAGGCTTGGTTGGGCATGGACATGCTGCTGAGAGTTTACAGCATAGGATGGAGATGGTGGTCACTGGAGATGATGAGGAGGAGGTGTTCAGATCTAGTGCTTGGGAGAGACTGTTCAGGATCGATGAGCCTATTATTAAGGAGCTCATGCTGGAGTTCTTTAGCACGATTCATTACAGGGAGACGGATTTGGAGATTGATACAGCTGACACCCTGGTGTTCAGGTTAGGAGGGGTGCATAGGCAGATGCCGATGAGGCAGTTTATTTTGGCCATGGGTTTGCATACGGCTGAGGAGCTTGAGTCGGATGGGTTTGACCGATATTGGGATGATAGTTTACGAGCGGTCCCTGACAGAGGATTATTTAGTGATTATTGGGACAGGATTTCTTCGGGGGGTGATATCACTACTTCCACCCCCTCATACACTCTGATCAGGGAGCCGATGAGGAGGCTGTGTCACAGGCTGATTGCACTTACTATTGCTGGGAGGGGTCAGTCGCCTGAGAAGGTGACTACTCTGGACCTCTTCCTCCTTAGGAGTATGGATGAGGGGTTGTCGGTGAACATCCCCCACTTTTTGGCGCACTACCTCCACCGATCTGCTGCAGGGAGAGATCGGAGGAGCCAGATGACTGGCGGGCATTTTGTTTCGAGGCTGGCCCGCCATTTTGGAGTTATTGGAGCGGAGATCCCAGCGGGGCTGGAGGATGTTGGGAATTTTGGAAGTTCCTACTGATGAAGTTCTTCTGACAGGATTCTGCTGAAGCTATAGATGGTTTCTGCTGATGATATTGTTTCTGCTGAAGACTTATTTCTACGGATATAGTGAATCCGTATCTTTAGTATTTGTTTGTTAGGATATGCATGAGCTATTTTAGGTAGTGATATGTATTGATATTTTTATTTATTTATTGTATTAGGGTTCCTTGTGTATAAAAGGAACATATAGACTTTTATTTATTTAGACTTCCTGTACGCTTCTTGAGAGAAAATAACTCCAGGAAAACATTTTAGAGAAAAACAATAGAGATCCATAGAGGATCATTGTTCTTGTTTTTTTGGAAAAACCTTGTTAAGAAACTTTGATTGTGTTCTTATTATTGTTATTCCGCTGTGCATATAATCATTGTTTCTATAATCCTAGAAGAGTGAGATCTTGGATTCTACAATTGATTGTTGGGAATTTTGGAAGTTCCTACTGATGAAGTTCTTCTGACAGGATTCTGCTGAAGCTATAGATGGTTTCTGCTGATGATATTGTTTCTGCTGAAGACTTATTTCTACGGATATAGTGAATCCGTATCTTTAGTATTTGTTTGTTAGGATATGCATGAGCTATTTTAGGTAGTGATATGTATTGATATTTTTATTTATTATTGTATTAGGGTTCCTTGTGTATAAAAGGAACATATAGACTTTTATTTATTTACGCTTTCTGTACGCTTCTTGAGAGAAAATAACTCCAGGAAAACATTTTAGAGAAAAACAATAGAGATCCATAGAGGATCATTGTTCTTGTTTTTTTGGAAAAACCTTGTTAAGAAACTTTGATTGTTCTTATTATTGTTATTCCGCTGTGCATATAATCATTGTTTCTATAATCCTAGAAGAGTGAGATCTTGGATTCTACAATTGGTATCAGAGCCTCGTGCTCTGGAGATCTAGGGATTCAACAAGGTTTTTATCTAGGAAAGAAGAGAAGAGTCGAAGAAGTCATCTACAAGGTTTTCGTTGTCAATAAAGAGCAGTTTCGTCAAGGTTCTGTTGTCAAAGATGAAGCAGCTGTGAAAAGAAGGAGCAGATCGGATCTTTCTGTGTTTGATTTTTATGTGACGAACAAGGTACGATTTGGTTAAAAGTTTTTTCTTTTGGGTTTCGTATATGCTGCTGTAGCTATTGTATTTATTACTATGGGTCAATTACATTAATGATCACAAGGGTCAACAGCAGTTGATTAATTTATTAAAGGATATTCGTGACTTTCGGCATCAATAAATTCGTGATTGGTTACTATAATTTATGATGATGGGTGAGAGGGTTTGGATTTATTTGGCCACATGGTACTGCTACTTCATATATTAATTGGTCAATGGAGTATTTAATTGGTATTCAATTGGCTATTAATATGGATCTGTTGTGGGACGGTATTTTCAATTCATATCATAAACCTCGTACTGAATGAATATGTTAATTGCAATTAATTGCGCATAAGATGGTTGTCGTGTACTGATTTGGATGAAGGTCAGTGATTTATGGAGTATTAATGAGTAGGGTTGTCATTTAATGCATTTACATATCATGAATATTTTTAATATCCGTGATTATGGGGCTGCGTTGAAACTTTGTTATTGTGGGTCGAATCTTAATTAATGGGTCGGTGGAGAACAGATGTGATTGGTTGTTGTCTACTACATGTGCTGTTGATTATATTAAATTTGTCATAGCTGGTGTTGCATTGTTGTCGACTTTTGCAAAGAGATTGGTTAAAGTTGCTGCTGTGTCGCATATGGATTGATAAATGGGTTTTTAGCGACACTTTTGGTGATTTTAGGGTTTTTAGCGACACTTTTGGGTGTCGTCTGGATACTTGAAAAAAAAAAAAAAAAAAGTATCCTTATCTAGGGATCTACAAGTGTCGACGTGAAGCAGTTTTGATGATGGTCTATTCGATTGGTGTGATTTGTCGAATATGGTTTTGTGGATAATTTAATGGAGATGTGCACATGGTTTCTACTGATTGATTAAAGGTTAGTGCTGGTATTATTTCTGCTGCTGCGCTATATTTTTCCTGCTGATCCAAGAAAGTTCCTACTGATGTGAAATTTTGTTTCTGCTGATGATGATTTCTGGTTTCCGCTGATCATACTCATTCCTACTGATATACTTAAGTGTTGCTACTGTTGATTATTTTGTGGGGCTTTGCACATGGTTCAGTTAAGGTCAGTGGGGATAATGGTTACTTTGATTGGTCGAATGAATTAATGGGACTTTGGATATTATTTGATGATTGGTTAATATACTTGGCCATCCTCTTACACTTTGTGCTAATATGCTTATGTGTTTCTGCTGATCAATATTGCCGATGTCTGGATTCTGCTGATGCGATATTCTGTTTCTGCTGCTCGTTCCTGCTGCTTGTTACTGCTGATAGTTAAAAAAATTGGTTTCTACTGGTTATTATTTTAGTTAATAGGTCCACAGACGCCCTTGGATCTTGGATGATTGGTTACTTTTCTTCATTTGGTTTGGTGTTTACAGGTTGTTTAGTGCATAACATAATAATGTCGTGCGATGGCCGGGACCACACACATTATTATATTTTGATTTGGTCTAAGGAGGATCGATGGGGCGGTTATGTCGTGCGATGGCTGGGACCACACGAATAACTGAGGTGTATTTAACATGCTTGTTCGCACTACATCAGATGAGGATATTTGCCAATGAAGGTGTGTATGGTTCGTTTTGGAGATTCAGTTCGTGGTATAATTCTTGACTGGAACAGTTACACGCGCTTTACAAATATTTCGGGGGGCATATGATACCATACAGTTCATGATATGATTACACAAAATTAGATAATCATAAGCATTGAGTGGTTTCTGGTTGATCCGTCTGCGCTCACTGAGACTATCGGCCATTGCATGTAATCGCCATGCATATATTGACTACAAGAATTATCCAAAGACATTTTATGATGTCTTTTTCGCACTGAATGAAGAGATGATCTATGCTACTGAGTTCATGATTCAAGCAGATGGTTAGTATATTTTTAAGGGGAAGCTTATTGTTCAAAAGTACTTACCATCTACATGCATCACTTGAGGGGAAGCGTTTACGAGTTGCACAAGACCCCTATTAGAAGATTACAAAAAGGGGAAGAATAGTTATGATGTGCAGCTTATTATTGGTGATGACATTGTTTCTTCATGCAGATTGTTTTGTAATATCAAATAGGGGAAGATTGTTGGGAATTATAAGATTTGAAGATTACAAAACCACGAGCAAGAATGAAGAAAGAAGAAACAATAGGGACCTAATATGTAATAGTTAGCTTTATTAGTAAGCTAGGGTTTGTAACCTCCTCTATTATATAAAGAGGGTAGGCGTCTAGGGTTATAGATGATCTCATTCAATAGCTAGTCTCTTCAATGAGAGTCTAGAAACGCATAGAGCGTGTAGTAGATTAGTTGTAGTAGTAGTTTATTTTTATTTCAATAAAGAAAACCTTGGAGTAATGTTAATGTTATTCTTGTTCTTATTCCGCTGTGCACGTTAACATTACTATATCCTAGAAGAGCTTAAACGATCTTTCACAGAGGATGTTGTGACCGGTCTCCCGGTTATTGACAGGGATTATCTGGTTAGGCTTGGGATCTGCCAGATAGCTATGGGAGAGTACGTTTGGGTAGCATTAGGGCCCGCCAGAGCAGCAGGACCAGAGGCGGAGCAGGGAGGCCCTCAGGGACCTCCGGCTGCTGCTCCAGCCCATCAGGAGGAGCCGCAGGCACCAGTACCCCCACCAGTCCCTGTACCCACCATGGGTCAGAGACTTGACGCAGTCGAGGGAGAGTTGAGAGCCCTGAGGAGGGACTCAGAGTGGTTGGTTATGAGTGTGAGCAGACTATTAGAGTAGCAGGGCATTACCCATACCCGCTCAGATGGTACTCACGTTACGGGAGTGACACGTGCATACGAGCGCAGAGTCCGCCCTAGGACTGAGGGAGCCAGCACTTCCGGGACCCATCCAGACGACCTCACTCACCCATGATCTTACTCTCTTGATTTTACTGACATTGTTCCACATATTATTATTATTTTTTGGATTGTACTGATCACTATTCTCGTGTATATATTTAATGTTTCAGTTTATGTTTCTTGTTATATTTGATGAAGACTGGCATTAAGTTCAGCATGAGAGTACGAGAGGACGTGAGAGATCAAACCGTGGAACGAGTCATTTTACAGCAGACTGTTATCAGTCTGTTTGGTAACCACATGCGCCGCATCTAGTAAACAGATGCGACGCATCCTATCCTTTATTTAGTTTTATTTTACAGTCAGACCGCCGAGGATACGGCGCATCTCCATCCTGAGATGCGACGCATCTCCTGCAATGGTCATATCTTATTTTATTTTATTTTTCTGCATTTTTTATTTTCGAATTTAAAACTTTTTATTAGTTTATTTTAATGCGGCGCATCCCTGGTTAAGGATGCGGCGCATCTTTTATTCTGATCCGTATTTATTCCAGGCTCGATACGGCGTATCTTCTTCCATAAGATACGGCGCATCGACTGACCTGATGGTTTTCATTTTTAATTTTTATGTTTTATTTTTTCCTAACTACTAATGTGTTATGCAAGTTTGAACCTTTCTTATCTTAGGTGTGTTTTGAAGCCTTGGTGGTATTATAGATTCCTGCGTTTCCTGTGGATACATCTAATATGAAGCTAAAACGTTCTAATCCACAAGAAATTGATTTTTGCTCTAATACTAATGGAGGATCATACCGAGCAAATCTCAGGGGAGTTTTTCTGTTCTAATTCTTTTATTTTCCAGTTTTTAACCTTTTATACAAACAACGAGGACGTTGTTTAACTTAAGTGGGGGGATTGGAGAATTAGAACACTTAACACTTACTTGTCCTAAACTTTTCAAAATATGCTTAAAATGTGCTTAATATATCAAAACTTAAAATTTTTAGCATGTTTTTGTTTAAAGTCTAAGTTGCATAGCTGCACACATGACGTCATTTTCAAAAATTGTGATTTTTCAAAACTCACAAATCTATGAGTGTGCCGGTGACTTGTAAACTTTAGAACTTAGCTTGTATACTATTCGAGACCACCATAATAAGTATTATTTTTATAATTGGAATGACTTGTCTAAATTGGTAAAATTTCTGGGATTACACCCAAATAGCCTTTATATGTTATGTGATATTAGCTAACTACACTGGTTAGTTAACCCCCGTATAAACCCTTTTGTTACTCTCACTTTTAGAGTAAGATACCCCTAGAAAAACACTCAGAACCATTCCTTTCGTTTTTTACACCTATGTTTAAAATGTTTCGTTACACCCTTACACCTTAGCCTACCCTGTAGATTAGAATCTGTGGTTGGTTAATTGCTATAGGCAAAGTGTGTTTCCTTACATTACCTGTGTTCGTGTGCGTAATTCATTATCTATGGTTAGGTCGGAAAATTGCACAATGTAATTGGAGTGAAAGTAAATATTGTATATCTTTGAGTTTATTTTTCGTGTGTTTACTACTTTCACTATTACCGTTATTTCTGAAGTATGAAAAGTATGGAAAAATTATCCAGAATTATTGTTTTGGTGATGTGGTGAAATTTTACACATCTATGTTTATGTTTCAAGTTAAAAAAAAAAAAAAAAAAAAAAAAAAAAAAAAAAAAAAAAAAAAAAAAAAAAAAAATCGAAAAAATGAGAAAAGAAAAAGAAAAAAGAAGAAAGTTGGAAGATTGATAAACCAACGATGTAAAGTTATGTAAGTGGTCGATATCACCACTATTTGTTGTATATTATATCTATGGATTGAATGAGAGTTGGCAGTTATGGGAACGTCAACTAAAGTTTGTTCTTTGATTAAGATCTTGTTGAGTATAATTCGTGTCTACCTAAAGCGTGTGTTTCAAGTGTTAAAGCTTGAGTTATTCAATGATATGAGTCTTATTCATGGGATGGTTGGGATAGTGATTAACCACACTTAGGATTTTAATTTATTTGTTTTGTTTATTTTTCATTTTACACCAATTTATATCCCAAAAATTATCCATACCCTGTACTATTCTTTATCCAACGAATCCTTTGATTTATTGAGATTAGGGATTTGAGCAATCTTAAGTATCGTAGTCGTGGATTCGGCTATGTATTTATGATTTTGTCGCCCTTTTTGATATATTATTATTGGTGAAGTTTGGACCTATCTTTAGCCTATTCGAGTTAAGGATTTGAGCAATTGCAAGTATCGTGTTCGTGGATTCGATCATGTATTTGTGATTTTGTCG
This sequence comes from Artemisia tridentata subsp. tridentata, assembly GCA_021014915.2. NCBI lineage: Eukaryota > Viridiplantae > Streptophyta > Magnoliopsida > Asterales > Asteraceae > Artemisia > Artemisia tridentata. Next base: position 183,405,550 of record CP139504.1, on the reverse strand, counting down.
CCTTTTCTGGAATTTGAGATCGATAGTGATTAAAAATAATTAACCCTTAAGCCTAAAAACCCTTTTTACCGCTTTAGACTTGTTATTCCTTGGCTTTAGTGGTGGAGATGTGTATACTTGCCAAGCCTATGATAGAATATTCGTCGCGACTGGACAGTTAAACGATTAGATTTGCATTTATCGAAATATTTTTATTCTACTTCTAATTCGTTAAGTGTTTAGTTGTGTGATTATGACAAAAATGAATACATGCTTAAATATAAAAATAAATCCTAATATCCTTTAGGATACATTTTCATAAGATTAATTCTAAGGTTTACTTGGGGACAAGTAAAGTTCAAGTGGGGGGATATTTGATGAACTCAAATAAGTACATTTTATTACTATCATTTATCCTATTAATTTGACTTGTTTTACTATATTATGTATGAGGATTGATACTTAATCGTTTACTTTTGTAATTCTCAGTTGAAAACAAGCATTTGGTGAAACTTAGCGATTTTGGACTAATTATGGAGCAAAAAGTGCATAAAGTGAAGAGTCTACTGAAAGGGACAAGATCAAGTCAAATCTGCTCCAGATGCGCCGCATCTCACTCATGACATGCGCCGCATCGCTATCAATATTTCACCAGATACGATCCAAGACACAAGAGGACATGCGCCGCATTCAAAGATGAAGATACGCCGCATCTTCTGGCGGTGTACGCATATTCCTGAATATTATAATCTTGGACCCCACGCGAAGTTAAGTACATGCGCCGCATCTACTCCTTAGATGCGCCGCATCTCACCCTCAGACAGAAACTATAAATACCCCAAAGACCAGACGAATTAAGAGTTCCGAAGTTTTAACCGAAGACCAAAGACCAGAAACCAAGGACGAATTCAGTCAAGGCAGCAGCACAAGACACACCCAAATCAAAGATACAAGAGCTGTAAGAAGGTGCTGCATATGTTTAATTCATTAAGTAGTTTTGTTTTATTGTGTTAGTAAACTTTAATTCATCAAGATTGGTGGCTTGTGTAACGTGACAACGGAAAGGTTGCACTCCCTTAAAACTACTTTCTCATTAATTAAAGTTTATATGTTGATGTCATTGGTGACTTTTATTAGTGCATTGATAACCTCTGTGTCTAGCTGAGCGTTGATCGGCTCGCCATGCCTCTGCCCTCGCCTGTTTATTAGATGCCTATGTATTCTATGGTCTGTAGAAAAGTAGGAGAAAGATAAACGGAATAGTCATAAGTAATCATTAAGGGTTTACTCGCCGATAAGATTAGAACCAACGAGAAAGGACTTAATCTCGGTGCGTTGCATCGAACTATACACTTCATATAACACTAGCAATAAAACAAGTGACAAACTACTTATCATAAGGACAGCCCTCTTATTGTCTCGAGTATTTATCTGTGTACGTGTGTGCTACTTGCTGATTCGTGCCTATTGGTTTAGTTTATTATTTAATTGCAACCAAATCGTGCCAGTCTCTCAGGCTGAACCCCCCTTGCGTTAGATTAGGTTGTATAGCTAACTTAATATATTAAAATACTGATTAGAATAACTAGATAATACGTTCCACTCTTAGTGATCGACACTCTACTTACCATTATATTCATACTGACCGGGTACACTGCTCGTTAAGTGTGTGTGTTATTGATAAGTCGGCTAAATATAAATTTAAAACTTGAGTAGGCATTAAAACTGCTAAACCACAACGACACATCACGCGCATCAGAAGATATCCCCCAAAGTTATTCGGAGAACTAAACACTTTTATACTCAACCTAATCTAAGTGTTCAATTTCAGGGTGATCTCTCAATTGCACAGTCATAGTATGTATTCTATCATAGGCTTGGCGGTTACACAAAACTCCACCACTAGAGCTAAGGTTAAGACAATCTTTGAAGCCAATATTGGGTTATCATGTTATAAGGCTAGGGGTGGTTTGTCATTACTAACGTACCACGGTGAAGGCGACAAAGACCATTGATACATGACCAAATCCATGGCCAAAACACCAATGACTGCTCACTCCCTTACCTAAGTACGGTTCATGACTAAAGGGCAGGATAAGAAATGGGATATTTTAATGGATAAAAAACAAAAAATGAACAAAACAAATAATCTTAGCTCAAAACCAAGTCGTCACCATCTGCCGTCCATCCAAAACTCCATGCTTTAAAATGCGAAAATTGGATCATTAATGTTGTTCACACTTCCTTGGTCTTCAACTAGTTGGTGTAGAATCAATACTAACTTCATTCTTCAATCAAACGTGATCGAGGTATCCTCCATGATACTAATCTAATAAGCTCATAAAGTAGTGCTTTAGTGCACTATCATAACTATTTTTATTTTTATTTTTTATTTTTTATTTATTTTTTATTTATTTTTTATTTATTTATTTATTTTTTGTTTAGAGAAATAACCAAACATAAAGCTATCCCCCCACTTGAGATGAATTATATATGAGGATTAAGGGGTCTTCAATGATCTTTAAATGTATATCATCAATATAGGCGTAACTCTCGAATCTTTCTACTGGACCTCGAACTTTAAGCAAATGGCGACTTCCCAATCATAAACTAAGATTACACGATCGGCTAAGGCGAATAGGTGTAACGAAACAAAAGTTGATATGGGTTATGAAACAAAAAGGAAGGCTCAGAAGGGTGTATCTAGGGGTATCTTGCACTAAATGTGAGTGCAACATAAGGGTTTTAACATGGTGGTCGAAAAGTCGAGGTGACTAATCGATAAACGCGCACAAATATACACATATGGGCTATTTTGGTGTTAATCCTAAAACATTGCCTTCTCGAATTGTCTTTTCCAAATGTATCAAGTTAACTCGACACACTACTCGTCTATGGTCTCGAAATGATATAAAGGACAAGTTCTAAAGTTTACAATACTACCGGCACACTCAATATTTGGTGGATTTGAGTAATATGAGGAAACGGGAAAGCTAAATCTCACCATTGAAATAAAGGGCAAATGTGTGCTCGGCTAAGGTCTATTCTAGTTAAGTTAAGAAAGACATGTCAAAATTTTAAAAATGGCATAATTTTTTCAAAATAAACTAGAAAATCTAGGGCAAGTAAGCTAAGTACAAAATTTTAAATTTTAATTCATTTCTATTCCTATCCCCCCACTTAAATTGTACAAAGTCCCTTTTGTACAAAAAATAAAGAAAAAGAAAATAGAAATGAAAAATTAAAATAGAATAAAAAGAAAGAAACCCCCATCTTAATTACTTGTCAAGGAAGTCCAATCTAAGGTCGTCACAAAGGTTACGGTGTAGTTCAGACTATAGGTTATGCCGTAATTCCATTCATCACTCACTCATCCTCTCTCTGTAAAAGTTATGGCGTAGTTCAGACAATAGGTTACGCCGTAATTTCAATTATCTCATACTCATGCTTTCTGTGTAAAAGTTACGGCGTAACCCTATTAATAGTTACGCCGTAATAAGTGCACTTAAAGTTTATCAACATTTAAGGCGTAACCTAGTAGTTCGTTACGCCTTAGTCTTCACAATATCGCTCTGTGTAACTTTTACGCCGTAATCTTTTCGTTGGTTACGGCGTAATCTTCATAACGTAGTAAATCATTATAAGTCTTCAATATATTACGGCATAACACCATCACTTAGTTATGCCGTAGTTTTCATGGTAGAAGAGAATGTCATCGCTTGATCCGTATTAAGCCCTAATTTGTCCAAACGTCGTTCCATACTTTATTAAAAATCCTGAAACGAAATATGAAGAAATAAGGGTATAACTTATTGTAATTTTAGCATAATTAGTCAACAAAAAGGGGAAATTGACACTTAGAAAATCAAGTTTATTTGATGTTGTCAAAACTCGTAATTTCAGGTCCTTTTCAAGATTCAAAATTTCACTATTCATCTCGAGAATTTACTATTCACCGACCACTATTCATCATTTCACTATTCATCATTTTCGAATTCAGTTTGAGACTTTGAGAAGTTTCCAAAAATTTTACTATTCACGAAAACTATTCATTCCCGGAGAAAAATCACTATCCATAATCATCATTTATCATCTCGTAAACTACGTTTACGGGTATTCAAATTCGCGTAACCAACAAGGTTTAGCTGCGTATTCATGAAAAATCATTAAGGACACATCATATAGACTAGAGTAGTCTACATATCATCCGTAACATCATTATCATATTAAGTCATGCACGGGTTTGTGTGATTTTCATTAACAAATGTTCATTTATTTTCCAAACATTGCCATTATACCCGATACTCCCATCAGTGATCATAACATATTTTCATACTCAGTATAATGATATAAAGATTATATTATTACTTTACCCAGTATTTTCAAATCAATTGCTATATTTTCCGTTAGGAGCTTATAACTCCGTCGGATTGCGATATTTCAACTCGATAATTATTCTAACACCCGATTCTTGCAAGGAATATGATTTTACAATTTTTACAACTTCGTCGTATTTTATTTTAACTCGTCACGATTTATTTCTTGTTAACCCGGTACCCGATAACACCTAATGTGTACACTAAACTAATTAATACTTATCCTAATGTGTCATAAGCCTTAATTGATCATCTTATCTCTTCCATTTTGTCCATGTGCCACCCCCCCTACAACCCTTTTTCCTTATACTCCAAAAACTCATTAATGTTTCATGTAATACTTATTCTGATTTATTTCACTAACATATACACTTACAAATTAAACTAGCTAAAAATTCATCATATCCTCTCTTTTCTCTCCTTCCTTGCTCAGCCAAGATCAAGAACACCAAGAACATCCATCAATTTTTGAAGATCAAGTGATAAACAAGTTCCATTTACATCCTAGCTAGGATTTTGAAATAAAAATCCCTAGGTTTCTTATACATTTCTATCCAAATAACCTCAAAGTATCAAGTAAGCTTCAAGAACACTTATTAATCTTTTCATACTTTCATTTGTTATATTTTCAAGTGACATTAGCAACAAGTCATGCCAAATATATGTTATACATACCACTTGATACTCATTTTCTCTATAAATATAGATCTATATATTTTTAGTAATATTCTCATGAAACCCATCATTGTTGGTGATTTTTAGGACTCCATGACACCCTAAGAAGGTGTATGGTAGGATTAGAGTAGTTGTGGTGTTAATTGGAAGTGGTATGATCAAGACTTGAACCATAAAAATGAGTTTTTAAAACAATATAAAAGCTACTGTCCAAAAATTAACGAGTAATATCGATAACATACGTATTCGCATGTATAGCATCATTTCATTGCTTACATTAGACCCTATCATTCATATTAGGTCACGGTTGGAGACCGAGCCTCATTTCAGCATATTCGTATTTGTCATTGTTGCTATCGCATCAGGTGAGTTCATAGCCCCTACTTTTATTGGTTTTATAACTATTTTGGGGGAGAATACATGCTCAATTATTTTTATTTTCCTTCACAAGCACTTTAATCTTTTAAGGATTACCGTGAGTTTCATAGCCACGACTTTTTCATTGTTTATACATGATTTCTAAACCCTCGGGGTGGGAATACACTGCTTGTTTTTACATACGGACGCAAGTACAAAAACTGTTACTTTGCCTAAGTTACCACATTGCCATTAAAGTCCCCTACGTATCATGAACCGTTAATTGTTTGTAAGCGCGGATGTTATGAATAGATCTATTTGGGTTGACACCCCGTCCGGGTTGGTCGCGCCAACTGGGTAAACGGACGCATATCATTCAGATTATTTCCGAGTGTCTGGCAAACACTTATTTGGGGCATTTATTATTATGCTTAATTGCATACGAGTACGTCGAGCTTCGGGGTCATGAGCTTGGGCACTGTATTTATTATTTTTGGCTGTGACACTATATCTGTTGTATTGTTTTGCCATTGAAATCTTGTGGTCCACATATTCCTATTGTTTACCTAAACCAAATCTTATTTGGCAGTGGGTTGTAAACACACAGGTTGCAAGTCTTGTATGGGCGGGACTTGGGACTGGGTGGATTTACAATGCCTTTGCTGGGAAATCATTATTCAATGCTTACATTTTACACTAAACTCTATGAACTCACCAACCTCGTGTTGACACTTTAGCATGTATTTTCAGGTATAAGCAATAGTACGCTACTGGAGGTTTTTGGCAGGGTATGGCATAGTCATAGAAGACTCTGATATTCATTTGGGGACCGTTTTAACTATTTTAAGGGCCTATTTCTGCACTACTTTTAACTATGTAAATTCAACACTTTTGTTAAACAATTTTATTCTAAATGATTGAGGTGAAAACCGTTATTTGTACTTGTGTTGTGATACCAATTGAGTTACACCCTAGCGACATGTACGCTTTCGCTGGACCTGATTCTGGGGGTGTGATAGATTTGTATCAGAGCCTTGGCTATAGAGAACAGGGTGATTTTAAAACCTAGACTATAGCTACATTTACAAAAACATAACCCTATGACCGCCACATGCCTGTCTGCCAAGTTGATGCCTCATTTGTGGTTTGTTGCTGACATATTTAATGAGATTTGTGTCTTATTATCGAATCATTTATACCCACTTATTCTCGTTGATCACTATAATTGCCTTCCATATAAGTATGCATACATATCGTACACGTCTCATCGTTACGCCTTTTCCTTGCATAGTTCACAATTTGACCTCGGGTTTGGTCACTTGCCTTAGTCTTTCAGAACGTCTTTTCAAATGTGAAGGACATAGTATTAGTATAACTGAGCTGAGTATTTCAAAATTCATTGAACCTCGGTGGAATATAGACTGGTCATCTATATTCGACCCGGGACAGTGGGACGTAGGCTGACCACCTATGTTCGACTCAGAGATGAATTTTGCAGTACTGGGAATATTTATAATAACATTATGTCTGGATTAAATTTCCACCCAATTTCTAAAGGTTTCATTCATGTGTATGTGCACAATCGTTGCAAGAACATTCACATCCACATCACCTCGTGAACCGCCGCCTAGAAGCACGTCAGCTAATCATAACCTAACCTCAAGCCGTTGAGAGTCAGATCATTGGGAATGACAATCATTTCACCTTTACCATCACGAATCCTCGGGGCTCAAGTTGAGGCGCTTAAGGAAGAAAACCGACCCAGTGAGAAACTAGATAGAATGCCAGAAAATTTAAATGGTTTTGTAAGGAGATTAGACGGAGTATTGTACTTCAGGGACAGAAGCTGGATACCTCTATAGTGGAATTCGAGGGTTGATCATGCACTAATCGCACAAGTCAAAGTATTCCATTCATCCAAATTCTGATAAGATGTAGCAGGATCTCAAGAAACTTTATTGGTGTTCGAATATGAAAACAGATATCGCTATGTATGTTAGCAAATGCCTTACTTGCGCTAAAGTAAAAGCTGAGTACCATAAACTATCAGGATTACTTCAGCAACCAGAAATTCCTCAGTGGAAATGGGAACGAATTACAATGGATTTCGTCACTAAACTTCCCAAGACTTTAGGCGAGTTCGACTCTATTTGGGTAATCGTTGATCGTCTCACCAAAACAGCCTATTTCATTCCAATCAGAGAGACTTATACTATGGATCAGCTTACCAGAATTTATGTCAAGGAAATAGTCTCAAGCACGGTGCACCAATTCCCATCATTTCTGACCGAGATAGTCGCTTTACTTCAAACTCCTGGCAGTCATTACAAGATTCATTTGGAAGCCAATTAGACATGAGCATCGCATATCATCCTCAGACCAATGGCCAGAGCGAGAGAACGATTCAGACATTGGAAGATAGGCTCAGGGCGTGTGTGATTGATTTTGGAAATGGTTGGGCTAACCATTTGCCATTGATCGAGTTCTCTTAGAACAACAACTATCACACGAGCATAAAAGCAGCACCATTCGAGGCACTCTATGGTCGAAAGTGCCGGTCCCCAGTCTGTTGGGCCGAAGTTGGTGAAGCACAACTCACTGGTTCAGACATGGTTCGCGAAACCACAGAAAAGATAATCTAGATCCGAGAAAAGACTCAAAACAGCCAGAAGCCGACAGAAAAGTTACCCCGATGTTCGACGCAAACAATTAGAATTTCAGGTTGGAGACAAAGTCATGTCAAAGGTCTTGCCTTGGAAAGGCGTGATACAATTCGGGAAACGCGGGAAGTTGAACCCGAGATACATTGGGCCATTTAAGATTCTGGAAAGGATTGGTCTAGTAGCATACAAACTTGAGTTTCTGTCAGAGCTCAGCAGCGTACATAACACATTTCGTGTCTCAAACCTCAAGAAGTGCCTTTCGGACGAATCGCTCGTAATTCCATTGGAAGAAATTCAGCTCGACGATAAACTTAATTTCGTGGAGGAACCATTAGAAATCATGGACCGCGAGGTCAAACAGTTGAAGCAGAGTCAAATTTATATCTAATGAATGTTTTATCTTTTATCACCGCAATGTGACTCAAATAACCACATCTCTTCACCGAGTCCACTCCAGAGACCAACACGAATTGAATTCAGGGACTAAATTCCTTTAACGGGTGGAGACTGTCACAACTCGTAATTTCAGGTCCTTTTCAAGATTCAAAATTTCATTATTCATCTCGGGAATTTACTATTCACAAACCACTATTCATCATTTCACTATTCATCATTTTCGAAGTCAATTTGAGACTTTGAGAAGTTTGCAAAAATTTTACTATTCACAAAATACTATTCATTCCTGAAGAAAAATCACTATTCATAGTCATCATTCATCATCTCGTAAACTAGGTTTACGGGTATTCAAATTCGCGTAACCAGTAAGGTTTAGCTGCGTATTCATGAAACACCATTAAGGACACATCATATAGACTATAGTAGTCTACATATCATCCGTAACATCATTATCATATTAAGTCATGCACGGGTTTGTGTGATTTTCATTAACGTATGTTCATTTATTTTCTAAACGTTACCACTCAGTTATTTCTACTAACATTATACCCGATACTCCCGTCAGTGATCATAACATATTTTCATACTCAGTATAATGATATAAAGATTATATTATTACTTTACCCGGTATTTTCAAATCAATTGCTATATTTTCCGTTAGGAGCTTATAACACCGTCGGATTGCGATATTTCAACCCTATAATTATTCTAACACCCGATTCTTGCAAGGAATATGATTTTACAATTTTTACAACTTCGTCGTATTTTATTTTAACTCGTCACGATTTATTTCTAATTAACCCGGTACCCGATAACACTTAATGTGTACACTAAACTAACTAATACTTATCTTAATGTGTCATAAGCCTTAATTGATCATCTTATCTCTTCCATTTTGTCCATGTGCCGCCCCCCTACACCCCTTTTGCCTAATACTCCAAAAACTCATTAATGTTCCATGTAATACTTATTCTTGATTTATTTCACTAACATATACACTTACAAATTAAACTAGCTAAAAATTCATCATATCCTCTCTTTTCTCTCCTTCCTTGCTCGGCCAAGATCAAGAACACCAAGAACATCCATCAATTTTTTAAGATCAAGTGATAAACAAGTTCCATTTACATCCCTAGCTAGGATGTTGAAATAAAAATCCCTAGGTTTCTTATACATTTCTGTCCAAATAACCTCAAAGTATCAAGTAAGCTTCAAGAACACTTATTAATCTTTTCATACTTTCATTTGTTATATTTTCAAGTGATATTAGCAACAAGTCATGCCAAATATATGTTATACATACCACTTGATACTCATTTTCTCTATAAACATAGATCTATACATTTTTAGTAATATTCTCATGAAACCCATCATTGTTGGTGATTTCTACGACCCCATGACACTCTAAGAAGGTGTATGATAGGATTAGAGTAGTTGTGGTGTTGATTGGAAGTGGTATGATCAAGAATTGAACCATAAAAATGAGTTTTTAAAACAATATAAAAGCTACTGTCCAAAAATGAAAAATCTGGAAAACTCAGTAACTCAGCGGATATTTTGGCCTTCATATTCAGAAAATACTTTCAAAAACAAAACCGTGGGCGTTGGAATGAGTAAAAACCGACTTACGACGAAGGAGATATGATTTTTCTAAGTTAGACGACGAAAAACTATTTTCAGAAAATTGTTTGCTGTTTTCCCGAGTTTCAAAGGACAAAACGAGGTGTTAGACATGATCTAGGAGAGCCGATCTATTTAAAACATGCTAGTTCATGTTATTACAAATTCGTGGATATAAAGAACGTAGAAAACGAGCTTATAACGACCGAGATATACACGTTTGAAACCCGACGAACTCTATTTATTTTGACAGCACTATAATAGAAATATTTTCTAAGTGTAAAAACTACTATTTTTGCAAGACACTACATTGATAGCCGATTTTCTAATTGATCGAGACGCGTACGATCAAAAGTTAAATGATACAACTTCTAGACATTGTTGCAAGGATTCTAAAAACGACAAGTATATGTTTTAACACTTAACGTACAATATTTCGCGACTAGTTTTGTGAGGCCATTTGGGCACATTTTCAAGTTGTGAAAAAATATTAAATTGCGAGGAAAACATTATAATTACCAATAGAATGCCAAACAAGGATAGTGGAGTACCGTTTCAACATATTTACACGAAGCGTAGTTTATAACTTAACGAGACGTCAAAAATGTATTTTTTCGACGATAAACGTTATTTTCAAAATTAACGAGTGGTATCGATAACATAAGTATTTGCAAGTGTAGCATCATTTCATTGCTTACATTAGACCCTATCATTCATATTAGGTCACGGTTGGAGACCGAGCCTCATTTCAGCATATTCGTATTTTTCATTGTTGCTATCGCATCAGGTGAGTTCATAGCCCCTACTTTTATCGATTTTATAACTATTTTAGGGGAAAATACATGCTCAATTATTTTCATTTACCTTCACAAGCACTTTAATCTTTTAAGGATTACCGTGAGTTTCATAGCCACGACTTTTACATTGTTTATACATGATTTCTAAACCCTCGGGGTGGGAATACACTGCTTGTTTTTACATACGGACGCAAGTACAAAAACTGTTACTTTGCCTAAGTTACCACATTGCCATTAAAGTCCCCTACGTATCATGAACCGTTAATTATTTGTAAGCGCGGATGTTATGAATAGATCTATTTGGGTTGACACCCCGTCCGGGTTGGTCGCGCCAACTGGGTAAACGGACGCATATCATTCAGATTATTTCCGAGTGTCTGGCAAACACTTATTTGGGGCATTTATTATTATGCTTAATTGCATACGAGTACGTCGAGCTTCAGGGTCATGAGCTTAGGCACTGTATTTCTTATTTTTGGCTGTGACACTATATCTGTTGTATTGTCTTGCTATTGAAATCTTGTGGTCTACATATTACTATTGTTTACCTAAACTAAATCTTATTTGGCAGTGGGTTGTAAACACACAGGTTGCAAGTCTTGTATGGGCGGGACTTGGGACTGGGTGGATTTACAATGCCTTTGCTGGGAAATCATTATTCAATGCTTACATTTTACACTAAACTCTATGAACTCACCAACCTCGTGTTGACACTTTAGCATGTATTTTCAGGTATAAGCAATAGTACGCTACTGGAGGTTTTTGGCAGGGTATGGCATGGTCATAGAAGACTCTGATATTCATTTGGGGATCGTTTTAACTGTTTTAAGGGCCTATTTCCGCACTACTTTTAACTATGTAAATTCAACACTTTTGTTAAACAATTTTATTCTAAATGATTGAGGTGAAAACCGTTATTTGTACTTGTGTTGTGATACCAATTGAGTTACACCCCAGCGACATGTATGCTTCCGCTGGACCCGATTCTGGGGGTGTGACAGATGTCATCATGCATCAATATCAAACAGCCAATTTGGTCCACTACCTGCAACATTAGGTGTACTCTCCCTAAATTTAACATGCATGTTCTCTTCCACTATCCTTGTTCTACTATTGAATACCCTAAAATCCTTACTATTCATAGATTATCCAACAAAGAATCCTTCATCAGCCTTACCATCAAACTTACCTAGATGATCTATGGTATTGAGAATTGTAACAGGACACCCAAATGGTTTCATAAAACTTTGAGTTGGTGTTCTACCATGAAAAAGTTCATATGGAGTCTTGTTATGAGGCTTAACAACTGATGCGTGGTTTTGTAACCTTACAACAGGTTTTACCTCTCGAGGGATCTCAAGAGGCTTACAACCCCACCAGGCAGTGTACCTGACCGATGTAGTATAGTGTAGTGGTAAGTACGGGGGATTGATCGTTCTCCACAGGGAATAGTGTTCGTTAGGTATGAAAGACTACTCTAATTAGGTCTAAGGGTTGAGGAAGATTCTTTTTATGTTTTTATATTTTTATGAAAGCAAGTAAAATCTCGGTTTTGAAAGAGTGGGCGGAATTAGTTGCTAGTCAACTAACCCAAAATTACTACGGATGCAAATAAAATAAAATAACAAAAATGAAAATGTGGTGAGAAACTTATGTGTAGAGAAATGTGTTTACTTAGATTTCCTTACTCCCTAACTATCTTTTACCGGTTAATTAGTGTGTATTAGTCGCGTGGATGACGGGTGTATTCCTTAATACCATTCGTGGGGTGGCGTACTTACTTCCCCAACTCTACAAGCTCCTACTTCACTCCTATGTCGAGCCGGCTAGGAAGCTCCTAACATGGGATCACTAGAATTCGCTTGTGCATTAAATACAACCATAAAAACCTTTAGTACGCATTTGGTTCATGTTTCTTAAGACGTTCAAGCAAGTTACCGAATAGGAAGTTAGCCAGTTTTCTTAAGCCTAACATAGATAAACAATCATCCAATACAACTAATAACACACTAACAACCAATAATCAATAGCTAGGTTTCATTAGATCTAAGCAAACACAAGATAAATTTAGCCTAACATGTTAATCAAAAGACAAGAATAAGATAAAATCAAACAACACATAGACATATTGAATGATTAATTGATAACTTATCTTCAATGTAGCATGGAAGATCTCAAGGCAAAAAGCCTTGAAAAAGAAGCTAAATTCGTCCTAGGGTTTTCTCCCAAAATTCCACACACTAAGCTCTCCCTAATGACAAAAAAAATTAGAAAACTATATATAGACTTTTGCATCTGACGGCGTCACCTTATGGATTGTGACGCCGTCACCTCGCCGCTTCTAGGGTTCCCGGATGACCTTCTTGACGCCGTCCCTCTTTAGCTCTTCAAAAATCCATTCTGGCTTATCAAGGCTTGACGCCGTCAGCTCGTGAACGTGACGCCGTCCCCTTATGATTTAAGCCGTGACGCCCTTGATCAAGTTAAAGCGTGACGCCGTCAGAATTCACATGCTATTTTCACTGGCCTATCATGAGTAAATTTCACGTCCACTTTTTCTTGCCAAAGCATGACGCCGTCCAGAGTAAAGTCTGACGCCGTCAAGAGTAACTTTCAGCCGATTTTTGAGACTTTGTCGTTTTCTTCACTTTTATGCTCCAAAAACGTCCAAAATGCCTCCTTTTCCAGATTTCTCCTCAAAAGTACCTAAAATGACAAAAGGAACGATTTAGGGCGATATTTGATCAAATAAATACGATTTAGGGCTTAAATGACCCCTTAAAAGCGGTACACTTTTCGCTTCATCAAATACCCTTACACTTGAGATTTGCTTGTCCTCAAGCAAATGCGCTTTTATTCTAATCAAAATACAAGTTAGGGGTCAGTTAATGCAAACATAAAAGTAATTACAACAAATATTCATTCCACTTCAATCATAATAAGCACGGAGATTACATACTAGCACCTCACAAGTAGTGTTTAGATACTCACATCTCTCAAGTGTCATCAAAATAAATCTCATAAATGAAAACGGATAATATCTCTCACTACCTGTTATAGCAAATAGATTACCATAGGCTTGGGAAAGGATCGAAAACCTCCTCCACTAGGCGTAAGCACCTAAGATAAACTATCAAGAGGGCTTTTTCATGGGTTATAACGTTAGGTGTAGGGAAAAGGAAAACACGGTTTTGTTGGATAAAGGATATTTTACTGGTGGCGAGTTAAAGATCTTGATCAATTACATGTACTATACAATGTTGCTAAGCCAAGACTCGACTCGATCTTAAGCTAGAAACAAAATAACAAAATAACATAAAATAAACATAAAATGAAACGGGATGGTAGTCCGTATGTTTTTTCTACTTTTCTTTTTCTCATTTTTTTTTTTTTTTTTTTTTTTTTTTTTTTGGCATACACTTTTGCCCTACCATCCAAAATAATACATCATAGGGGCGTTGCATTCCCCTTACACTTGAACTTTTACATAACTTTACAAATTACTATTCTAATGACTCGAATTAAGATAATCAAAACACTTGGAGTACTTTTAAAACATTTAGCACATATGGGGGTAATAAATGATGTTCTTCCCCATTACTCCATTACACTAGTACTTTACCCATGAGTCCCAATCGTCCCAAAACAATATGTACAAGGATATGACTCGACTTAGCAACCATGTAATCAACTAGATAATTAACTTGGGTTTAAACAAATGTTGTCACAATAATGCACTAAAAATGAGTGCATACAAGGTAGGCTAAGGCGATTTGGGTGTACATTTTAGTGGGGTGTAACAAATTCTTCCTTTAAGTAAAATGCTTAAAGGTCGAAGCGAAAAGATAGGCTCTGAGGGGTGTACTAGGGGTATCGTGTACTAAAAATGAGTACAACGCAAAGGGTGTGGGAGAATTACTTGACCAATGTAGCCAAAGTAATTATAACAAAAACACAGGTGTAAAACAATGGGTTAATCCTAATGCCTCTTATCATGTAGTAAATCTAACTACACGAATGTAGTCTCACTTGTGGCCTTGGAATGGTCCTAACGCAAGTTCTAGAATCTAAGTGCTACCGGTACACACATCATAGCATAAATGCTTTTCCTACCAATTCTAGGGGCGAACCTCACATATTTGGGGGTGGAAAATTTTTTAGTGGTACGGTTTTTGTGCTAGTCATATAACTCCTATCCATGAGACGCTCATTAAGATCAAAGTTTCACTCCTATATGTTGTAAAAAATTTTAAATTTGGCACTAAAATTACCCTAACAAGTATTTATCTCAGTTTTATTACACATCTACCATTAAACAAACAAAAATCAAGCGCAATTGTATTCTCTAAAATCGTACTTTTACCCTCCCCTTACACTTAAGATGAACATTGTCCCCAATGTTCAAATAACAAGATGTAAAAGAAAAAGTAAAAGAATGAAATCAAATACTCCCCTGATTCGCTCGGTGGATAATGAAGTTACACGGTTAAATCTTCCTCCAAGGAGAATGTTGAAGCTCCATGACTAATGCATCGCCAAAAGCTTGATTCCATAAACATCTCCTTGTCCAAAATAACCTGTTAAACCTGAGAAAACAAACACGAAAACCTGCATAACATCGGCGGGATAAAATCTATATATAAGGATATAATGCTTGTGGAATGATAATTTTGCAGATTCCTGGAGATTATAAGTTGGAGATTTAATAAAAACTTTTTTTTAAAAACAAAACTTTCAAAAATTTCTGAAAATTAAATCTGACGCCGTCAGGTTATAAAACCTGACGCCGTCAGAAATGACCTGACAAAAATTTTCATTTTAAGTTTCCGGAAAATTTCTGGAAAAACCTTTACCTTACTTCCTGGAAATCCTGCAAAACATCATTATGACTCGATACAAGCATTTGACTCAAACAAACACTAATATGTATGTTAATTTAGTATTATTATGATTCATGTTCATTTGTGTTCTAATAAACCGATTTAGATTTCCCTTACACTTATCTTTTGCAAAATACCTTTATATGTAGTTAAGACGAAGTTAAAAACAAAATAAAGCATTTTCACAATTTAATTTTGAACATGAATCAATAATGATAAAAATTAAACACACATACGGAAACAAATAAAAACAAACAAACAAATAAATAAGCACACAAAGCAAATAAAACAAATAAAGCTTGGGTTGCCTCCCAAGAAGCGCTTTTCTTTATTAACGAGTCTTGTAGCTAGACTCAAAGTCACGTACATTACGTGATTCCATCATTCATAATGACGTATCCCTGATAGATATGATCCTTGTTATCAGGGTGGTGGTGTCTCAATCGCTCGACATTCGCAGTTACTTCACCTCCTCCTTTGCTGGTCAAGCTTACTAACCCATCTTGGTGTAAACTTTTAATTGTGAATGGTCCGTACCACCAGGGACTTAGTTCATTGGTAGGTGCTTCTGTTTCTGAATGCCTTAGGAGCACTGAGTCTCCTTTTGTAAATTCAACGGGGTTATTGGGCTGCTCATCAGCTTTAATATAATCGTTATTTCCATCCTTACATTCTCTAATCTCATTTTCCATATAACTCTTAATCCTTGCCTCCCATGCAAGAATTTTCTCTCGAACATTACCACGGACTACATTAGTGTTAGCCTCCATCTTCTTCTGTAGAGCAACATCTCGTATATGTCGTGGGATCGTTGGGAAGTTTATTGTTTTCTTCCCCTTCTTCATTTGGATGGTGCTATTTTCGTAATTGATTTGTGCTCTAGTGGTAGCGAGAAAGGGTGCCCCAAGGATTATTGGCATATTCATATCATTTCTCTCAATGATCATGAAGTCGACCGGATACAGGAATCCGGCAACGTTGACCAACACATCTTCTGCAATTCCTAACGGATACTCATAAGAATGTTTCGCAAAGGAGAGTTTAGTATGGGTGATGGATGGCAACTCATCGGTTAACTGAACATAAACGGATAAAGGCATCAAATTTACGTCGGAACCTTGGTCAGCTATCGCATCCAGATACTTGTGTTTTCCAATGCTGCATGGTATTTCAAAGACCCCGTAGAATTTCTGCTTTTCCACTAACTTTTGTCTTATGAGGCATTCATACAATTGCCCACCGGGTAATTTTTCAGATTTATCATCCGGTTCCATCTTCTTGGACTTCTTGTTGGGTAGATGAGTACGTCGATAGTTTCTCACCCAATCGTTTATGGTCTCCTTGTTTATTTTGTGCTTCAAGTAATGCTTCACTTGTTGTGACACTGGCGGTTCAACCAATTGGCGCTCCTCAGAGGGCGCCTCCTTTCCCTTGTCGGAATCGCATTTGTACGCATTGGTGTTTCCGTTATTAAGTGGGATGAGGTCAATTTTGTTAACTTCCATAGTTATGGATTTCCCTCTTCCATCATTTCCGCCCTCTTGGACGACGGAGGTGGCCTTGACAAATTTAGTGTTAGGAACATCAGCGTCATTCCTCATCAACACTTTTTCAGGGGCTTTTGTATTTGTGTATTCTTTCAAAAGATTCATCATCTCCGCCATCTTCTCTTCCATTTCCTCCTTTTGTTTGTAGACGGCTTCCTCAAATTTTGCCAACCGTTCGGAGTGTTTTGACATGTACTCTCTCATTCGAGCTTCGAATGTTGGACTAAGTTCCTGAGGTGGTGAGTTGGGTGGAGCGTGCTTATGGAAGGGTTTAGTATTTTCCCTACGGGGTAATTCGGACAATGGTATTTGCTTAACGCTTGAGACTGAGTTAATTGTTGCTTTTTGTGGACTTAAGGGTCTCTTTTGCTTTTCCATAAGATATGCAACCCTTTTCTCAAGTTCACTAACGCTTTCCTCAGTGATTTGATTGGCTGTATCGGGCGATGAATATGTCTTGACTGCCGAGCGCACGTCGTGGGAGACTTGCCACAATTCATCATCGTCGGATGCAAGCTCATCAATGATCTCCCATGATTCCTCGGCGCTTTTGTCGCGCAATCTGCCCCCGGCGGCTCGATCGATGGCACGCTTGGTGTGGTAATCAACATGGTCATAGAAGATTTGGATTTGAAGCCATAGATTTATGCCATGGTGAGGGACTTTTTGAAGTAAGTCCTTGAATCGAGTCCATGCCTCGTAGAGAGTTTCGCCTTGACGTTGTTGGAACATCAAGATATCATTCCTTAGCTTGGTAGTTCTTCCCGGTGGGAAAAACTGAGCAAGGAAACGAGTGGTGAGATCATCCCAAGAGGTAATGGATCCTGCGGGTTGACGTTCTAGCCACTGACTAGCTTGGTCCCGCAAAGAGAATTGGAAGAGACGCAATCGGGTCGTCTCTCGAGTGGCAACATCAAGGTCTATAGAATCAACGATTTTGAGAAAGTCCTTGAGATGTTGATTAGGATCTTCAGAACGAAGTCCATGGAATGCGCATCCGCTTTGCACCAACCGGATGGTGTCGGATCGCAAGGGTGTGATATTGGCTCCTTGAGTGAGCTCAATGGTGTTTCGATAGCCATGGTGGCTAGGACGGGAATACTCTCTAAAAGTACGGGCTCTAGGAGGTGGTTGTGGTTGTTGTGGTGGTGGGTTGTGGGGGTTAAGGATATTACCATCTTCCATGATGTCGGATGGTATGGTTACGAACAAAGAAACGAAGAAAATAGATAGACTAAAGAAAATCTAGAAAAAGAAAATAAAAATCTCACTAGAAAGGAATCTAGTGAGTAGACCTAATAGAAATAAAAATTCAACCTAAACAATAACTATTCCCCGGCAGCGGCGCCAAAAACTTGATGCGTGGTTTTGTAACCTTACAACAGGTTTTACCTCTCGAGGGATCTCAAGAGGCTTACAACCCCACCAGGCAGTGTACCTGACCGATGTAGTATAGTGTAGTGGTAAGTACGGGGGATTGATCGTTCTCCACAGGGAATAGTGTTCGTTAGGTATGAAAGACTACTCTAATTAGGTCTAAGGGTTGAGGAAGATTCTTTTTATGTTTTTATATTTTTATGAAAGCAAGTAAAATCTCGGTTTTGAAAGAGTGGGCGGAATTAGTTGCTAGTCAACTAACCCAAAATTACTACGGATGCAAATAAAATAAAATAACAAAAATGAAAATGTGGTGAGAAACTTATGTGTAGAGAAATGTGTTTACTTAGATTTCCTTACTCCCTAACTATCTTTTACCGGTTAATTAGTGTGTATTAGTCGCGTGGATGACGGGTGTATTCCTTAATACCATTCGTGGGGTGGCGTACTTACTTCCCCAACTCTACAAGCTCCTACTTCACTCCTATGTCGAGCCGGCTAGGAAGCTCCTAACATGGGATCACTAGAATTCGCTTGTGCATTAAATACAACCATAAAAACCTTTAGTACGCATTTGGTTCATGTTTCTTAAGACGTTCAAGCAAGTTACCGAATAGGAAGTTAGCCAGTTTTCTTAAGCCTAACATAGATAAACAATCATCCAATACAACTAATAACACACTAACAACCAATAATCAATAGCTAGGTTTCATTAGATCTAAGCAAACACAAGATAAATTTAGCCTAACATGTTAATCAAAAGACAAGAATAAGATAAAATCAAACAACACATAGACATATTGAATGATTAATTGATAACTTATCTTCAATGTAGCATGGAAGATCTCAAGGCAAAAAGCCTTGAAAAAGAATCTAAATTCGTCCTAGGGTTTTCTCCCAAAATTCCACACACTAAGCTCTCCCTAATGACAAAAAAAATTAGAAAACTATATATAGACTTTTGCATCTGACGGCGTCACCTTATGGATTGTGACGCCGTCACCTCGCCGCTTCTAGGGTTCCCGGATGACCTTCTTGACGCCGTCCCTCTTTAGCTCTTCAAAAATCCATTCTGGCTTATCAAGGCTTGACGCCGTCAGCTCGTGAACGTGACGCCGTCCCCTTATGATTTAAGCCGTGACGCCCTTGATCAAGTTAAAGCGTGACGCCGTCAGAATTCACATGCTATTTTCACTGGCCTATCATGAGTAAATTTCACGTCCACTTTTTCTTGCCAAAGCATGACGCCGTCCAGAGTAAAGTCTGACGCCGTCAAGAGTAACTTTCAGCCGATTTTTGAGACTTTGTCGTTTTCTTCACTTTTATGCTCCAAAAACGTCCAAAATGCCTCCTTTTCCAGATTTCTCCTCAAAAGTACCTAAAATGACAAAAGGAACGATTTAGGGCGATATTTGATCAAATAAATACGATTTAGGGCTTAAATGACCCCTTAAAAGCGGTACACTTTTCGCTTCATCACTTAACAACTAACACTCTATTTTGCACATAACAAGCAGTACTAACTGCTTCAGCCCAAAAGGTAGTTGGCAATTTAGAATCAGCTAAAATTGTCCTAGCAGCCTCAATTAGTGTCCTATTTCTCCTCTCTGCAACACCATTTTGTTGAGGAATTCTAGCTACACTATACTGTCTCATAATACCCTTCATCTCACAAAACTGATTCCTCTCCCTATTCTTGAACTCAGTTCCATTGTCACATCTTATCACATTAACCCTGTAATTTACTAGATTTTCTACCCTAGTTACGAAATACTTAAGGATTCCACTTGTTTCATCCTTAGTTGCTAAAAAAAAACCCAAGTAAACCTACTATAATCATCTGTGACAACTAGGCAATACATCTTTTTCATTAAGCTTTTTATTGGTCCAAACAAATGCATATGCAACATATGTAAAGGTAAGCTGATAAAGTTCACTGTTTTGGACTTACAAGAGGCTCTATATTTCTTTCCTTTCTGACAAGTAACACAGTATTGATCATTTTCAAAAAGTTTTGAAGGTAAACCTCTTACAAGATTTCCCTTAACCAATTGTTTTATTGTTTTAAAGTTCAAGTGACCTAGCCTTCTATGTCAAAGATTAGATTCATCAGATGTAGCTTTTGCAAAGAGACAAGTCAAACCTCCTTTGGGAACAATGTTCTTTAAATCAACACTGTACATATTGTTCTTTCTAGGAACTTTAAGCAAAACATGACTTTCATCAGTTAACTTAAAGTCTGGAGATAAAACAATACAGTCAGTGTCAGTAAAAAGAACACTTTTCTTTTTGTCACACATTTGTGAGACACTAAAGAGATTAAACTTTAACTCTTTTACAAAATAAACATTCTCAAAATCTAGTTTACCAGTTTTGATTGTACCTCTGCCTATGATTTTCCCTCCTTTGGGATTGCTCCCAAAAGCAACATATCCTCCATCAATTTCTTCATAATCAGTAAGATATGACATGTTTCTTGTCATGTGCCTTGAGCATCCACTATCAATGACTCCTTGATCTTGTAATTCCACCTCTGGATTGCCCTGCACATAAAGTAATAAAATCAGTTTCTTTTGGGGACCCAAGCCATCACTGACTTGGATCTGCCTTGTGCATCAACATAATCAAATTTCTTTAGGATGATTGATGCACTGTCATGTTTGGAAACATGGTCTAAAACTTTAATCTTTGGTTTCCAAACCCAACAAGCTGAGGCCTTAACAGCATGAATATAGTTTCCCTTAACAGCATTAACAATTGTTTTTGC
This sequence comes from Artemisia tridentata subsp. tridentata, assembly GCA_021014915.2. Taxonomy (NCBI): domain Eukaryota; kingdom Viridiplantae; phylum Streptophyta; class Magnoliopsida; order Asterales; family Asteraceae; genus Artemisia; species Artemisia tridentata. The sequence goes on along the minus strand of CP139504.1, from coordinate 183,384,116 downwards.
CTCAGCAGTAGAAACTACTGCTTTTGGCTTAGCAGTATTAAGTGTTGTTTTCTTTTGAATGGGCATTTTCACAGATGAATGTGCTATTTTTGAAAAATGGGACATTGATTTAGCAACATTCACTGTTGTTTTTTACTGAGCAGTATTAATTGGTCTAGCAGTAGTAACTGGTATTAAGCCAGATTTCATTAGTACTGTCCTTGGAACCATGTTTCTTTTAGCATTGGGGTGAGTGTTTTTAGCAAAAATTTTGTGATTCACCCTTCTTGCATGATTCCAAACAGGTTGTACCATCTTTTGATTTTGAAATTGTTTATGATGGTATCTGCAATTAAACTGCAAGTGATCAAAACTACCACACACATAAAAAGCTTTATTGAACATTTGAAAATTACCTCCTAGTCTCTGAGACATCAAGTTATTCCAATTCCTCTTATTCCCTCTAGGACTGTGTGTGTTGTTCCTAGGATTCTCAATTTTAGTAGTTTCCCTAGCAGTTTTAAATGTCACAAACTCTTTCTTAACAATACTAGGTCTAACTACCTTCTTTTCAACCTTAGATTGAGCTACATTCTGATCCTCATCATAAGATACCCAATCCTCAATGATTGGTGCATCATTGTACTTTCTACCTACCTCTACCTTAGACTCTTCACTAAACTCATCTTTCTTTTCCTTAATAATATTCTAATTAGCAAATTCATCTAGACCAGTGAAAGATAAATCCATTGTTGGAGGCACAAACTTTACTGTGATAGGAGGGGGAACAGAATTATAACCTAAACCTTTCTTACATTTGTTAACAATTTGACACTCTATTATCTTATTAACACTTTCAGATGCATCTTCATACCTATTTACTGTAAGCTGAATGCTTTCTTTTTCCTTTTGAACTACATCCTTTTCTTTTTGAGATGTTCCAAGCCTCTTCCTAAGCTCTTCAATAATGTTTTCTTTTACAAAAAGTTCACCTTTTAAAACGTTAATCTTATCTATATACTCAAACTCTTGCTTCTTAAAGAATTCAAGTCTTTCCTCTACTGACTCTAAGCCTTTCTTATAACCTAAAACCATTAACTCAGACTTCCTTAAATCTTCTAACAGTTTATTGTTTTGAGATTTAACTGACTCAACATTTTCTAAATAGGATTTATAAGAACAACCAGAATCATTAGATACCTCAGAGTCAGAACTTGAAGATGAAGATGAATAAACCATGAGTGCATAGTTGGGTCCTTCTTCAGCCTGATCACTCCAATCATAGCCACCCAAACCATCACAAGACACTAAAGCTGTGGAATTTGTTGTTTCCACAGGCACAGTTCTCCATGAGCTTTCTCCATTCTTGTAGTCTTGGCTCCTTGGTGCCCTGCACTCTCGAGCAAAGTGTCCCCTTCTATGGCAATTATAGAGGTCCACCTTGGACTTGTCAAAGCCAATGTTATCATTCCCATGACTGTCAGATTCCTTCCAGTTTTCTTCAAGAATCTCCTAGCTCTCATTGTCAACATAGCCATCTGCCATTTCAAATCCATCTCTTCCACATCATCTGGATGAATTTGTTCCAAGTCCTCATGTACCAGTTGAGGACTACTGGGTTGACTAGCCAAGAAAGCATAAATCACAGCATCACTCAAGTTGTCAACATTTGTTGAGTTATGTTGGGAATTAAAACACTTAACAGTTTGTACTGCCAGGTATAAAGATTGAACTGCTGAAGATATAACTAACAGTACTAACTAAGTTAGTACTGCTAGTATAAAAGTTTTTACTGCTATTATATTGAAGACTGCTTATGAAGATGGTACTGCTATAGAATACGCGTTTTGTGATAAGTATAGAATAGATTCAGTATATATCTTATAAGATTAGAAGATACGTATATTGTATATGAATAGTTATCTTGTAAAGGACACCTTATGCCTATAAAAGGAGGTCCTATGTTACATCTTTTAAAAGTGTATTAAGTTAAGATTCAAGGTTGTAAAACCCTAGTGATATTCAGATCACTCGTATTATTTTCTTAATAATATTGAATTGTTTTGGTTATATCATTGTTCTTATTACTGTTTATACATAGTTCACTGTTACATTGCTTTATACATTCTTCTAAGCATTAAAGAGTAGATTCCGCATACTCTTTGGTGTCAAACAAAGTTTCTAACAAGCTCAACAAGATCTGTTTAGGACTCACAAGTGGTATCAGAGCTTAAGGTTCTGAAACTTTGCTCTAGAAGAAACATATCAAAAGAACTCTACTTTCATTCAAGAAGATAGATCTTGAAACAACACAAACTACAACCACAGCTAAACTGCCTTTGCTCAAGCAGAATGAATACGAGATGTGGAGGCTCAGGATTGAGCAGTACTTCCAAGTGCAAGATTATGCACTTTGGGACATTATTGAGAATGTCTTCACTCCCAAAATTACTGAATCAACAGGAGATGATGGTGTTAAAACCATAACTGTATATGGTCCTATTACTGCTGATGAGAAGCTCCAAAAGGAAAACGATGTTAAAGCAAGGAGCATGTTGTTAATGGCAATCCCCAATGAGCAACTGTTGACTTTCAGCAAATACAAGGATGCTAAAACCTTGTTTGAAGCCATTACCACAAGGTTTGGTGGTAATGAAGCCACCAAGAAGACACAGAAGACTCTGCTGAAGCACATGTATGAAAATTTTAGTGCTTCAAGCACTGAATCTCTTGATTATATCTTCAACAGGCTTTAGAAGATAGTGAGCCAACTGGTTGTGTTGGGTGTTGAGATCCCACAGGAGGATCTAAATTTAAAATTCTTGAGAAGCTTACCTGTTGAATGGAGCACTCATGTAGTGGTCTGGAGAATCAAGCCAGATCTTGATACTATGAGATTTGATAATTTGTACAATAACTTCAAAATTGTTGAACAGGAGATCAAGAAGTCTGGAAGCTCAAATTCCAACACTGGGAACATGGAATTCGTATCATCTCCCAGTAATAGCAGTCCAGGGGAGGTTCATGTTGCTTCAGGGGTTAGTACTGCTAGCCCTAAAGTTAATGCTGCTAGTTCTCAAACTAGTACTGCTAGCTTAGGAGATGATACTGTTTATGCTTTTCTGGCTAGTCAAGCTAATGGGTCACAGCTTGTGCAAGAAGACCTAATTCAAATTCATGAAGATGATCTAGAGGAGATGGATTTGAAGTGGCAATTAGCTTTACTAAGCATGAGGGCGAAAAGATTCTTCCAGAGGACATGGAAGAAGATCACTATCAATGGTAGTGATACTGCTGGTTTTGATAAATCAAAGGTGGAGTGTTACAACTGCCATAAGTTGGGACACTTTGCTAGGGAATGTAGAGGGCCCAGAAACTAGGAAAGAAGCAGGGGATCTAGGTCTCAGGAGGGAAACAGGAAGGCTGTGCATGAGGAGGAGTCTTCTTCAAAGGCAATAGTGGCTATAGATGGACTTGGTTTTGATTGGAGCTTCATGGCTGAGGAAGAAGCACCAACAAAGATGGCAATGATGGCTTTCTCTGACTCTGAGGTACATAATGTTAAAGCTTGTTCAAAATCATGCTTAGCTTTAAAAGACTACGAAACACTTAAAAAATAGTATGATTGTAACACCCCAACCCAACAAGGGTAAAGATATCACAACAATGGTGGCATATCAGAAGTCACAGACATTCAATAAATAAAACCTCATAAGTCTTAACATTAAATCCAAAATAAGTCAACATGACTTAAATCAAAAAGCAAGACAAAATAGCTTAAGTACAAAATCCAATATTTAAATGCCTAAACAATGGCATAAAAAAATAAATAGAAGTTCAATTGGCAAAGCTAAATAACTAAGGTCGACTCCGAAATAGATCGCTCTCATCCCAAAGCTAACCCAGCTCCTAGCTTAAGTACCTACCGCAGGAAAAGAAATGCGGCTGAGCTTCAAAAGCCCAGTGAATAGATATATAGATAACGGAAACAAATAGCAAGTAGCAAATACAAAAGCAAATCAGGAATACGAAATCACACCGATACGAAATCAAAATGAAAGGAATGAGAAATGAATCATGAATGAAAGAAAAGAACAAAGTGAAATAAGATTTAGAAAACAAAACACAGCAATTTATCACGAGCCCAGACTACTTACGATACCATAGCATACTAATATAATAAAACATACCTGTGTAGAGTGATCAGCTCTCAGACAAAAGTGAAAGACGTGTATCGCACACACAATCAGTCACCAGATATAATAACATATAACATATACAGATAACAGGTCAAATCTAGAGTGCACCCATACGCCCCACAGACAAATCAATAATCATAATTATAATGGCCATAGCTAAATAATAAATAAGGGACGGAACAGGTCATCACTCTCCTGCCCTAGAGTCATGTCAGAGGTGCGTCAATGACATGGACATTAAACCCTCATGTCTAGTGATTGGCTCGTAATATTAAACTGTAGAACAAAGGTCGGGCATACTATCAAATAATCAAAATATTATCTTAAGGGAACATGGCAAAAGATTCCAATCAAAGACCACATCAAAAGTTCACAACAAAAGGGAACATAGCAAAGGTATAGGGAATCCTAATAAGGAAATGAATTCTGAAAGAAAAGAACTGAAAAGCCCTTACTGAAAGGACGGAATATCTGTACCTTATTAGCTCAAACAAAAGACAAGAAAACACGAAGCTGAGATTAGGGTTTCTCCTTCTTCACCCCTAAGAAGTAGAAGACGGAATTATGAATTATTCAAACTCAGATTATTACTTTTAGTTTTACCTTTCCATTTGTAACTTTCCAGATTTAGTAATATGTTAATATTCCAGATTTGGTTAAATCCTTATTTCAAGATCATTATGGAATTAAAGTACCTTTTATCAAGTTACAAAAGTTCAGGGTTAGTTATGACCATTTTCATAATTTAGGGTTTTAATTGCAATTTCATTAACTTCAAAGGTTTAAAATGAAAATACTTTAAATTACTGATTTAATCCTTATGATACATGTATTTACCAAACAAGTACTTTATTTTACAAATTTACAGAACTTCACCTCAGAATTATATGAAGTACGAATTAGACCCTCAAATTTTAGTAATTACACAATTGGTCCCTTAACTTTTCAAAACAAACAATTTAAATCATAATTTATTTATAATTACATATCAATCCCAAAAATACTCAAATTTACCCATTACACCCTTAACAACATTATTTACTCAGAATAACTTCAAGTTTCCCGCATTTACACTTTTAGTCCTTCTATTTTAATTAATTGCAAATCGACACTTATAAATATAGTTAATTCATTTTCTTGCACATTTACACTTAGGACCCTCAAGTTATATTTTTCTCACATTCCTACTGACTTATATGACATTACAAAAATATCCCAGAAGTTTCAAAGTTGACAAAACACACCCTTTTGAATTAAAATGCAAATCGTATAACACTTAAAATAACCAAACAAAACCCTAGTTTCATCCAATCATTATATTATCATTATACAATCATTAATTACATTAATTACATCAAATTTATTCATATAAAACCTAACCCTAATCCATTTTAGGGTTTTCTTCTTATTTTCTTTATTTTTCGCATAAACCGATTATGAACAATAATTCGCATCAATTATTTTAAGCTTCTATAAATCATGTGGTTATTTTTATAGGCTTATATTATCAGTATAGGACATGTAAAAATTATAGTTACACCTCAGAAAAATCGTATGACATTATTTGGAATTCATGTGTGTTTTAACTCTTACAATTTTGTACGCCTTGTTTAATTTGCATGATCCATGTTTGACATTTTTACTGAGTTATATACAATATATAGATCATTATAAAAATGATAGATCAATTATAGAATGTAAGATTTAGTCGTATTATTTTATACCTATCGAGCGAAGTAGATCGGACAAGAAAGGTGTACTACGATCGAACAAAGGCTTCCACAACTTGACTCCTATTTTTCCTAGCTTGCTTACACTTTGATCAACTCCAAAAAATTGCTAGATCACGTCCAGAAGATCGAATGAAGGTATGGTCGAATTATGTGTGTGTCGATATTTAGGGTTTCGGCAAAATAGGTTTTACAAAATAATGAATTGATTTTTTATATAATAATAGCCGACTAGGAGGGGGGATATACTCTGAATTTTATGCCCAAATAGCTTGCTTAAAATCACACTTTGATTTGGTGTACAATTCCCATATTTATTTTGTAATTATTTAATTAAAATGATTTTGCAAAATATATATAAAGTTTATTTAATTAAATTTTCGGACCATACATAAATGTATATGTAATTTTGGAATTTTTGTACATTCAATATAATGTAATGTTATCCCAGAATTTTAATTACTTGATATGTAGTTCGTTTTCAGAAGTTTGGAATTAATTCAGAATTGTTATAAGTGATTTATTAAGGTTTTATAGCTTCAGGGGTAATTTGGTCATTTTATAGGTTATCTGAATTTCAGGTATTACAACTTCTTCCCCACTAACAAAAAAAAAATTCGTCCTCAAAATTTGCAGGAAGTAGAAAGAAAAAGAGAACGGAAACAAAACAAAGAAGAACGGAAACAAAACAAGGACATACCGGATTAAAACGAGAACTGCGGATAACTAGCTCGTATTGACTCTTCAGTTTCCCAGGTAGCTTCACGCTTCGGGTGATTCTTCCAAAGAATCTTTACGAACGGGATGACTTTGTTTCTCATGACTCGTTCCTGACGGTCCAGAACCGCTTCCGGTTCTTCAGACAAAGACATATCAGGCCAGATCTGATCAAGTGGATAAGATACAACATGCAGTGGATGATAATTGTATCCTCTCAGGAGAGATACATGGAATACATTATGCACATGAGATAGCTGAGGAGGTAAAGCCAAACGATAAGAGACCTCCCCAATACGCTCCCGGATTTCGAACGGTCCAATAAATCGAGGACTCAACTTGCCCTTGATTCCAAAACGCCTGACACCACGGAAAGGAGATACTTTCAGGAATATCCGATCACCTACATTAAATTCTAGATCCTGATGGTGCTTATCAGCATAGCTTTTCTGGCGAGCACGCGACTCTTTCAGTTTCTCTCTAGCAACAGCTACCTTTTCATTTGTGATCTCAATCATCTCAGGTCCTTCAATCAGACGTTCACCTACTTCATTCCAACAAACAGGAGCCCTACATTTCCTACCATACAACATCTCGAAGGGAGCCATTCGAATACTCGCATGCCAACTGTTATTATACGTAAACTCTACCAAACACAAGTACTCATCCCAACTACCTGCCCATTCCAACGCACAAGCTCTTAACATGTCTTCCAAAGTCTGAATGGTCCTCTCAGACTGACCATCAGTTTGGGGATGAAATGCAGTACTAAACTTAAGGCGAGCGCCCCAAGCTTTATGAAGTCCCTTCCAAAAACGCGAAGTGAAACGAGGATCACGATCTGAAACAATAGACGAAGGCATACCGTGCAATCGAACAATTTCTTGCTGAAAAACTTTCGCCAACTTACTAACACTAAAGGTCATACGGATAGGTAAGAAATGAGCGGATTTAGTTAGCCGATCAACGACCACCCAAATCGCATCATGTCTTTTACGAGTAACAGGCATACCACAAACGAAGTCCATGGAAATCTCATCCCATTTCCATGTAGGAATTTCCAAAGGTTGTAATAGACCACTAGCTCGCTGATGCTCAATCTTAACTTGCTGGCTGGTCATGCATTTAGCGACAAATAACGCCACATCTTGCTTCATACCATTCCACCATAAATGTTGCTTAAGATCCCGATACATCTTGGTAGAACCAGGATGGATAGCGAAAGGAGAACTGTGAGCCTCAGTCAACACAGCCTCACGCAATTCGGAATCATTAGGCACGCATAAACGATCCTCAAACCAGACAACTCCATCGTCATCAACTCTAAACTCAGTTTGCTTACCTTCTTCAATATTCTGAACTATAGCCCAGAGTTCACCATCATCTTTCTGAGCCTCTTTAATACGCAACATCAGATTTGACTCGATCTTTAAACTAGCCCAGTAACCAACATCACGCCGAAAACATAACTCAACATCCAAACACTCCAAATCTTTGAGGACATGCGGATCAATCTCCAAACTAGAAATCACTCCAGATTTCCGACTAAGTGCATCTGCAACCACATTAGCCTTACCTGGATGATACTGGATGTTCGTGTCGTAATCTTTCAGAAGCTCCAGCCATCGCCTCTGCCTCATATTAAGCTCCTTCTGAGTAAAGATATATTTGAGGCTCTTGTGATCAGTGAAGATATCACATGATTCACCATACAAGTAATGTCTCCATATCTTCAATGCAAAGACCACAGCTGCCAATTCTAGATCATGAGTTGGATAATTTTCCTCATAGGGTTTCAGTTGCCTCGAAGCATAGGCAATCACCTTGCCGTGTTGCATAAGCACACAGCCCAAACCCTTCTTAGAAGCATCAATATAGATTTGGAAACCTCCAGAACCCGATGGTAAAGTTAGAATAGGTGCGGACACCAAACGCCGTTTCAACTCTTCAAAACTCTGCTCACGCTCATCAGTCCATACGAACTTTTCACCCTTCCGCATCAATTGAGTCAATGGCAAAGCCAACTTAGAAAATCCTTCCACAAAACGCCTATAGTAGCCAGCTAATCCTAGAAAACTCCTGACTTCCGTCACAGTGGTAGGTCTCGGCCACTTGGTGATAGCCTCAACTTTAGATGGATCCATGGTGATACCATCTGCAGACACAATGTGACCTAGGAAAGCTACTCGGTTCAGCCAGAATTCACACTTAGAAAATTTCGCGAATAACTTCTGCTGCCTCAGGATACCTAATACTATACGCAAATGTTGCTCGTGCTCTTCGGACGATTTAGAATACACTAAAATATCGTCAATGAAAACGATGACGAATTTATCAAGAAATTCATGGAAAACCCGATTCATTAAATCCATAAACACAGCAGGAGCATTTGTTAAGCCAAAAGGCATAACCAGGAATTCATAGTGTCCATAACGGGTGCGGAAAGCAGTCTTAGGTACATCCTGCTCCTTAACTCGCAATTGGTGATAACCAGATCGCAAGTCGATTTTGGAGAAAACTTTAGCTCCTTGCAATTGATCAAACAAGTCGTCAATGCGAGGAAGCGTATAACGGTTTCCAATGGTAATGCGATTGAGCTCACGATAATCAATACACAGACGCATAGACCCATCCTTCTTCTTCACGAAAAGCACAGGAGCACCCCATGGCGAAACACTAGGTCGAATAAATCCACAATCCAGCAACTCTTCCAGTTGCTCCTTCAACTCCTTCAGTTCAACAGGTGCCATCCGGTACGGAGCCTTAGAGATAGGTTCGGCACCGGGAATTAGCTCAATAGAAAACTCCACTTCTCTAGCCAGAGGAAGACCAGGAAGTACTTCAGGAAAAACGTCAGCAAAATCCCGAACAATGGGAACACTAGAAATATCCGGACTCTCAACAGACGAATCCTTAACTGAGGCTAGAAAACCTTGGCAACCATGAGACATCAAGGTTCGAGCTTTCAAGGCGGAAATGATTTTAACAGTTTTAAGAGGGCAAGATTCATGGTAAATGAATTCAGGATTATTCAGATCACCGAAAATCACATTTCTGGCGTGGCAGTCAATGGTTGCTCGATGGAAAGCCAACCAATCCATACCCAGAATGACATCGAAGTCAATCATGTCTAGAGGAAGTAAATTTGCCGGACGAATCCGATCATCGAAGCGTAACGGACAGTTCAAATATTCATGGTTGATAAGAATGTGGTTTTTCATGGGAGTTGATATAGCAATTGGGTTATTTAGTGGTGTTGCAGGTATGTTCAGTTTCTTAGCCAATTTCATAGATATGATAGAATGTGTTGCTCCAGTGTCAAATAACGCGAAAACAGTAAAATCACCAAAATACAAAAAGCCGGTAATGGTACCTGTAGCCTTAGCTGCCTGATCCCGCGTAGTAGAAAACACACGCCCAGTATTCGGAGGTGGAGGAGGCGGAGGAAGAAGATAGTTCTTGGCAGATGCAGGATTCTGCTTCGGGCAGTCCTTCACCCAATGCTCAGCAGACCCACATCGGAAACACGCACCAGATGCTCTACGACACTCTCCTGGATGACTTTTCCCACAAGTAGTACAGATAGGAGATGTAGGTAAGTTCCCAGATGAACCCTTCTGAGAACTCGATCCAGAACCACGAGACTGCTGCTGAAAACCCTTAGAAGACTGATCCTTCCACTGCTTCTGACCATTATCCTACCTAGAAATTGAACCAGCATCCTGACCTCTAGAATCTAGTTTCCGCTGATCATAGTTCCTGCCTGACTGGCCCTGATAATCACGACTACGATCTGACTGACCCCGCTGTTCAAAGCCCTTACCAGAAAATCCCTTGTTGTCCCGATTCTGGCCTTGCGGCTGAATCCTGTCGCCATCACGGTTTCTCTTGTAACCCACCTTCTCATGAAATATCTCAATGTTGCGAGCTGTGTCGCAACATGCTGACGGATCAAGGAACTCCTGATTAAGAAGACGATCTAAAACCCAACTCTTCAGTGCCCATTTATAATGCTTAGCTTGATGCTCAGCATCCCCAGCAACCGGGCCTACAAAGCTAACCAATCTCTGAAATCGCTCCAGAAATTCTCCTGCATTCTCAGACTCAAGCTAAGAGATAGTGTTGTACTCCCGAATAAATCTCTGTTGCTCGGACACAGGGAAGTACCGATTATAGAATGTAGTACGAAAATTAGCCCAAGTACAACCAAGAACATAAGCATCACCTCCCTTAGCTTCCTTGTGCGCCTTCCACCAGTTAAGCGCATCTCCTTTAAGCTTAAACGCAGCCAGATGAGTCTTAAACCCGTCTTCACAACCTAGTACCTCAAACAGCTTCTCCATGTGTGTTATCCAGTCCTCTGCAGCATGAGGAGTAGCAGCAGAACTGAACGACAACGGCTTAAGTTTATTGAAACTCTCCAGCCAACCATTAATGGTAGTGGGTCGGCCCCCACCACCAGTACCACCCGAACCACCAGCACCACTAGAGGGACCAGCACTACCAGAGGGACCAGCACCATTACGAAACTCATTGATCATCCGAGTGATCACCTCGTTAGCATTAAGCCCAGGTAGCAAATTGTTGATAGCATTAGCCACCAACTCCTCCAAATTAGGGATCTCCTCCTCCCCATCAGAATAGTCACCACGACGAGTAACAACCATCTACAGGATTTTCAAACGATTAGAAGGATCAAACAGGAAATGATAGAGCAAAAGAAAAGCATGGCAGAGCAGGACAGGAAAAAAAAAGAGTGCGCGAACGGAAAACCTAATGTCTACCCAAATCCTCACAGGTCGATAGCCTAAGCTCCAAGGTTTCATGAAATCCTGTTCTCTGATACCATAAATTGTAACACCCCAACCCGACAAGGGTAAAGATATCACAACAATGGTGGCATATCAGAAGTCACAGACATTCCATAAATAAAACCTCATAAGTCTTAACATTAAATCCAAAATAAGTCAACATGACTTAAATCAAAATGCAAGACAAAATAGCTTAAGTACAAAATCCAATATTTAAATGCCTAAACAATGGCATAAAAAAATAAATAGAAGTTCAATTGGCAAAGCTAAATAACTAAGGTCGACTCCGAAATAGATCGCTCTCATCCCAAAGCTAACCCAGCTCCTAGCTTAAGTACCTGCCGCAGGAAAAGAAATGCGGCTGAGCTTCAAAAGCCCAGTGAACAGATATATAGATAATGGAAACAAATAGCAAGTAGCAAATACAAAAGCAAATCAGGAATACGAAATCATACCGATACGAAATCAAAATGAAAGGAATGAGAAATGAATCATGAATGAAAGAAAAGAACAAAGTGAAATAAGATTTAGAAAACAAAACACAGCAATTTATCACGAGCCCAGACTACTTACGATACCATAGCATACTAATATAATAAAACATACCTGTGTAGAGTGATCAGCTCTCAGACAAAAGTGAAAGATGTGTATCGCACACATAATCAGTCACCAGATATAATAACATATAACATATACAGATAACAGGTCAAATCTACAGTGCACCCATACGCTCCACAGACAAATCAATAATCATAATTATAATGGCCATAGCAAAATAATAAATAAGGGACGGAACAGGTCATCACTCTCCTGCCCTAGAGTCATGTCAGAGGTGCGTCAATGACATGGACATGAAACCCTCATGTCTAGTGATTGGCTCGTAATATTAAATTGTAGAACAAAGGTCGGGCATACTATCAAATAATCAAAATATTATCTTAAGGGCACATGGCAAAAGATTCCAATCAAATACAACATCGAAAGTTCACAACAAAAGGGAACATAGCAAAGGTATAGGGAATCCTAATAAGGAAATGAATTCTGAAAGAAAAGAACTGAAAAGCCCTTACTGAAAGGACGGAATATCTGTACCTTATTAGCTCAAACAAAAGACAAGAAAACACGAAGCTGAGATTAGGGTTTCTCCTTCTTCACACCTAAGAAGTAGAAGACGGAATTATGAATTATTCAAACTCAGATTATTACTTTTAGTTTTACCTTTCCATTTGTAACTTTCCAGATTTAGTAATATGTTAATATTCCAGATTTGGTTAAATCCTTATTTCAAGATCATTATGGAATTAAAGTACCTTTTATCAAGTTACAAAAGTTCAGGGTTAGTTATGACCATTTTCATAATTTAGGGTTTTAATTGCAATTTCATTAACTTCAAAGGTTTAAAATGAAAATACTTTAAATTACTGATTTAATCCTTATGATACATGTATTTACCAAACAAGTACTTTATTTTACAAATTTACAGAACTTCACCTCAGAATTATATGAAGTACGAATTAGACCCTCAAATTTCAGTAATTACACAATTGGTCCCTTAACTTTTCAAAACAAACAATTTAAATCATAATTTATTTATAATTACATATCAATCCCACAAATACTCAAATTTACCCATTACACCCTTAATGACATTATTTACTCATAATAACTTCAAGGTTCCCGCATTTACACTTTTAGTCCTTCTATTTTAATTAATTGCAAATCGACACTTATAAATATAGTTAATTCATTTTCTTGCACATTTACACTTAGGACCCTCAAGTTATATTTTTCTCACATTCCTACTGACTTATATGACATTACAAAAATATCCCAGAAGTTTCAAAGTTGACAAAACACACCCTTGTGAATTAAAATGCAAATCATATAACACTTAAAATTACCAAACAAAACCCTAGTTTCATCCAATCATTATATTATCATTATACAATCATTAATTACATTAATTACATCAGATTTATTCATATAAAACCTAACCCTAATCCATTCTAGGGTTTTCTTCTTATTTTCTTTATTTTTCGCATAAACCGATTATGAACAATAATTCACATCAATTATTTTAAGCTTCTATAAATCATGTGGTTATTTTTATAGGCTTATATTATCAGTATAGGACATGTAAAAATTATAGTTACACCTCAGAAAAATCGTATGACATTATTTGGAATTCATGTGTGTTTTAACTCTTACAATTTTGTACGCCTTGTTTAACTTGCATGATCCATGTTCGACATTTTTAATGAGTTATATACAATATATAGATCATTAGAAAAATGATAGATCAATTATAGAACGTAAGATTTAGTCGTATTATTTTATACCTATCGAGCGAAGTAGATCGGACAAGAAAGGTGTACTACGATCGAACAAAGGCTTCCACAACTCGACTCCTATTTTTCCTAGCTTGCTTACACTTTGATCAACTCCAAAAAATTGCTAGATCATGTCCAGAAGATCGAATGAAGGTATGGTCGAATTATGTGTGTGTCGTTATTTAGGGTTTCGGCAAAATAGGTTTTACAAAATAATGAATTGATTTTGTATATAATAATAGCCGACTAGGAGGGGGGATATACTCAGAATTTTCGGCCCAAATAGCTTGCTTAAAATCACACTTTGATTTGGTGTACAATTCCCATATTTATTTTGTAATTATCTAATTAAAATGATTTTGCAAAATATATATAAAGTTTATTTAATTAAATTTTCGGACCACACATAAATGTATATGTAATTTTGTAATTTTTGTACATTCAATATAATGTAATGTTATCCCAGAATTTTAATTACTTGATATGTAGTTCGTTTTCAGAAGTTTGGAATTAATTCAGAATTGTTATAAGTGATTTATTAAGGTTTTATAGCTTCAAGGGTAATTTGGTCATTTTATAGGTTATCTGAATTTCAGGTATTACAATGATAACTTGAGAATAGAGTTAAACCAATCCAATTATCATTTAGCAAATCATAAAAGAGGCTTAGCTGTTGTAGAAGAACAACTAGTGTTATATAAAAAGAATGAAACTCTTTTCACTGAGGACATAGCTGTGTTAAAAAGAGATATCATGTTTAAAGATATAGAGATTAAAGAGCTTAAAAGAGAACTAGAAAAGATTAAGCTTGATAAAGATTGCATTGAGGTGAATATAGAGAGGTATGCAGGAGCAACTAAAAGTCTAGATAAAATTGTAGAGTGTCAGCTTAAAAACAATTTTAAGAAAGGTCTAGGCTATAAAAGTGTTGCACCACCACATAGAGGAAACTTTCCAGGACCAAAGCTTGATCTGTCACATCTAGAGGAAGAAAAGGAAACTGAATCTAAAGAAGTTAAGAGTGATAGCGAGGATAGTTTCAAAGAAGTTGGTGAAACTTTTGACACATCTTTTGTTGAGAAGAAGGTGTCAGAAGAAAAGATGAATTCAAATGCACCAATTATTGAAGATTGGGAATCTGATAATGAGGATCAGGTTGAGTCTAAACCTGAGGTAGAAAAACAAAATATTGTTCCTAGTGATGTTAAGGTAAAAACTGTTAAACCTAAAGAGCTAGTGCAACCAGCTAGGAAAACAGTCAAATATGCTGAGATGTATAGATCACACAGGCCTAGGGGTAACCAAAGAAATTGGAACAATAAAAAATCCCAACAATTAGGCAGTGATTTTGTTATGTACAATAAGGCTTGCTATACTTGTGGTAGTTTTAATCATTTGTAGGCTTATTGTGATTACCATCAAGAGAAAAGGAGGGTACATAGGAACAAAAGGGTATTTGGAAATACTATGGCAAGGGTGAATCACATCTGTTTTGCTAAATCTACTTACCCTTGTGTTAACAGAAATATGGCTCCTAGAGCAGTTTTGATGAAGTTTGGCCTTAAACCACTTTGTACTGCTAGACCCATTCATACTACTTACCCCAAATCATCAGGTGTTAGTGCTAATCCAACATCAAACATTTCTAAACATGCACAACACACTATTAGAAGGTCCTTTCAGTATAAAACAACATTGTTAGTGCAAGCAGTCTCGTTTGTTTTGATTGATGACAAACATGTAACTTCATACATAACGTAAAATGTACAAGTTACTTGTAATCATATCTTGTCTCAACATACATTCAACACCTCTCGAGTCCTCGTATGATACAACACAGGTTCGTACATGTTTGTTATGTGGCATTATGATCAAACCCTTAACAAACCATTTAGAATGTTTAAAATACGGTTAGGTCATTAAGTATTTTAAAAGGTTAACCATTCTACTTAGAACCTTATTTTAAAAGGTCATTAAGTATTTTAAAATACGGTTAGGTCATTAAGTAATATATTAGTTAAGCTAGGACATACATATATACATTTACATTATTTACATTTTAATTCTTAAAATGGAAATATGTTCATGACATCATGGCATACATCATTTAGAGATCTTTAGATATCTTAGAAGATTTTGAAGATCATATGAATATATTACTTAGATCTTCACTCAATAAATCTTAGGAAAGATCTTGGATAGATTTTATGTAAGATTTGATTTTGGAAAGATCTTGGATAGATTTCATGTAAGATTTGATTTAGGTGATATTTTGGAAAGATCTTTAAGTTACAAAGTTGACTTTGTAAGATCTTGACATGACTTAACATGATATGGAATGATATGGAAAGATTTGTTAAGATATTAGCTGTCAGGTCCCGGCGGAACCAAACTGCATAAAGGGCGGATCCCTTTATTTTGATCCGCCTAATCCGTGGCATGTATAAACTATTTTCCTATAAATAGCAGCCCATTGTTTACCCATAGTTTTTAAGCAACTAGAACACACATTCCCTCTACCATTTGCATACATTTAGATCAGTAGTTAATCATGTAGAAACACACATTAATCAACCTTTACATAATGATCATAATGTTACTAACTTTCATTATGTTGTAAGCATACTCTCAATATGATCCTGTTAAGCAAGCTCAAGATCATGAGTCATCATCCATCTCAAGTATAGCATACTTCCTGATCCTCCAAGATGGTTAGAAGATCTTGAAATCATTATCCACCATAGCATTCCAACATATGAATATTCAAGGGCATTTGACATCCTCAATGATTGAAGACTTCTTATTCAAGAAGTTCATGTAGATTCCATATGTATATATGAAGACCCATCACAACAAGTTTAGGGAGCTTGTGATCTTCATCCATTAAAGGCTTCCTATCAATAGAAGTTCATTTAGATTAGCCATTCATATCCATGACCCATTTATGTCATGGATCGTCATTGTAATCTATTCATACTAGATTAGGTGGTTTATGTGTTTGTGCCTTAAAACACAAGGTTTCTATGTTGGGCCATAAAACATAGCGGAAGTGGTTGTACCCTTGTAATGAACTCGGTATCTAGCTTAGTACCAGAAAAAGGTTAAGCGACGACGGGAGTGGTTGTACCCATGTAAAAGAACTCGACATCTAGCTTAATGTCAGAAATTGTATAGGCGACGTTAGGTTGGTTCTACCTCAAACTAGAACCTAGTATTTAGCTTTGTACCAGAAAAAGTGTAAGTGACGTGTGTAAGGTTTTCTCCACTGGGAAGGGAGCTTGTTGATCTAGTGAAGTAACTCTCGAGTTGGGTACTCGGGGAGTGGAGTAGGGTGGAGAGGACCTCCGTGACCGAACCACTATAAATCATCGTGTTCGGTTTGCGCTTTCTTTACTCTTTACTTTTATTTTTGTATTATATGATTGCTTGTGTTGTGATTTGTTGATCATACTTGTGTGATAACATGTTTTAGTATATGCTCGTCATAAAACATCTTTCATATTAAAACAAGCTTAAATGTATATTTAATACAAATAGTTTTAAGAATTTAAAACGAGAACGTATTCACCCCCCCCCCCCCTCTCCATTTTCACAATTGGTATCAGAGCCACGTGGCTCTCATTTTTAAAATAAATGGTTTTTAAAATGGAGTACGATCCATGTATCAAATTACCATTGAAGCAGAATATAATATGAAAAATGTTTCGCAAAGTATACTTAGAAAATTTGTTGTTAGATGTTACATTGTATCCTAGCTTGAAGATATCCTTGAAAAATAAAAGAAAAGATTTCTTAAAAGAATTGAGTGTCAAATTGTGTGAGTAAAGCTAATTTATGAAAAATACGGGTTTTAAGGGAGTGTTTGGGATAACTATTAATTTATTTGAGAAATCACCTACGTAAATGTTTAGATAAGTCACATAAGTAGAAATATTGTTAAATATGTGTAATATATGTTTAATATTAAGTCTAGCAAGTCCTATACGTTTTCTTTGTGTCAAAATACGAGTTTAGGATAATTTGTCACAGACACCCACGGATCCCTTTGTTACAAAGGGCGGAACCCTCAAAAAGGATCCGTGAAATCCGTGTATCTCTGTTCATCAGCTTTTACAAAATTCAAAAATTCATAATTAATTAACCGTAAGTCCGTAGAAGTCACGCCACCTATCATTTTGGAGGGAATTAAGTCTACTTTCATTTAAAAATAATCTCATGTCCTAAATCTAAATTGAAATAGGTAAAACAAATCAAATACTACAACCTGTTCAAAATAGTAAGTTTCATTTTGACACAGTAACTTAAACTTTTGAGTCGGGCAATGTAAGTTGGTATACTTTGTACATAGATATGATTTCTTTTGAAATTAAAGAATTTGGTAATATAAAGGAAACAAATCAAGCTTGATGTACATCGTCATGTTTAAACACAAAATGACAAAAAGTATCTTTTCATCTATGCTATGCTATGTGACTATCTGTTCTAAGCTATTTGCATACATGTTATTTGCCTGTTGGTAATTGTGATTGCATTTGTTGATAGGTAATACATAAGTGTTTTGCCATGACAATTATTTGCTTGTTTATCAATTGCTTGTTTGATGCACAATAGGACTTTTGCTAGATCCTGTCCACTAAGTTGATAAACTGTGCTTGTTTCACTTATAGACTTAGATATTTTTGTTTGCATATGTTATGTGAAAACTTTGCTAAACTTACTTAGAAATGTGAAATGAGTGAAACTAGTTTATTGTCTTAAAACGTATTGTCTTGCACAAACCTTTACTTAAATTCAAGTGTTAAAATGTGTAAACATGTAGTATCTGTGAAAGAGTGTTTGGTATAAGAAAATTTCAAACAATGATGTGATGACTTGTTGTGTTATTAGGATATTATGTTGGTATTATACTTTTATGTGAACTAACATAACAATGCAGGATGATAACACTCGATGTTATCGATTTTCTGTGTTTAAGCCACCGTTTGGCTTAACCTCCTTTTATGGTAAGTTATTATCATTTGATTGATCTATATACAAACGTGTTTTAGAATCTGTGTTTTTGCTTTTAATCAATCACCAATAAGTATTTACATATGCATTAGGACAATTTTCGGGATTTGAATGGGTAACGAAAATTATGACATGCTCTCTGTTAGAATTAGTACCTCTGAATGGTGGATATGGCGGAACCAAGTTATGGGTTCCGTCTGTTGAGCACTTTGGCTCTGCCAATCTTCACTCTGCGGATATCGCAGAACCAGAATCTGGGATCCGCCTTTGTTATAACTTGGATCCTCCAGAACAAATAGTTTGATTTTCAAATTTTCGTTTAAATTCCTCACTCAAGATCACTCACTTTCATCACTAGGATTCTTTTTACTGATGATTCACTCATATTAGGATTAGGACATCTCACTCACACCAATAGGATAATCATATCCAATCACAGTTTCAAATTTCATGAAAATGCTCCAAGGTACACTTTCATGGAGTATTTGTGATCATTACACATATTCACTGCATCCTCCTGTCCTTTACTCATCTATTAGATTGATTTGTAAATTGACAACTTCCAAACTAATTTGAACTCACTGTTGGCAAAAATATCATAGATCTCAAGTCTAACTGATAACTATAGATATTGACCTGTATACACATATGTTGCCTTACTTGGTTAACATGTCATCCTTCAAGAAAATTTACATCAAGCCATAGCTCACACTTAAGTTATAGATGTAATTATCAAGTCTTGTTATCCTCTTATCAAAGTAGGATTGACAACTTAAGTATTTTGTCCGAAATATTCAAGTATATCTGACTTACGATTGTAGTCATTAAAAGTCATATCCGAAACAATTAACTCACAAGTATTTTAACAACTTATGTTAAAACATTTATCCTATCATGACTAGAACATTTGTTCTTCATCCCATTACTGCTCCTAGGTTTCACAAACATAACTAAGCACTTCATTCACTTGTAAACCACAAGAATCAGTATCCATTCTTGTCATCTTCAACATTCATGTAACCTAAGTACACTTGTACTTTCACCACCATCCTGTCACATTTACCTCTGTGATATATCTTAGGTCCAAAGCTTCAGATCACATCACACACTAGTTGTACCTTCCTATGGATCACAAGAATTAGTCTCCATCATTGTAGTTTTCAACATCCATAAAACCTAAGTACCTTCATAGCACAACAAACCCCTATATCACCACAATTCTATTGAGTGCATTGCTCAATAAGCCTTTTGTCCAAACACTCGTTAAACAAACTCAACCATACTTTACCACCTATAGGATTAGAACCTTCAACATCAAATAAGCATGAAGCTCACATTCATTTACACTAGGTTTAAGTAGTACCACTTTTACAAGTAATCAAAGTATTGATAATACTTTGACACCAAGCTTCTGCTTATGTCTCAAATCAATATTTTAACAACATATGTTAAAATGCAAAATCTCAAAGACAACCTCATACACCCCAAATAAGAATGAATCTTGAGGAGTATACATAAGAAACTCAAGTGAATTATTCATGTCATCTCCAAGTTTATTTAGGACAATCCAAACACTTAGGCTTCATATCTTCATTTAGGAAAACATAATGTTTCGGAAAAACATTATGTGTTTAGTTTTCATCTTTGATAAAAGGATAACATATATCCTATGCATCATTCTCTTCTTGCAAAATGAACGGTTCTGTTACATGAAACTTAACCACACCTCATTGGCTAAATGATCTTAAACATTCATCTGCAAGTTCTATGAACTAGAGTTTCCCCCTCATCTTGTCATACTTGTTTTCATAAGCATGATGACTCTATGAGATAATCTTACTTGTTGAAAGATACTATGTGTGTCTATTCCCTTTCAAGCGTACATCATAACCAAACCTTGCTCATAATCTAGTTCAAACCTTGTGCATATCCTACACATCTCTAGAGCATACACAAGATCTATAAAAGTTGGTAACTTTATTTAGATAATTGTTCCAAAGAACTTTCTTGAGAAGGTTCTTAACATATTCCATTATCACACACAAATACACCTCTTGGTATTAGATGATCAAATCACTTGCATAACACATATTTAAACTCAACATAAAAGATGTCATTCTTTTGATCATTCAACCGTAGATTCTAAATACAAAGATTAAAATCTGTTGACACATATTTGTCAAATTCCTGTGTATAACATGACATCTTCATCACCTTAGTTTTAATAGAAATAATTGAGTCTCATTAAATCATATATTGGTGAATTATCGTCTTTATATACTTCGATGGGCAAAAATATGAATTCTTATCTTTCTAACAAGAGAATGACTACTGGAGAACCTATTGCACTAGAAACTCAATTTAAACTAACGGTTTAATTGCTTCTAGCAGAGAAGTTGGGTATGTGGAATCACCCGTATAAATGGTCGTGTTCAGCCTGAATTAAGCACCGCTAGTAATAGTCTCATATTCATTCTCCAACTTGAAAATTTTGTATTCCTATCCTTGCCTAAAGTAAGGATTAAAAGATGATATTTTATCTTGTCTTACGAATATAAATCAATCAAGTAATAGATGCGATTTTTCTTAGTAAAATCAATTGCATTACATATACATGTGTTGATTACATGTTATTTGTTTAATATGAGTTAGTATCTTGACGTTATCATGATAATTATTTGATTGATAGTCAAATGTGTAAACCTTCGAAAGGTTTTGTCTACATGCTTATGTATTTTCATGCTACTAGATGTTAACATGATTTGCATGATACTTGTTATATGATATTTCACAAGATTAACATGGTTTTTGTTAACTCATGATATGTCACTTTTTAATACATGGTGTTATATAGCTCTTGTCTTTAGTTGACATTCATTGAGCTTTTTTGTAGGAAAGTCTAAATGATGCATGCTTCCAAAATGTTAGAATTGTTTGCATGAACCTATCGTCTCACTTCTATTGTGACTTTGTCAAACTATTTGCTTGCCATGTGTGCACCTATAATTTGTCAAAATGTTTTCGGTATGACAAACATTTAGAAATAGGTTTATTCTACTAATTAATCACATAGATCATTGTGTTAATTAATGGGTTAGTATGCTTAAGTGTATAAGCCTAACATCAAAACAATTTCACAATATAGTATCTTAAACAATGTCATGCTATGATTATTTGTCTTGATGCTATGTGGTAATTTTTGTATAGTAATCGATTATTTGTTTATATAAGATGTTATCTTATGATATTTACATCTTTTGTCATTAAGACTTTTGTCTTATAGGTTGATAACAAATTATTTGTTATTTCTCTTTGTTATCCATATCTTGCGTAATTGTTGTTCCTTTACTGCTACTTAGATTAGTAATATGCTTATGGAATCCTTTCACTTGCATATAGTGTTTAAAGCTAATAGGATTAAGTTCTAGAGGTTTGAAAATTATGTTTGGGTATCTTTCAATATACCTCTCTCCAAATCATATTGTTGCTTCCGCTTTCCTAACAATATCTCCATCATCTTTTAATAAAAATAATACAACTCCCATAAGGAAAACCACATGCCTCATCATGCGATCATCTCACATTGATAGAGGAGCTACGTGACTTCAAGGATGAAGTTCTTTGTATGATAACCAACATCCGCAAAAACATTGCTAAGTTCATCGCTTTCATTAACCTGCAACATCCTAAATACTTTACCTTCATTCTTCTTTTGATGCATTACAAATTATGCTGAATGTCCACCAATTAAGGGGGAGAGGAATTCATTCACATAATTGCCTTTTCACATTAAAGAACATGTACTCATGTTTCTTACATTCACAAAATACCAACACATAGGTTCACACCATTTAGTTGAAATCAGTTCACAAAATCACAAGTGTGTCAAACCCTCTTAACCCAACATCATAGTTTTGCACCAATACCTCGTCAAGTAATAAAAACACATCATGTGTTTGACAAACCTCTTAAATGTGAACCATTAAGTCTCCTTGGACTTTGACTAGGATTAGTGAAACCAAATCCATAGTAATAAGTGAATAGACCTTAGTTTGAACCCTCGTTTGATCAAAAACGACAAAACATGACCAAATCAACTCTGGTTTCATGGTACCCTTTGATAAGACGGACGGAACCAAAAATTTGGTTCCGCCCAATCCGCGGGTACCTGATTCAGTTTTAACCATTCATAACAGACAACCTCTCACAACCAACGAGTCTAGGATTTACTTTCACATCTTCATTTTCTAGAACAACTTAATTGTCTAGAACACCTTCATTGTCTAGAACACCTTCTTTCTAGAACACCATCATAGGATCTCATCCTTTTCATTCTTGATACATATCAAGCACGTCATTGTCAGTGCAAACAGAACCATCATTCTTGACATATTGGTCTAACCAACACTCTCGTATCTTATGATGTCATCCTTATATAGGTATCTAGTATTTCAAATTGTTGCATATGGAATTTTTATTCCTAAGTGATCATTATCTTCACTTCATCTTAACTCCATTCAAGCATATATTATGGTACATTACATCATCTTTGGTAGATGTAATGTCATAACCTTAACCGTCTTCAATACTCTTATAGCATTTGCTATACATTAGAGTTTCTGAATTCATTGCATTCATTAAAACCACCAACTTCCATCACTAATAGTCAACCCCATTATAGTTATCACTAGTAAACTAACACCAACACTAGCATCACTAACTTTAACTCCACTTCATATCCTCATCATAGGCATTGTTTTGTAGGATTATATTCTTGTAAATGTAATTCTTATTAGAAGATTACACTGTTTATAACATGGTTTACTAGATAATCACGATTGATATCACAATTGGTATGCTGCATCATATTTTTCTTTGATTAGACAATCATAATTGGTAAGTTGTTTGTGATTATAATATTGATATGTTGTTTAATATTTTTCTTTGAGATAAAATATATTGCACTAACCATTTCATTGTAGGTTATCATCATATACGCTCGATCGTATATAGCTTACTCATCATAGGATGAAGTTTGCATCTGTTGGGAATTAAATATTCTAAAAATTAGTATTA
Organism: Artemisia tridentata subsp. tridentata; assembly: GCA_021014915.2. Taxonomy (NCBI): domain Eukaryota; kingdom Viridiplantae; phylum Streptophyta; class Magnoliopsida; order Asterales; family Asteraceae; genus Artemisia; species Artemisia tridentata. The sequence continues at coordinate 183,360,264 of CP139504.1, read as the reverse complement.
GGAATTACACGATCACAAGGTCAGTACTGCTCAAGAAAATACACCAAGTATCATTCTACTGCTAGTGTAAATCATTCTACTGCTAGTATTAGAGATTCTGCTGCCGCAAGAATTCTACTGCTAGAGTATCAGATCATACTGCTGAAGAAACAGGTGTCGCATATTCTACTGCTGGATAGATAAGTATAAAAAGATATTTTGTGTATAAAAGTCAAATATAATTGGTAGACAAATATCTTTGATAGGTGTTAAGTAAACAAGTTGTATACTCTTAGTATATGACTAGATACATATACATGTTGTATCTTAGTTACTTACACACTACTCAAGCAAGTAGAAGACATGTGTTTGACAAGACTTAAAAAATATTGTAAAGATCTTCCTTGGACTATAAAAGGAAGATCTTAGCTTAGTCATATATACGTGACTTTGATAGGGCTTAATTTAGCTTTTCATAGAACTTTCATATTATCAAGAACAAACATTTGTATCAATAATATTAATCGTTTGGTGATATAATTTTTGTGTTCATTGTTCATTATACAAAGCATCACTGTTCCATTTCCATAACCAAATAACCTTCTAAGTGTGATTAAGTAGATTCCGCATACTTGATCATATTCACTCAAAGTATCACATACACTCGTACAAGAAAGGACTAACATCCTTAATAGTGTATACAATCGCATCCTCTCAATTGGTATCAGATCCAGGCTGATATCTTTGATTTAGAAGAAGTAGAAATGGATATGGATTCTGCTCAAACAAATGTTGTTGCTAAGTTGCCAACACTCAAGCAAAATGAGTTTGAAATGTGGAGGTTAAGGATAGAGAAATTTTTCCAAGTGCAAGACTACACACTTTGGGAAATTATTGAAGATGGAAATTCTTTCAAACCTACAAGCTCTACATCTACAGTTGAAGGTAAAGTAGTTACAACTTTGAATACCAACCCAACAACTGCAGAAGATAGAGTCAGAAAGAAGAATGACCTCAAGGCCAGAAGTATGCTGATGATGACCATTCCAAATGATCAACTTTTAAACTTCAGCAAGTTCAAAGATGCCAAGTCGTTATTTGAGGCCATTGTTGCAAGGTATGGTGGAAATGAAGCCACCAAGAAGATCCGGAAGACTCTTCTCAAGCAACAATTTGAAAACTTCTCTTCAACCAACAATGAATCTCTTGACCACATGTTTAACAGGCTATAGAAAATTTTGAGCCAACTTACTATTCTCGGGGTTGAAATACCTCAAAAAGATTTAAACTCAAAATTTCTGAGAAAAGTACCAGAAGAGTGGGCTATGCATGTTGTTGTCTGGAAGAACAAGTCAGACATTGACACCATGGATCTTATGGATCTGTATAGCAACTTCAAGATTGTGGAACAAGATCTGAAGAAAACTAGAGGATCTAGCTCAAGCACTGGGAACATGGCATTTATGTCATCTCCTAGTAACTCAGTTCCAGTTGAAGAAGTAAAGGTTGATATGGGAGTTGGTATTGCCAGTACATCAGGCAATACCTTTGGTATTTTGGATGAAAAGACTTGTTGTGCCTTTTTAACAAGTCAGAATGATGGGTCCATGCTAACTCATGAAGACCTCCAAGAAATCAATGATGATAATTTGGAGGAAATGGACCTGAAATGGAAAATTTCTCTTCTTAGCATGAGGGCTAAGAAGTTCTATCAAAGGACAGGGAAGAAGATCACAATCAGTAGCAATGATACTGCTGGTTTTGATAAGTCAAAGATAGAATGCTATAACTGTCACATGATGGGGCACTTCTCAAGAGAATGTAGAAGGCCAAGGCAGCAAGATAGCAAGAACAGAAGTTTTGGAAGCAAATCCAGAATAGGGGAGGTAACTGAGCCAAAAGCTATGGTAGCTATTGATGGCTTAGGGTTTGATTGGAGTTTCATGGAAGATGAATAAGAAGCTTCTACTCAGATGGCACTCATGGCTTTTTCTTCTACTGAGGTACAATCACATAAAGCTTGTTCAAATTCTTGCACTGCTCTTAAAGAACTATAAACTTTAATCAAACATTATGATGATCAAAAGAAAGAGCCAAGCAAAACTCATCAAGACTTAGTAGACTATAAGTGTGGTTTAGCTACCTTAGAGAAGCAGATCAAACACTATAAGGAAAATGAATTTGCTTTTTCAGATGATAAAGCTCTTCTTAAACAGGGCATATTCTTTAGAGATGCTGAAATTAAACTTTTAAGAGATGCTTATGATAGGATTAAAAGTCAAATTGAAAACATCCACTTAAGTGTAGAAACATTAGAACATGCTTCTAAGGGTGTAACTAACTTAATTGAATGTCAAATAATCAAAAGGTAAATCTGGGTTAGGATATAATGCTATCCCACCTCCTTACAGAGGAATCCCTACACCCCTAGGGATAGACCTAGAGCATTCACGATTGCCTGAGTTTCAACAATTTGAGTTAAAATATGTTGTTCAGCCAAAAACAAATGTAGTTGTTGATGAACCTAAAGAAGTAAGTGAGAGTTTAAGTAAAACTTCACTTTCTGAGGACAAGGTATCCTCTAGTAAGAAATTAGATGATATAGTTGTTGAAGACTGTACATCTGATAGTGATGATGAACAGGTTATGTCTAAACCTGAAGTGGTTTAGAAAGCAGGAACAAGTGTTCCTAAAATAGTCAAACATAATACTGTTAGGCCTAAAACAAATGTTAAACATGTTAGGCAACCAGTAAAATATTGTGAACAATATAGAACCACAAACAAGCCCAGAGGTGACCAAAGAAATTGGAACAACCTCAAGTCTCACCAAATAAGTGATGACTCTGGATTTTATAACAAAGTTTGTTTCACTTGTGGAAATTTTGACCATCTTGCAGCTTTCTGCAACCAAAGGGTATCTGGGTATACACACAATAGGGTGAATTTAAAAAGGCATACTCCTAAAAGTCACTCTAATTACACAAGACCAACCCCCAGAAAAGTTTCATTAAAGTCTGGACCAAAAGCAGGTTCTGCTGCTAGACCAAAAGTTTCTACTGCTCGACAAGTAGATTCTACTGCCAGACCTTTTTACTCTGTTTACCCTAAACAAGTTGTACAAAGTGCAAAAATAACTTACAAACATGCACAAACAACTGCTAAAAGACCTTTTCCATCAAAAGCAGTAACACAAACACGAATTTGGAAAACTAAGGGTTCTACTGCTAAGGAAAAGAGGGCAAATGTTGTTAAGGCCTCAGCATGTTGGATTTGGAGACCTCTTAAATCCAATGTTGCATCAACTATTCTTAAAAGAATTACTTACATTGATGCAAGAGGAAAATCCAAGTCAGTAATGGCTTGGGTTTCCCAAGAAAACTAATTCCTTATTTATGTGCAGGAACATTCATCAACAGATCATGAAGATCAAGGCTATTCAGATAGTGGGTGTTCAAGGCACATGACAGGCAACAAGTCTTATCTTTCAGACTTTCAATCATTAGATGGAAGCTATGTTACCTTTGGAGGAGGAATTGGTGAAAAGATTTCTGGTAAAGGTACTATTAAAACTGGAAATTTGGATTTTGAAGATGTGTACTATGTGCAAGAACTTAAGTATAATCTCTTTAGTGTCTCACAAATGTGTGACAAAAAGAACAAAGTTCTTTTTACTGACACTGAATGTCTAGTTGCAAAGGCCACATTGGATGAATCTATGAAATGGCATAGAAGGCTTGGTCATATTAATTTCAAAACCATAAATCAGATTGTTAAGAATGGTTTGGTAAGAGGTTTGCCTAACAAAAGATTTGAAAATGATCAAACATGCATTGCTTGTCTTAAAGGCAAACGACATAAAGCCACTTGTAAGCCCAAGATTTTTAACTCTATTGATCAATCATTGTTTATGCTTCATATGGACTTATTTGGACCTACAAATGTGAATAGTATTCAGCATAAAAGATATTGTCTAGTTATTACTGATGACTATAGTAGATTTACATGGGTTTTCTTTTTAGGTTCTAAGGATGAAACTTTTAGCATTCTTAAGACATTTATTACAGAGATAGAAAACCTAGTAAGCAAAAGAGTAAAAATCATTAGATGTGATAATGGGACATATTTTAAGAATAGAGTTATGGATGATTTCTGCAAGGAAAAAGGTATTAGGAGAGAATTTAGTGTTGCAAGAACTCTTCAGCAAAATGGAGTAGCTGAGAGGAGAAATAGAACACTTATAGAAGCTGCTAGAACTATGTTAGCCGACTCTAAGTTGCCTATCACTTTTTAGGCTGATGCAATCAATACTGCTTGCTATGTTCAAAACAGAGTTTTAGTTGTCAAATCTCACAATAAGACATCATATGAACTTTTTAGAGGTAGAACTCCTGCAATAGGATTTCTTAGACCTTTTGGATGTCATGTGACAATTCTGAATACCTTAGACCATTTAGGAAAGTTTGATGGTAAAGCAGATGAAGGTTTCTTGGTTGGATATTCTCTCAATGGCAAAGCATTTAGAGTATACAACACAAGAACTAGGAGAGTAGAGGAAAACCTACATGTGGAATTTTTAGAAAACAAATCCAATATCGCAGGTCAAGGTCCCAAATGGCTATTTGATCTTGAGTCACTAACCAAATCTATGAATTATGTGCCTGTTGTTGCAGAAACTAATGATGTTTCAGGTTCACAAGCAACTGATGAGGCAAGGTTAGAAAAGGAGACAGATCAAGATTATGTGATGATGCCAATATGTACAAATACAAGTGTGGCTTCAACTTCAATAAATGATGAACCTTATTTTAAAAAAGCTAAAGAAGGGATTGAAGATGAAAATAAAGAATATGGAACACAAGAACAAGAAAATGTTTCTACTGATGATAGTACTGCCAAGACAGAGCATTCTACTGCTAGGCCAAATGATTCTACTGCTGGCCCTTCAGAACCAAAAGAAGCAGAATTCTCAGAAGATGAGGTGGATTTCAACAATCTCCCACCTAACTATCAAGTTCCTTCTACACCATACACAAGGATTCACAAAGTCCACTCCCTGGACAATGTGATTGGAGATGTACAATCAGGTGTGAAGACAAGGCAACAACTGATGTCTTCAGACCAACAAGGGTTTCGTGATGCTCTTTATGCATCAAAGCAGCATGAGTTTTCAAACTCTTGCTTATTTGTATGTTTTCTCTCACAAGAAGAACCAAAGAATGTTCTTAAAGCCCTAGATGATTCAAGCTGGCTAGTAGCTATGCAAGAAAAGCTTCTTCAGTTCAAGATTCAAAAAATTTGGGTGCTAGTTGATTTACCTAAGAATGTAAGGGTAATTGGCACTAGAAGAGTTTTCAGAAACAAAAGGGATGAAAGGGGCATAGTGATTAGGAATAAGGCTAGATTTGTAGCCCAATGGTACACACAAGAAGAAGGTATAGACTATGAAGAAGTATTTGCTCCACTGGCAAGAATTGAGGCAATTAGGCTATTTTTGGCTTATGCTTCATTTATTGGCTTCATAGTTTATCAAATGGATGTCAAGAGTGCATTTTTTATATGGTACTATTGAAGAAGAGGTGTATGTCTCACAACCTCCAGGTTTCATTGATCCTGACCATCCAAACAAAGTGTATAAGGTAGTAAAGGCTCTTTATGGCCTTCATTAGGCACCAAGAGCATGGTATGAAACACTGGCTTCCTATTTAACAGAAAATGGATTTCAAATAGGCAAGATTGATTAGACTCTCTTCATCAAGAAGACAAAGGGGGATATCTTGTTAGTACAGGTGTATGTGGATGACATCATCTTTGGATCTACAAGGAAGGAGATGTGCTTAGATTTTGGGAAGCTTATGCATGATAAGTTTCAGATGAGTTCCATGGGGGAACTTACATTCTTTTTGGGTCTGCGAGTTAAGCAATCAAGTGAAGGCATATTTATTTCACAAGACAAGTATGTTGCTGAGATTCTTAGAAAGTTTCAATTTGCTGATTCAAGAGTAGCAAGCACACCAATGGACTCTGAGAAGCCACTTCTTAAAGATGTAGATGGAGAAAATGTGGATGTACACACATACAGATCTATGATAGGATCTTTGATGTATCTTACATCATCAAGACCTGACATCATGTTCTCTATTTGTGCTTATGCAAGATTTCAAGTAACTCCTAAGGTTTCTCATTTAACAGCAGTCAAGAGGATTTTTAGATATCTCAAGGGTCAACCAAGGTTGGGTCTATGGTATTCTAGAGAGTCACCTTTTGATTTGGTAGCATATTCAGACAGTGATTATGCTGGTGCTAGCTTGGACAGAAAGTCAAAAACTGGAGGATGACAATTCCTTGGGTGTAGACTTATCTCATGGCAGTGTAAGAAGCAAACAATTGTGGCTACTTCAACAACTGAAGCTAAATATGTAGCTACTGCAAGTTGCTGTGGTCAAGTTCTTTGGCTTCAAAATCAATTACTTGATTATGGGTACAATTTCATGAACACTGTCATACATATTGATAACAGTAGTACAATTTGCATAATTAAAAATCCAGTGAAACATTCTAAAACAAAACACATTGAAATTAGACATCATTTTATTAGAGATTGCAATGAGAAAAAGTTGATTCAAGTTCTTAAAATTGATTCTGGTCACAACTTTTCAGATCTTCTCACAAAAGCTTTTGATGTTGGAAGGTTTCAATTCTTGGTAGCAAGTATTGGAATGCTAAATCCTTAAATTTTTCAATCTATGTGTTTTTGTATATACATTTTTGTTTGTGCTGCTAGCTTTGTAAATTCTACTGCTATAGCAAAAATTTGTACTGCTAGTATAACTTTGGATTGTGTTATTCATACTATTAGTCTTATGCTTATTCTGATATAAAACAAGTACTTTGTACATTGTTTCTATTGGTTTTAGACTAACATTTTTAGGTATGAATAGTTAAACACAAAGGAAGTTTCAAGTGAAATAAAGTGAGCAGCAGAATGATAATACAAGTTGCTGACATAATAGGTTTATGATGGACTAAGTTTGGGGATTGTTTACAAAGGTTTACACCTAAGTAAATTAATTCTTTAAAACTTCTTTCTTGAAACCTGATTATGATGTTTCACATTGACTTGATGGCTTAGTTGATCAGATAGTAACTGATACAACTCACTTTCTATCATTTTATACTTTTAAGTGTAATGAGCAAGTCTAAGGACATCTGATAGAAAGAACAGCGAGCAGAAGTGCATCTAACACTTGTGTTAGAAGTCACAAATGCCATGAGCTGGAAAACCTGTCAGGAAAGCTCTTTGAATGAGTTTATCTTTACACAGGCAGTTATTTATAACTGAAAACATTGGTTCTTACACAACCAGAGGTTGCTTTAAAACCAAAATTTTGATTAAGTGTCTGTTACTACACTTAATCCCTTCAAAATGGTTGAAAGCAGTATAATTTTTCATAATAAAATCATATACATACTACTAAGTCAAAAGTTTCTTAAAATTGTTTTTGAAACAAAAATGGCTCAGAAACCCATCAAATGATGGATTATGAGTTATTTCCCTATGATTCACCACTCACAAGAGTTAACACACCTTGAAGTAATGAGGGCAGCAAATTAAACTCTTAAGGAATTGATGGCTACGTGTACAACATTGTCTGATAAGCTGTTCTAAATGGAAAGATGATCTCAGAAGCTAGATTGATATTAAAAAAAAATAGATAATGGTTATAATAAGTACTTCTAGTTCATCACAGGAATCAAGTTCAGATAATGGTGAGATGATAGTAAGAGATCTTCCAAACAGGGGAGGAAATCTTCTTTGTTTACAAGGGAGAAAATATTTCAGTACATAGTGAGAGATCTTCTATTCAAGGGGAGGAAATAAAGCCCATGGAAGGAAGATTAACCAATGAAAGGTTGAAAATGACAAGAACAGAGCTGATAATCTCTTCATGAACAAGCATTCTGGAAAATTATATATATTCAGAAAAGATGAAGCATTCAAAAGGAGAAAGTTCTATCTAGGTCAAAAGGAAAAAAATTTCAATTTAATTTCACTACGTTTTTTCATCACTTGCAAAGGCATGCTGGAAGATGATTTCACTTGTTGAAACAAGCATTCAAGATACACAGCATCATTGCTTCTTATAATTCCTTCATCCAAGGAAATTGCACCATCTTTTAGGCCATGAAGGAAAGCCTAAAGATTGGTACTAATATTGTTAAAGTCAAAGCAGAAAGTAGATAAGCTACTGAGAAAGATATTCAATCATTCAGAACAAAGAAAAGCTCAGATCAAGGATCTGACTATGAAGTGTTTGAAAGATCCTCACAATCAAATTTTAATTCAGAAGAAACATGTTGATTAGGGAATCCACATCTTTAGGGAAGGATTGTTGGGAATTAAATATTCTGAAAATTAGTATTAGGAATTACACGATCACAAGGTCAGTACTGCTCAAGAAAATACACCAAGTATCATTCTACTGCTAGTGTAAATCATTCTACTGCTAGTGTTAGAGATTCTGCTGCCGTAAGAATTCTACGGCTTGATTATCAGATCCTACAACTGAAGAAACAGGTGTCGCGTATTCTACTACTGGATAGATAAGTATAAAAAGATATTTTGTGTATAAAATTCAAATATAGTTGGTATACAAATATCTTAGATAAGTGTTAAGTAAACAAGTTGTATACTCTTAGTATATGACTAGATACATATACATGTTGTATCTTAGTTACTTACACACGACTCAAGCAAGTAGAAGACATGTGTTTGACAAGACTTAAACACTATTGTAAAGATCTTCCTTGGACTATAAAAGGAAGATCTTAGCTTAGTCATATATACGTGACTTTGATAGGGCTTAATTTAGCTTTTCATAGAACTTTCATATTATCAAGAACAAACATTTGTATCAATAATATTAATCGTTTGGTGATATAATTTCTGTGTTCATTGTTCATTATACAAAGCATCACTGTTCCATTTTCATAACCAAATAACCTTCTAAGTGTGATTAAGTAGATTCCGCATACTTGATCATATTCACTCAAAGTATCACATACACTCGTACAAGAAAGGACTAACATCCTTAATAGTGTATACAATCGCATCCTCTCAGCATCGATTATATTCTTCTATTATAGGTGCTTCTTGACGCTCTCAAACCAGGAGGATTATCAGTCTAGCACTCATATTGCATCGTCTATACACATTGGTCATATATGACATATATGTCTTAAGAAATAGCTTCTAGTGCACTAATTTTTTGTTTTGTAGGTTCATCTTGACGCCCTAGAGCAAGGGGGAGTTTTTGTCAAGCATTTTTAGAAAGCATCATATACATGCATTGTTGTACATCACATACTAACCTTTATTTTGTAGCATTTCTTATCCTTGGATCATATACGTTGATACCCTAGCAACGGGGTGTATTGATCAAGGGGAGCTACTGTCAAGGGGGAGCATGCACACATTCATTATGATTCTCATTCTTTGACACACCTTTGTGTTTTGAAAAAAAGGAGAAGATAGTCCAACATGGCTTATCCATGTGTATCGTTGGCTATATGCATTTCATTCATCATGCATTTTTCATATATCTTTTTATGTTGCACACCACTAACCTTGACGTAGGTTAAAGATCTAAATTTGATCCATGGATCCGCTAACAACCTAGGGGATGCAACAACCATAGGAGATTGAAGTAGTCTATTAAACTTCACTAAGGATGATGCAAGCTCACCATTTCGGGGAGAAATGAAGTTAACTCAAAGGACACACCCTTTTTGCTTCGACAAAAGGGGGAGAAAGGTGTAAACGGAGAAAGTAATAGGCTAGAAGAGTTGAGAAAGGTGTAAACGGAGAAGCTAATGTTAAAGGTAGTACAGACACAAGTAACCTTTTACATTTTACTTTCTATCACGTTTACATATTTTGTCATCATCAAAAAGGAGGAGATTGTTAGTGCAAGCTGTCTCGTTTGTTTTGATTGATGAAAAACATGTAACTTGATACGTAACATAAAATGTACAAGTTACTTGTAATCATATCTTGTCTCAACATACATTCAACACCTCTCGAGTCCTCGTATGATACATCACAGGTTCGTATATGTTTGTTATGTGGCATTATGATCAAACCCTTAACAAACCATTTAGAATGTTTAAAATACGGTTAGGTCATTAAGTATTTTAAAAGGTTAACCATTCTACTTAGAACCTCATTTTACACTTTGCATATACAAGTACTTTTACTTGTAAATCATGTTTCCTAAGATAAATAGGATAAGTACACTTTAGGTGTCAAACTAACATGATACATATTGGTAAACATATATTAGTTAAGCTAGGACATACATATATACATTTACATTATTTACATTTTAATTCTTAAAATGGAAATATGTTCATGAGATCATGGCATACATCATTTCGAGATCTTTAGATATTTTAGAAGATTTTGAAGATCATATGAATATATTACTCAGATCTTCACTCAATAAATCTTAGGAAAGATCTTGGATAGATTTTATGTAAGATTTGATTTTGGAAAGATCTTGGAAAGATCTTGTATAGATTTCATGTAAGATTTGATTTAGGTGATATTTTGGAAAGATCTTTAAGTTACAAAGTTGACTTTGCAATATCTTGACATGACTTAACATGATATAGAATAATATGGAAAGATTTTTTAAGATATTAGCTGTCAGGTCCCGGCGGAACCAAACTGCATAAAGGGCGGATCCCTTTATTTGGATCCGCCAAATCCGTGGCATGTATAAACTATTTTCCTATAAATAGCAGCCCATTGTTTACCCATAGTTTTTAAGCAACTAGAACACACATTCCCTCTACCATTTGCATACATTTAGATCAGTAGTTAATCATGTAGAAACACACGTTAATCACCCTTTACATAATGATCATAATGTTACTAACTTTCATTATGCCGTAAGCATACTCTCAATATGATCCTGTAAAGCAAGCTCAAGATCATGAGTCATCATCCATCTCAAGTACAGCATACTTCCTGATCCTCCAAGATGGTTAGAAGATTTTGAAGTCATTATCCACCATAGCATTCCAACATATGAAGATTCAAGGGCACTTGACATCCTCAATGATTGAAGTCTTCTTATTCAAGAAGTTCATGTAGATTCTATATGCATATATGAAGATCCATTACAACAAGTTTAGGGAGCTCGTGATCTTTATCCATTGAAGGCTTCCTATCAATGGAAGTTCATTTAGATTAGTCATTCATATACATGACCTATTTATGTCATGGATCATCATTGTAATCTATTCATACTAGATTAGGTGGTTTATGTGTTTGTGCCATAAAACACAAGGTTTCTATGTTGGGCAATAAAACACGGCGGGAGTGGTTGTACACTTGTAAAGAACTAGGTATCTAGCTTAGTACCGGAAAAAGGTTAAGCTACGATGGGACTGGTTGTACCCATGTAAAAGAACTCGACATCTAGCTTAGTGTCAAAAATTGTATAGGCGACGTTAGGTTGGTTCTACCTCGAACTAGAACCCGGTATTTAGCTTTGTACCAGAAAAAGTGTAAGCGACGTGTGTAAGGTTTTCTCCACCGAGAAGGGAGCTTGTTGATCTATTGAAGTAACTCTCGAGTTGGGTACTCGGGGAGTGGAGTAGGGCGGAGAGGAGCTCCGTGACCGAACCACTATAAATCATCGTGTTCGGTTTGCGCTTTCTTTACTATTTACTTTTATTTTTGCATTATATGATTGCTTGTGTTGTAATTTGTTGATCATTTTTGTGTGATAACATGTTTTAATATATGCTCGTCATAAAACATCTTTCATATTAAATAAGCTTAAATGTATATTTGATACAACAAGTTTTAAGAATTTAAAACGGGAACGTATTCAAACCCCCCCCCCCCCCTTCTACATTTTCACAAGCATTATATAGCCAAACAGTTAAGACTGCTAGGCCAGCAGTTTGTACTGCTAGGACATGAAATGCTGTCAGGGTAAAATGGGGAAATGTTGTTAAGGCCTCATCATGTTGGGCATGGAGACCTATCAAACCCAATGGTGCATCAATCACAATAAAGAAATATGATTACATTGATGCACGAGGCAGATCCAAGTCAGTAATGGCTTGGGTCCCCAAAGGAAACTAATTATGCTCTCACTGTGAGTCCAACTATCTTTAGTTCTCAAATCACAGAGTTTTGGCAGACTGCTACCGCCAATAAAAGTGATCGTGGAGAACAACAAATAACTGCAATAGTTGATGGCAAAACCTTTTCTATTACTGAGTCATCTATTAGGAGACATCTCAAACTAATAGATGATAATGGTATTAGTAATTTACCAAATACTGAAATATTTGAAACTCTTTCAAGGATGGGGTATGTGTCCACTGATTAAAAATTAACTTTTCAAAAAGGACAATTTGCCCCTCAATGGAGATTTTTGATTCATACCATTCTACATTGCTTAAGTTCTAAGAAAACTACATGGGAGCAATTCAGTATCAATATTGCAAGTGCTCTTATCTATTTAGCAACACGAAGAACTTTTAATTTTTCAAAACTGATTTTTGATGGTATGATTAAAAACTTAGGTAGTAAGTACAAATTTTTTATGTACCCAAGATTTATTCAATTGTTTTTGAATAAACACAAGCTTTTGCTTCTACCTCATAAAAATATTTATCCAACTCCAACCCTTACTTCAAAGCTTTTTAATAACATGAGGATGGCCTCAAAGGGTTATAATGGAGTAGAAGTTCCTTTATTTGAAACTATGCTTGTTACTCAGGGTGAAGGATCAACAACCCCAGTTGAGTCCCATCACACACCCACCAGTTCATCAGATACTCCATTAGCCTCACAACTAACTTCATCACCATATAAGAGCTCATTAGGACAGGAATCTGAGGTTCCTCAGCCCAGATCTCCTACTCATCCCAATGTAGCAGATGAGGTTGTCTCTAACAGTATAGGAAGGGCTACCACTACTGTCTCAAGCTTAGAAGCTAGGCAGGATAGGGGTAACATAAGTAAGACCCTACCTATGGCAACACCTAATGTCTCCAATCCTCATGGACTTGGTACAGGTGGTGGAATCCCAAGCCACATGGATACTATGGGTGGCTCAGATACTCATCCTTTGGTTGAGTCTGAGTCAATGCCTCATCATGCATCTCTCCCAAGAGGTAACACACCTGGAAGTGCTGAGGGCAGATTGTCTGATGTGTGCGTGTATTGCTCTAATTTTTATATCCACGGTATGTCGTTGTGGTTTTAGCAGTATTCAAGTTTTAAATTTATATTTAGCCGACTTATCAATAACACACACTTTAACGAGCAGTGTACCCGGTCAGTATGCATATAATGGTAAGTAGAGTGTCGATCACTAAGAGTGGAACGTATTATCTAGTTATTCTAATCAGTATTTTAATATCTTAAGTTAGCTATACAACCTAATCTAACGCAAGGGGGTTCAGCCTGAGAGACTGGCACGGTTTGGTTATGATTAAATAATAAACTAAACTAATGAGCACGAATCAGCGATTAGCACACACGTACACAGATAAATACTTGAGACAATAAGAAGACCTGTCCTGATAATTAAGTAGTTTGTCACTTGTTTTATTGCTAGTTTTATACGAGGTGTATATAATTAACCCTTTCTCGTTGGCTCTTATCTTATCGGCGAGTAAACCCTTAATGATTACTTATGTCTATCCTATTTATTTAGCGTCTCTTAAATAGGCGAGGAAGGGGCATGGCGACCCAAGCAATGCTCAGCTAGACACAGAGGTTATCAATGCACTAATAAAAGTCACCAAAGACATCAACATATAAACTTTAATTAATGGGAAAGCAATTTTAAGGGGAGTTGAAGTGCATGATTAAATCAATGACACAAGCCCATCAATCCTAATGAATTAAAGTGTACTAATACAATAAAACAAAACTACTTAATGAATTGAATACATGCAGGACCTTCTTACAGCTCTTGTATCTTCGTTTAGGGTGTGTCTTGTGCTGCTACTTCGTCTGAATTCGGCTTAGGGTTTCTGTCTTTCGCTAAGTTTCGTACTCCGTATATCGCACAAAATTCGTCTGACTTTGGGGTATTTATAGTTTCTATCTGAGGGTTAGATGCGGCGCATTGACTTAACTTCGCGTGGGGTCCAAGATTAATATATTCAGGAATATTCGTACACCGCCAGAAGATGCGGCGTAACTCCATTTATCTATGCGGCGCATGTCCTTTGCCGTCTTGGATTATAACTTGTGAAATCTTGATAGTGATGCGCCGTATGTAAGAAGTAGGATGCGGCGTATCTGGAGCAGACTTATCTTGATCTTGTACATTTCATTAGACTCTTAACTTCTTGCTTGTTTTGCTCCATAATTAGTCCAAAATCGCCAAGTTTCACATAATACTTGTTTTTACCTGAGAATTACAAAAGTAAACATTAACGTATCAATTCTCACAGATAATATAATAAAACAAGTCAAATAAATAGGATAAATGATGGTAATAAAATATACTTATTTGAGTTCATCAAATATCCCCCCACTTGAACTTTACTTGTCCCCAAGTAAACCTTAGAATTAATCTTATGAAAATGTATCCTAAAAGATGTTAGGATTTATTTTTATATTTAAGCATGTATTCGTTTTTGTCATAATTGCACAACCAAACACTTAACGAATTAGAATAAAATAAAATATTTTGATAAAAGCAAATCTAATCGTTTAACTGTCCAGTCGTGACGAATATTCTATCATAAGCTTGACAAGTATACGCATCTCCCCCACTAAAACTAAGGAATAACAAGTCTAAAGCGGTAAAAAGGGTTTGTTGGTTAAGGGTTAATCATTCTTCTTAATCTCTATCGATCTCAAATTCCAGAAAAGGAGACAAAATCACAAATACATGATCGAATCCACGAACACGATACTTGCAATTGCTCAAATCCTTAACTCGAATAGGCTAATGATAGGACCAAGTAATCTTTACCAATAGTATTATATCAAAAAGGGCGACAAAATCATAAATACATAGCCGAATCCACGACTACGATACTTAAGATTGCTCAAATCCCTAATCTCAATAAATCAAAGGTTTGTATAAAGAATAATATAGGGTATGGATAATATTTGGGATACAAATTGGTGTAAAATGAAAAATAAACAAAACAGATAAATTAAAATCCTAAGTGTAGTTAATCACTAGCCCAACCATCCCATGAATAAGACTCATATCATTGAATAACTCACGCTTTAACACTTGAAACACACGCTTTAGGTAGACACGAATTATACTCAACAAGATCTCAATCAAAGAATAAACCTTAGTTGGCGTTCTCATAACGTCCAACTCCCATTCAATGCATAAATATAATATACAACAAATAGTGGTGATATCGACCACTTAATACAAAACTTTACATAAGTTGGTTAAACAAACATCCAACTCTTCTTTTTCTTTTTCTTTTCCATTTTTTTTTTCTCTTTTTTTTTTTTTTTTTTTTTTTTTTTTTTTTTTTTTTGACATCAACATATATGTGTAGAATTTCACAACTTTTCTATCACTATTTTTCCGGATAATTTTTCCATACTTTTCATACTTTCAGAAATAACTGTAATAGCGAAAGTAGTAAACAAACGAAAAATAAACTCAAAGATATACAATATTTACTTTCATACCAATTGCATTGTGCAATTTCCTGACTCAACCAAAGATAATGAATTACGCACGCGAACACAGGTAATGTAAGGAAACACACTTTGCCTAAAGTAATTAACCAACCACGGATTTTAATCTACAGGGTAGGCTAAGGTGTAAGGGTGTAATGAAACGTTATAACAAAGGTGTAAGAAACGAAAGGAATGGCTCTGAGTGTTTTTCTAGGGGTATCTTACTCTAAAAGTGAGAGTAACAAAGGGTTTATACGGGGGTTAACTAACCAGTGTAGTTAGTTAATATCACATAACATATAAAGGCTATTTTGGTGTAATCCTAGAAATTTACCAATTTAGACAAGTCATTCCAATTATATAAATAATACTTATTATGGTGGTCTCGAATAGTATACAAGCCAAGTTCTAAAGTTTACAAGTCACCGGCACACTCATAGATTTGTGAATTTTAAAAGGTTCACAATTTTTGAAAATAATGTTATGTGTGCAGCTATGTAATTTAGACTTTAAACAAAAACATGCTAAAAATTTTAAATTTTGATATATTAAGCACATTTTAAGCATATTTTGAAAAAGTTTAGGACAAGTAAGTGTTCTAATTCTCCAATCCCCCCACTTAAGTTAAACAACGTCCTCGTTGTTTGTATCAAAGATTAAAAACTGGAAAATAAAAAGAATTAGAACAGAAAAACTCCCCTGAGATTTGGTCGGTATGATCCTCCATTATTTGTATAAGAGCAAAAATCAACTTTCTTGTGGATGATAACGTTTAAGCTTCATATTTGATGTATCCACAGGAAATGTAGGAATCTATAATACCATCAAGACTTTAACACACCTGAGTTAAGAAAGTTCAAACTTGCATAATACATTAGTAGTTAGTAAAAATAAAATATAAAAAATTAAATTGAAAATCATCAGGTTAGTCGATACGGCGTATCTCCGTATCTTATGGAAGAAGATACGCCGTATCGAGCCTGGAATAAATACGAATCAGAATAAAAGATGCGTCGCATCCTTAACCAGGGATGCGCCGCATTAAAATAAACTGACAAAAAGTTTTAAAGTCAAAAATAAAAATGCAGAATATTAAATAAGATATGATATGACCAGCGCAGGAGATGCGTCGCATCTTAGGATTGAGATGCGCCGTATCGTCTGCAGGCCTGACTAACTCGACACAGAACAGAATAGTAAAAAATTCTCCGGGTTGTCTCCCGGTCAGCACTTGTCTTTATTCCAGAGTCTTCAAGTTAGACTCACATTCTGCTCCTTATTTTGTTCTATTGATCCTTACATGTCCGTGCACGATGTAGTTGCGAATTACTTCATCACGAACATACTCTTGCCCCAATTCAAGTACACCTTTGTAGAATCCTTCCATCTTTTGGTACGGATACTCGATCCCTTTCTCAGCGTCATTTTCATCTACAAAAAGAAATGGTGTAAATTTGTAACAAAATTTGTTAGGGGCATATTTAAACCTTGGGTGAGCACGAGGCATCATGTAAGTGATAACGTTGCTTCCACTTTTAAAGGTGATCTTTCCTTCAAATCTTTTAGCGTTAATTTCGACCTCCTTACAAAATGGTTTCCCAACGATCACGTCACCCATCTCAACATCACGATAAGCATCCATGTTTTCCACCACGGTGAAATCTGTAACAATAGTTAAATTCCCAACAAAAATAGGTACATTCATGAACATTCCAACTAAGTTTTTCCCTCTATACTCAATTTTGTTTTTCATTATAGAATTATAGTAATCTCTTGACATTACATTAATTGGTAAAATAGGGAAAAAGTTGGCACTAACCTGTTTAAATCCTATCATGCAAGGAAATTGTAAATTATAAGCACAATCTACATGGATCTTTCTACCATAATCACAAAAACTAGGATATCCTTCAAACTCATCATAATTCTTAGTGTTGATCATATTGATTCTAGGTATATCCATAATTTCTCCTTCTTCAATTTCGGGTTCAGAATCCTCCATAAATTGATCATTGATTCCTAATGGTAAATTAAGATCATTTAATTCAATGTAGTCTCCACTATAGGTTTCAAGTGATTCATTATTTACCAAGGTTTCTCCCATAAATCTAGCTTCTAGATCGAGGTCCATACGTTCTCTTAATCCTAGCACATAGACGCCTCTAATTATGCTTTTAGCAGGATTTTGGTACTTATAGACTAGTTTATTATTCCCTACCCTTAATGAGATTTTTCTTTTAAACACATCAATCTTAGCATGGGCAGTAGACAAGAAAGGTCTTCCAAGGATTAAAGGAATCTTAACATCCTCGGGCATATCTAATATAACAAAGTCTACAGGGAAAACAAACATCTCAATCTTAACTAGCACATTGTTAGCAATCCCTTCAGGTTGTTTTACCATTTTATCAGCCAATTCAATAAGCAACTTAGTTGGTGCTAATTTTCCTAGTCCTAGGGTGGTGAATGTCTTAAGGGGCATAACACTAACGCTAGCTCCTAAGTCAGCTAACACATTATTGAAAGATATATCATTAATTGAACAAGGTAAAGTAAAACTTCTTGGGTCCTTTTCTTTATGAGGCAAGGCATGTAAGTCGGTTGCAGAGCTCTCTTCTTTCATTGTAGCCTTGATCTCCTCTTCAATCTTTGTCTTCTCTTTTAGTAGTCTCCTTAAACTGATTGAAGAATTAAAGAAAAATTCGGGCTTTGCAGCATCATCACCATTCATCAATCTTCTAGGAAAAGGAATATTAGGCGTGACTTCTCCAGTGGTGGTTATGGCCTTGACATGATCTCTTGGGTTGGTTTTAGTTGAGCTTGGTAAACCTCCGTATCCCCTTTCTTGAAGAACTTTGCTCATTTGTCCAATTTGTTGTTCCAATGCTTTGATCGAAGCTCCTTGATTTCTTGTAATAGTATCCGTTGAAGCTCGGATTTCTTTGATCATAGCAGTGTTCTCTTCATGTTTTTTAGCAGCATCGGCCATAATTTGCTTTAAAGTGTCATCCAAAGTCTGCCTCCTTTCTTGATAAGTGGGATTAAAATTGTTCTTTTGATAGTATCCCGGAGTAGCTTCCCTAAATCTTCCTGAAGGTCGGAATGGTTGTCCAAATTGTGTGTAGTATGCTTCTTCAAAAGTCTCACTTTCATTCTTATTTGGGCAATCTTTAGTGTAGTGAGGTCCTTCGCATTTTTCACATCCAACTTGGGCAGCATAAACTTTCTCATCACGCTTCTTCATCTCTCTACTAATTTTATCCAATTGAGCTTGAATTGCAGCAAACCTGTCAAAATTAGTGTTGCACTTAGATCTAGTAGAGGTTTCGTCGTGCCATTTTTGAGAATGATCAGCAGCTTCTTGGATAGCTTTTCTAGCATTAGCTGCACTCATTTGAGGCACAGCTCCCTTAGCATCCAAAATTTGTCTAGTAGGCACGTCCTATCCTTGATAGAACAATATTATCTCCTGCATTGGGGTTAGATAGCGTTGAGGACATTTCACCAGTAAGTCTTTAAATCGTTCCCAAGCTTGATAAAGAGTTTCATCAGGCTCTTGCTTGAAACTGTTGATAGCCTCCATCTTTTTAGCAGTTTTAGCAGGTGGACAATATCTTTTCAGGAATTTGCTCTTCAAATCTTCCCATGTTGTGATTGAACTAGCAGGTTCATTCCTTAGCCACTTATTAGCAGCTCCTTTAAGCGAAATTGGAAAGATCCTTAGCATAAGTTGATCGTCAGTGACTCCGTCTGTAGTAAACAAATCTGCAATCTCGATGACTTTTTCAACATGTTCATTAGCATCTTCATGTTCTGTTCCACTGAAAGCATTTTCTCTTAGCTCCTTGAGAAACTGACCCTTCAACTCAAACTTTGACTTATCATCAAACTTTGGTCTAGCAACTCCTGAACTGTAATCAGCACGGGTACTGTTCATGTATTCCTCCATGGTAGTGTTTTCCGCCATTGTTTCTGTTTCTTCTTCCTCTTTCTCTTCAGAAAAATAATCAAGCTCGAATGAACTTGAAATATCAAAGCTTTTTGTGTTGAAAAGCCTTTTAAGCGAATGTAGGGCTCGTTCAGGATCTTCGAAAGGTGTAATCAAGTTCTTAGTCGAACTCCTGGTCATGCACTTCCTGAAACTATCACAAAAGCATCAGTAGGGTATGTTCAAGAAAGTAATATATCAGAAAATTAATAACGAAAAACGGAATACGAAAAATAAAAGTTACTGATATATGCAGACGATGCGCCGTATCCAAAAAGTTGGATACGCCGTATCTAATTACGTTAAAATTTAATCAGACTTTTATTCAGAAAGCAGATACGCCGCTTAGAATCTTAGAATGCGCCGTATCAGTTTTAATTATCAAAAATCAACGTATCTAATTAAAATTAAATGCGTCATATTAACGAAAGTTAATGCGCCGTATTTTCGTTACATTTCAAAATACAAGATTTTTGATTCAGAAGATGCGCCGTATCGATAAAAATCGATGCGTCGTATCTGTTTAATAATAATTAAAATATTAAATACGCCGTATCTGTTAAAACAGATGTGTCGTATGGCGTTATCGCTTAGAAAAAAAATTTTATTAAAAACAGGATACGCCGTATCTTGGGGAAAGATGCGTCGTATCGAATTTATTAAATGCGTTGTATTTTATAAAAAGTAAACGCAATACGCTGTATCTATGAAAATAGATGCGCCGTATCGTTTGAATTAGCTCAGTACAACGATAGCAGGAAAAAAAAACAAACAAACAAAACAAAAAAAAAACAAACGAAAAGAAACAAAAATAAAAGAAAACAAATAACACACAAAACAGAAAATATGCAAATAATACAATGTAACTTTAGTATTTCATGACGGGTCAACCTTTCGAAGAATCTATTCCTTATCTTGTAATCATTGTAACTTTAGTATTTCCATTCTTAATCATTTCACTATGTATGAACTTCCGAGGTTATGAATAAATCTTAGGGCTTTTCTATCCATAATGTTGTCAAATTCCTATCTTAGAAAGGAGGGGTAGTAGATGTAGACTTTTGTTGTATCAATTTATAAATAATTTGTTTTGTTTCAATAATTTGCTTTTGAATGAAAATTGGTACTAGAAAATCTTAAAATATAACTGTTCCAATTCACTACATGATTCTTCCTAAATTATACATAGTTGATCAGGTTATGTATAATTGAGGACCAAATGATGTAATGTTTTGTTCAGTCTACTATGGTATTTATTCAAAAAGTTTTAGATGGCGTTCAACGCTTTATTTTTGAAAAATAGCTTCATAAATAGTTTTCAAAAGCATAGGAAAATTTTTGTCCACACTACAGTGATGGGTTAAGGGTTCCTAAGGTATTAATGAAATAACCTCAAAATAAATCTTAAAGTTCGTCTAAGGTTTTACTAAGCAACGTTTATGAATAGGGTATAGAGAAATAGAATAGATATGAAGGCTAAACGCAGATTTGGGAATATGAATGAATTGTTATGAGATAGAAATTTCATAGAGTTGAAAGATAATTCATTTAGGTTACGTTCATCGTAACTAATATAGTTCTGAAAGGGAAATACAACTTAGAGAGTTCTGAACCTCAATTTATTCATTACTTCCGAGACATCAAACTTAAAGGTCATACTAGGTCATAGATGAGATTCCTTAATAAGTTCTAGTTTTCTTCTTAATCAGTCTTAGTCTTCCAGTTGGGATTGAAGTTCGGACATTGATTCCTATAATGTCCTTTTCTGTTACATCCATAACAAGTCACGGTTCGTAGGTTTGCTCCTATTGTCTTACAGTTTCCAGTCTGATGTCCTATTTCCTTGCATCTTCCACACTTGACAAAACAATCTCCATAATGATGTAACTTACATTGTTGACATAGTGGTCGTTTTCCACGATAGACAGCTTCATGAGTAAGATGCTCGTGATGGTGGCAAGCGGGGTAGTGAGTTGGGATAGTGGTTTCTATCTCATGATGTTTTCGCTTTTGGTTATTTTGTTGAATTCCTAGGGTATGGGTAGTGGTAGGTTTAGTTGTTCCTTTTGAGCTTTTGTTATGAATAGGTCTACAACCCGTAAAACTTTTAGGGGTACAAGACACATTCATCTTCTTCTTTCCCGTTGCCTTATTATTGCTTCCTAAGCGAGCCGTCGTAGTCACCTCGAGTAGTGCTGCAACGAGGTTGATTACCAACTTCTGGATAACTTCGGGAGTCATTGGCGTGGTTGACATTGGCATAGTATTTTTCATACTAACGTTCTTCCGGATATGTCTAGTTAAATATTGTAGATAAATGATTAACTCTTGGTATAACTGCTAAGGAATTAACTAATTCTCTCGAATTTCAGCAACTTTCTCTTCATTCATCAAGATTCTCTTCCGAAATTTTATCTTATGGGGTTCTATGGTTATGATATGTCTGGATGAGAATAGAATAATATTAATAACTTGATCAATTGTTTTTACAAAAACAATTAATACAATGGTTTAGAATTTTCTATCTTTATCATAAGGGTTTAGTCCTCAAAATACCGTTATTGCTTAATGGGCTCTATGTCTAGTTAACTAAGTAAATGACACTTATTGGGCTCTAGGTATAGTTTAGTTCGAAACCATTCGTCTATTAAACAAATGATAGGGTTTTATGGAAAGTCATTACATATACGCACAGCATTATTGTAAGACATGATGGAAAAGAATTTATTCTCAACAATAATATATACAACAAAAGATATTTGTCATACATTTATTGATTGATTACAACTCTGAAGGTTTCAGGTTTATTGGAAAATACAGGAAATACTTAACTAAATACTATTTGGTATAGTAAACACAACGTTGTTACACATGAGTTTGAGATCAGCCACGTCCTTGACGTAAAAGCTTAACTTCATTCTCAAGTTGTAGTTGTGAAATTTCCATTTCCAAGAAATGCTCCTGAAATTCCGTGTTCACCTTTATTTGACTGTCCAGCATAGATTCCAAAGTAAAAATCTTCTGACCCTGGCAGATTTCCGTCTCTCTGGCCATCCATAGAGTTCTCTCAATCTCCGCTACTCTACCACGTAGTTGACTGTTTTCCCTTCTCAAATGACGGATCCTATAATCTAGGCTTTTATATTTATGTTCGTGCGTATTCTTCATCCGTTCAACACTTGCTTCCAAGTCGAACACCGTTCTCCTTTCGTCTTTGGTTCTTCTAAACAAAGTGTCGAAATTACGGTCGTACCATTCTAAACGCAAATGTGGTAACTCCTCCAAATGTTTAGCGTGATTGTCAAGAATACTAGCGTGTTCATAAAGAAGAGTCCACATGGGATCTTTAGGTTCAGGGGAATTAGGCGTAGATATAGCATCTGGGAAGTTTAGTATTGGGGTTTCGGGAGTATTAGGTCCTAGAGGATTTGATTCATCATCTTTCTGAATTGTTTCTTGGTGTGAGTTTTGTCCAACCTCATATGTTGTTGGGCAACCAATAAACTTTTCATCAGATGAGGATTTCCTAAGTGGGTCGGTAGGTGGTGTACATATAGTACGGAAAGTCGTTTCATTAGGTTCAGGAGTTTCGGGGAACATGATACTGTATTAACCCGTAATTAATGAAAATAAGCAATTCGAAATTCGCAAATAAAACAAATCAAATAGTTATCAGATAGGGGGATTATTAATGCCAAATAATCATAATAAAGGATGCTCTATATACTGAAACATACCTGGCACAGAGGGCGTAGGACTTTATAGTGTAAGTTTGTTTATTTTTGAAAACGCGGTTATAGTCTAATGTTTAAAAACATTTGGTTCTCTATAACCATGAGCTCTGATACCACTCTGTAACACCCCCGTTTTCGATATTTGCAGCGGAAATATAAGTTGGGGTGTTACTAAACAGTTCACAGTCATGATGATAGAAAACGACTCGAAAAGGAGACGTTTTAGATAAAATTGTTATCATTCATTTATATCAGAGTTACAATATGCAGGTCCCAGCAGGAGGTTCCAAAATACATTAATAAAATTTTATTATTTGTTGAATGATAACATAGACAGTCCATAGCCAATCCCGTGCCAATTCATGCTTCCAATAACCTGAGAATACATGCTAAAAGGGTCAACATAAAGTTGGTGAGCTCATAAAGTTTCGTAATTGTAAATAATCCATTTCAGTTATTCAGAAATACGTTGGTTCCAGTTATTCAGAAATACGTCGTTTCAGTTATTCAGAAATAAGTCCTTTTCAGTTATTCAGAAATACGTCAGTTCCAGTTATTCAGAAATAAGCCAGTTTCTGTTGTCAAAAATACGTTGTTCAGTTATTCAGAAATACGTTTGTCCAGTTGTTCAGAAATACGTTTATTCAGTTCAGTTGGAAATCATTTAAACACAAGATTAAATATAATAATTTCCACACACACAATTATTATCAGGGAAAGATGTATTTTATTGCACTAAGTCTCATGACACGCAAAACCTTAACAGAACATCAACAGTCATGAACTAATGATGTAATAATTACCCCATAATTAAATGTAGGTAACCTTGCCCCCGGGTAGGAGATAGCCACATCTCTTTATTCATCTCAAATATAATGCTTTGGGTTACGTTACGGTAACGCAAAGGGGTTGTCAGCCCAATAGATCTATCCACAATATTCGCGCTCACCCTGGTTTGCGGGTGATTAGAGGTTCATGATGGGAGGACTTTTTGGCTTAATCTAACTTAGCTTAAGGCAATAAAATAAGAATAACGTTGGGATAATACTTGTGTTTAATACGGGAAAAAGTCCATTAGTGATTCATAAGTCATATAAAGCAAACAATGTTTGTAAATGTTATAAGCATGTATCTCCCCCAAAAGTAATTTAAAAGAAGTAAAAGAAGGGGTTATGAACTCACCTTAGCAATCTGGATGGAAAACAAATGAAAGAAAGTTGATAAACGTCTCCGGACAAGTAACCTGGGTTGTTATGCCAATATTTAGTAATCATTTCTGATGATTATGTGTTTATTTCGTTTTGTTCTGTTGTTTGGTTCTTTCGTTCTTATGTTTCGTTTGCTTGTTCGTTAAAGTTATCTTTCGTTTATTCGTTAATAAAATAAACGTTTCACGTTAGTATTAAATCGGAAAATGAAGATAGAATGATAAAATTATTAGTTAGGAAAAGTTACACTTTAATCCCTAAGGTTTGGCCAAACGACAGTTTATACCCTGAACTTTTGGAAAATGACAGTTTCTACCCTTAAGTTTCAAAAATAACACTTTCATCCCTGTTCATTTGTTATTTGCAAAAATAACCCTTGATATTAACTATTTACAAAATCAGCACATGGAAACTCTTAGAAATTAATACACACGAATTTTTAAGGACTTGGCTAGAGTTTTGGACTCGAAGAACTTAAAGAATACTAAATCATTTTACGAACTTTTGGTTTCTATGAAAAGTTGGTCAGGTCAACTCTAAAATAAGCTAAGTTTTGTATTTTATGAAAATCATTTGTTACTCGAATTAAATCTCCAAAGTCGATCGAAAGAAAATAGTTTTATCAAAATCTGGAAAATCAGTTTTAAAAATAGCGATGGAAGGATATTCGAGACACTATAACTTGTAAACCACTCGATGGTTTTTCAAACTTTTTCTTTCTAAATTAAGTTTGCTGGCTCAACTTTATTATGCCAGAAATACAGAATTTTTAGATTTCATATGAGGGTTGAAAACTTGGTTTAAAATCAGTAGGTTGAGTCGACATAGTTGGAAAAGAAATAACTGAAAATCAAATGTTTTATTTCTAGCGACATGAGACAAACTTTGGTTTTCAATATCTTTTGACTCGTTTAATAATTTTTGATGATTCTTGATTCTAAATAAAGTTTGCTGGTTAAACTTTGACATGCCAAAAGGGCAGAATTTTTAGTGATCATTTGAGGTTCGAAAACAGAGCCCAAAGTAGGGCTACTAGTCAACTTTTATTGATAATTTATATAACTGGAAATTCATTTCTATTTGTAGCGATATGAGTAAAACTTTGGAGCTAAATATTTTAATGAAAACTTGGTCATTTTCAATGATTCTTGTTTCTAATTTTTGTTTCTTAGGTGGTCTAAACGTATGCCAAAAATAAGAATTTTATAAGGTCGTTTGGGTGTCGGTTTCGAAGGCCAAAGTTGGGCGTTGAGTGGGTTTTTGGTTCGATATAAACACAGATATTAGACCCGATTGGGTTTTAATGATTTTAGAGTTTATGACTAGGGTTTTTAGACATTGTATAATCATTTTAGGTTTATCTTGACATGTTTAACATATAGTTGATTAGTTTAAGCAAAGATTCGAGTACTATGGGTGTGTTTGTTATTTTGTTCGAACAGACAACAAAGGAACAAAACATATTTTATTTTTGATCAAGTTTTATTACTAGTTATTATTAGGTGATGTTTATATAGTGTTTTTAAGTATATAACATAAATAAAAGCTGAATTAAAATAGGTTGATAGAACTTACTTAGTATAGGGTTCGACTAGGGTTTTGGACTTGAATTAGTTCGACCTTGGTTTTCCAGTGTTCCTCCTCTTCTTCTGGTCTTCCTAGGCTTGGGTTTAGAGTATGGTGAGGTTGTGATCAGAAGGGAATGAATATAGAAGTTGTGTTGTGTTTGTCGAATGATAGTGTGAAATGGAAATATGGAACCAGGTTTTTATTTATAGGGAAAGGTTAGGGTTTTCTAGTTAAGAGATAAGGAGACAAAGTATGCATACATGGCTGACAGAAATATGGAGAAGGATGCCACATGGATAGGAGGAGAGGAAGGGTGAAGAGGTGGTGATGTGGCCGGTTGCTATCCTAAGATTTAAGCTACCAATAGGGATCATTCTTGAAGATGAAGGGTGACATGTGGAAGGGTTTTTAGAAGAGAATGGAGAGGAGAGGGGAGAGTGCATGAAATGTGTTCTAGGCTAGATTCATTGTATCATTTAAGATGTAAACTTAGTTTGGGATTTCTTTAGGATCGAACCAGATTTTATGAGGGGGGGTGTGTGATGCCTTGGAGGGTAGTACAATAGGCTTTGGTGAGTTGTATCTTAGGTTTAGATATTAGTTAACTTAGTTAGTTTGTGTTATTTGTTAGTGAGAATTTAATTTAGAAATATATAGATATGTATATTTCTGATTTTTAGTGAAATGGTGAAGAAAATGATTTAGGTTTTGGAGAGTTGTATTATAAGCTTTATAGAGTTGTACAATAATTTAGAGTATGAGAAAAATATGTTTTTAATAGTTTGCTAGTTTATAAAATTTATTTGTTAAGTTTTATTAAGTTAAAAGGTAATTAAATGGAATTTATAGTTTTTGTGCATTAGGCACTTGTAACTTGGGCTTAAAAGACTTGTAACAATAATTAAGGAGTTTAGGAAAAATAATTTATAAAAGTTATGCATAAATGGTTTATACTTTATGTTTTAAAAATAACTATAAATAGGATTTTAATAAAGATTTTGTAAATAAATGAGTTTATGCATAAATGACTTGTACTCTAGCTTAAATAACTTGTAAACTTAATATTTTGTAAAAATATTGTATAAATAAATTAGAGTTTGTGAAATGAATACATAAAATCACAGTTATGTGAAATTAGGGTTTTATCGGGAGCTGAAATAGATTTAGGGTTTCTGGTGCTTTGGTAACTTGTACATTAACTCAGATATGTTATATTTTTATGTTCTGAGATTTAGTTGTTCATATTTGGTATTGTGATGATTTTAGGGTTTCATAGAAACTCTATTCAGATAATGAATGTTTTGTTTTGTATGTTCGTTAAGGATTTATCATAAAATGGTAAATGGTATTCTGTAATGTTTTCATATCGTTATGTTTATGAAATAAATATTAGGTTTGTTAAGCAGGTCTGTGGGAGCACGTTTATCAATGATATGATCTACGTCACATAAGATGAGAGATACATTCAAATAAATAAATAAAAATTACCCGTGGAAAAAGGATAATAATTCTGTAAAGTAAATGAGAAATTTTACGAGTGGTTACAGTATTTGTGTTGTGATACCAATTGAGTTGCACCCCAGCGACATGTAAGCTTCCGCTGGACCCAATTCTGGGGTTGTGACATGTATGTTATGTGTATTCTCCAAAAGTGTGCCTATGCCCTGCCACGCACTGCCTTGCATCATCATATGTAAATCAACTAAGCACCTAAGAAAAACATGCTAAAAGTGTCAACGCAAAGGTTGGTGAGTTCATAGGTTTGTATAAAGCAGTAAAGTTGTATCATAAGTGCAGCATGTAACCATCACAACAACTATGATGCCACATCCATATAAATGTCTATTACTCTAGCACTAAGTTCATGCAACCGAAGCTTGACAATGTGCATGCTTTAGAAGCACGTTAAATAAAGGCCCGTGTAAGTGTCTATCGTGAGACACTCGTGTTTCGACATGTTATACGCTCGCATTTGGTCGACCTGACCAAACCGAACGGGGGTGTCATCCCCAATAGATCTATTTATAGCATTCGCCCTTCCCAAGTGGGATTGACGGTTCATGAGTTTGGGCATGAGGGTGATATAATGCTTAGGCTATCCTTGCGTAATAGTTTGATACAACATGAGTATAGTGTCATTCCTTAAAAAGTGTTTTGCATGTTTCTCACGCTAAGTAAAACAAGTAATAATAGTAACAGTGGGGCTATGACTCACCTTGAGTATAACTGGCAAGGTGAAATGTGAATTCAAGTAAGTTATGGGAACGGCTCCAACACACGACCTGGATAATAGTGAAGTCTGAGAATTTGGTGTTTTGACTTAATATGAACAATGTGTATGAAAATGAGTAACGGATAACGATTTGGTTTGTGATGTGTGTGTTTGATATGCTTAAAATGCTTAAAGTTCAAAAATAATATTATACATAATAGTATCTTGTTTTTATGTCATTGTTTCCATAATTATCATATCCTCGAATGTCGTCGAATAATATGTTAAGTTTTATTCGTTAGAAGTTCGTTATATAAATATAACCGTAACGAAAGTAATATACTGAAACGAATAATAAAATGCACATGTTTAAATGAAAATGAGTGAAACATGAAATAGAATTGAATATGGATAAAGTTACTGTTCAGTCCTTGCATTTACACATAATTTACATTGTCTACCCTAACGGTGTAAGTTTTGCACCGTTAGTCCTTGGTTCCATTTTTAGTCTAACAAGGTTCAAATGTTACATTTTATGACTTCTAGTTATTGTTTTATCTTTTTATAATCATAAGTTACTGATTTGACAATTTTGAACACAGTTTTGTGAAGTTGGCAGTTTTAACCCTTATAGTTGAAATACTTTGCAAACTTAGTCGAAAAATCACAAAAAAAGTGGGAAAAGATTTCTGAAAGTTTCAACATTTTTATAAAGCTTATTTAAGTCTTATTGAACAGCTTATTCTCAAAAATAGCTTATTTTCCACTTATTGGGCCTTAACGAGATAATACAAAGGCCCATTAACAATAATTTATCCGTTGGGTCTAAAAGGGTTTTGGGCTTTTCTTTGGGCTTATTAAAAGGTCTTGTAACATATTCATAACATTCAAACACACATATATGAGAGATTAAGGCCGGCGGTTTGTAGAGAGAGAAAGAGAGATGAAGTTGGGAACTTGTAGAGAGAGAAAGTGAAATATGTTAGATTAAGAATGAGGGAAGTTCCAACCCTTACCACACATGGGAAGGGGTATATATAGGTAAACTAATAAGTGCCCCGAGTGGGCTGTGGAGCGAGCTGACAGAGGGTAAAGACCCGACCTACTCCACAAATACTAAACTAACTAAACTATTACTAATAGTACTAATATTCCTATGAGCTATTAAATGCTAATGAGTACTCGGGGTGACCGAGTCTTCAGATGAATATTTATATTCCTAACAATCTCCCCCTAAGGGAGGTCACCCCAGAAATAATGTTCTGAATTCTAGCACTCTATCCTTGGATATTGTCTTCATAGCTCGTAGACTTTGATTCTTCAATATCATCAATCTTTGTGCCTTCAGCAGTGAACTTTAGATGACTGTTCTTCTATCTTGGATGATCTTTGAGTATTCTTCGACGTTATCACCCAACATGTGTATTCAAGTCATCTTACAGCTTCAATTTCATGTGAAGTAGTGATCTTTGAGCCTTCTTTGAGATCATCAGTCATCGTAAATCTCTGAGCTTATCCACTGTTGTGATATTGCCTCCATGTGATATCTTGTGATTTTTGGACTGCATGCTCACACTTTTCTGGATCATGATAGATTTCATCAGAGCTACAGAAGCGATGTCGTAAGTCTTTTAACTATCATGATATCTTTGATAATGTGTTGGAAGTGTGAGCATGGAGTGTAAAATGACACGTCTCAGCTGGAATCTGGAACCACCATCACCATCTTTATATGAATCTGAAATAAAACAGTTAGCAATAAAGTTGGGGAACGAATATGGCTTTGTCATTCGTCCGGTGTGGTTGGATTAACCTTCAGTTCCGTGAGGACCGACCTGTGATCAGGTAGAATTCCCTTTAAAGAGGATTCACCTTGACAGGAATTTCCAGCTTGTTGTAAAGACTCATCCAATGAATCCATATTGGAGTTGTCATAACAAGCATGTTCTCTTACCTGAACGTCTCAAAGCAGACAACACGGTAGAGTGAATCAGTGAATTAAATTCATTGATTAAATGAGACCGTCAATTCGTTACCTCGAACCGGATTGATTCAAAAGTGAATCGCCCCATTGTTTCTTTCCAGTTGTCACAAGTTTGATCCATGAAGGATCTCACATGTCACCCACCAAGAGCTTGTTTGATGTTGGCTCTAGAAGGATTTCCATCTTCATTGTGAATACTTTACATATCACTCGGATGTTCTGGCAATACCACAAGGATAATGCGTAGGACTCTTAACATATATTTCCTTGCTTTCCACATTGTGTGAAACAGCAAGCATATTGGAAGTGTGCCCTAATGAGATTTATTGATGATCTCTTGGCTCTAGACTCAATTATGCATTTTGATTTAGTGATCGGAGGCTGGAGAGGACTGCCACCTTTTCAATATCATCTAACTCGGAGTGAGAAAGACGATAGCCATGTAATGATCTCCGTGACAAGTGAAACAAGAATCCTTTGAGGGACCTTGAGTGGCTAGGGAGGGTTGTGCAGCGTATCACTGGGTCCATGATACTTTGTCTTCAATGCCAGCAATCAACTAAGTGATTTTGACAGCATATGTATTGACCCGGTTTCTGCCTAAAGTATAAGGAGGGCTTCTTTCTTTTCACCCTTTATCTTTACATTTCTTTTTCATTCTTCAACCCCTTCAGCGCTTACCGAGACTTCATTACTAGTACCTTGTTGGGTTTGTTCCAGTACTAGCTCCATCTCAGTCGGCACTCTTCCCTAATTCACTTTTCTCCTTTTTAATCATTCCTAAGGACTTCTATTCTAATTAAAGGATTGTCCCTGGGAAGATCCCTCCGGTTCTGGCTGGATCATGGGAACTTATACCTAACCTTACCATCCTTATAACTCCAGTACGTTAAATAAAATGGTCGGTCTTTGATGTTCTTCCACAATTGACATCACAAATCATTCGCTCCCCCTCAATATGTGCATCCATATACGAAAAGGTTTAGCACATATGGGAGAGCCTACATTTGAGTTCCAAAAGATCACATTTTATCAGAATTTCATATTTAAATCACATTCTCTCCCCCGATCAAAAATTTCAAACCACTTGAGATTTGTGATCCCAATTGATTTAAATAAGTTAGAAATTATGGGAGAAAATGTGGTCAATTTTAATATATTCTGATTACGAAGCATACTATGCTCCCCCTTAAATCACAAGAGAGTGTCACTGCTGATGTTGCACAATGTTTAGAAAGGTGTCAGAAATTTGAACAAATACTCTCCCCCTCAATTAATGACCCGTTTTCAATTTAAAGAGCTGCAGTCATTCAATTGAGCGACAAGTATTTGTGAAATTTAAGTCCAGTTACCACCTTGTGAAACACCAAAACTCTCCTGAAGGATCATAAAACTGAAAGAGTTTATGGTGTAAAGAAGACTTCTCTTCTTATACAAGAAATGATGCACTGAATCGTACATCAGATCGAATAAACATGGATATAAAGTAATCTATTCCCAGGTGAACTTCACCCAGTTAGAGGAACAGCTGTCTTTTTGGTGACATGCTTTCCCCATTAAGAAATGCGGGTTGCTATCTAAAGTAATAGCAAGCCATTTAGACATGTTTTAACCGGTTAGTACAACTTCTGCTCGAGCTTCATTTAAAGACCCGTGTCATTATTGAATGACATTTCTAGGACCGTAAATGTTATCGATAAACAGAAGACATGCCTAGAGAAACTATTTTTGGTATTTTCTAATTTTCTGATTTTTAGGGTTTTTATAGGTTTTATATTTTTCTATTTTCTTTTTGTTTTAAGATATATACAACTATATACAGGATATGTGAAGCCAATCCTTTACTCCTCCTCTTCTTCTTGAACACCCTTGAGTGTTTCAGGTGTCAAACTCTTCATGCCAAGACGCGGGAGAATAAACTGAAACCGTTCTCTCGGAAGTGCCTTAGTGAAGATATCAGCCAACTGAAACTCCGTCCTCACAAAGTAGAGTTCAACAATCCCTTTCTCAACTTGTTCTCTTATGAAGTGATACCTGATGTCGATGTGCTTCGACCGGGAGTGTTGGACATTGTTACAGCAAAGAGCGATAGCACTTTTGTTGTCACAATACAGGGGAATCTTGTTGTATGAAAGCCCATAGTCTGAAAGTTGTGATCTCATCCATAGGATTTGAGCACAGCAAGCAGACATAGAATTGTACTCGGCCTCTGTAGAAGATATAGACATGCTCATTTGCTTCTTAGAAGACCAACTAACCAACTTTTCCCCCAAAAACTGAGCTCCCCCTGAAGTACTTCGACGAGTATCTTGACATCCTACATGATCCGCATCTGCATAAGCTGTGAGTTCCATTGCAGTGTCCTTTGGATACCAGAGACCCATGTGAACCGTGCCATGAAGATATCTGAAGACTTTTTTCACTGCTTCTAGATGCTTTTTAGTGGGCTTGGGTTGGTACCTAGCGCACATACATACTGCGAACAGAAGATCTGGTCTACTGGCGGATATACATCAAGGATCCAATCATACTTCTATACTTTGTTTGATCAACCGGCATCCCAAAGAGGTCTTCATCCAGCTTTGATCTTTCAATCATAGGAGTGTCAACCGAATCACTTGAATCAAATCCAAATTTCTTTAGAATTTCGTTTGCGTATTTGGATTGATTAATGAAGATGCCTCCAGGACTCTGAGAAATTTGCAATCCTAAGAAGAACGACATTTGTCCCATCATCGACATCTGGAACTTAGAACTCATCTCTTTTGAAAACCGATCACATTCACTAGGATCAGACGAAGCAAATATAATGTCATCTATATATATCTGAACAAGGAGTAGATGTTTGCCCGCCTTCCTAGTGAATAGTGTGGGATCGACAACACCCTTTGAGAATCCATTTTCAAGAAGGAACTTGGACAATGTGTCATACCACGCCCTAGGTTCCTGCTTCAAGCTATAGAGGGCCTTCTTCAAGCGATAGACATGAGTAGGATGATCAGCGTCCACAAATCCTTCTGGTTAACTCACATAGACTTCCTCCTTTAAGTCACCATTCAAGAAAGCTGTTTTAACGTCCATCTAGTAGACTATCATATTCCGAATAGTAGCATTTGCAAGGAAGATTCTGATGGCTTCAATTCGTGCAACAGGAGCAAATGATTCCTCAAAGTCTATGCCCTCTTCTTGTGGATATCCTTTTGCAACTAGCCGTGCCTTGTTCTTAAGAACATCACCATGCTCATCAAGTTTCACCTTGAAGATCCACTTTAGAGCAATGATCATTGCACATTCTGGAGGAGGTACTAATTCCCATACTTCAAGCCGATCAAATTCATGAATTTCATCTTGCATAGTGTTGAACCAGCAGTCTTTGGTCATTGCTTCTTTGGCATCTTTTGGCTTGATTTTGGATAGTACAGAGTTGAAGAAACACCATAGTGCATCGGTGGCCAGTTGTTTTCTTATAGATACTGGACGTGAGAGATTACCAATGATGTTGTCAATCGGATAATCATTGGTCCATTTTCTGAGATGATCGTGGGGTTGAGGGTTTTGAACTGATGTTGCCGTGTTGTGATCCCCTAAAGAAGATGTATCAGTTGAAGATTCAGGAGCAAATACATTCTCAAACGGGTCATCATCAACAGGAGCAAAAGGATTAACTTCAAAAGAATTTTCGTCTGCAGATCCTTGATGTACCGAAGAAGATTGAATATTTGATGATGAGGGTGATTGACTGGCAGATGGAGCATCTTGACTGATAGGGACAGATATAGATGGACCTTCCGAGTTTAGTGGAACTTGAGCATCAGCATCAGGAAGTACATGTGGAGTTTCTGTTGTAGGATTAACCGTGGTTGGCTCAAAGTATTCGTCAAACATTGAATCAAATAATTTCTTCAATTCTTCACTGGTGGGAGGTACATAAGGAGCTACAGGCGTGGGATTCTGTACAAGACCTGAACTAATTGGTCCAGGTGTCAGAAGATTAGGTGTGGGCCCAGAACTGGATTGTCCAGGAGCCGTTTGCTCAGTCATCTCATCAAACGTTACGTGAATAGTTTCCATGATTTTTCGGGTTCTTTTGTTGTAGATTCTATAACCCTTGCGATCTGGTGCATACCCAACGAAGAAACCTACGTCTGCTTTAGCTTTTAGCTTTCCCAAATCTTGACCGTTATTTGTCGGATAGCACAGAGCACCGAACACCCAAAGAAAGGAAAGATCTGGTTGCTTGCCATGTATCAGCTCGTAAGGAGTTTTGTTGTGAATGGTGTGTATCAAGGAACGATTTTGGGTGTAACATGCAGTGGCAATTGCTACTGCCCAAAGAAACATCGGAGCTTTAGAATAAATTATCATAGTTCTTGCAGCTTCCACAAGGGTATGATTTTGTCTTTCAACAACGCCATTTTGCTGTGGAGTGCGTGGGATACTTTTTTGATGGGTTGTGCCAATTCCTTCATAAAATTGACTGAGTTGTTGATTAACAAACTCAATTCCATTGTTAGTCCGGATGATTCTGACAGTTTTGTTCAGCCTTACTTGTAACTGCTTGATTAGTTTGATGATAACCTCTGGAGTTTCATCCTTGGTTCTCAAAAACTTTACCCATGTGAATCTAGAGTAGTCATCGACCACTACAAGAACATATTTCTTTCCATTGATACTCTGCACCCTCATTGGCCCACACAGATCCATGTGCAGGGTGTGAAGAACTTCCGTGATGGAGTTGATGGTTTTGGGTTTGTGGGTGTGTTTCTTGCTTTTGCCCAATTGACATGCAGAGCAAAGGTGATCTTTCTCAAAGTTTAATCTGGGAATGCCTCGAACTAGGTCTTTGTGAGAAAGCTCATTTATGGTGCCGAAGTTTAAGTGATTTAATCGACGGTGCCACAGCCATGAATTATTCTTGGAGGCCTTTGAAAGCAAGCAGATAGGAGAGGACCTCATCATTTCTTCAATTGAGATGGTGTATAGATTAGTTCCACGGCAGCCCTTAAGAAGATCTAAACCATCCAATTCTCTGACGAAACAAGTGTGTTTTCTGAAAGCCACTTCAAGATCGGAATCACAAAACTGTCCCACAGAAAACAAGTTATGCCCTAGTCCTTCCACATAGTATACTCGTGAGATTACACTGTCTCCGAACACATAATCTCTATAACCCATAATTGCTCCAAAGTGGTCGTTCCCGAATCTAACTATCTCGATAAACTTTTTCACGAAGTTCTTGAGCCGTGAGCGATCCCCAATCATATGTTTTGAGCAGCCTGAGTCAAAATACCAAAGGACGATTTGTACGACCTGCATTTGAAAACAGACAATGATGGATAACTGAAATATATGGTTCCCCACGTGCAGTTGGGGTCCGTTTGGTTAGCACACACAAATTCAGGAGCTACAGAGTTCACAGATGTTGTTGTCATTATAGTGGAGACTACACTAGAGGCAGTCAATGACCTAGTTGGAAGGCATTGTGTTACTAGAGGCAAAATTCGACCAGTTGGTCTCCATTCCTTAGGCTTCACAATTTTATGACTATTCATTCTAGGTAAGGGGCACTGGTTTCTAAAAGTGAATTTCCTTCCAGTGGGTCTCCATTTATACCTAACATTAGCAAAAGTTTTTCCTGTTGCTTTCCAAATCTGCTTACTATTTTCAGTTTTCCTCACATTCTTAACTTGGGATCGAACAGGAGACATCAAAAATGACACAACACACTCATCATGATTAGCAAAAATTAAATAGTCATTACATGTTTTACAGACAGCATTAGAATTCGAATTAATTACAGTACTTTTGATACTAGAATCAACACGATTCAATCTATTCATTGCAAACTTATTGTTCCTAGGTTGGACTTCTACTCTCTTCTTGTGATCACTCTTAGCTGGCGCAGTCCTATCTTTCCTTGCATTGCCTCTAGGCTTTGACCTGCTAGCTTTGGTGTCACTTTTCACTCCTGTAGAAGTAATGATGGGAACATTAGTTTGTTTCACTGTCACATGCTTTCCTGATTTTGATGTGCTGGGTTCTGATGTTCTCGATGGTAGATCAAAGGTTACATGCTTGTTCTTAATTGTGGATGATGATGCAACAAATCTATCTCTTTTGTTATTAGTCTTAGGGCCAGTGCCAATGACATACTCTAAAAATTCCTGAGATCTTTTAGTGAGGAAGCAGGCATCTGCAACAGCAGTATCAAGTGGTTTTTCTATCCTATCCTCCTCAACTATTTCACAAAGTGTATCAAGGCTATCCTTAAGGTGATCGAGATAAGTTTGATGGGCAGACCTATTGTTCCTAAGGGGAAGTGGAATAGGCACGACATCAACATCATACTTTCTAACAGCAGAAACCTTTGGTACAACACAATCACAAGTGATGATAGGCATTTTCCCTTTCACCTGAGTCTTAAGATTCTCAATTTTATTTAACAAAGAAGTTATCTTTTCATTGTGACTGTTTCGTGTGACTTTAATTGAGTCGTATAACTCTTTGTAATGATGTTTGATCTTTGAATTTTCAGCTCGAAAACACTCATTTTCATAGTGTATCTTATTGATGGTGTCTTGATATTGAAAATTCTGAGAATCTGAAGACGATGGTTTGTGGGTGCCATATGCTTCACACTTTTTTGTTTTTAATTGAGCAATTTGAACCCTCAATTGACGAATTGTGTTCGTGTGAGCTTGAATTTTCTCATCCCGTTTGTTTAATTCAAAATACGTATCAAATTCAGGAGCATCCAAAGATGTCTTGGCATTTGATAGTTTACATCTTTCTTCTAAATGTTGATATTTTAATTGTAAGTTAAGATAATCAACCTCTAGTTTTGAAAAATGTTTAACTATGTTAACATGGTCATCAGTTTGAATTTTATCAAGCAATTTCAAATTCTCCCCCTCAAGCTCAACAACACGATTCTGGGTAACATTCAAAGCAATAGAATACTCATGAAACTGACAAGCAGATAATGCAGAATCAGTAGCAGTATAAAATACATCTTGTGCAATACATCTAGCAATCAAATTCTCATTGGTGATGAGAATGTTCTTTCTCTCAATCTCACGACTCTTAAGTTCTATCGCATTTTGAGTTACCTCATTTTCCATATCTTTAAACACTACTTTCATTTCATTTAATTCTGTTTTAAGGGTATTTTTCATCCCTTCAAAATGTTCTTTGAGTAGTTTAAAGAATGGCATGACCTCAGTCAAATAACACCTTTTTGTCTGTTCAAAACACCTTTCCCCCTCAGTAATTCCGGTTGGTGTAATTCTCTTCTTACATGTTTTATTAAAATCAGCAAATAGTTGACAAAGTACGTATATGCTAATTAAGGTTTTGCATTCTGTAGGAAGAGTCAAAGGGACCAAATGCCTAGGTGTATTGGGAGGATACACCGTAGCAGCTGCAATTTTTCTAAGGGGCAGAGTTTTGGCTTCTAGTTCATCGGCTTTTCTCTTTTCTATATCTAAAGACCAAAATATTTGTTCAGGTGTTAACTTCTTTTGAGGTGCAAACACAGTCAAACGATTCTCCTGATAATAATCATGTGGCTTGACTATTACTCGTTTGGCTATGCATATGGGATCTTTCATTTTCTCATTCATTCTTTCTCTATTTCTCACTTCAATCTCATCACTCTCTTTCAAAGATAAAACCTCAGGTGGGGCATGACTAGGCATAATCATCACATTGGCATCATATAAGGCAGGTTGGGCTACTTTAGCAGTCCTAAGGAGAGCTAATTTAGGTTCACCTACATTACTTTCACTATGCTCATCACTCAGCTTTTTGTGCTTATGCATCATTTGAGCAGTCTGTCTGGTTTGGTATTGTGTGTACAACTTATCCTCAAGCTTATTCTTTAAGGTTTTAAGTCTGGAGAAATCATTTAAGAGTTGTGTTTCTTTCTTTTTGAATTCATGCTTTAGAGTATTTAAGTATTTTTGTGCCTCCTGTTTTTGTTTAACAGACTGATCTAGCTGATTTTTCAAAGAATTCAACTCTTGTTTTAATGTTTCTTCCCTTACATTACGCTCGGTTATAAGTGAACGCACTTGACATTCCATTTTCTGCTCACGTTCAGTAAGTTGAAATGTAGCACGCTGTTCATAAAGGGCCACCTGATCTTTATATATGTTTAATCTAGTGGTCAAGGTGTCATCAGGGACAAACACAGTGTTTTCATGCCACTCACAAGCATTATCTACAGCACTAGCATTATCTAAGGCACACACATTATTTATAACACAAGCAATATTTTCAACAGAAGATTCACCACCTTGTACATCAGTCATGTTGTGGTGGTTCACATATTGTTCATATGGGATAATATTACTATTTCCCATGTCAACATTATCTAAATCAACCACATCTGTCTGTTGTACTTCGTTGGGAATCTTCTGTGCATCAACCACATCATACGTGTCATAAATTTTTAGTACCTCAGAAATCATAGATGCATTTGAGGGACCAGCTTGTTGAGGTGATGAGACCACAAAGGACAAGTTAGCCATGAAGATTGTTTGAGCTGTTGGTTCATCATCCACATTAGAGTCAAAAGCATCACAATCATCAGCTTTGAAGATGTTGGGATCATTAAGTGCAAGGTCCTGAACCGGTTGCTCGTCCACATCAGCATCAAAAGTATTTCCCCCATCGCCAGCAAGGAACAACAATTCTTCTTCGTCCAACTCAGCCCCATTCTCTTGCGCTTGCATTAGTTACATCTTGTCCTTGAAATAGTCTGAGTTCTGAGGACGTTTTGGTTGATTGCAGTTTCTGGCAATGTGTCCAAGTCCTCCACAGTTATAACACTTGGGTTGTTTCCCCTGCCCCTGATTTGCATTCCCTCCTCTGATCTGCACATTACCTCGACCCAGGTTCCTTTGATTCACGTTTTGCCTCCCCTGCACATTCTGTACCACAATTCTTCCATCCTCCACCATTGCTAGATTGCGTGGGTTTGATGAGGTTCGGAGTTGATTGTTAGTCTGAGGGAGGGTGGCTTTAAATTGTTGAACAAGTAAGGACACTTGGTTGGTGAGGTTATCAATCATTTTGTCGGTGTAAGAGTAACCTGAATCCAGTTGTGGACCCATAGCAGATAGTGATGAGTAGGGTTGAAGATAAGCTTGATTAGGTGATGATTGGTTGATTGATTGAACATTTGCAACACATGCCAGTGGATCATTTGGTGCAGTTGGATTAAGTTTTTCCCTCAACACACGATCATAAGCAGCATGTTTCTCATGTTGTTGCAGGTAGGCATACAGTTGTTCATAGTTTGTGTCTCTCAATCCCTTGTTGAGTTTTACTGCAGTCACAAATCTGTCCCATTCTTGTGTCATATTGTTCACAAACTTTGAGTTAAGCTGGACGTTAGGCATTGTCATTCTGATCATTCTCATGTCGTTCACCAACTTGTGGAATCTCACATAGTAGTCTGTGATGTTCTCTCCCGGGTTCATTTTGAAATGCTCAAACTCATCATACAATTGTGACTCACGATCTTCCTTTGTGAGTTCTGACCCAGCCAAAAGCATTTTTACATTGTCCCACACTGCCTTTGCTTCCGTGTTGAAGTTGATGAGTTTGTAAACATCCTTTGGCAAACCTTGAATGACAATGTTTGAGGCTCTAATATCAGCATCATACCTCTTCTTTTCCTCTTCATTAAGATCATTGTAAGTTTGAGGTCTGTCGATTCCCAAAGTAGCTGATCCATCTTCATCAGTAGTAACAACGTCTCTGGTGGTGCCCATCTAATATGGTCCTTCATCAATTGACTTAAGAATGTTAGCTCCATTTTCTTTGCCCAAGCAGTAAAGTCGTATTCGTTGTGCCCACGACTCATAGTCCGTCCTATCAAGCATAGGAGGACGGGTATCGGACCCAGCTGCTTGAATGTTATCAGATGCAGTGCTTGGTGTGGTTGCCATGCTGGACACGGGATTTTACAATTCTTGAAATTTAAACCAAGAAATGAGTTCTTTCGCGTGATTTTACAAAATTCAAGAACAAACCGCCAAACAGTAAGTGTCAAACTGCTAAAACCTTAGGCAAACCGCTAAACCTGAAAACCAAACCGCTATATATAAACCGCTAACTCACAACAAACCGCTAAGTCAAACCGCTGAATCAGAATGTCAAACCGCTAGTATCAAACCGCTGAACCAGAGTGTCAAACCGCTGGATACAAACCGCTGGAATACTATTCAAACTGCTAAAGTCAAGCCGCTATTACCTGAACCGCTAAGACTTAAACTGCTGAATATTAAACAGCTAAGTGATAAACCGTTGAATCCTGAACCGCTACGATCTAAACCGCTGAAAGCTTAAACCGCTGAAACCAGAACTGCTAAGACTCAAACCGCTGAAGACTAAACCGCTGAATCCTGAACCGCTGAACCACAGTGTCTAACCGCTAGATTCAAACCGCCAATACCTGAACCACAAAGACCTAAACCGCTACAAGGTTAAACCGCTGAATGCTAAACTACAAACCGTAGCGACAAAAACTGACAAACCGCTATCACAAGTGGAAAACCCGTCCTTTTCAGTACGTTTTGTCCTTTTCCTAATATGGTTAGAATCCAAACCGCTAACAGGTCAAACCGCTGGAAACTATACAAAATACAGTTCAAACCGCTACAAAGAAACTCAAGCCGAGAGTCAAACCGCTATGAAGAAAACACTTCCGAAGCTCAAACCGCTGCTAAGAAACTCTTTAAATCTTCCACAAACAAACACTAACCAAGTTGTATGTTGTCAAGAAAGATGTAAAACAGTTCAATGAACACAAAAGTGCAAGTTTTCCACGGATTTAACCACAAACAAAGATTAAACAATGATTTTCTTAAGTATTTTTATGTCGACCAAAAAGAACACAAAATCGTCAAAATCTCACCACAAATTCATGACTATGAAAAGCTAGAACCTAACCATGGCTCTTGATACCAATTGTAACATATTCATAACATTCAAACACATATATATGAGAGATTAAGGCCGGCGGTTTGTAGAGAGAGAAAGAGAGATTGGGAACTTGTAGAGAGAGAAAGTGAAATATATTAGATTAAGAATGAGGGAAGTTCCAACCCTTCCCACACATGGGAAGGGGTATATATAGGTAAACTAATAAGTGCCCCGAGTGGGCTGTGGAGCGAGCTGACAGAGGGTAAAGACCCGACCCACTCCACAAATACTAAACTAACTAAACTATTACTAATAGTACTAATATTCCTACGAGCTATTAAATGCTAATGAGTACTCGGGGTGACCGAGTCTTCAGATGAATATTTATATTCCTAACAGGTCTTAAAATCATATTCAAACTACTTGTTTAACAGCTTATACGAAAATGCTTATTGGGCTTATAATTCGGTTAAAGCCCAATCCGTTAAACATAAAGGATTTCAAAACCGTTCGAGTAGCGTTTGGTTTGTGGTTTTTAGATGGCTTATAAGAGCTTATCATGGGAAACTCAAAACATCAAATTAATAGATGAGCTTATAAAGAATCAGTATGAACAATAAAAACAATATGTTGTGTGCCTATATTCGAATATATTTAGGCCATTTTATAGGTCGATCGATGCATGATACTAAAAGAATAAAATGACATATATATGTTATAAGATTTAAACGATGCAACAAATGTAAGAATGAGGTTCGAAAAGCCATAAAATGAATATGTAAACGTAACATGAATATGTATATTGTAATTCTAGCCATCCATGAAAGAGGTCAAAGTGTATGTACGTAAAATAAATAAATAGAAAACGTATAAATGAAATCAAAGTAATATACGATCGAACAAAAGGGAAAATGATGCATGATAAATGGAAAATGATATATATGAGTAGGAAATGAATTAGTAAGACTTACAATAACTATAAGAGGGTGTGTTATACGTTTAAAGGACTTAGAACTCGAAGGTGGTGCTTTGTACGATCACAAAAGATTCAAAAGGTGTTTATACGACTTGGATTTGGTTCGAATGACTTGGGAAATCACTTCTGGTTCCTTCGACAGTAAGTAAGACCAAAGAGAAGTGAGTTTGAAGTGTGTTTAAGAGTGGATAAGTGAATATGTATGTGTATGTCGAAGTACATGCATGTATATAGAATTTTTATTGTTTTAAAATGCAAGATGTGGGAATATATTCCCCCTAGCCGAGACTTGATGAGTTTTGCAGGAGATAAAATAAGATTATGGTCAAGTTGGAGGGTATTAAGGGGAGGGTTTAGGGCTAGGTTCGGTTGTGATCGAATTGTGCATATGTATATTTATCGAATATCATATTAAAGGTCCAAAATGTTTTTAACGTGTCAAGTTGAGTAGGAAAGTGAGAAACAAGTTTGTAAACAAATATTCGATCATAGAAAATCATAAGACGTAGGTAAAAATAAGTTATAATCGAATTGGGTTGAAATGGGAAATAAATGAAGGAACTTGTTCCTGTCTCAAGTGCGACTTACTTTAGGTCTCGTATACTGTTTAAATCTTCGAATTAGGGAATAAGATATGTCGAACTTGATTATTTGTAATGTGGAGAATTGAGATATGTAAAAAGTTTCACAGGTTATGTGTCGAAATAAAAAGTTATCGAGGCCAAGCTTAGTGTGTTCATTCGATTGGAAAATAAAAGGAAAAGGGAAAATTGGGTTGGGCTTATGAATAGTACTAGGCCAAAAGTTGGGCCAGGAATAGTAATAAAGGTCCGTTTAGTTATTTATGAGTATAAGAGATTTTCGTGGTCCGTGTGTGAGCTCGTTCCAATGTATTATGTCATGTATCAGTGTTTTTAAGTTATCGTAGTGTGGTAATTAAATGAGATTACCTCTCATTAACAAGTGTCAGAAAATAAATAATGCGCATTTTCTGATAAGTAATAGTTATTTATAAATGGGAAAATTACCATTTGTTACATCAGATGATAATGACTCTGATGATGACTTGGGTGATTCTCCCAAACATGAGAGGAAAACTGATGTTGAGACTCAGGGCAGGAAATTGCAATTTGATCAAGACATGGATGGAAATTTTGATGCAAATATGGGTGAAGATATGCAGCAAAAAATAGAGCCTGTCAACATTGAAGAAGGCACAGAGCTAGTAAACCTTGATGTTCAACAAGAAGAAGGTACTGCTACCAGTACTAGAAGAGAAGTTAGTATTGTTGGTGAAGTTCATGGTACTGCTAGTGTTACTTATGATAGAAGAAGGGCTGTAGACAAAGGTAAAGGGATTATGATAGAGTCTGAGCCTTCAAAGAAGATCAAGAAGAGGGATCAAGCTCAGATTGATTATGATCATGAAGTTGCACAAAGGGTACAAGCTAAAGAGCAAGCCAGAATAGCAGAAGAAGAAAGAATTGCAATGTTCTTTGTTGAACAGAAGCTCAAAAGTGAAGAAGCTGAGAGGATAGCTCAAGAACAAGTTGATGCACTCTTAGCTCAGCAAATTTATGAACAAGATAGAGCGGCTATTCCAGATGAAGAAAGAGAAAATGCTCTCTTGGATCTGTTGGAGGTGATCAAGAAAAATCAAAGTAAAAAGATGGCTGCTAGGAATAAACCTCTAACAAAAGCACAAAGGATGAAGCATATGAAGGAATATTTAAAGAACCAAGATAACTACACTGCTGCTCAACTCAAGGGAAAATCTTATGAAGAAGTTGAAAGATTATACTTCAGAGCCTACAAGAAAGTCCAAAAATTCATTAACAGAGCAGCTATTCCAGATGAAGAAAGAGAAAATGCTCTCTTGGATCTGTTGGAGGTGATCAAGAAAAATCAAAGTAAAAAGATGGCTGCTAGGAATAAACCTCCAACAAAAGCACAAAGGATGAAACATATGAAGGAATATTTGAAGAACCAAGATAATTGCACTGCTGCTCAAGTCAAGGGAAAATCTTATGAAGAAGTTGAAAGTTTATACTTCAGAGCCTACAAGAAAGTCCAACAATTCATTCCTATGGATACTGAAGAAGAATCTAGAAGAAAAAGAGCTGTAACTTCTTTAGAATCAGAGTCTTCAAAGAAGCAAAAGGTTGGTGAAGAAATGCCTACAGTAGAAGAAGAAGAAGAAGCAGGATTGACTAAAGAACAACTCCAACAGATGATGATGGTTATTCCTGAAGAGGGTATGCATGTTGAAGCATTACAGGCTAAGTACCCAATTATTGACTGGTAAGGTCACACAGATAAGTTTGGGAAGGCTTAGAAGATCATAAGAGTTGGTGGACTTTCTACAGTTCACAAGCACTTTGAAGACATGCTTAAGGCATTTGATAGAGAAGACTTGGATAAGCTATGAAGTTTGGTTAAAGAGAAATTCAGGTCAACAGATCCTTCATATGACAAAGACAAAGAATTATGGGTTAATTTGAAGAGATTATTTGAACCAAATGCTGAAGATACACTATGGAAGTTCATATCTGGAGTTCATAAGTTAACTTGGAGATTGTATGACACATGTGCTATTCATCATGTGTATACAACTACTGGACAAGATGTCTACATGTTGGTAGAGAAAGAA
Source organism: Artemisia tridentata subsp. tridentata (assembly GCA_021014915.2). Taxonomy (NCBI): domain Eukaryota; kingdom Viridiplantae; phylum Streptophyta; class Magnoliopsida; order Asterales; family Asteraceae; genus Artemisia; species Artemisia tridentata. The sequence continues at coordinate 183,315,333 of CP139504.1, read as the reverse complement.
TACCAATTGTCAAAAGGGATTCTAACTTTGATGATGTCTAATAAACTAATGGTGAATGAAGAGACAAAAATGGCAAGGGAGCTGCTTAGGTAGATATTCATTCAGTCTAAAGAAATAATGGCAAGAAGATAAGTGTTTGGAAGAATTCCCTCAAGATCTAGCTTGAGGATTTAATTCAAGAAACTTGTTGATTTAGGGTAAATCACAAGTTTAGGGGAGGATTGTTGGGAATTAAAACACTTAACAGTTTGTACTACCAGGTATAAAGATTGAACTGATGAAGATATAACTAACAGTACTAACTGAGTTAGTACTGCTAATATAAAACTTTGTACTACTAGTTTACTGAAGACTGCTTATGAAGAAGGTACTGCTATAGAATACACGTTTTGTGATAAGTATAGAATAGATTCAGTATATATCTTATAAGATTAGAAGATACGTATATTGTATATGAATAGTTATCTTGTAAAGGACTCCTTGTGCCTATAAAAGGAGGTCCTAGGTTACATCTTTTAAAAGTGTATTAAGTTAAGATTCAAGGTTGTAAAACCCTAGTGATATTCAGATCACTCGTATTATTTGCTTAATAATATTGAATTGTTTTGGTTATATCATTGTTCTTATTACTGTTTATACAGAGTTCACTGTTACATTGCTTTATACATTCTTCTAAGCATTAAAGAGTACATTCCGCATACTCTTTGGTGTTAAACAAAGTTTCTAACAAGCTCAACAAGATCTGTTTAGGACTCACAAGTTAGCAGCAGTAACTTGAGTGTTAGCAGTAGTAACTCCATGAGCAGTAGTAATTGCTTCATTGGTACTGCTAGAGTTGTTTGAGGAGGACACAAAAGCCATGTTTTGTGTATTTGTACTTGAGCTAGTCCCTTTGACTTCTGGTTCATAAACTTTGAGGTTGTTGTAAAGATCATCCATGCTCATAGTGTCTAGATCTTCCTTGTTTCTCCATACCATAGCATGTGTATTCTACTCTGGTGACAAACTTCTTAGCAACTTCTGATTGATATCTTCTTGGGAAATCTTCTCACCCAAAAGCTATAATTGATTCACAAGCTTCTGAAGCCTGTCAAAGGTTTGATCAAGCATCTCAGTGCTTGGAGCAGAAAAATTCTCATACTGTTGCTTCAAGAGGTTCTTCTTGGTCTTCTTAGTAGCAGCATTCCCTCCAAATCTCTTCTCAATAGCTTCTAACAATGACGTAGCATCCTTGATAGGATTAAATGTCAACTGATGTTCATTAGGAATGGCCATCATTAAGGTACTTCTGGCTTTCATCTCAAGTCGTCTTTGAGCCTTGTCTTCAACAGATTTAATAGGCACCAATGTTGTAACTCCTTCAGCAGATGTTGTAGTTTTTGGTAAGGTGTTACCAGTCTCTATGACTTCCCAGATTGCATAGTCAATCATCTGAATATACTGCTCAATTCTCATTCTCCAGATCTCATACTCACCAGGCTTGAGCATTGGAACCTTAGACGCAGAAACCGTATGTGCACAGTCTTGATCCATCTTCTAGCAAATTCATGTGTATAGGAACAGGTTCTTCTTGATCACAACTTCAAGATAACAAGCTCTGATACCACTTGTTGATCCCAGTTATGTACTTGATCGAATTCCCTTAGCTTGTAAAGGTTAAGTTATCTTAGATAAATCTAAAAAAACTATGTAGAAACTGTCTTGAGTTTATCAAATACTATGCGGAATCTAGTATTCAATATTAAGAAGAACTTTGTAATGTAAAACGAGAACACAATTTAACAAACAAAATAGTTTCAACATTATTGATGAATAATATGAATACTGTCACAATTCACATTTTTCGAGTTTTTACTATTCATAGGTTACTATTCACCAATCACTATTCATCATTTTCGGAGTCAGTTTAAGACTTTGAGAAGTTTTCAAAAATTTTACTATTTATGTGACACTATTCATTCCCGGAGGGAATTTCTGTTCATGGTCATCATTCATCATTTCGTAAACCTAGTTTACGGGTATCCAAATTCACGTAACCAGTATGGTTTAGCTGTAAATTCATGCATCATCAGTAAGAACCCGTCATATGGACTAGAGTGGTCTGCATATCATCAGTAACATCATCAGTACATTAGTTCATGCACGGATATGCATTATTTCAATTTACGTATGTTTAATTATTTAATTAACGTTACCACTCAGTCTTTACTACTGACATTATACCCGATACTCCCGACTATGATCCTAATATATTTTCATGCTAATTATAATGATATAAAGTTTATATTATTACTTTACCCAGTGTTTTTAAACCAATTGCTATATTTTCCCTTAGGGGCTTATAACTCCGTCGGTTTGCGATAATTTAACCCAATTCTTGCAAGGAATATGATTTTACAATTTTTACAACTTCGTCGTATTTTATTTTTCCTCGTCACGATTTATTTCTAGTTAACTCGGTACCCGATAACACCTAATGTATACACCAAACTACACTAATACCTACTATGACTAGACAATATCTTCACTTGCCATATTTTTCCCATTTTCTTCCATGTTTGCCGCCCCCCACCATCCCTACTCCATCATTTTTCTTACTTGGACTTTACTTCAATAAATGCTTATGTTTTTATGTCTTTTGAATTATTTACCATAACACTTATACTTTTATTACAAACTAGCAAAATAGATAAAGAAACTCTCATTTCCTCTCCTAGGTTCGGCCAACATCAAGAACACCAACAAAATCCATAAACTTTTCAAGATCAAGTAATAATCAAGCTCCATTTACATCACTAGTTAGGGTTTTGTGATAAAAACCCTAGGTTTCTTATACTTTCCTCATCAAAACACCACATATACTCAAGTAAGCTTCAATTATATTTTTATATCTTTTCATACTTTCATTTGATTCATATGTTTATGTATTTTCAAGTATTGTTAGTTAAAAATGCAACTTACTTATGTTTTAGATACCACTTAACTTCAAAAATGTTCTTTAACACTAGATCTATAATTTTTAGTAGTATCCTCATGAAACCCACCATAGTTGGTGATGTTTAGGACCCCATGACACCCTAAGAAGGTGTATGGTAGGATTTGAGTACTTGTGGAGTTGATTGGAAGAGGTTTGATCAAGACTTGAACCAGAAAAATAAGTTTTTAACACTATATATAACCTACTGTCCAAAAACGTGAGATCTGAAAATTTCAGTAAACATTGAACTATTTTGGCCTTCATATTTAGAAAATAATTTCAAAAACGAAACCGTGGGCGCTTGAATGAGTAAAAACCGACTTATAACGAAGGAGATATGATTTTTCTAAGTTAGACGACGAAAAACTATTTTCAGAAAATTGTTTGCTGTTTTGCCGAACTTCAAAGGACAAAACGAGGCATTAGACGTGATCTAGAAGAGCCGACCTACTGAGAATATGTTAGTTCATGTTCTTACAAACCCGTGGATATAAGGAACGTAGAAAACGAGCTTATAACGACCGAGATACACGCGTTTGAACCCGACGAACTCTACTTTATTTTTGACAGCACTAATAGAAATATTTTCTGAGTATAAAAACTAGTAATTTTTACAAGACACTACATTGATAGCCGATTTTCTAATTGATCGAGATGCGTATGATCAAAAGTTGAATAACACGACATTTAGATAATGCTACAAGGTTTTCAAAAACGTCGAGTTTAGTCACTAACACTTAACGTACAATATTTCACGACTAGTTTTACGAGGCCATTTGGGCATATTTTCACAAGTTAAGAAAATATTAATTTGCGACGAAAACATTATATTTGCCGATAGAACACCAAACAAGGATCGTAGAGTACCGTTTCAACATATTCACACGAAAAGTGGTTATTAACTTAACGAGACGTCAAAAATGTATTTTTCAACGATAAACGTTATTTTCAAAACTAACGAGTGGTATCGATAACATACGTATTTGCATGTGTAGTGTCATTTCATGACTTACATTAGATACATCATTCATAATAGGTTGCGGTTAGAGACCGAGCCACATTTCATCATATCCACTATTGTCATTGTTGCTATCGCATCAGGTGAGTCATAGCCCCACTCTTACTCTTTTAATACTTGTTTTAAACTGTTTGGGGGAGATACATGCTTAAACTGCTTGCTTTCACTTTTACTCAAGACAAATTTACTCATATGCTACGCTATACTTTTATACTCTTAAACATGATGTGTAGCTTTGTTACAATATGTGCCTTAATGTGTGAAAACTATTCTATACGCTATATTCTTTAACCACTGTTTAACTCCTGGATGGAGCCGACGGAGAGGTATTGATAGTACTATCGGGCTGACGCCCCCACCTTTGGTCAACGATTCTTGGCCTTGCGTGAATATAATCCAGCTATGCTATATTCTTGTTTATTCTTGTCATGAGGTTCAGTTGGTTTTTATACTTTACATTAAGTGCATGCATATCGCATACACACAAGTCTTACTCATACTATATTTTAGCAGTGGGTTGTGAACACACAGGTTGCAAGTTTTGTATGGGCGGGATTTGCAACTGAGTGGATTTACAATGCCTTTGCTGTGAAAACTTTCTCTAAAAGTCTTTCAACTTATTTAAAACAAACTCTATGAACTCACCAACCATTGTGTTGACACTTTTTAGCATGTTTATCTCAGGTTAGTAAGGCGATAGCGGAGGCATGGAGCATATAGTCTTAGGGCATGTTTTGGAGAATTATGCTTTTATCGTTTACCATTCGATATGCTTTAAAAACTTATGTATTAGTATACTTTGGGATCTCTTGTTTTGTAAACTCTGATTTTCTATTTATTCGAATGGTAACTTTTTAAAACGTCTCACTTAGAGGTCGTTTTCTATATCTTGTACTTTGTGCCTTGAGGTTGCACCCCGTTAACACTATCATTCCGCTGCGATATTTTGGGGGTGTGACAAATACTCTCCTAGTATTAGGGTTTACAACCTTGAAGCTAATCGACTTTAAAAGAATTACGTATCTATCTCAAAACCCTAGGACCTCCTTTTATAGACTAAGGAGTGCTAGTCGGCTTACAATAACTTTCTATACAAGATAAATCTTTTCTATATTTATCTAACCGACTATACAATGTATATCTCATTAACAGCATTAACTATAACATAATATAATCCTTCAGCAGTAGTAAGTTTGTACTAGCAGTACTAACTTTTGTTCCAGCAGCACTAACTACTTAGTGTATTTTCCCTTGATATTCTCAACATTTATAATGTACACTAGCCGTCTTAACTTCCACAAGCAGTCTTATCTTTCTCACCAGCAGCATTAAACACTTAGAGCATTTTCCTTGAAATCCAAGAGCAGTCTTATCCTTATAGCAGCAGTACTATCTATATGAGCAGCAGCAACTCAAGAAGCTTTAATTCCCAATAAATGGTTTGTTATGGGGTTTGATCATAATGCAACATAACAAACATGCACGAACCTGTGTTGTAACATACGAGGACTCGAGGCATCGAGAGGTATTGAATGTATGTTGAGACAAAACATGATTACGACTAACTTATACATTTTACGTTATGTATTACAAGTTACATGCTTGTCATCAACAAAACAAACGAGACTGTATAGATAAAATATCGTAATATTTGCACTAACACACTCGACTTTTTTTGTTGTTAAGGATGAACCTAGCACACTATGCTTCTTATTGGCCCTAGTGAACATGGTCTTTATTCTTTGTGTCTTCCACAAATGACGCCAATTAATAAAATAGTTTTTTCGGCTAATCTTGCATCCTCTTCCATTTGGCGTAGGTGGCTTGGTCATCCTCATCAACGTCTTTTCAACTCCATGGTTTCCAGATTTTAACTTCCCATCACAAACACAACTTTATCTACTTCACGTACTTCGTGTCATATGGGAAAATCATCAAAACTTTCTCTACCAGTTTCAGATTTTTGAAGTAATAATATTTCAGACTTAGTCTATTGTGATGTTTGGGGCCTCGCACCCGTTTTATCATTTGAAGATCATAGGTTTTTTATGTTATGTGTTGATCATCATTCTCGTTATATGTGGATTTATCATTTGGCTCAAAAATCTTATGTTTATGACAACTTCAAACGCTTTGTAGCAATGGTTGAAAGACAACTCACTACAAAACTGAAAAATGTCCAAACTGATTGGGGTGGTGAATTTTGTAATTTAAATCCGTTTTTCTCATCTCTTGGTATCATTCACCGGCGATCTTGTCCTCATACAAGTGAGCAAAACGGTTTTGTCGAACGCCGCAATAGAAATGTTGTTAAAACTGTTCTTAATTTACTTGCTCAAGTAAGTATTCCTCAACGGTTTTGGCATTTTGCATTCGATACAGTTGTATATCTAATCAATCGCATGCCATCTCGCACATCAAAAAAAAAGTCTCCTTCCTTCGTGTCTTCGGGCATCAATGTTTTCCCATCTTCATCCTTATAATCGTCACAAGATGGATTTTCGATCTATTCCATGTGTCTTTCTAGGCTACAGTCCTATTCATCATGGATATCGTTGTCTTGACTTATCAACCGAGCGTCTTTACATTGCTCATCATGTTCGCTTTAATTAGGAACATTTTCCTTTTACCATACCCAAAACAAATATCCCACCTGCACCACAATGAAGTCTATATTATTCTTAATAATCAACTCATGTGATTCCCACTTCAGATAATCTAGGTCCCGACTTTCCTAGTCCTTCATTAAGCCGAATGAACCCACCAAGTTCTCTGAGCCAATTTGGATCTCCAAACTAACCTAATAGCTTTTCGAACAAGTCTTCATTGTCATTAACAGAATCGAGTCCTTCTAATTCATCTTTTGTCAACTCCCGAAATAATAACCCATCTCCTGTGTCGACTACACCAATACCAACTGATGTGCTTTCGTTGTAGGTATAGATTATATTATCAAGTTTTACATTTATATTTAGCCGACTTAACCTATAACAAACACTAACGGGCAGTGTACCCGATCAATGTAGCCTAGTTGGTAAGTAGAGTGTCGATCACTAAGAGTGGAACGTTAACACCTAATTATCTATTAGTATTTTAATCCTAAGTTAGTTCTAATTAAACCTAATCTAACGCAAGGGGGTTTTCAGCCTGAGAGACTGGCACAATGTGTAGATTAAGTAAAACAGTAAATAAAACTAATAAGGCGATTTTCACACACGTACACAGATAGAAAATAGCTACAGATAAGAGGCCTGGCCGATAGTAAGGAAGATTTGTCACCCTTTTAATTGCTTAGTTATATAAGATGAGTACTAAAATCTATTCTCTCTCAGTAGTTGCTTACGTGTATGCGTATATAATTCCAATGTCTAGATCCAGTCTAAACGTCTAGATTTCGGGTATTAAGTCTTCTCGACGAACTAATCCTATCACGGTTAATCAGATCTCCGCATAAAGTCCACCTTAATGATTACTAAGTTTATATATTATTTATCCCTTTTACAGGCTTACATTAACTATGCAGACGATGTTAATGAAGTAATTGTGCGAGCCTAATGTCAACAAGGCACGATAAACTTGTATATGTAATCAAAACATATGCATAAGCGACCAATAAAATATCAAATATACTTTTAAAAGCTGGAAACAATTAAGTCCGATCAAATAGTGAAAAAGACGCTAACTCAACGATTAAAAGAGTACTAATACAAATTAAACGAATCTTCCTATAAATTAAAGTACTATCAGGACCTTCTTATTGCTCTTAATTCGTCCTTCTGGTTGTGTCTTGTAAGGTCTGGTCGTCGCCTTCTGTGGTAGGTTATGTGTTGTAAGTTGTCGAATTTGGCAGACGAATGGAGTATTTATACATTCTGGAAACATAATCGATACGGCGTATCCATTAAGTTGATACGCCGTATCTAGGTAACTTCACGTGGGGTCCAAGATTATTATATTCTGAAATATTCATACACCGCCATATGATAGGCGCACCTTCAATCTTCATGCGGCGCATGTTCTTCAATATCTTGGATTATCTGGTGAAGTCTTGAGATTGACACGCCACATCTCTGAGATGTCATGCGGCGTATCTGGAGTAGAACAAGTCAGATCTTCTTACGTTGACCAAGGTTTCATATACGGCGCATGGGATAAATCCATTCGGCGTATGCTTCAAAGTCAGTCAATGGTTTTCATAATCGTCTAAGTCTTGATGTACAGCGTATCTGTCTAGAATGATACGGCGTAACTTTTTTCAGTTCAGTAGACTTTTTCATCTTGATCCATTTTGCTCCAATTTACGTCCAAAATAGCTAACTTTCACCAAATGCTTGTTTATAACTGAGATTTACAAAAGTAAGCGATTAAGTATCAATTCTCATATAAAATAATATAAAACAAGCGATAAACATAGGATAAATGATGCTAATAAATGTTGTTATTTAATATCATCACCAACACCACCACTTCCTCATCAACGTCCCGCCAATCTTCGTCAAAATCCCAAACAACGGGTTCCTTATAGTCGATCCGCACACCACGCTACTACCTCCCCTACTCCAATTACTGAACCAACATTGTATACCATTGCCAACAAATCTCCAGAGTGTCGTTAGGCTATGAAAGAAGAGTATGATGCTCTTGTTAAAAATGGTACATTGTCTTTAGTACCTCGTGCTCCTAACACCAATGTTGTTGAATGTGAGTTTATAGGTTAAAACGAGAAAAAAATGGTGCAATTACTCGTTACAAAGCGAGATTTGTTGCAAAAGGATTTCGGCAACAAACAGGTATTGATTTTCATGCGATGTTTAGCCCAGTCATCAAGTCGACAACTATTCGAGTTGTGCTCTCCCTTGCAGTTACTCACAACTGGCCACTTCGCTAATTAGATGTACAAAATGCATTCCTTCATGGCAATCTCCAGGAAACAGTTTATATGAAACAACCTCTCAGTTATGTTGACCCATAACGTCCAAATCATGTATGTTTGCTTCATAAGTCTATTTATGGCTTAAAACAGGCCCCACGTGCATGGTTTCGATGCCTTTCCGAGGCAATCCGTGAGCTCGATTTTAGAGTATCTAAAACAGATCCTTCTTTATTAATATATTCACGTGGAAGCACTATTTTGTACCTCTTGGTTTATGTTGATAACATTATCTTTACTGGCAACAATAAAGGCATTATTGATAATATAGTTCGCCAACTTGGATCATTTTTTGCTTTAAAAGATCTTCGGCTACTTAACTATTTTTGGGTATTGAAGTTGTTCCTCACAGGTCGGGCATTATTCTATCTCAAAAGTACATTTTGGAGATCTTACAACGGGCTGGTCAAGTTAACTGCGATCCAATATCATCTCCCATGATTGCCTCGAGTTCGTTCTAAATAGCAGTGCTGCTTTTCTCATCCTGTCAAATACCGGCAGGTTATGGTAATATGTTACCCTTTCTCGATCTGAATTATTATTGTAATGTTTTTTTAATTATGAATGAAATTTTAATTTAAAAAGATTGTTACAGTCCCCATTACTCTTTATGGTCTGTGTGTAGTCTTCAAAAGAGAAAGCTGAGTTGGCTCTAATGTTGCAGGGGTGACCACTGAGAATTGTGGTCACAATTAGCATCAGTCTAATGAAATCGTAAAAAATTAAAAGTTTTAATTTCTACATTATAGACAATCTAAATGATTTATAACAGTTATAGACAGACATATGTAAGATAAGATTACTTGACTTACATTTCATACAGTAACAAGAAAACGCAATGTTTTAATTCACTTTTTTCGGTCTTAAGCTTAGCAAGTACTCCATATTGTGTATCTACTATTTAAAATCGGATACTAGTTTAGATATTGGTCTGTTTAGTTTAAACATACACTTGTCAAAGGTATTCTTGAAATCAGTCTCCCTACTTTCAGGTTTATCCGTAAAGTAAGGGTAGGATTTGTCTACATTCCACCTCCTACATACCCCGCTCTGACAGGATTGGGTACGTTGTTGTTGCTAGTTTAAAAAAACAGCTACCAGAATTAAGTTGATAAGCAAATCTAAACAATCCCATATCATGAACGATGGAGCTCACTTCACTCCATAGCCATACAATTGATTATCTTAATACTCCATATATGGACTATTGACTCATTCAAATGGATTTTTCTTCATGAGCATATTCAAATTGAAAGCGATGCAAAGAATCTCTTTTTAAAGACTTTTTCCACACCATATATCAAGTTAACCACGTCACTGTCGATAGTATAATCACTTCTGCAAGAATTCTTACATTTTTACTAACAAAAAATACCAAGTGCTGCAGCAGTAGCATAGCCAGAACTTTTAATTTCCGGATGAATTAAATTGCAACAAAGGTACAACTAATGTAAGAGTTAAGAATCAAATCAGGGTAATCAAATTAGCCATCTATATGTAATAGCCTATAAATCGTTCTTAGTTTCATACTCTATTATATGTATATGTACTAAATATAAATACATATACTCGCAGAAAATAATTATGGGTGGGCCACATACGTACTAGTTACGGGGCCGCGGAGAAGACTTACTAAGTCTACTCATGAAGCAAGCAGACAAAGCTTTCACTGTGACTAGTGCTGCATGATTTTGTATACAACCATTAATTAATAGTCTTTATAAAGATCAAGTAATCATACATCCATACTAGTACTCTTCAACCATCATGTTCACGTTCAGTTTACGATTCTTTTCTTTGATCCTCATGTTCTTCACCATAACAATAACCGCACAACCATACAAAGCCACCGATCATTTCCTCCTCGACTGCGGCTCATCAACCACTTCCACTTACGATTCCAACCAGAGATGGGACGGTGATCAGGTTTCCAAATCCGTGCCATCCAACATCACCACCACCTCATTTTCATCCAAAACAACGTTACAGGATCAATCAGTCCCAACAGTCCCTTATTCCACTGCTCGAATAATCAACACTTCCTCATTTACTTACAGATTTTCAGTCACTGAAGGGCCAAAATTCCTCCGCCTATATTTCTATCCTGCAACCTACTCTGGTCTCACCGCAAACCAATCTTTCTTCTCTGTATCGTCCAATGGCTACTCTCTTTTAACAAACTTTAGTGCTTTCCTAACAGCCTCATTTCTCGCAAAGACGCGCTCCGAAGCTAGAGTCAATGGTCCCCCGGTTCCTCACTTTGTCAAAGAATTCCTCATCTATGTGAAAGATTCACAATTCCTAAACGTTACTTTTACACCCTCACCCAACTCATATGCCTTTATTAATGGTATTGAAATCGTCTCATTGCCGGAAAATCTGTATGTTAATGCTAAGGAACCAAAAGGTGTTGATATGAATACAGCACCCGTGATTAATAAAGACACTGCGCTTGAAAATGTTTACCGGCTAAACATGGGTGGGGGACAAATATCCGGTAACGATGATACAGGTATGTACAGGGTTTGGGATCAAGATAATATGTATGTATTTGGATATAAGGGGTTCACACCTACTTATGCAATTCCAATCACATATACTGTAGAGACTCCGAACTATACCGCGCCTGAGCCTGTTTATCAAACACAAAGAAATATGGGCAATCACTCTGACCTGTACAATCTGACATGGATACTTCCAGTTGATTCCGGATTTTATTACATGCTCCGGCTCCATTTTTGCAATATTATACCCCTATACACAAAACCACGTCAGACGATTTTCACGATCTTCCTTAATAATAAAACTGCTGAGGAGGATGCTGATTTATTCCAATGGACTAAGGGTACCGGGTATCCTATATATAAAGATTACGTTGTGTTTGTCAACCCCCCTGATGGCCGCAAAAGCAAGCAAGATTTGTGGCTTGCCCTGCATCCTAGCCCCGATACTAATATCTACGCTGATGGTTATTTGAATGGTTTGGAAGTCTTCAAGATGAGCATGGGCCGTGATCTTGCTGCCCCAAACCCAGAACTTAGTTTTACAACCCCAGTGGCTACACCAACACTTCAAGCAAAAGTGAAGAAAACTCCATATGTAGCGATAATTGGAGGTATTGGAGGAGGATTAGTCTTGCTGTCTATTTTGGTTCTTATTGTACTAAGGCAGCGAAGGCGAGTCAAACATTATGGTACAGCCGACGACCGCTCATCTTATGATCCAGCTTATAGTGAATCAAAATCTACAAAATCTTACCATTCAACACTACCATCAGATCGATGCCGTCGGTTTTTACTAACGGATGTGAAAGCAGCTACCAATGAATTCAACGACGATTGTGTCATAGGACACGGAGGGTTTGGTAAGGTATACAAAGGGTACATTGACGATGTGACAACCGCTGTTGCAATCAAACGGCTCAACCCATCATCAAGCCAAGGGGTTTACGAATTCCATACAGAAATTGGGTTGCTATCGAAATTACGTCATGTACAACTAGTGTCCCTGATTGGATACTGTGATGATGAGGGAGAGATGATATTGGTGTATGATTACATGGCGCACGGGACTTTACGGGAACATCTGTACAGGACAAGCAACCCTCCTCTGTCATGGAAAACACGACTCGATATTTGCATAGGTGCAGCCAAAGGTTTACATTATCTCCACACAGGTGCAAAGCGAGCAATAATTCATCGGGATGTCAAGTCCACAAATATCTTACTCGATGAACACTGGGTTGCTAAGGTGTCTGACTTCGGTTTGTCAAAGCTAGGTCCTAGAGATCAAGCACAAAACCATGTTAGCACGGTGGTGAAGGGTAGTATTGGGTATGTAGATCCCGAATATTACCGAACTCAACAACTTACAGATAAATCCGATGTCTACTCGTTTGGAGTTGTTCTGCTTGAAGTGTTGTGTGCAAGACCTGTTATGATTCCCGGGATGCCCAAAGAGCAAGTGAGTTTGGCAGAATGGGGGAAATTGAGTTATCGGAAAGGGACCTTGAATAAGATAGTAGATCCAAAACTGAGGGGTGAGATTGCACCCGAGTGCTTAAGGCAATTCGGGATAGTAGCAATAAGTTGTTTGAAAGAGCAAGGTAGCGAACGGCCAGCAATGGATGAGGTAGTTTGGGGGCTCGAGTTTGCGTTGGAATTACAACAAGCTGCTGAAAAAACGGTTGTTGAGGTCGTTCCAGATAATCAAGAACATCCGTTTCTACTGCAAGGAGAGCAAACCACAACTGATGATGACATACTCTCAGGGTCAACTGCAATAAGAAAGGGCACGTCGTCAATTAGTGACAGCACTGAAGGATTCAAGTCAGATACAGTGTTCTCAGAGATGAAGAAGAAAACAGGAAGGTGATATGAGTGACAACAAGCAACCAACCAATCACTTATTAGAGATATTATCTATTCTCAGTCAACCGTTTATACTTTTAATTTTGGTTTTAATATAATTAAATTAGTAGAATAGTGATTAAGTTATACATGGGATCAATATAATTCAAGCTTTATTGGTATTGTTTACTGCCTTGCTTCATCTTTTCCATCACTTGCAACTTATTATTGTTGTTTGCTGGAATTCTAACTTGGAAACCTCTTGCAATTTGCAAATCAACCAATCCTGAAGCTATTATTTGGCTATACAAAAAAGACGAAGATGCATATGTGAATAACCAACAAAGATGCATACCATGTATCGACGGAGGAATGAAAATATGCAAAAAGATAGATATATAAAGGAAATATAATATGTTAAATAGAAATGTAGATTAAAGGTTGAATGTTCTGTTATGCAAAGTCATTAGAAGCTAGCAAAACAAGCCTAGTTCATACTAATTCAAAAGCTAAAGGACAATCTCATTATCCTAAGTGCAAAAATTCTCGTCAAACTTTATAGCATATACATTCTTTATTTACTGGAAACACGAAAAGACAAAACTTTGCCTCAAATTAGGCAAGTAAACTGACAGTATATATTTGTATACCTTGTATGACATCTATTCATGAATAAATGCAGTCCAATGGCTGCATAGCAGCCATGGTTTTTTCTCATGGGTAATTATTTAACATATTAACATGTGTATCTACAAGTAACACAAATGTACCACCACCAAATTGCCTAGTGGTAAGTTCATTGGTTTCCTCACAAGAGGTCAACGGTTCAAACCTCGCTAGGTATATACATTTAGGGTGGCCAGAGAAGGGTCGGACACGGTCTCGGGATTAACCTGGTGAGGCCGTGTATATGTAAGTCAAAAAGATTTGCTCTCTCCGAATAACCTAAACAGAGAAAACCTCGTCCGTTTACCCGTTTACAACATCTCTAAAAAAAAGATAAAATGAAGATGGTATCTAACATATAGAATAAGTTACAAAATTTGTCCCTCAAACAAATTAATATGCGGTTAACCCAAATTTGATTATCTCTAATCTTTAATACATATAAAGAGATAATGGTCAAACTTAGGCTTTGCTTAAAACCTTACAATATGAGTAATGTTTTTTGACTAAAATACTTTTACTTATAAACGGCAGTACATTTTATTAATTATTTAAATACTTAATTATAATTTTATCCACAAACTTTCTCCACTCTCACTTACGTCCATTATAAAACAACAAATAAAAGAAAAATACAAACACAAACAAATTGACGATATACGCGGATAATCGTTTAGTTTATTATAAGCTCTAACATGTAGAACATAATAAGATTGACACGATTTTTTATTGTTTTCTTGTGTGCTTTACATTCTATTGCCATCTCACTGGTTACTACATTACCCTGTAAGACTAGACGGAGTGGTCGTGAGTGACCCTCCGTGACTTGCTTGTCACGCGCGACACCCCAAAACGGAAGGCGATGGTCATGGCCAAAATGCTATAGTTTGGTGAGTTGCTCACCATAGTGACAAGGCTGAAAAAGTAGGCCTCACTTTTGTTTTAATATTTTTTTATTTGGTTTGTGAGTGTGTGTGGAGTATCTAGTGAGGTATCAAAGTAAGTATTTTAATGAAATGTGAGGTATGGTGACCAAAACAAATAAATGGTGAGAGAGCGTGAGAGAAAGTAAGAGGAGAGAGAGCGCTGAGGTGACGGTGACCCGGTCACCACCACTCCTTTTAAGCCTAAGTAGGTCAAATAATACAACTTTTTTTTTTCTTTTTTTTTTCTTTTTTTTTTTTATTTATTTATTATTATTATTATTATTTTGCATCAACTGCTGAAAAATGATTGAAGGATGCCATCCGTCATTGAAATAAAAAATCCAAATGACGTCTACATCAAATATGAAATATCTATTTAGCATCCACGTTTTATGGTGAAAAACCACCTCACATTGTCCAAATAACCTAGAAGACTTTTCAAGTCAGGCAGCCAATCTTTAATGGTAACTATTATTTTGACTTATAAAAGACCCATGATAATGCTCCTCTCTAAACCATGTGATCAGGGCCGAGATAAGTGATGGCAACATGAGCCACTGCCCAGGGCCAATTATTTGAAGGGACACCAAATTTGTAAAAAACCCAACTGGTATATACATTGGAAAGACCTGATTTAAAGCCCAATAGAAGGGTTATAACATATGCATATGTCGAGTTATAGTGGGACTAATATTTAAAATTTATTCTCTATATATAACGTGACATACTCCCATCGACCCATCCCACTATCCCTCAAAGTCTCAAACAAGAAAAAAAAAAAAAAAAAAAAAAAAAAAAAAGCGATACTTTGGAGTTTTGATATTGATCGGAACAAAAGAACAGGATACAATCATTTTATACATCATTTGTTTTATTCGCATATTTTTCTATAAGGGGGCCTTTTTTAGTTACGGCTCAGGGCACCCAAAATCCCTAACCTTCACTTTGCCGCTCTTTTCTTTGCTTCTCCTATTCTCATCCACCACCGCACAAGCACAACCATATATAGCCAATGATCATTTCCTCCTCGACTGCGGTTCATCATCCACCACCACTTCTGATAAAAAATGGGACGGAGACGATCATTCTGAATGTGTACCCTCAAACATCACCACCACTTCATTCACATCCACCCCCTACCTCCGAGATTCTTCAGTCCCCCAAACCCCTTACTCGACTGCTCGAATCTTTAACACTTCTTCATTCACCTACACATTTCCCGTGTCTCAAGGACCCAAATTCCTACGCCTTTATTTATATCCTGCCACCTATTCCAACCTTAATGCAAACCAATCTTTCTTCTCTGTATCATCCAATGGATACTCTCTCTTAACCAGCTTCAGTGCTTTTGTAACCGCCTCCTTTCTGGGAAACACCCGAGTTGGTAGTCCCGCAGTTCCCCACTTTTTGAAGGAATTCGCCATTTATGTGCAAGATACCCAACTCCTAAATGTTACCTGTACACCCTCACCCAACTGATATGCATTTATCAATGGTATTGAAATTGTTTCAATGCCAGAAAATCTGTATTTTAATGCTAAGAACTTGAAATATGTCGGTCAAAATTCAGGACCTGTCATTAATAACAAAACTGCGCTTGAAAATGTTTACAGGCTAAATGTTGGTGTATGTGTCCGGATGTCATGCTTCGTCCGGACCATGTGTTGGATCGACCTCCTTGATAGATCTTTGAGCCGGTAGAATGCTTATGTAATCACAAACACTCTATACGAGAATCTCTGAAAGTAAAACTTATGTTTATGCGGAAACTAAACACAATAGTTGAAGAAGACAATAACTAATAAACTTTGATCCTCTATGGATCTTTTATTCACTAATAATATTGTTTCTAATCGATTGGATCGTTACAAAACTCATAGCCGTCTAGTTTCTTTTATACTACAAGAAACCCTAGCTTCAGCATTCACATAAACATGTAAAAGATATGTAATATCTATTCCAAATTTATCTCATGCATATCCATACCATCTAACTAAACATACGGGTTTTACTTTTACTACTACCCGCAGGAACACAAACTAACAGCAGAAACAAACGAATACTACCAGCAGGAACCATACCAGCAGGAACTACATACCTGCCAGCAGGAACCATTAATACTAACAACATCAATGAAATAAAATATTATTCTAATAATTCCTAACAATCCTCCCCTAAACTTGAATTTGACTTGGTTAACTTCAAGTTTCTTGATAGAGCTTTGACATCCAGGGATAGAGGATTGAATCAGCAGCATCAGAAAGTAACCAGCAGCAATGATCATCATTAAGCACAAGTTTCCAGCAGCAACTTCTAGGTAGCAGCAGCAACAGAAAATCATCTCAGCTGAATCTGGTCACCATCTAATATGCAATGTACTAGATCTTCGCAGCAACCATGACTTTTTGTACATCAAAACTTTTAAGTTTCAAACTATTCTCATCACTTCTAGTTGTGTTAACTCCTGTGAGAGGTGAATCATAGAAAATTAATGGATTTGATGTCTCTTTACCAATAGCCATCACTACTGGAGTAGCCAATGTTTAGGTGTGTAAGACCATGGTACATTGATAACCATATGATTTTTAGTAAATCATCAACTATCAACGGATTTGGTGTGTCTTTACCTGTAGCCGTTTGCTCAGGACTAGCCAATTCTTAGGTTAAAGAAACCTTTGGTGAATTGATTACCAAATATGGTTTTCCACTGCCTTTACCACAAGCCATACTCTTATGGGCTAGTCAATTATTTGGAAACCCCAAAAGGTAAAATCCATGGCGAATTGAAAACCATTTCAACTCTCAGTAATGAAACATGGGTGAGTTGAATACCCTATAGTTTTGAGCAAACTATTACAGCTATTAACGGATTTGATAATCACACCAAAGTCCTACCCTCATGGTGAGTCAACTCTTTCTTGTCTGTGAGACATGGTGAGTTGATTACCATTTGTTGTATGGTAAGAAACCAACACTGTACCTGCACATAAAGTTAGTAGACAATCTAAACTTTTTTTTTTTTTTTTAACTATAAAAGAAAAGAAACATAAAGGAAATAAAGAAATAAACAAGAAAGAAAATAAAGAAATAAAGATATACAACAATAAGCCAAAAAGTACCATGATCAATCAGATGAGCCTTTGGCAGCAGCAAGTTGATTTCTGATGAACCTGACCAATTGTTCAGCTGTGGTCAAGTTATTTCCCACTGCCTGTTTGTCAATTTTCAACTTATGCTTGAGCATCCTCTCCATAAGTTCCACTGATAAAGGATAGTGAACATCCACAAACATGCAGAACACCTGTCCAGTGACAGTCTCCAAAACATGAACATTGGAAGTAGTATACAACCTCCAACTGTGTACCCTCCATGATTGTTGATTAGCCCACACAGAATGAGCCTGTCCTCCCTCTAGAGAATCCATCAACACTTTCAAATCCCCCCAAATAATAAGACCAATCCCAGCAGCCTTATGAGTTTCATAGTGCTTAGCTACCATACCATAGAGGTGTATCAAATCTTACTTGTCCACCCTATTCAAAATCTCCCTAACAAATGTAAAATATTTGATGTTCCCATCAAGGGTGTACAAGACATGGGTTTCACCTTGAGGAATAGGACGAACCTCCCAATGAGCAATATGACCCCAAGGATGAGAAGAATCATCTTTAGAGTCACTCTCTGAATCAACCGTAAGCAATTCCTGATCATCCATCTCTACAAGAGGCCTAGAAGAAGGCTTCTTAGCCTGACTCTTCTTTCTTGTTCTTGGAGTAGAAGAGGAGGAGTGAACTGATGAAGGTGTCACATCAGGAATAGGAACCTCTTGTGTTGCACCAGAAGCACCAACAGTAGTGGTTGGAGAAATGGATGTTGTATCCTAAGAACCCTCAGTAGGAATAGAGGTAGGTGCATCAGCAGGAATAGAAGACTCCGTTGGTGGGTCTGGTGAAGTTTCAAGAGCAGATGCATCACCAGTATGTGCAGCAGAATCAGCAAGCTTAATCCTTTTAGAAGAAGGTTCTTCCAAAGCAGGACTAGGTCTTGTCAAACTTTGTTTCACAATCCTGTCATAGTGAATTTTGAGTTCTTCATCTGACATTTTCTTCACTTGAGCCATGGTACACCCATAAGTATAGATTGCAGAACTCTGATTCTTGACAACATTCCTTATAAGGTTTCTCTGTTGTGCCTGGGTGAGAGGCTTATCCCTCTTCTCCTTAGCTTTCAGTTCTGCAATAGCCCTTCTCTTTTGTCTCATCAACTCCACCATTCTTGCAGGAAAGTCTGCATCTGATATATCAACCCCTAAGATATCCTTGGCAAGGTTAGAATTAGCAGCCACTTGAGACCCAATGTGCATCCAATCAGCCTCAGAAAAATGTAGAGAGGCAACATCCAACTCCTTTTGTCTTTCTGGAGGTAAGGTTGTAGTGAATGGTGTATCTTCCCTTGCTAAGTCTGCAGTAAGGTCTGCGTGTACCTTCTTTGCCATTTCTAACCCCATCCTATCATCTTCAAAATTCTTCAACAACCTTTCTTGCTCAGCCCATTCTTTATCAGATACCAGACCCCCAAGTTCATCCATCAATGTGGTCTTTCCTTTGTCAATATGAGCTTGATCATCATGAGGAACATCATAAACAGCAGGAATAGGTGTGTCACTTGAAGGGGCAATGGTGTCACTACCAGCAGCAATGGATGAGCTACCAGCAGGATCCTCCTGAGACTTAGGATCAGCTGAAACATCTTCTTCTCCAGCAGGAACGGCTGTAGCAGCAGGAATATTTTGAGAAACATCTGGGCCTGCAGGAACATCTTGAGTCTGGGTAGTTTGAGGAGGATCAGAAAAGGTAGGTACTTCAATGTTTGCAGTATCCATTGAAGCAGAAGCCAATACATTGAGTCCATCAAATGCCATATCAGCTTGATCATCTTCTGAATCAAAGAGCACAACCCTTCTTTTATTTTGTTGAAGTTGAGCTTCCAAAGTGTTAACTCTTTTAATTAGCTTTTAGATAGTCCCACCAAGAGTCTCTTTTGTTTCTTTGAGCTCTATCTCCAATGAATCCACCTTTTTCACATACCTGTGGAGTAAACTGGACATAGAGGTGAAATCAGCAGGATCCTCAGCTCCACCAGCAGGAATACCTGAGGTGTTAGGAGCCTCATTGGATCTGGGTGGAGAAGTATCAAAATCTCCACCAATGTTGGTATAATCATCTAAAGGCTGCCTAATGGGACTAGGAGTGAGTAGCCTTGAAGGTGTCTCAAGTTCAACAGTTGTGGCTTGGTCAACATTAGGTTCCACATTGCTTACTGGCTCATTACTAGGGCCAACTGGGGTATTGGGCTTAGGAGAGGGTGGTTGTTGGGCATCAGCAGCAACTGATGCACTTGCACCAGCAACATTCGAAGACCCAACACCAGCAGCATTAGGTGGTATATTACCACCAGCAGCATCAACTGTACCAGCAGAATCATTGCCCCTTGGCAACATAGTTGGCAATAGAGGCTGATGTTCACCCTCAAATTTAAACTTCATGGTAGCAAACAATTTACCGGTCAACCTAGCCATGATCCTAGGTGTGGGGTCTATGGTCTGAACACCTAAGATAATTTGCAAGAATCTAGGGTACATGAGGAATTTGTGTTTAGCATGTACTATGTTCCCAACCATCCCCTAAAATATATACTTAGACCAGTTATATACCCTCCCATCAGACAAACAAATAAGACCAGAGGCAAGAGGACTTGAGAATTGATCCCAACCTCCTGAATTAATACTAATGCATTGTAAAAGGGTGTGAATGAGAAACCTCCATTGAGGAGAAAGCTTATTCTTATAAAAGGTAAAAGTACCGGTGACTGGATACCCAATTGCTACCATTCCATCCAGAATTTCTTGCTCTGTGAAGTTATACAACCCTTCCTCATCATTCAGTTGAAGATGAGTGCGAATGGACCCTTCAGTAACGATGAATTCATTCCCATCAATTGTTGCTACTATCTCCTGAGGTCTACCCACAATTGTTCGTACAACAGCAGTATCCCAAAATTATGTCACCAAAGAGTCATACACTACCGTTGGACAATGAGTCAAAGCAAACTGAACAGAGGACCCACGCAAGAAGGTGAGTACCTTATCATACCCTTCACTTCGGTTGGAGGTTTCAAGATACGCCACTTTGTTATGATCAGATTTGTACTGTAGCGCCGCCATTGTGATGAATCACTGGATTAGTTGGCAAAATAAGAAATGATGAAATGGGTGTAAGAGATGATGAAATGGGCGAGGGATGAAGAATTTAGGTTAGTTATATGATTTCCTAATTTTGCAAATTAAATTGCAAGTATCGCGCTCTATCTCAAAATAAAACCCCAATTTTAATGATACCAGCAGCAACCACTGGTCAAACGGCTGGAACAGATGGTCAACCAACAAGAATGAAGTGGTTTTGACCAATAGTCAAACGTATGCACTGGATCCGGTCAATTCCTCAATCACCACGATAATTAAACCCAAATCTGCCAAGAATTAAAACCAAACACCAACCCAACATTCATGAGCCTTAATTCTCCAATGTCTATAAAAGACTTCAAACACAAATTAAAACACTCCACACATAAACCCTAAGCAATCAACCAATACAACCATGAGTTCCAAACCCGAAATTATTGATATCTCGTCCGATTCTTCTTCTTCCTCTTCATCAGGATGGAAGAATTACTTTCCCCCAAACTACTCTACTCAGGCAAGCAGGAACCAAAAAGGAAAAGCAAAGGCTGAACCAGTATCCTCTGATGATCTTCCGACTTCCCCATCCTATCTGGACGATTCATCCTCCTCTTCTGACTCATCTGATGATGATGATATCCAAGTGCTATCAGTCTTACATACAGGTGAGATTGAAAAGGCTGTGTCATCAATGAGTATGATCCCTATGCCTGAGAAGAAGCGATCTCGTCCAAAGCCAAGTACACAAGTGTTGGGACTCCCTTGCCTGAAGGTGTGTGAAGCCATTGATGGCAGAGGTGTACACAAAACCATGCCTGACTGTGCTGGAAAAGGGAAGAGGAAGGTGGAGTAGGTTGTAGGTTGTTGACTTGTATATGTAATGAAGCTTTTATCTTTGTGTTTTGTAGATTTCATCTAGGAATGTAATCATCTTTTGTTAATGAATGGAAGCCTTGTTATTATGTTTTAGACCAAACAATGTGAATGTATGTACTACAAAACAAAGTTAGTAACCAAAACTAGACTAAACCTGCAAAACAAAGTTAATATACATAAATCAAACATAAAAAAATGTTAGTTATTAAACAAAATACAAGCATAAGCCTCCCCTTAGGCTTATGCCTCCCCTCAAGCATAGCAAAGATGAGATCCACCATTTCTCTTGGATCCCTTTCTCAAATAATGACCATTGTGTCTCCAAGAACAACCTTTTGGGTACTAAAGATCAGTTTCCCATCTTGTCCCTCCCATATACATTGGGTCATAACAAACAGGCCAATAATCATTCTGAAGGTAACTGCTTGTAGGTCTGATGTAAGGTCTAGCAACATTCCTACTCCAGGCAGCAGGAAGAGGTCCACCAGCTGGAACTGGTTTATCAGCAGGAATAGCTGCAGGTCTGAAATGCCTACCAGCAGCAACAAGTGCTAGTTGTTTTGCATTACCAGCAGGAAATGCATTTGCTCTAGGGACAAATGGGGGTATATTCTCTACATTTTTCCACACTGATCTAGGTTGCTGTTGTTCAACACAAACACTCATTTTACTCTCATAATAATTACAATCTTTAATGAGGTGAGAGTAACTACCGCAAACAAAACATGATTTCGTTTTAAAAAATTTGTTTTTTTCATGTCTTCTTTTATTACACACAAAAGTATCACAATCAGTACCTGAAAGTGAATTGATTTTAACAGAGTTAAGTGAATTGTTGTCAAAAGAAGCTGTTTTTGAAATAGATTCATCATCAGCCACTCTTGTGGATAAATCATCAGGCCTGTGTGTGGCAGACTTATCACTTGAATCACATGAGGTATAGTCATCAAACTTGGGTTTAGAGGACTTGTCACTGTTAAAATAGGAGACAAAGCCAATAGATTCATTGTCTGAAGTAGGCAAGTCATTGGACTTTTTGCCATAGGTCATGTGTGATTCATCCAAGTCTGTTTCAGTGTGGGGAGAGGTAGGCTTAAAAATCCCTGTTATGGGTGGAGGAACAGCATTCATTCCTCCTTCTTTGACATACTTGACAGGAATTTGGTAATTTACCTCCTTAGGTTAGGGGTAGGGTCAAATATACTTGGGTCACTAGGGTCATATACATCATCTGGCCCAACATCATACCCCAATACTCTCTTACATCTTACAGACTGAGTACTGTTATTCAACTTAACTAGGTTTTTAGCTGATTCTTGCCATGTATTACACCTAGCCACTTCATTATCAAACTAAGTCTGTAATTCCTGTTTTTCCAAGATCACCTTATCATATTCTCTTTCACAATGTTTCAACAGATTAGTAGTGTTTAACAAATCTCTTTCTAGCACCTTGACCTTTTCTTCATATGCAAGCTGATTATTTTGGTACCACACCTTTTGTTTTTCTAAGGTTTTAACAGAACTACTATAAGATTGAACCATAACATAGTATTCTTTATACTGAGATTCTATGTCATCAAACTCTTTCTTAAGATTAGAGTACATTTCATGACAGCCAAAAGGACAATTTTGTACCTGAGATGAACATCCCATCAAGGCATTCTTCCACATCATCCTTTGCTTCATCAACCATACTGAATGTTTGATTGACACTTTCTTCATCAGCTTCATCATGTCCTGTCCAATCTACCATATAATCAAAAGATAGCAAGGCTTTAATCTTCATGGCCCACATTTCATATTTATCTCCTGATGAAGACATTGTGTAAGGGTTCAAGAGATTTGTTTAAACCAAGTTTTCTTCTTCGACAGAGACCCTCACCAGGCTCTGATACCACTTGTTGGATCGACCTCCTTGATAGATATTTGAGCCGGTAGAATGCTTATGTAATCACAAACACTCTATACGAGAATCTTTGAAAGTAAAACTTATGTTTATGCGGAAACTAAACACAAGAGTTGAAGAAGACAATAACTAATAAACTTTGATCCTCTATGGATCTTTTATTCACTAATAATATTGTTTCTAATCGATTGGATCGTTACAAAACTCATAGCCGTCTAGTTTCTTTTATACTACAAGAAACCCTAGCTTCGGCATTCACATAAACATGTAGATGATATGCAATATCTATTCCTAATTAATCTCATGCATATCCATACCATCTAACTAAACATACCGGTTTAACTTTTACTACTACCCGCAGGAACATAAACTAACAGCAGAAACAAATGAATACTACCAGCATGAACCATACCAGCAGGAACCACTAATACTAACAACAGCAATGAAATAAAATATTATTCTAATAATTCCTAACACCATGCTTACGTATCCGGACGTCGTATTTCGTCCGGACTATACGCTCACCTCCGGACGCGCCTACTGACAGGTCCGTCACCATTTACACTAAGCAATCCCATCAACCGCCGCCTTCCCAGATTTTACAGGATTGTGTCCCACACGTGACCTGACACCTACCTACTATGTCAGGTGTAGGTCAACTCACTTAGTCCCAAGGTAAACATGTACAGTAGGTGTGGGTAGTATAAGTACCCACACCTCATTTATGATTCACATTCAATTTTACACCTACAACATTTACTCTCATTTTACTGTTCAACCTTCCATAATTATCAGATACTTACTTTCACGCCGGAGGTTGGCCTTGGGATAAAACCCCGGGGCGAGTCTAACGTGTGTTTCTTGTGTATAGGAGTTCATAAAGTTCGAAGGAGTCATTCCAAAGGACGCTATACAGAAGTGGGACCTACCTACAAGGTTTTACTTCCACAAATTGGTGCCATCCGTAGGACCCGCTATTCAATCTACCAAAGCATTGAAATGGCTGGTCCTTCTTTTCATTCCCTACATCCCGAAGAGGGAGAAGACGAAACCAATAACAATCACAACCAATACGAAACCGATAACAACCAGAACCAA
Organism: Artemisia tridentata subsp. tridentata; assembly: GCA_021014915.2. Lineage (NCBI taxonomy): Eukaryota > Viridiplantae > Streptophyta > Magnoliopsida > Asterales > Asteraceae > Artemisia > Artemisia tridentata. Next base: position 183,290,347 of record CP139504.1, on the reverse strand, counting down.
CACACCGAGAAAGCCAAGGTGATCAACATGATAAGAAGCCAACCGGAGAGCAGAAAGAGAAGATACGGGGGACAGGATAAAGAATGGATGAATGTTCCAATAGTATTTCCTCCCGTCATGACAGGTGATCTGTCGGAGGAACCACTCATCGTCGAAGGTAACATAGAAGGGTATTTGGTCCGAAGGATATATGTTGACGAGGGATCCTCCGTGAACGTAATGTACGAACATTTCTTCAATAACCTTAGTTCAGACATAAATGCAAGACTCAAGGAGACGAGCACCTCTATGGTAGGTTTCTCGGGGGAAACTAGTAGACCGTTAGGTAAAATCGAGCTAGACGTATGTTTTGGCGACCACGGTATGTTCTGAAAGACGACTATAAAATTTTGTGTGGTACAATCTCCGTCGCCCTACAATGTGATACTAGGCCAAACCGGGCTGAAGGAACTAAGAGCCATCCCTTCAACAATCCATTCTATGATCAAGTTCCCCACGCTAAAGGGAGTAGCCATTTTGATCGCACGATCAGCTATGGTGCTGGAGTGTAGAAGGTTAGAAGAAAAACAGAAGGTAGATGTGCCGCAAGAGGCGGAAATTGTTAATCCAGAAACGGACAAAATAGAGGAAATTTTGGTAAACCCCGCGTACCCCGAACAACTGGTCACAATAGGAACAGGGTTTTCGAGGGAGTGCCAGAGACACCTAATTGAATTGTTAAGGAAGAATAAAGACGTGTTTGTATGGCAACCTTCGGATATGACTGGAGTTCCGCGCCGTTTGATCAGGCACCATCTGAATGTCAACGTTGCTGACACTCCAATAGCTCAGAAGAAACGCAACTTGTCTGCTGAGAAGAATCAGGTGGTGCTGAAGGAAGTAGATGAATGGTTGAAGGACGGAATCATTAGGCCAGTCCGTTACCCCACTTGGATCTCCAACCCTGTACTTGTAAAAAAGTGCGACGGAAATTGGCGCATGTGCATCGACTTCAAAAATTTAAACTCCTCATGTCCAAAGGATTACTACCCACTCCCGAAAATCGACTGGAAGATCGAGTCAGTAGTGGGATTCAGGTATAAATGTTTTTTAGATGCATACAAAGGTTATCACCAAGTCCAGATGGCAGAAGAGGACGAAGAAAAAACAGCGTTTTACACAGAATAGGGAACTTACTGCTATATCAAAATGCCGTTCGGTTTAAAGAACGCCGGAGCCACTTACCAGCAGCTCGTTGATTCGGCTTTTCAGAGTCAAATCGGAATAAATTTGGAGGCCTATATGGACGATATGGTAATCAAGAGTAAAGGAGAAAAGGAGATGCTGGAGGATATTGCTGAAACCTTCTATAACTTACGAAAAATTAACATGAAATTAAATCCAAAGAAGTGCTCTTTCGGTGTCGAAGAAGGGAAGATTTTAGGTTACATGGTGACCTCCGAGGGCATTCGGGCGAATACGAGTAAGACGAAGGTAATTGCACAAATGAAATCTCCGGAAACTCTGAAAGAAATGCAAAGCCTAAGTGGCAAGCTGGCGGCTCTCAATAGGTTTTTGGCAAAGTCGGCCGAAAGATCCCTTCCGTTCATTGAAACTTTGAAAAATATTACCAAGGAGAATAAGGAGGAGTACAAGTGGACCAAAGAAGCCGAAGAGGCATTTCAGTTACTCAAGAAGTTGATACTGGACCTCCCATCCTTATCAACGCCCAAGGCCAAAGAAGTTTTGTATGTTTATCTCGCGGCGGCGAAGGATGCGATCACTGCGGTTCTGTTAACCGAGAGGAACGGAAAACAATTGCCTATTCACTATGTGAGCCAAACACTACAAGAGGCTAAAAGAAATTACGCGTCGGTCGAAAAGCTAGCGTTGTCACTGCTACACATGTCTAGAAGGTTAAGAAGGTATTTTGAGGCTCACCCTATCCAAGTTATAACGGATCAACCGATAAAGCAAATCTTGAATAAACCGGAGGCATCCGGGAGGTTGGCCAAGTTCGCCGTAGAGTTAGGAGCCTACAATATCACTTACATACCAAGAAACGCAGTTAAGGGACAAGTTCTTGCGGATTTCATCTCGGAGACTTCCGTAGGAACGGAAAAATCACATCTAAGGAAACAGGGGAAAGAAATCCATGACATCTCTGATCCGGGGAATTGGATATTGTACACAGACGGGGCATCAAACAGCAAAGGTTCCGGAGTGGGTCTTGTGTTGATCGGACCCTGTCAAACCGAACACACGTACACCCTCCGTCTAAATTTCAAAAGTACCAACAATGAAGCAGAATATGAAGCGCTTCTCGCCGGCCTATGGCCCGCCAAGAAGATGAAGGTGGAAGCCCTAGAGGTCAGAGTAGACTCTAAATTGGTAGCAAGTCAGATTAATGGGGACTTCACAGCAACTAAGGAAAGTATGATACAATACTTGGCAAAGGCAAAAGAGTATATTGACAGCTTCAAAAAATTCAAAATTCATAATATACCGAGGGCACAAAATCAAAAAGCGGATGTGCTAAGTAAGTTAGCTTCGGTAGCCTTTAATCATCTAACCAAAGAGATCCTTGTTGAAGTGTTGGAAAAGCCTTCGACCGAAGAAAAGTAGGTTGGGGCAATTGTGGAAGAAGAAGAAGACAACTGGATGACACCAATCATCTGGTGTCTAGAAGAAGGTATATGGCTGGAAGACCCCAATGAAGCAAGGGCGCTGCGGATAAAAATCCCACAGTATGTGATGGAGGAAGGTGTGTTATTTAAAAAGTCGTACCTAAGTCCAATGTTAAGGTGTGTAGGCCCGCTACAAGCAAATTATATCATACGGGAAGTTCATGAAGGGGTATGCGGAATGCACCCCGGACCAAGGTCGGTGGTGGCCAAGTTGATGAGGCAAGGATATTATTGGCCGACGATGCACAGAGATGCTAGGGAGGAAATTGATAAATGTGACTCCTGTCAGATCCATGCTCCGGTCCTAAAATTACCAAAAACTATAATGACATCCATCATGGCGCCATGGCCCTTTTACCAATGGGGAATGGACGTCTTGGGTCCTCTACCGGAAGCTCCGGGGAAAGTAAAGTTCGTTATTGTGGCCGTTGACTACTTCACAAAATGGATAGAGGTGAAACCCCTAGCCAAAACCACAGGCAAAGATGTAAAGAAATTTGTATGGGAGAACATCGTTTGTAGGTTCGGACTTCCGGGCATAATGGTCACTGATGAGTGTGTAAATACTCATCATTTTATACCCACATAAGACACAAAAATGACCAAAAACACCCAAATAGATCAATTATTGTCGCAAATATTCTTGGTTTGTGTTTTTATGTGTTTTAGGTACAAAAGGATCGAAAACAGGGCAAAAACGGACAAAACCGAGCACAAGATTGGAAAATCGTGAAAAGCCGAGGACGGGGAAGAAATTTACAAGTTTGGACCAGGATATTGCTCAAGTTATCAAAAGTCAACTCCCAAGAATATCAAAGTGTCACAAATAGTCCTTGGAGATAAATTTCAGATTTGGCCAGAACGATCCCTGAATTTACAGGACTTGGCAAAATTGGTCCCTAAACTTTAAACTAATCCTATCCTTAGCTAAAACCAAAACCAAACAAATAAAACCCAAATCCTAATCCTATAAACCCAGCCCACCTCAAATAAAATAAGCCCAATCCCAAATAATCCCTTACCTCGTTTTATCTTTTTTAGCTAAAACCAGAAAACCACTATCCCCCAAACCATTTGCCCGTCATTACCACCAAGCCTCACCTTTCCCTGACATCAACCCACTCCTCAACTTTTTACTGCTACACGCTACCTCCCCCCCCCCCTCTAGCTCTAGACTAGTACAACATTCACGTGATACTCATCCCAGCTGGAATCCCACTTAACTCATTTTCCCGCCAAAATGCATATCAACGGCTGGGATTAATTTAGCCTAATTGGAGGGCTGGGATATGTTGGGAGTGAGCAGGGAAGACTTTTGGAAGTATAAAAAAGCCTCCTCAGCACACATTAAAAGAAGTTAATTTAGAGTAGATTTTTTAGCTAAAATTAGAAGTAGTGTAGTTCAGTGATTAAGTTAAGAATTAGATAAGCTTTGTTGTTTTAGCTTAAATTCATGTTCTTGTATCCTTAAATTCAGCTTCAATTCAAATTTCCAAATCTTGTTCTCATTCAGTTGTAATTCTAGTTTAATGCTAATACAGTGATTTAAATCAATTGTTGTTTAAGATTCCAAAAGCCTTTTGCTCTGTTCCCTTTAGCTTATATAATGTCCTTTTAGCTTATTGTGAGTTCTTCCTTTGAGTAATCTGTTTCAGTTTCAAGATAGTCAAAAAGTCAACGTTAGTCAACATTTGCTTAATTGCTTATTCTTGTGCTTAACAGAGCTTTCTTAGTGCTTTTTAAGTTGTAATATGATTAGTAATTCATCTGTTTTCAGGAAATTTAATTTAACTTGGTCTGCTTAACTTTAAAATTAAAAACAGTCAAAGTTAAGGGGTGTTTGGTTTAGGGTCAAACCGGGTCAAAAACCTTGACCACTGTTCATGTGCCCTTGGATCATTTTTAATCTCTTCTAAATTAGGCTATAAAAGTTTTTGTTAGGGGCATTTGAGCTCATTTCTCTGCTTTGATAAGTTTTGAGGTAATATTGAAAGCTATAGATAAGTTACTGATCTCTTAAGCTAGTTAGAGCCATAAGCTACTTCTGAGGTAGCTTGTGGCATCTTTGTGTCTCACTCAGTCCCCCTAATTCCATGTTCACTAATTGAACAAGTTGCTTAAGAGTTAGATCACTTTCACACTTATTTGCTATCACAGCTCCTAATCAGTATACCACTTCAGTTAGTATTCCCTTTTTTTTTGCTTATGTTTGTGATTTTTCACAAGCTCAATATAAGCCCACATGTGCTGAAACTTTGTGATTTTACTGTTCTATGGCTTGTGCACTTGTCCTATTTTTTATAAATTTTAGATTAGCTTGTTGATGGCATTTATATAGGCTGCAAATTACCCCATATTGGGACTGAGGTGCCCTGCACCACAGAACATCATGGGTCCTTAGCCTTTTGAGCTTATTTACTTTTAAGTGTAGCTTATCTTGTGGCTTATGTAGTTGTTGTGTTTCTATTTTATTCTGTTCTTTATCATACAGCTTATTTATTTTTAATTCAGCTCATAATAGTAGCTTAAATAGTCATTTAGCCTAGCCTTAGCTTATTGTTCTTGTTATATCCCACTGAGAAGCTCAGTTTATTACTGAGCTCATTAGTGGTGTTAGTTGCTATTTTAACTTTGCCTTTTCTGTTTTAATCTTGTTAGTCTAGTAACCCTAGCTTAAACTCAGCTTATGCTTGTTCCTTAGCTTAACAGTCCTAATGTCCTGTAGCCTAGCTTATTTTCATTCCTTCTAGCCAACTGTTCTGATTTCCCATAGCTTCTCCTAAGCTTATTTTCAGTTTGCAAAAATAGTTGTAGTTTTGAAAATTGCTTATTTCCATGTGCTTATTCAAAGAAAAATAAAAAATAAATAAATAAAATAAAATAATTCAATCAAGTCTCTTATAAGCGGCCACCTTAATCTGCTTTTTCTGTGCTTATTTCAAGTTTTCATAAATAGTTGTTTTTGTAAAAGTTGCTTATTTTCTTGTGCTTATTAAGCTTTTAAAGAAAAAAAATATAATAAAATAATAATAATAATAATAATAATAATAATAAATAAATAAATAGTTTTTAAATCATATTAAATTAAATAATTATCAGAAAAATATAATTCTTTTTTCTAAAATTTTCTTTTGTTAATTAGAACTTAGGAAAATTATTTTGGCATTTCTAGGATTAGTATTTCATTGTTTTTACGTTTAATCGCGTGTTTTAAGTTTTCTTTACGTTTTTAATTACGTGTTCCTTAGATTATCGTTTTCCTTATTTCTTAAGTCATTTTTATTTTAAGTTCACTTATCTTAGCCTAGAAATCCAAATTCCCATTCTTTTCCCTATTCAAACACGTTTCACGAATCGAGATCACGAATTCCATTCAAACCTTCGTTGGGAAAAACGACTCGGGTTTACATATTCCCTTTGTAAATCCTTGGAGAAAAATACGTGTTGATTCCATCGGATCAGTCACAGACAATGGAACGAATTTCATCAACGACCCGTTCAAAAGCTGGTGCAAGAAGTTAAAAATTAAACAGATAAACACAGCGGTAGCACATGCTCAAGCTAACGGCCTGGTTGAAAGAGCCAACAAAAGCCTGATGCACGGCATTAAAACCCGACTAGGGAGAGAAAGAGCCGGATGGGTGGATGAATTGCCGAACGTTCTATGTGCCTTCCGGACATCACTGAAAACAAGTAATGGAGAGACCCCCTTTAGTCTGACGTACGGCAGTGAAGCAGTCATTCCGGCCGAAATTGGAATTCCCACACACCGCACTATGCTCTACAACCTAGAAGACAACGAGGAACAACAGCGGTTAAACCTTGAATTGTTACAAGAAAGGCGAGAGATGGTAGCTATTCGGGAAGCCAAGTATAAAGCCAAAGTCAAGCAGTATTACAACCAAAGGGTACAACCGGTAGCGTTCAAAGTGGGAGACTTTGTGTACCGAAGAAACGAGGCCAGCAGGGTAAAAAACCAGGGAAAGTTAGGACCTAACTGGGAAGGTCCGTACCGAGTAGTCGAGGCTTACGACAACGGCTCATACAAGCTTCGGACAATGGATGACCGAGAAGTACCCCGGACTTGGAATGCAATGAATCTATGAAATTGTTTCTTGTGAAAACTATAAGCCGAAGCTCATTAACATTTATGGCAATCTATATTTCCCCAATACACGAGGGGAACAATTTTCCAATTTAAATAGTGTTATATATTCTATGATTACATTGCAATAAAATTAAACGGATTGTGAAAAACACTCTGACTTTAATGAGCGGATCGTGGAAAACACTCCGTCAGTAAAATTAAACGAATGGTGGAAAACACTCCGACTCCAATGAGCGGATCGTTGAAAACACTCCATCAGTAAAACAAACGGATCGTGGAAAACACTCCGTCAATAAAATTAAACGGATGGTGGAAAACACTCCGACTCCCATGAGCGGATCGTGGAAAACTGTAAAACCCCAAAAATTACCACAATCGGAAATGACCAAAATACCCTCTAATTTTGAAATTTTAAGAACTTATAAAATACACTATAAATTAAAACTTGAGTTATATATCATGTTATGACTCGAAACTATACGATATGAACATATAATCTAAAGTATTATATGAAATTATGTATGAACCTTATAATATAAGATATGGCACGTTTAATATGTCTCTATTTAGCCTAAAATAATAAAAACTTGTACACAAAATAATTATGAAGGATAAGTATGAATTTTGGCAATTTTGGAAAGTGCAAATCACCCCTTAATCACACCATAATTTCGGCACTCTCCCCTCCCCCTAATTTTTTTCTTAAGCGTGTATTTCATCTCCATCCAACCCTAAAAACACTCTCCCTCTCTACCCCTATCTCACGGCAAGATCAAAACAAAAAAAAATGAAACAAGCCCTAGAAATCTAATCCCATTCGACACAAGAAGGAGAGGAAGAGAAGGCTTCGATCATTGTTTTCTTATTTCAATCCGTATCACAACAAAGGTAATCAAATAATATATCATTTAATCTATTCGACATGTCCATGAATCAAACCTAATCGATCCATAATATTCTTCTTTTGTCTTTCGTTCGTATCACCCAAGAAGAAGAAGAGAGGTGTTGGTGATTTGATCATTTGGAGATCTTTGTGTTCTTGTTCCATTCGATCTAATATAAGAGGTAATCATAAACCTTCAATCTATAATAATTAATATGTGTGTCAAAATGATTAATGATGATTTTGAAATCGAATTTATATGAACCTCACATAAAATCATAAAACAACACATAAAATGATGAATTTGTAATTAGAAGTTTTGATAGAAATAATGGGTAAATTGATATGGGATTTTTAGGACATATTAATATGGTGTTAAAATTTGTGTTGTATGAACATTGAGAATCGTGGATGTGTTTGGGTGCGTTAATAGAAGTTATAAGGGCCAATTGAAACACTATGTTGCTGTCCAGAAAATTTGGTCGAATTGAAAGGGGTGTATCTTGATGATGGTAAAGTGTTTTTGAGTATTTCTGGAGTCTAAAAGTAATTTTAAGAGAAGAGCTTTCTGGAAATATAAGCCTTGTAATTTTTAGAAGTGGGGAAGATACATTTTTTTATTTTACAAGTTCAAGTGTTAAAACTGGATTCGTATGTCTGGAAAAACAATCCGTGTTTATAAATTTTAATTTGCAAACCATGTCGAATTAGAAGATGCCCTTTTACAGGATTCATATTTAGTATGTTTAGTAATTACTGGAGTTTTTGTAGATTTTTATAAATTATTTTGATGGGGTAAAGAAATACAAACTTTTCGTATGAAAAATCTGATCATGAATCTGGACGAGTTGGCTTAAGGGATTTTTAGACTATAGTTACACTAACTAATAAATTCTGGAAAAATTAGTGTGAGTTCTAAAGACATTGAAGTACGTGTATGAATTTTTGTGGATTTTATTTCTGAGTTCTAATATGGTTCATAAAATCGTCAAAACGTGACCAGTTCATATATATAAACTGTTAAGGGTTTAAAAAGGATTAAAAAGGTGCTATGTGTTTATTTTCTAAACTAAAGGGTTTAAATTGTCATTTTTCTAAACTAAAGGGCTTAACTTGTGAAAATATGTAACTTTAGAATATTTACATTTCATACCCTAATCTTACCATAATGACACTATAATCCCTAAACTAGTTATGTTTGCATAATAAACCCTAAAACTTATGAAAACTACACTATGAACCCTAAACTTATATAAATGGCATTATGAACCTTAAGCTACTAATATAGTCACCTTTAATACCTTAAACTGATTAAATGATAAACTTGAATATTAATAACTAATGTTTCTAAATATGGAAACTTACTATTTTTGGAAAGTTGCTAAATATGGAAAGTTATCTAAAATGGAAAGAAAACTAAAATGAAACCTTTATGATTATGAAACCATGAAGCTTATAAGTAAACTTATGATTATTGTAGATCAGGTGAAGAAGGAGTGATCCCCTGCTTCTATTCATCTCATTGCTTTGATTTGTGTGCTTTGATAAGGTATAGATATTCTACCCTTTTTCAGTAAGGGAGTTTTCATCCTCATGACTCCTTGATCTTGATCTTTGATTCGTTATAAGATACCCTTAAGCCATTGCTATGATTCCCTGTACTTTGATTCATTCGTTTGATATGCTTCGTTGTTATGATGATCCATTTGACATTCGTTCATTATGACCCTTGTGATATGATACTTGGCATAATTCATTCGTTACCCTATGACATGAGTATTCGAATCACTTGATGCTTTGAAGGTTCATTTGATATTGTAGCTGGATGTGAAAACCTTTCTTAATTGTATCATGGAAATGTTTTGAGAAAAACCATTTTTAAAACAATGTTATGAGCATGATGCGCTACCATTTTTATATAGAATCTTGCTAACTTTTATGAAAACTACTTTTAAAGACTACCTTTATGAAAACCATTTTAAAGATCATTTTTATGAAAACCACTATTAAAAGATTTCTTTAAATGAACCTTTGATAGAAACCTTTGAATTGAACCTTGCTATGAACCATTTGATTTCGAACCTTTGATTATGAACCATTGAGATCCTATGCCTGATATGATTCCCTTATTTGATTCATGACTTTCATTGTATGATTGTCATTCTTATTGATTCATTCTGACATTTATTTAAATGTCTCTGCTATGCTATGCTTATGTTTTGCCATGCTAGTATGTTATTGTTGTATGCTATGATATGATAGATATGTGCCTGAGCTTAACTAGTTGTTGAGGTACCATGACCATGTCTTTGATGGCACCTTAGACATGACACTCCCGTAGAGGTGTGATAGATCTACGGCGTTCCCCCTTATGATATGATACGATTTTGTGTACACTATTGGCCAACTTTATATATGTGTGACCAGTCCAGTACTGGCATTCATATTTTGTTAGGGAGCATATGGATGCATCCTAGGTTTATGTATGTGTATGTATGGTGACCAGGTGGTGTGTGCCTTACACTCCTTCTTACACTTTTAGTACTTAGAGGTCTCCCCTCTTCGTACATTTGTATGGCTTTAAGTATGATTTGACGGATTATGTATGTATGGAGTTCCTATGGCACATCCTTATATGAACCTTTCCATTATTTCATTTTCTCTCGATTCATTATTACTCAGTTCTCATGCATTCTTGATTTTCAGTTCTCCTTTAAATTCGTATGACTTTCATGATTATGCTTTCTTTTGGCATTCTTATTCCTATGTCGCTTATGCTTATTTACCGTTATGTTATGTTATATATATCTGTTCACTGGGCTTTTTAAGCTCAGTTGCATTTCTTTCCATGCGGCAGGTTTTAGTTGGAAGCTGGGTTATGAGTGGAGTGCTTTGAGCTTAGAAGGCTATACTTAGATTGCTATCCTGGATTTAGTGATGACTAGAAGAGATTTGCATTTCAGACTTAGTATTTTGTTATTGTTCTCATTGTAACCTTGTAGTTTCAGAATTTCCATTTGTAACCTTTGAAATTCAATTTGTATTATTTAAGTCGTATGCTTATGTTTGCTTTGATATGTCACCATAACGTAATACTTCTACCCTTATCGGGTTGGGGTGTTACAAAAACACTCCGTCAGTAAAACAAACGGATCGTGGAAAACACTCCATCAGTAAATTAAATAGATGGTGGAAAACACTCCGACTCCAATGAGCGGATCGTGGAAAACACTCTGTCAGTAAAACAAACGGATCGTGGAAAACACTCCGTCAGTAAAATTAAACGGATGGTGGAAAACACTCCGACTTCAATGAGCAGATCGTGGAAAACACTCCGTCAGTAAAACAAACGGATCGTGGAAAACACTCCGGCTATAATGAGCGGATCGTGAAAACACTCCGTCAAAATGAAATTAAGCGGATGATAGAAAACACTCCGGCTCAAATGAACAAATCGTGAAACAGTCCGTCGAAATTTGCAGAAATATAAAGTGGCAAATTATCATTCTATTAAATTATCCGAAGACAAAAAAGCATGACAACATCGGTCACGAATAAATTGTTATACACAAACATAAGTACAACATCTTATTACATTCATCCGACAAGAAAACAAAAGAAATTCAAGAGGCCTTATCCGTAGTATCCTTCACACCGGAAGAAGGTTCGGCCTGCTGAGGGGGAGCTGCTCCTACGGTCTTCGGCTTAGTAACAGGTATATCAGGAAAAAGGTTCATAAGATCACCCAATGGAAGACGGTAGGAGTCCGCAAGCTTCTGGATATACGGATACTGGGCTTCGAACAGCTTCCTATACTCCGTCTTCCAAATGGTCGGAGCTTCCATGTTAAGATTTTTGAATTTACCCAGAAGCCTTTCAAGATCATCTTCTTTGCGCTCATATTTGAGAGCGTCCAGAAACCCGGCGGTATAGGATAAACTGTAAACCCTCCCCATACTCCTTTTATACTCAGCACTATTGAATAGCCGGCGGCAGGCGGTCGGAAGCAGTTCCTTCACAGCATTATGGCGGATCATTTCCGATTGACCCACCTCCGACAACAATTGCTTATTCTCCCCCTCCAGCCTCTCAATGCCTTATCCTTCTCACCCAGTGCCCGCTCCAGCTTCCTAATCTGTTCGGTCTAAGAAGCGGAATTTGTAATCTAGTCATTCCTATCCCTTTCCATCTCTTCCAATTGATCGGCCAAACCTTGCTCCCGGGACGAGACAGCAGAACGTGCCTCTTCCAAATCCTTCTCTAAAGTCCTGAACTCCCCCAGCAATCGCTCATACTTGCCGGCTTCAGCACTACGTGCTGCCTCGGCAGTATTCCGAGCATGCTCCAACTTCCTGTACTCGGTGATCAGCTGAGTGAATCTGCGCAGCACCTCTGCCTGCGTGGCAATCCCACTACCGGATTGCACATAGGATGAGCGGATTAGCCGACTGGTACTCAGTTCTTCAAGAGCTGCCTGCTCGGCAGGAGTAGCAAGGTGTGTTAACAGCTCGCGGCACGCTCTGTATAAGCTCAACCTAACGTCCTCGGTCAGAGACCAGTCTAGAACAAAAGGTTCTCTCCTGGATGAATTTCCATCTGCAACAAAATTAACCACAAATTAGCGTAAGGAAAGTACTAGCAATGGAACCACAGGGATGGATCTATATACCTCGCCCAACTGAATTATGTTCTTCGGAACCGGGAGAAGGATGCAGAGAATGTATGGAATGAGCCGAATGGGCTGAGCGATCTAATAAAAAAAAATGGAAAATAAACAATCCAAAAGACGAATATTTCTTACCATCGGTAGGAGGTTGTTGGTTTTGTGGCTGAGTCTCCTGAACCGGCTAGTCTTCCAGATTCGTTTCATTAGTATGCCCGGTCTCAGCTGTCCCCTCATCCGGATTGACGGTCCCTTCATCACCACCCCGTCTCTCTTCGACGTTAACTACCCCTTGTGGCACAACTTGCTGAAGAGGGGTCACTTCAAGAGTGTGCTCGGATGAGGAATTCTCCTCGGCATTCCCCTCGGACTATTTTCTCTTTCTTTTCTTCCTCACCTGAACGACAGATGGTCCCTCAGCATTCCTTTTCGTTCCCGCCTGCTCCATCACCTTTTTCCTCTTTTCTTTATCCTCCCTAGCAGCAACCACATTCGGGTCCGGCTTTTCAACAGCCTTCTAAAGAGGAGTTTTTTCAGGGATCGAATTCCCCGGTACTAATGGCTCGGTTGTCCTTTCCGGCCTCTGACTCTCCTCCGGCAGTACGCCTCCCTTACTAACCTCAACCCCTGTCTCCTCCGGAAGTTCCAGGTATTCTGACATGGTAAGAACTGTAAAAGAAAGATATCAAGATGAGAAATAAAACAGGCACTACATTAATAAGTCAAGAAAATATTATTACCATGCCCCTCGGCATCCTTTAGAATGGCCTAATGTCCAGGATATTCAAAAACTTTGGAAAGGCCCGTCATCCATAAAAGGGCAGCTGAGGGTTTCCTGAGAAAAATCACCTTCTTAGCAACTATCTCAGCATCCCTATCGGAGTGTGTCTCCGTGAAATCGTCAGTGATTTTAGAGTCATTATGCCTCCACGGCATGGCATCCGGAATTGCCCTCCGGTCTATCAAGAAAAAGTGGTCCTTCCAGTGTTTCAGCCCAGTAAGCACCTACTCAAAACATTTCTTTGCCCTCCTTCCGGTTCGGTTTTCGAATGAAAACCAATGACCATGCTTGCACAGTCTATAAAAAACCCTGAACAACAGAACAGTTGGCCAAACGTCCAAACTGTAGCAACGGATCTCAAACATTGTTACCCTATTCAAACCTATCGAAACTAGCTAGGATATGTGAACCCGAAAGTATTTTATCACCTTCAATAAAAATGTGGAGAAAGGAATCCTAACACCCCCATCCTCAACTGGTGAACATAAATACCTATCTTATCATTCAGCAACCTATCCATGGTCATATCATCCGGAGGGAGTGTAGGTCGTAAATCCGCGGGGATACCAAACTCTCCGACTACTTTATCTAGTTCTCCCTGCGTCATTTTGGAAGTGTGTATATGCATGTCAAATTTGGGGACAAACCTACCGGACGAGGACCCAGGTCTACTAACGAGGGTAGGATTCTCCGGTACGTTCATCTCAGCGGCCATGTCTAAAAGGATGACAGGGAATGTATAAGAAAGATAATTACAAGAAAAGAATGAAACGCACCTCTCGATAACTCGTGAAGATTTTATACAAAGAACGTCCGGTAGTAGAAAACGTAAAACTCCAAAGATAAGGAAAAGAAATGCATAGTAAAAAGTGAAAAAATGAAGAGGAGTAAAGCGGTATATATAGGGAAAACCTGGGAAGAAGCGAAAACGTTGCGTCATTCTGTCAATTGCTGACGTGGCAGATTCTGGGACATTGGATCTCTACGGTAAAAACTACGCGTGGCGTACAGCTGTCTGGCATATAGGTAAAATATTATTATATTCGGCCCATGGGCCTAGAACTCAACAAGCCCAAGAAGGTTTAACAGGCCCCGCTTAATTCACCCGAACAGACACTCATATGACCTGATTACGCGGCAAGGACGGAAGAACACCGAAAGACCCAAGTTCTTAAAGTATTGCACTATCGACTCAAAAGCCGATACTACAATACTGGGGGGGGATATGTTGGTGTATGTGTCCGGACGTCATGCTTCGTCCGGACCATGCTTACGTATCCGGATGTCATATTTTGTCCGGACTATACGCTCACCTCGGGACGCGCCTACTGACAGGTCCGCCGCCATTTACACTAAGCAATCCCATCAACCGCCGCCTTCCCAGATTTCACAAGATTGTGTCCCCCACGTGACCTGACACCTACCTACTATGTCAAGCGTAGGTCAACTCGCTTAGTCCCAAGGTAAACAGGTACAGTAGGTGTGGGTAGTATAAATACCCACACCTCATTTATGATTCATATTCAATTTTACACCTACAACATTTACTCTCATTTTACTGTTCAACCTTCCATAATTATCAGATGCTTACTTTCACGCCGGAGGTTGGCTTTGGGATAAAACCCGGGGCGATTCTAACGCGTGTTTCTTATGTGTAGGAGTTCATAAAGTCCGAAGGAGTCATTCTGAAGGACGTTATACAGAAGTGGGACCTACCTACAAAGTTTTACTTCAACACTTAACATGGGTGGGGGACAGATACCCGGTAACGATGATACAGTTATGTGCCTGTTATGGGATCAGGATAATAACTACATATATGGACCAATTGGGTTGACGCCTGTTTATCAGAATCCAATCGCGTATACCACAGAGACTCCTAATTATACTGCACCTGAGCTAATTTATCAAACACAAAGAAGTATGGGCAATCAGTCAGACCTGTACAATCTGACATGGATACTTCCTGTTGATTTTGGGTTTTATTATAAGCTCAGGCTCCATTTTTGCAACATTATACCACAATACACAAAAAAAATGTCAAATGATTTTTACAATCTTTATTAATAATCAAACTGCTGAAGAGGAGGTTGATCTATTTCAGTGGATTAAAGGTAGCGGGAATCCTCTCTACTCTCTCTCTCTCTAACAATTTCCCCTCTAATTTTTTGGTCACAATTCTCCGATCTAACACCACCTTTATCTCCTCCACCAAATCCCAATCTAAACAGTACATACCGGACGCCCACCGGAACAGCCACGCGCCATCATGCGCCGGTAACGTTTGCCAGAATTTTTATTTTTCCGGTGAGATTTTGCAATTAAACTCCTTGTAGGTCGCTAATATCTCAAACACACACACGATATGAAAGCTAAAATACGATCTACTACTATATAATAAGCTACGATTAAGAAGATAAGTAAATAAGCAAATAAGCTAAAGAGAATAAGATGAGAATAAGTAAGAATGGAAGGCTTTCACTATTCGAATGATTAAGGAACAAAGCTTTCGCCACTTACATGAAAAACCAACATAAAATATGATGCCCCATGCCTTCTATTTATAGGCTTTGTGTTAGGGCAACATATACAAAATAGATTCTAGAAGGTTTAAGACTAAAGTGGGCGGTCCATGGGCTTCTAATGGACCGCACCAATATTGCAAACATAAAGCCCAACTCGTGCAACATTTTAACAAAATGAACAAGACTTGTAAATTTAACAAAACGTGTTCCTAACAATCTCCCCCTAAGTCTTGATCATCAATGTTGCTCGACATCTTCTTTGCTTCTTAGGCTTCCGACGTCTTTATAATCTTTGTTTCTTTGTTCTTGTTCTAAGATGATATGATGTTGTCTCGATCTGCCAATCTCCAACGTCTTCTCGTCTTCTCCATCATGTTCATATGTCTTTGACTTGTTTTCTGCAACATGTTCTCACTTTTCAATCTTAAAAAACTTGAGAAAGGTTGAAGTGCTTGAACTTTTGACTTTACTGTATCATATGTTGAACTTTTGATGTTACTGATTCTTTGAGAGAACATTTCTTCAAGATATGAACATGATGGAGTCTTGATGGTCGAACTCCAGCTCCTCAGCAGCAGCAACAGCAGCATCAGCACGAACTAACCGGTACTTACAGGCTCAGACTTGAGATCGTCAACAGCATAGTGTGAAGACTTTCTCAAATCCTAACCCAGACCGTTCTGAACCGGATTCCCCCGAAAGGGATAACACGGACACACCGAAGTGCACCCAAGATTCAGTGAGTCGCTGGAGATCACCCCATGACGGTAGACTGTTTGGAGCAAACACTAAGCGTAACCCACAAGGAGTTACCGAAGTGACCTGCTGTCAGAGTTGTTTGATGTAGCTCTGGCAGGATTTCCATTCAATCATTGATAATCACAATTGTGACTTCTCTCATGAATGTTCTCGGCAGATTGCTAAGATCTGCGAAGGACACTTTCTTAATTTTACATTTGCTGCCCATGATGTAGAACAGCATAGTAATACTAAGTGTACCTAAGAGATCTTTTATGAATCTCATGGCTCTAGACTCAATTAGTGCACATTTGTTTGGTCATCGGAGGCGTGGAGCATATTGCCTCCTTTTCAATATCAACACTCTCGTAATGAGAGGTCGATAGATTATGAAGGGTTCTCCGTGTGAATGAAACAAATGTCTTTTGAGAGACACTTGAGTGGCTTAGAAGGTTTATTAGTGCGTCACTGGGTCCATGACGTCTTTAGTCTTCAATACCGGTGATGCTCATCAACCAGTAGATTATGAATTGAACCCGGTGTCTACCCTAAGGTTGAACAAATGGAGGGCTATTACTTTTCACCCTTTTGTTTGCTTTTCTTTTTAATTCTTCAACCCCTTCTTTCTCCTTTCATTCATTTTCTCCTTTTTAATATCATACCTAGGACTTTCTAGTTCTAAACTATTGGTATTGTCCTTGGGTAGATCTCTTCGGCTCTGGCGGATCATAGGACGGTTTTCCCTAACCTTAGTCACCTTATAACTCCATGACTATCCTAATGATGCCATAAACCAAACCATTGAAAATCTCTCAAAGTGTCGATAATTGTAAAGACATTTTGTTGACACCTTGAGAGTTTGATGATTTTCAGAAATACTCCCCCTTAACATGTGCTCATAAGTAATAAATTTGAAATTTGCACATGCCGGAAAGAGATAGCACTTTTGAATTGATAGACTTTCAATGAACCTGATCGTTGCGAGACACGCTTACATCACCAGTTAAACTGGCTTGAAATTATTACCCGTCCAGATCAGATTCAAAGATTATCGCTCGAAATCGGTACATTCTACTCAGACACGTCCTTTGCGAGACACGCTTACATCACCAGATAAACTGGCTTGAAATTATTACCCGTCCGGGACATATCCTTTCGACTACTGACTTTTCCTATCGTCAATTCGAGGGTCAATTTTGAGTTTGAGCACAAGAGATTCCAGCAAATGAGACTTCATATTTTAATCATCTTTTACTTCTCCCCCTCAAAAATAGCATACTCATGATGTTTTTGGAAAACGTTTATGATTAAAATATGCTATTTTTGAGTTTTAGGGAAGAATTTCAAGAACATTTATATTTTTCTTAACAAAGATTATATTTTCAAATACTCCCCCTTAACAAGGGAATACTTGTCCTTATGAGCAGAATGTTTGAAAAACTTTAGAAAACATTCTGGTTTTAATTCTGCTCATAAGTAAGAAGCTTTCGCTCATTTTTCAGGATTGAGGCACTGAAGCGTACCTCAGGGTCCTTTCTTTTTCAGGATTGAGGCTCTGATACCACTTGTAGGTCGCTAATATCTCAAACACACACACGATATGAAAGCTAAAATACGATCTACTACTATATAATAAGCTACGATTAAGAAGATAAGTAAATAAGCAAATAAGCTAAAGAGAATAAGATGAGAATAAGAGAGAATGGAAGGCTTTCACTATTCGAATGATTAAGGAATAAAGCTTTCGCCACTTACATGAAAAACCAACATAAAATATGATGCCCCATGCCTTCTATTTATAGGCTTTGTGTTAGGGCAACATATACAAAATAGATTCTAGAAGGTTTAAGACTAAATTGGGTGGTCCATGGGCTTCTAATGGACCGCACCAATATTGCAAACATAAAGCCCAACTCGTGCAACATTTTAACTAAATGAACAAGACTTGTAAATTTAACAAAACGTGTTCCTAACACTCCACCACCTCTTCCCCACCTATTTCCAACCATATCCCCACCAGCTTCGGACCTTATACTCTGGCCACGCTCCGCCACGCGCCGAATTTTGTGGCGATATAGTGTTTATAGATTTTGTGTTACTTGCAAGTGGTGACGGCATTTTGGGTCTCACCTCCGGCGAGTGAAGACTCACCATACCTAGCTGAGCAGGAACCAAGTTGTTTTGTCGGATACCGCCATCGGCCGCCGCTGCTACCGCCACTGTTGACAGGATTTTTTTTCCTGCAGTAGCAGAGTACATTTTTTTAATACATTCTTTTATTTATTTATCTATCTTTTTTATTCTTTTTCATTCTTTCTCTTGTTTTTATTGCTTGCTTACTAGTATTTCTAGTTATTCTAGTTGGCTTTGATTTCACTTCCCTACCTATCTGATTTCCCCTTCTTGCCTTTTTGGTTGAAGTTTGTTGGGTTTAGGATAGACTCCTTGAATAGTGATGGTCACCTGAGGTCATGTCATGTCGGACTGGGCGGGTAGGCGAGGTTGCCGGGGTAGGCAGGTATAGGGGGTAGGGGTTATGCTAGGGTTGCGTCCCCACGTAGGATTAGGGTGGGTTGTTGGAACGTTGGGTCTTTGACCGGTAAGCTCTTTGAGCTTGCTGATGTGTTGAGGAGACATAAGGTTGACATTGCGTGCTTCCAAGAGACAAAATGGAAGGGTGCCAGCACGAGGGATGGCAACGGCTACAAGCTTTGGTACTCGGGCTCTAGGTCAGCGAGAAATGGAGTTGGAGTCATTTTCGCAGCGGGCCTCAAGGATAATGTAGTGCAAGTGATCCGGATTAGCGATAGGATCATGATGATCACGTTGGTTATTAATGGGGAGTCCGTCAACGTGATCAGCGCTTACGCACCACAGGTGGGCCGAAGTGAAGCAGAGAAGAAGAGCTTCAGGGACTCTCTCGACGAGCTAGTTAGGGAGTGCCCGTCGGATCAGCATTTGATTATAGGAGGTGACTTGAACATCCATATAGGAGCGGCGGCGGATGGTTACGCGGGGGTCCACGGAGGTTTTGGCTTTGGAGTTAGGAATGACGAAGGTCGAGCGATTTTAGAGTTTGCTACGGCTCACGACTTGGTAGTAGCGAACACTTTCTTCAAGAAAAGAGACGTTCACTTGATCACCTTCCAGAGCGGGGGTAACAACAACAAGATTGACTATTTGCTGGTGCGAAGTAGGGATCTTAGAGCATGTACGGACTGCAGGGTTTTCCCTAGCGAGGCATGCTCATCCCAACACAAATTGCTTGCATTGGATACTCTTTTCCAGAGGCAACAATCAAGGAGAGTAGAGACGAGGTTGCCGAGGATCTTATGGAAGAATTTGAACGGCGAGGTGGCAGAATCGTTTAGAGTGATAGTCTTAGAGAGACTTTCTTCTCGGTCGGAGGAATTGACTGCTAGAGACGCGGACCAGATGTGGAACACTATTGCCGACATCATTAAGAACGCAGCAAAGGATTCCCTTGGTATGGCTAGCGGGGCAGCGAGGACCCAGCCGCCAAGCAGGGAATCTTGGTGGCTTAGTGAGGAAGTGCAATCCAAAGTTGCAGTGAAACAATCCAATTCAGAGAGCTTCTTTTGAGCCGAGAGGGACACCAAGCTGACATTGCCGCCGCTGTAGAGAGGTATAAAGTAGCTAAAAGAGAAGCAAAAAATGCAGTAGCCCAGGCGAAGGACAAGGCGTACGAAGATTTGTATAAGAAATTAGACTCCAAAGAAGGGGCTAACGATATATTCAGGATTGCTAAAGCCCAAGAGAGAAGGAGGATGGATTTAGGAAACGTTAAATATTACAAAGATGAAGGCGGACGGACCATTGTGAACGTAGATGATATTAGGAAAAGATGGGGAGGATATTTCTCCTCTCTTTTCAACGGAGGAAGTACTGAAAGAAGCGGGGAAGAAGAGAACCCTAGTCAGCGGCCAGAGTGCTACTATTTAAGGATTAGCCAACCTGTGGTGAAGGTTGCGATACAGAAGATGGGAAGAAACAAAGCAGTAGGGTCGGACCAAATCCCAATAGAAGCTTGGAGGTGTATGGGTGACGAGGGGGTAAAATGGCTGACTTGCCTCTTCAACAAGATCTTCTCCGGGGCTAAGATGCCAGATGAATGGAGACTCAGCGAAGTCATACCAATCTACAAGAACAAGGGGGATGTGCAAGTGTGTAGCAATTATAGGGGCATTAAGCTTCTTAACCACACCATGAAACTTTGGGAGAGAGTTATCGAAAGAAGGTTGAGAAGGGAGACGAGGGTGTCTGAGAACCAATTTGGCTTTATGCCAGAAAGGTCATTGATTGAGGCTATACACCTTCTCAGAAGTCTCATGGAGAAGTACAGAGAGAGACAAAAGGACCTGCATATGGCGTTCCTTGACCTCGAAAAGGCTTATGATAGTGTCTCATGCGAGTTGATTTAGAGAACCCTTATTGATAAAGGAACCCCAAGGAGATATGTGAGGGTCATTAAGGATATGTACGAGGGGGCTAAGACCCGTTTACGGTCCATAGTGGGGATCTCAGAGTTTTTCCCTGTGGATGTTGGGCTCCATCAGGGTTCTGCCATTAGCCTTTACCTCTTCGACTTGATTCTTGATGAGTTATCTCAAGGGATTCAAGTGGGCATCCCGTGGAGCATGATTTTTGCCGACGACATTGTGTTGGTGGCAGAATCAGTGGAAGGGTTAAACTCCAGACTTGAGAACTGGAGGGAGGCTCTTGAAGACAAGGGTCTTCGGGTGAGTAGAGAGAAGACTGAGTACATGAGATGTGATTTTGGGAGGATCGAGTCAGGTCACCACGAAGAAATTGATATTCGTATTGGTGACTAGATCCTGCCATTCAATGAGGCTTTTAGATATCTGGGATCGATGATTCACAAATTAGGGAGGATAGATGAGGACGTAACCCATCGGATTAGAGCGGGTTGCGCGAGATGGAAGGCGGCGTCGGGAGTCCTTTGTGACAGAAAAGTCCCCTTAAAGTTAAAGGGAAAATTTTATAAGGTGGCGATTAGACCGGCTATGTTGTACGGGTCTGAGTGTTGGCCCATCTCCAAGGCCCATGCTAACAGGGTTGAGGTGGCGGAGCTGAGAATGCTAAGATTGACCTGTGGTAAAACCTTGCTTGACATGATCCCGAATGGAGTTTTTAGAGCAAAACTCGAAGTCGAGAATATTATATCGAAGATGAGAGAAGGAAGGTTGAGGTGGTTCGGTCATTTCAAGAGGAGGCCTCAATCAACGCTGGTTAGAAGAGTCGAAGCGCTTGTAGTAGATGGTGTGAAAAGAAGGGGTAGACCCAAACTCAGGTGGGAGGATAGACTTAAGCTCGACATGAAGGAGCTTCTCATGTTCGAGGTAGAATTAGGATCTGCGGGTAGTCTCGGCTAGGTGCTTTGTGGGTTTAGGTTGTTTTTGGGTGTTAGGCTTTTTAGGTGCCCCTTTGTTGCATTGCCACCTGCGCTTTGGTTTTTGGTGCCTTGTTTCTGCTTTGCCTTAGTTTTAGGCCCAGTGCGTTGTTTTTCCTTGCTTTGTGTTGCTCCCGTAGGTTTTCCTGCTTTTCTTGCCCCCTGCGTTTTGGTTTTTTGTTCCTTTTTTGCTTTGCCTTAGCTTTAGGCCCCGTGCGTTGCTTTACTTTGCTCTGTGTTGCTCCCTTAGGTTTGTGTGCTCCTGTGCTTGTGCTTTGGCCCGTGTCCCCTTCCTGTTTGATGGTTTTTCGATCTGTGTATTGGTTTTTCCTGCTTTCATTTGCTTTTTGTTTATTGTCTTTGTTGCTCTCTTTTTTTCTCTCTCACCCGCACACCAGCACTTGTCAGAGGTCTCGTTGGAAGCAGTCTCTCTACTCCCAAGTTTATCTCGGGGTAGGGGTAGGATCTGTCTACATTCTACCTCCCCCATACCCTGCCCCGGCGGGATTGGGTTTGTTGTTGTTGTTGTGTTGTAAAGGTAGCGGGAATCCAGTATTCAGGGATTACATTGTATTTGTTAATGACCAAGATGGCCGAAAAAGCTAGCAAGATTTGTGGCTAGAATTGCATCCTAACCCCAATTCTGAAGAATATATTGATGGTTATTTAAATGGTTTGGAGGTATTCAGGTTGAGTATGAATGGTAATCTTTCAAGCCTAAACCCACAACTTAGTCCTTCAGCCCAACTTCCAAGGCCAACATCTCCCGTTAAAGAGAATACAAAGAAAACACCGCCATATGCCGCCATCATTGGAGGTGGTGGGGGAGGGTTAGTTTTGTTGTCTATTTTAGCTCTTACATTTTTCAAGCAAAGAC
Organism: Artemisia tridentata subsp. tridentata; assembly: GCA_021014915.2. Classification (NCBI taxonomy): domain Eukaryota; kingdom Viridiplantae; phylum Streptophyta; class Magnoliopsida; order Asterales; family Asteraceae; genus Artemisia; species Artemisia tridentata. The sequence goes on along the minus strand of CP139504.1, from coordinate 183,267,675 downwards.
GAGCCAAAACATTTGGTAATGGTGAATCAAAATCCAAAAAGTCTTGCCATCCATCATTACCAACTAATAGTTGCCGTCATTTTTCACTTGAGGCGCTTGAGGAGGTGAAAATTGCTACCGGTGAATTCAGTAAAGATCTTATTATAGGCAAAGGAGGGTTTGGTACGGTTTACAAAGGGTACATTGACAATGCTACAACCATTGTAGCAATCAAACGGCTGGCCGACTCATCATCCAAACAAGGTTTTCTTGAATTCCAAACAGAAATAGGAATGTTGTCCAAACTACGTCATGTCTAACTAGTGTCCCTGATTGGATATTATGATGATGAGGGTGAGATGGTATTGGTGTATGATTACATGGCTCACGGGACTCTACGGGAGCATCTATACAAGACAAATAAACCTCCATTGTCATGGAAAAGACGTCTCAATATATGCATTGGTGCAGCCAAAGGGTTGTATTATCTTCACACAGGTGCAAACCGTGTGATAATTCATCGAGATGTCAAGTCCACAAATATCTTACTCGATGAAAATTGGGTTGCTAAAGTATCTGATTTTGGTTTGTCAAAGCTAGGCCCTAGAGACCAAGCAGAAAACCAACACGATGGTGAAGGGTACTTTTGGGTATATGGATCCTGAATACTTCAATAGCAAACTATTAACTGAGAAATCTGATGTGTACCCTTTCGGGGTTGTTTTGCTTGAAGTCTTGTGTGCAAGACCTGCTATCAATCGAGGGCTTCCCTATGAGCAAATCAACCTGGCAGAATGGGGAAAGTTCCATTATCAAAAGGGGGCCCTTCATGAGATAACTGATTCAAACCTAAGTGGTGTGATTTCACCCAAGTGCTTGATTAAGTTAGGAGAGTTAGCGCGTAATTGCTTGAAAAGGGATGGAAGTGAAAGACCAAGTATGGAAGAAGTAGTTTGGCGAATTGAGTTTGCATTGCAGCTGCAAGAAGATGTTGAGAAAATGGGAGACATGGTTGGCGTGGCCATATCAGAAAATCAAGAACTTTCGTATCTCATACAAGAGGAACCAACCACAACTGACGAATATGCATTATTTGGTTCAACTGGCGTGGCTATGATGCGCGGAAAGTAGCAACGAAGCATTCGACTCAAAAACTATTAGAGGCTAAATAAGCCCAAACCCGGTTTGTGGGTTTTGGGTATTAGGGTTTCACTATTATATATAGCGGTCAATAATAAAGTTATACCTACGGGGTTTACATTGTCTAACATGGTATCGGAGCAGGTCTGATCTTCAGACCGAGGTGGCTATGTTGAGCCGCCTCCCCCACCCGTCAAACCCTAATTATTATTATTATTTTTTTCTTTCATTCGTTTATCGAACCACAAGCAACATTCAGATAGCAAACTTCCGCTGTTTACATTTATATTTTTAACCTTCTTGTTTAGTAGTCCCCACCACATACAAGCCTAATATTATTCTTTAATCAACGGTATACTTTTTTTTGCTTTCCTCCTATTGGATCATCATGACTACATCTCGTCAAAGTGTATGTTTTAGTCAACTATCTCAAGCTATGATGGATTTGATACATACCCTAGCTAGCCCCGTTGGTTCCTTGGCAGTGATAATTGCATACACACGTATGATCGGTTAAAGAAGTCTTTGAAGTGGTGAGATCTTTGAAGTTTGTTGGAACAAAGAATATATGATCGATAGTTTTATATTAAAAATAAAATAAAATATAGTCATTTAATTGTTTGTTTTTTTTATGTCGAATGTAGGGTTCTTATTTCCGAGACGACTTTTGTTGGTGTCGAATCTAGGGTTCTTATTCCCGAGACGACTTTTGTTGGTGTCGAATCTCGGGTTCTTATTCCCGAGACGACTGTTTGGGATACTTTGGTTTATCCTTCGGATACTTTGGTTATCCGTAAACAAAAATTAGAATAGGGTATACTTTGGGTTATCCCGTTTTACTTTGGTTTATTGTTTTATTTTGCTTTCTTAGTTATCTTTTTCAGTCCGAGCTATCGCGATTTCGCCGCTCGGACTGCGGGGGAGTATTAGAGGCTAAAAAAGCCCAAACCCAGTTTGTGGGTTCGGGTATTAGGGTTTCACTATTATATATTTGGAGTTTTGTAGCCATCGGTGACACAAACAAGTGATCTTTCATAAGCTTGTGAAGATCACGGGTTTTGATTTTGATTAATATAGTTGTGTGATTAATGTATGTATCATTATAGTTTCTTGTCCTAATTGTATTTAATTCAAACATTCATGATATCACGCGTGCTAATATGCTATGGGATGAAGAGTCTATAAACTCAGTGAAAAACTAGAAATATCCCAAAAGGGTACTACTGACCGGACCCTCCCTACCATGTGGGGTCCGCTTATTTTAGTCAAAATGTACAAGTTTTAAAGCAGACAGTACAGACGGCGGCAACAGGCCAAAAAGTCAACACCCTCCCTAAAGGAGGGTTCGGTTAACATCACCCATCCCAAAAACATGTTATTTTCCAGTCAAAGTTGCAAGTCAAGTCGTCATAATAGTTTTAATATGCAATTTATTGGTTATTTACTATTTATGAGACATACGACTCTATATGAGTAACCACGTAGTTTCTTGTGACCTCAACCGTTCTATAATTGTCGTCTAAGTTGGTAGGCTCAATAACTCCGGAAAACGAAATGAAAAAGATGGCTTAAAGCAACTAAATTGGCTGTATATGTGGAAGAAACAAGGAAGACTTCCAAGTCCCCCCTTAAAAATATTAAGAAATGGCTTATTTGTCATTCTTTTATTACTTTCTAACAAACGAGCTACGCCGAACAAGCATAGCCTCTCAGTATGCTATCAAACAAAGACCATTATCAAAGCCATCGTATCTCGTAAACAAAACTATCGTTCGAGCAAAAATTGATTAGCACACATAGTTTTCAAGGACAAAAGATAATAGTTATTAAATTCTCATATTGGATGCTATGTTAAGTTAACCGCACCAAAATAACCGCATCGCACCGCAATATCATATTTAAATATATTTTTTTTATTATTTTTAAGAATAACACACTAAAATTTATAATTTTTTTATGATAAAATGATATTGTTTATACTTTTATAATAAATTATTTCAAACACATTTTAATTGTTAATTATCATCTAAGTTTTTTAGGTAATATATACCAAAATTTATAATTTCAAGGAAAAAAAAAGTAAAAAAACTTCTGAACCAAAAAACTGCAAAACCGCATAAACCGAAAAAACCGAAACCGCTAAAACCGTGCGGATGTGGATTCTCATTTTTTAAAAACCGCATTTTGTGATACGGGGTGGTTTTTACCAAAAACCGCATCGAACCACCCCACGCTCAACCCTAACTAATGTGAGAGTCATAAAGTAATAATTATGTGAGGCAAAACATCGAACATATTGTGTGCATATAAAAACACTATTAAGAATGTGTTTAAAAGAATATGAATGGACAGTATACCTTTGAGGCTTTGAAAGTCAATGTCGCCTGAACAATTTACCAGAATTGACATTCGCAGTTGACGTTAATGTTTTCCTGAGCAGCAATCGGGTTTTTTACTTTCTGATTTTCTACAGTCAAACTTTTACTTGTCTTTTTTACTTCTCAATCCTTTTTGGGACGTTTGATTATTCATTTGATTATCTATACCAATGTTTTTGTTTTGAAACCCAGTTCGATCCGGCCGGGTTAACCAATTGAACCGGTTTCAGCAAAAAAAAAGTCATATTAAACCGTATTATAAAAACGGTTGAATCAGTTAGACCCGCCGGTGAAAGAGATACGGTTTGTAACGGAATACTCTCGTTGATATGGAAATAAGCCTGACATGTATTCAATGATCGTAAATGACGATACGAATGCTTTGCACAAATGAATGTAACTAGAGTCACCTCGTGCTCAGGGGCGGACTTACATATAACTTATGGGGGGCGGTGCCCTCCATGATTCGTCAAATAAAATCAGATTTTAGTGTAAAAAACAAAATCTTTTTGACATTTTTATTAAAGTGCACCCCACCACAAAATTAAATTGGCCCCCACCTTGAAGCCAAACAATGTAAAAACCTTATATCTCTATCTTTATTTCTGTGTGCACAACGACTTTTGTCAAGAAAATTGTTTTTTGCCCCCGTCCTTAACTTTCCTGGTTCCGCCACTGCTCGTGCTTAGTGGCCTCAGGAAAAGTCAATTAAAATGAGTTTGCACAAATGAATGCTAATGTGTTTGCACAAATAAAAGTCAATTAAAATTAGTGTTTAGTGAGGCCTTCCTATTTTGAAACGACGCTAGTCAATTTTAGTCAAACATTTATAAATAAATAAATAAAATGGCGTGTCACAAGGACTCAGTCGGTAACCAGCGAACATGTTAGTGATATGAATAAATTTGAAAGTTTCATTACCTAGATAATGTGATAAAAATGTTCGTTACCTAACTTGAAAAATATTTGAAAGTACGTTTCTATTTATGTACTTAACCCTTTTTATAATCAAACGTGTGAAAAACAAAAATAAAAATAAAAACAAATACAAATATACTTAAAATTCAATACTTAATATTAGAGTTAATTACATAAATCGTCCTTGTGGTTTACCCATAGTTGCAAGTTCTATCCTTAATTCTCAAAAAAGTACACCATTCATCCTTGTGGTTATCCATTTTTAGTTGATTGGTCCTTTGACCGGACAGCTGTTAGTTAGGGGCGTTATATCGAGTCACGTGAGGGGCAAATATGTCCACTTTCACTTCTAATCCACAAGGACGATCTTTGTTACCATTTAAATCCTTACTTATTTTCTCAAATTTGTTTTACCCGCCACCACCAAAGCTTCTTCACCATTAAAACCCCCAACACCACTGAGGCCCTTCACCACGACCAAACTAACAAGAAATTCATATGTGTTTGACTTTAAAACACCCGCTAAACTGCAAGGCCATCTGTTATACACCAATCCTAAACATTGCTAAACATTGTAGCACTACAGACCATCATTGCTAAACAAGGTGAAATTATATTAGATCACAAACTGTATACAAATTAAAAAATCATACATTTGAGATGATTGACAAGCCAAGACCATCTCAAAGCAGCTGATACAGAATGAAACATATCACAAAACAAATTGCATCCTGAAAGAACTGGTACAACTTCATCCTCATAGCAGTACCTTAACTGATTAAGAGTGGAAGGCCTCACCCCTCCATTCAAACCATCCATTACTCTTGATGTGAAAAACCAGCACATAAAGCTATTATAGTAATATCATTCTATGTTGGCCATCACCTGTGTTCCATATGTTCTTAACAGCTCGTAATTGTTAGAATCCATAACTATATTCTTACTACCAAAATACATACAAGTTAAATAAAAATATTGTTTTTAGCATCTATAGATGCCAGAACTAGTTCCCAAAAGTAACTATGATGTTGTCCTAACCATCATTCACTGCCTCCTTTTCATGCTTTTCCTACTGCTGTTGCTGCTACATCTCACATTGGCTCCTAGAGCTCTTAAACCAGATATGCAATTTGTGATTTTGACCTCACTTTTAGGTCTCTTGTCAACAACTTTTTTAGGAAGCACCCATGAATCATCATCAGTGTCTGGATCATCAGAACTGTCTGATTCAGTGTCATCATCAGTGGTGTCATCTAGAATGATCACTTTAGGTATTGTTGCCTTTCCTTTGGATTTGATATCTGCAAAGATTATTCAAGAGTCAAACTGTTATACAAAATGTAATACAAACACCAAAAATAGTATTTACATCATAAGAGCTTGAATGATTTTTACCTTTATTCTCTGCCCTTTCCTTTATTGCCCGTTAAGAAAATATTCAAGATTTGTTATCCTGTCATCCAGATAATCAAAAATCTCATTCAGATTCTCACATGTGATTTTCTTATATCCCCTATATTTTTGTTTACTCTCATCTACACTCACTTTTCTCTTTCACTTGTCATCTATAAAGATAGACAAAATGAAATCAATAGAGGGGCACATTAGTATATGCATAATAATGGTGCATAGATAAACAGTCTTCCATATCATGACAATTAACAAGACTGCAAGTCAAAACAGATGAACAGGTTGGACAGGGCACTACAGAACAGGAAACAAAAGACTGCAACTCAAAACCAATAACTGATAGGAAACTTTCCTTATGGGATAAACACAATTCAGGAAACCTTCCTTATAAGGATTACTAGACCTAACTACCATTTCATACTCAACTAAACTATTTCATCCAGACCCAGTTAGTTAAATGTAGCCATGGTCTGGGTGAACTAGCACTGAGTGATCTTGCACTATTGATGATGCCTGAGCTGTTTCAACTTCTTATTATATGTGTGTGAGGTATGGGGTATTATGCACATTAGTAATGGCTGTGTTTGGCATAGTAAGGGAAATGTAGTCATAGTCTAGATATCCTTGGTTGTTGTGGTGATATAGGTGATTTAGTATTCTTAGTTGGAATGTTATGTTTAAATGATAGACTGGTATGACATAAGATGTATTTTCTATTTTTATGTTGTGATTTGGTTGTGTTTGGGACTATCATACACCATCACTTTTCAGCTTTGATCATGTACATATTGTTTGGAGTAATATATATCACCCTTTTACCAAAAAAATAGTAAGCACCAAAACTCTATCAGCATATATGTAAGACCCCGAGAAAAACCCTTGTAATTAATCTTAGTGATTAATAATAATCTCGAATTACTATTTCCTAACGCCTATTTTCGCTAGAAATTTAAACTTTTCGTTATTATTATTTAGTAGTAGCCATGCATTCTATATACGCATATATATATCGATACTAGAAATTATACCTCCTACACAACAATATGTTCACACAATGACAAATAGTCATATACATCTAATTATTTCACTACACTTAATCAAACTTAATATCACCTAATCCTATCTAATTAAAACACAAACATTAACAACAAACTATAATCCTAACCTATCACTACAAACCAACCGGACCCTTAATTTTTCTCGGCCCAACAATTATCTCTCAAACCTTATATCCAAAGGGCCATCGAACTAGCCAACTGCCCACCCAATTCAACACCACAGCCACTCGACCACTTATTAGAGTTATGGTACAATCTTTATTTTCTCCTTTTCAACCGCTCGATATCACATTCAATCTAAGACTCCCATGCAAAATTTAAGCTCGACACATAACAAGTTAACCAATAAAAACTCAACACAAACATCACAACCCACCATCACCTCGGCATCAAAAATGTTTCATTCACCCATCTCTATTTTTCTTTCTTCCTTTGCTCTTAATACCGCTCGCTACCCACTTCTAAAAACCCGACACATTTATTAATAACAAACCCGACATTCATCTAATAATGCACATTCAAATGTATCATGTAATTGACTACTGTAATATCAAAGAACCCAACTAAATATAGCACTTGGCAACTTGACATTAAACATGTTTTGGCTGTAATCATTTCGACACCAACTTATCAATATAGACATTACAAAGTGCAAAAGTAAAATAGAAATATAATTTGTGGACAATGAAACCATACACGTATGAGGACTAAAGCAACAAGAACATACAAGAACTAAAATACAAAGTTATAGCTACTCTCACACTCAAAAGAGAATACCATCACACAAGTGTCCATGATAACAGTAACTTCAATCATAGGCAATACATTTGAGATATTTCATCTATATAAACCATCCCATTCGTCCCTTGTCAATCTCTATCACCTATCACCTTCCATCAACATCAACATATTCCTTAAACACCACAAAGACCTTTCTGTCGTGTATATTGAAAGCAAACCCAATCCGATCAAGAACACTTATAACTCACTAGCCTTTCTTTGTGTTTCATTCGAGCCCCATAAGCTCCTTCACATTCATCACACTAACAAAATACCTTCAATAAAACCAACTGGGTTCGACGAGAGTTTAACTAGTTTAGAAGTAGGAGAGTCCAAAGCAAGTGGGTTATTCACTTCGCGTTCCATTCTACAAGCTTTTAAGTCTCCACCACCTTTTCTCAAAGGTGTTGTAAGTTTCTTGTTCCCTCTTAAATTTACAATCGCATGCATGCTCACTCCACATTTCGAAACATGCACATCTATTTCATTTCATATGCCATACAGTCGCAAACTTATCTCACCTTTAGCATATAAGCACACCATGCACGATTAAGTTCCTTATTCAAATTCGTATATACTAATATTTCATTAGTTGCATACATATGTTATTCGAACATTAAGACCTTTGATCTCAACCGGGCTAACAAAAGATAGAGGAAACACGTCAAAACTTAAGTGATCGAACCACCCAAGTCCCGCCTAACATATGACCAACTCTTGAATATCACCCTAATTCAACTAGAACATAAACTATAAACCCCACGTTAAACCGGATAAAAAGAAATAGAAAAATATGCAAGACATCACTAGTTAAAGAAATCCACTCGAACCAGCCGTTTCACGACTTATTTAATATGAAACCATTCATACAAAACCCAAATATTTTTATCCATCTCGATAGTTCACATGGCAAACTAATTATTTCGTGTTTTGAGATCCCTCTCATAACCCCACCTCGACACCTAAATTAACTTCTTTTTAATGCTACTCGAATGGTGAAAACACTTAGAAAGATTTCATAGAATAGTCCACAGAATTATTTTGTTCGACTAGCCCCAAAAACCTTCGGTATATTTTCGAAAATCTATATATAATATATATAAATTTTTATACCACTCGAATGACAAGCTAGCACACTACATTTTTCCTGTTTTGAGTTCGACTTCATGAACTCGTTAACACGCCCAAAATAATCAATTTTGATCGATCTTCACATGTAACTAGCGACTGAATTTCAGAAACTATTATAACCTTCGATTGGGCCATAAATCAAGCCCAACAAGGATTCGCGATGGCAAAGCCCAACAGGCCCGAATAATATATTTTTAGAATCCTAAAAATACCCCAAATCTAAGCCCAAAACAGTTTTCACGCCCTCGCCTCTAAAACTCTTAACGGGCTATGTTACAAATCGTTAAATGGCCCATTAGTGCAAAAATGATTTATTTTCTGAAATAATAAATTGAAATAAGTTAAAATAAACTTAATAAAGTTATAAAAATTTTCAGAATATTTTTCCCGTCATTTATATGCGAAAAGGACTAAAAATGTAACGCGATTTAACCGAAAAGGACTAAAACTGCCAAACCTGGAAACCAAGGGACTGAAGCTGTGAAAACAGTTGTAGAGGACTGAAATCGACATATTATTGAACTTCAAGCTTTATATGGACTATTGGACAAGTATTGGACTGATATTGGACTACGGACTGAATAAGGACTATCGACGTAACGCGAACCACGGTTAGGGTAGAAAATATAAAATCTGGAAAGACCAAGGAACAACTATTATAACTTGTCATTCTTAGCTTATTTTCCATTTTTGCACTATATCTTTACTTTATATGCACATTTGCATTATATTTACATATTAGTTAATAACGATAGAAATATTTCATATTAATATTTTGTTTACATGTTGAAACTATAATCTTACGAGAGTACGAGCATCATAAGCATATAACATCTTCATTAGATCGTTAAATAATCACCATCCACCACTCATACTCATACACACTAGAAATTAGTAAGATTCTCAGATATTTATATATTTACCAGGTTTTATATCGAAGTTGTTATAATCACCTCTGAATTATTTTACCATCACCAGGAACGCATAAGGTGAGTCATGGCCTCACTTTTTAACTCTTTATATTTTTTTAAAACTCCGTGAGGGGGATACATGCTATAACTAAATCACAAGTATTTTTCTGTATGCTACCTGACTTGATATATGCCTAAGTACACCATATTGCCATAAGACCCTTTATCATGAGCCATTAATCACTGCGGTGAACGCGAATATAATGAATAGATCTATTAGAGGTTGACGACCTATCCCACTAATACTGTGACGGAATGCTTTTTGCTAGTCGTATTAGTCGCGATGCATTATATTTGAGAGAAATAGGAATTGGCAAAATCACCTATTACACGAGGGCAAATTCTCATCATTAATTTGGTGAGCACCTCCGTTTAGGCGGTACTTTGTTAACGTTTGCGTGTCATGAGACTTAGGGCAATATATGAACTGCAATATCAATCTTTTAAACTGATTGTATCTCCAATACAATCTTACTTGTGATTGAACTGATATTTAAACTACAAACTCCATGATTTCACTCAACATTATGTTGACTTTTAAGCATGTATCTCAGGGAACTAAAGGAGCACGGCAAGGCATGGAGCAGGCATACTCTATCTTCAATAAATGGTGTAAAATAAGTTGTGATTCAGTTTAAATAATGTTTCTTTGAAGAAACCGTAGTACTCTGATGTAATGTTTTATAACTGAATCTGTATTATGGACCTATGTAAATTAAAAATGCCATCTTAGGCTGTTTTTCTATGATTTCACATTCGATCCTCACAGTAACACCCAAATAAATCTTCCGCTGCCACAAATCAAATTTGGGGGTGTTACAGTTTGGTATCAAAGCCTCGGTTATAGAGAACCAAATGTTTTTAAACATTGGACTATAACTACATTTTTCAAACAAATTAACTATACACCATGTTACCTTAAATTCTCCATGCCTGCTTGCTGCCGTGCTCGGTATGTTATTCGTTAAATTATCATATATAAGCCCTGCATACTTGATAGTTACTGTGCACAACTAGATCATCTTATGCTTATAATACACCACTTGATGTTAGTAAGTTACTTATACTACGATATATGGATTATTACAGTACTATGTCGTTTATCACCCACTTTAGTATATCATCGGAGCCGGACTCCGAGGGATCACCAGCATCAGTCACGTCCCCCGTACTCCTCGATGCGGTAGTACCAGAGATTGTGCCTGACACGATCGAGCCCCTCGTAGAGGGAGGAGCCGCCGCTATACCTTTATTAGATGACATACATGTGCCAGTTTTACCAGCACCTACACTACCACCACATTTTGTTTACGACACCTACTCTCCTTTCTATATACCACATCCTGATGACTTGTACTATGAGAGTCAGCAATGGCTCCCTGCTGATGATTTACCCGAGCCCCATCATATTGCACCACCACCACTACCTGATCATGTACTTGACATACATACCCAGACATATCCACTAACACCTCGACAGCGGGATCCGATTCCTGCAGAGGATATTCCTTCATCGAGTAGACGTCGCATCTCGGACCAGATACACCCATCCTTACCATCACTACCTTACCCTCCTGGTTTCACTCCTCCAGATCAGACCCATGATGCTTGGGAAGGATTTAGACCGGTAGTCACCCACACCCTTATCCCATCCACAGTAGTGACACGACTCGAAGGTCACGGAGAGCAGATTGAGTCACTTCTTCGGATGACCGACCATGTGTCATTGGATTCTCCAGGGACTATCAGCGATACTCTGCATAGGTTGGCTTCCAACAGAGCAGTGATACAGCAGTGTCTGAGACAGATGCAGACAGACTTGGCAGATACCCGTTCCCACGCGATATCCTTACGTAGAGAGGGCCAGGACTTAGCTTGGGAGGCTCACTTGTCACAGCGTAGAGCAGACACATTAGAGAGACTCATGGGAGACATACAGATAGAGCATCAGGCTGAGATACAGAGACTCAGAGACCAGATCTCAGAGCTCACGAGGCGTACGGATAGACCTGAGCAGTAGACATAGTTAGCATGATTGTATAGTTTGAGACATTGTAGTCTGCCGCATGTGGCAATTAATAAAGACTCTTGTATCGTTTTGTTGTATAAACTCAACTGATCAAGTTATTAATGTTGTAATGCTGGTAGTAATGTACTATATATCTGTTAACTTATGTATTATGGTTGTTCGTATGTATTATAATTGTATCCAGACATGTCGTGATGTTACCTGTTATTATTATGATTCTCTAATTGTGTAAATATTGCAAAACCTGAACACATAAATATGGTGACATGAAATTCAGTTTGTATAATTAAATTGATTGTTCCTTAACAATCCCACATCTGTAAATTGATAAACTACAGAGATATCATAATTATGGGCAAATATTCAATTTAATTATCATTTCACACCATGATTACATTGTGCATATACTCAGCTATTCTATTCAAATTCTAAATCGGTATTCTTGTGACATTAATAGAAAATGGCACATAGCGACAACGAAACCACCAACGCAACCGTAACACTAACACATGAAGAGGTTCGAAAAATGATTGATGAAGGCATCGCTGCAGCACGCGAGGCCGATGCAGCAAACCGCTCAAGCAATACTATGGGAGCAACAAATGAAAGTGAGGCATCTACTCCACGTAAATGCACTTACAAAGAATTCTTAAGTTGCCAACCAACCACCTACCGAGGCGTAGAAGGAGTGACGGAACTAGCACAGTGGTTTGAGTGTATGGAGACGGTATTCATGAGAAGCAACTGTGCAAAAATCAATAAGGTCACTTTCGCCACTGGAACTTTAAGGGGAAATGCATTATCCTGGTGGAATGCTACGGTCAAAATAATGGGTACTGAAGCAGCATTTCAGATCTCATGGACCGAACTGAAGAATAAAATGCTGAAAAAGTACTGTCCCCGGACTGAGGTCAGAAAGCTTGAAGATGAATTTTACCAGTTAGAAGTGAAGAACAATGATGTCAGTGCATACAATCGGAGATTTCAAGAGTTAGCTCTTTTGTGCCCACACATGGTGCCTGACTTGGAAAAGACATTGGAGAAATACGTGGAAGGACTACCTTCAAGCATAGAAGGAGACGTCACCGCATCACACCCACAAACTCTTGAAACTGCATTCGTATTTGCTCAGCGAATGATGAGTCGAGCACTCAAGCGAGGTTCTAACACCACAGTCAGTGGACAAAAGAGAAACTATGATAATCGTGACGGCAACAACCGAAACAGCAACAGTTATTACCATCACAGCAGGAACTACCGCAGCAATGATCGAAGCAACCGCAGTAGGAACTATCAGCAAAGCAGGAATGATAGACATCAACAACAAAACCGCAGACAAGAAGCTGCTAGAGCTTATGTGGCCACACCTGCTGAAGGAAAAGTGTATGCTGGAACAAAACCCCAGTGTAACAAGTGCAAGATGCATCATACAGGACCATGTACCGCCATCTGCGGTAACTGTAGGAAAATAGGCCATGTAACCAAGGACTGTAGGGCCACGGGAGCAAACGCGTACTCAATAGCAGTGAAGTGCCACGGTTGTGGTGAAACAGGTCATTATAAAAGCCACTGCCCCAAGAATGTCAATCAGGTTGCCCGAGGAAGAGCTTATGTACTCGGAGATGGAAACGTGTCACCAGACCCCAACGTCACTACGGGTACTTTCTTACTGAATCAAAATAGTGCTAAAATATTATTTGATTCTGGAGCCGATAGAAGCTTTGTATCTACTTCATTTGCTTTATTGCTTAAGATAGCACCTGTAGAATTAGACACCTCGTATGAAATTGAGATAGCTGATGGAAAACTGTTAAACACCAACACCGTACTCAAAAACTGTACCTTAACCCTCCAAAACAAATCATTTCCGATTGATCTCATGCCTATCCAACTTGGAAGCTTTGACGTGATTGTGGGTATGGATTGGTTATCCAAACATCGTGCCCGAATCATCTGTGATGAAAAAGTTGTCCAAATCCCCATAGACAATGAAACACTTATTGTTCGTTGTGACCACCATAAAACCCAACTCAATATCATCTCGTACATCAAAACGGTGAAATACATAAACAAAGGATGTCACGCATTTTTAGTCCAAGTAACGGAAAATAAATCGAAAGAGAAAGAAAAGCGACTAGAAGAAGTGCCAGTTGTTAATGAGTTTGCAGAAGTGTTCCCTGAAGACTTGCCAGGTATTCCACCCATCCGGCAAGTAGAGTTTCGAATCGAATTAGTGCCTGGAGCAGCACCCGTTGCAAAAGCACCTTATCGATTAGCTCCTTCCGAAATGAAAGAATTATCTGAGCAGTTGAAAGAACTGTCAGATAAAGGATTCATCCAACCTAGCTCATCACCTTGGGGAGCACCAGTCCTGTTTGTCAAAAAGAAAGATGGACATTCAGAATGTGCATCGATTATAGAGAGTTGAACAAACTCACAGTGAAAAATCGATACCCATTACCAAGAATAGACGATCTATTTGACCAACTGCAAGGATCGAGTGTTTACTCAAAAATCGATCTAAGATCAGGATACCACCAACTAAGAGTCAGAGAAGAAGACGTTCCCAAAACAGCCTTTCGAACACGATACGGACATTACGAATTCCGCGTAATGCCATTTGGTCTTACCAACGCACCCGCAGTGTTCATGGATCTCATGAACCGCGTTTGTAAACCATATCTGGATAAGTTCGTGATCGTATTCATTGACGATATTTTGATCTACTCACGCAACAAACAAGAGCATGCGGAACATTTGAGAACCATTTTGGGTGTACTCAAACAAGAGAAACTGTATGCAAAATTCTCCAAATGTGATTTTTGGATCTCCACCGTTCAATTTTTAGGCCACATCATCAACAGTCAAGGTATTCACGTTGACCCTGCCAAGATCGAAGCAGTTAAAAGTTGGGCTTCGCCCACCACTCCCACTGAAATTCGACAATTTTTAGGACTCGCTGGTTACTATCGAAGGTTTATAGAAGGTTTTTCCAAAATCGCAAAACCTTTAACAGAACTCACTCAGAAAAACAAGAAGTATATCTGGGAAGAGAAACAAGAATCAGCATTTCAACTCTTAAAACAAAAACTCTGTGAAGCACCAATTCTAGCGTTACCCGACGGAAGCGAAGACTTTGTAGTATATTGTGACGCATCGCATCATGGTTTAGGTGCGGTACTAATGCAAAGAAACAAAGTCATAGCATACGCATCTCGACAGCTCAAGAAAAACGAGGAAAACTACACCACTCATGATCTAGAACTAGGAGCAGTAGTATTTGCTCTTAAAATATGGAGACATTACCTATATGGTACAAAGTGTACGGTATACACCGATCACAAAAGTCTTCAACACATACTGGATCAGAAGGAGTAGAATATGAGACAGCGCCGATGGATAGAACTACTCAACGACTACGACTGTGAAATTTGCTACCACCCTGGTAAAGCAAATGTCGTGGCCGACGCCTTGAGCAGAAAAGAAAGAATTAAACCTCTTAGAGTTCGATCATTAGAAATGACAATTCATTCACCACTTCCATCTCAAATACTCATAGCCCAATCGGAAGCTCTTCAGGAAGAGAATCGAGCTCAAGAGAACATAAAGGGCATGCTAGAAAGGGAGAACGGACTCATGCGAAGATCCGATGGAATGTTATGCTTCAAGAAAAGATGCTGGATTCCTCTTTATGGAGGTATTCGTGATTTTATCATGCATGAATCTCACAAGTCTAAATATTCCATTCATCCCGGATCCACCAAAATGTACCAAGATCTCAAACAACTCTACTGGTGGCCAAACATGAAAGCCGACATTGCAACATATGTTGGGAAGTGTTTGACTTGTTCAAGGGTCAAAGCTGAAAATCAGAAACCTTCTGGACCACTTGTACAACCGGAGATACCAGTTTGGAAATGGGAACGAATCACCATGGATTTTATTACCAAGTTACCAAGAACGTCGACCGGATATGACACCATTTGGGTTATCGTCGACCGTTTAACCAAATCAGCTCATTTTCTGCCTATCAAAGAAACTGACGAGTTGGACACACTCGCTCAGTTATACTTCAAAGAAATCATAATCCGACATGGAGTCCCGATCTCTATCATCTCTGACAGAGACAGTCGATTCACTTCAGGATTTTGGCAATCCTTACAGAAAGCTCTCGGTACTCAATTGGACATGAGCACCGCTTATCATCCTCAAACTGATGGACAAAGTGAAAGAACAATCCAAACCTTGGAAGATATGCTTAGAGCATGTGTGATTGACTTCGGAAAAGGTTGGGATAAACACCTACCATTGGTTGAATTCTCGTACAACAACAGTTACCAAGCTAGCCTGAAGGCTGCACCCTTCGAAGCACTTTACGGAAGAAAGTGCAGATCACCCATCTGTTGGACGGAAGTTGGTGACATGCAGCTTACCGGACCAGAACTAATCCACGACACAACCGAGAAAATATTCAAAATCAAACATCGACTCCAAGCCGCTCGTGACAGACAAAAGAGTTACGCAGACGTGAGAAGGAAACCCATGGAGTTTGAAGTCGGAGATAGAGTTATGCTAAAAGTTTCGCCCTGGAAGGGGATGATACGCTTTGGAAAGCGTGGAAAACTCAACCCAAGGTACATTGGACCGTTCAAAATCCTCGAGAGGATTGGTCCAGTTGCCTATAAATTAGAACTCCCGGAAGAACTCAGTAGGATACACCCTACATTCCACGTCTCTCAACTTAAGAAATGCCTATCCGACGAGACTCTTGTCATTCCGCTAAAAGAGATTAAACTGGACGACAAACTTGTGTTCACCGAAGAACCCGTAGAGATAATGGATAGAGAGGTTAAGCAACTCAAGCAAAGCCGTATTCCTATTGTGAAAGTAAAATGGGACTCTAAGAGAGGACCAACGTACACGTGGGAACGCGAAGATCAAATTCGTGAGAAATATCCCCACTTATTCCCGTAAATCACTCTTAGTAGCCATTTTAGACTTGAATTCCGGGACGGAATTCGAATGAGGAGGGGAGTACTGTAAGACCCCGAGAAAAAAAAAACCCTTGTAATTAATCTTAGTGATTAATAATAATCTCGAATTACTATTTCCTAACGCCTATTTTCGCTAGAAATTTAAACTTTTCGTTATTATTATTTAGTAGTAGCCATGCATTCTATATACGCATATATATATATCGATACTAGAAATTATACCTCCTACACAACAATATGTTCACACAATGACAAATAGTCATATACATCTAATTATTTCACTACACTTAATCAAACTTAATATCACCTAATCCTATCTAATTAAAACACAAACATTAACAACAAACTATAATCCTAACCTATCACTACAAACCAACCGGACCCTTAATTTTTCTCGGCCCAACAATTATCTCTCAACCTTATATCCAAAGGGCCATCGAACTAGCCAACTGCCCACCCAATTCAACACCACAGCCACTCGACCACTTATTAGAGTTATGGTACAATCTTTATTTTCTCCTTTTCAACCGCTCGATATCACATTCAATCTAAGACTCCCATGCAAAATTTAAGCTCGACACATAACAAGTTAACCAATAAAAACTCAACACAAACATCACAACCCACCATCACCTCGGCATCAAAAATGTTTCATTCACCCATCTCTATTTTTCTTTCTTCCTTTGCTCTTAATACCGCTCGCTACCCACTTCTAAAAACCCGACACATTTATTAATAACAAACCCGACATTCATCTAATAATGCACATTCAAATGTATCATGTAATTGACTACTGTAATATCAAAGAACCCAACTAAATATAGCACTTGGCAACTTGACATTAAACATGTTTTGGCTAAAATCATTTCGACACCAACTTATCAATATGGACATTACAAAGTGCAAAAGTAAAATAGAAATATAATTTGTGGACAGTGAAACCATACACGTATGAGGACTAAAGCAACAAGAACATACAAGAACTAAAATACAAAGTTATAGCTACTCTCAAACTCAAAAGAGAATACCATCACACAAGTGTCCATGATAACAGTAAGTTCAATCATAGGCAATACATTTGAGATATTTCATCTATATAAACCATCCCATTCGTCCCTTGTCAATCTCTATCACCTATCACCTTCCATCAACATCAACATATTCCTTAAACACCACAAAGACCTTTCTGTCGTGTATATTGAAAGCAAACCCAATCCGATCAAGAACACTTATAACTCACTAGCCTTTCTTTGTGTTTCATTCGAGCCCCATAACCTCCTTCACATTCATCACACTAACAAAATACCTTCAATAAAACCAACTGGGTTCGACGAGAGTTTAACTAGTTTAGAAGTAGGAGAGTCCAAAGCAAGTGGGTTATTCACTTCGCGTTCCATTCTACAAGCTTTTAAGTCTCCACCACCTTTTCTCAAAGGTGTTGTAAGTTTCTTGTTCCCTCTTAAATTTACAATCGCATGCATGCTCACTCCACATTTCGAAACATGCACATCTATTTCATTTCATATGCCATACAGTCGCAAACTTATCTCACCTTTAGCATATAAGCACACCATGCACGATTAAGTTCCTTATTCAAATTCGTATATACTAATATTTCATTAGTTGCATACATATGTTATTCGAACATTAAGACCCTTGATCTCAACCGGGCTAACAAAAGATAGAGGAAACACGTCAAAACTTAAGTGATCGAACCACCCAAGTCCCGCCTAACATATGACCAACTCTTGAATATCACCCTAATTCAACTAGAACATAAACTATAAACCCCACGTTAAACCGGATAAAAAGAAATAGAAAAATATGCAAGACATCACTAGTTAAAGAAATCCACTCGAACCAGCCGTTTCACGACTTATTTAATATGAAACCATTCATACAAAACCCAAATATTTTTATCCATCTCGATAGTTCACATGGCAAACTAATTATTTCGTGTTTTGAGATCCCTCTCATAACCCCACCTCGACACCTAAATTAACTTCTTTTTAATGCTACTCGAATGGTGAAAACACTTAGAAAGATTTCATAGAATAGTCCACAGAATTATTTTGTTCGACTAGCCCCAAAAACCTTCGGTATATTTTCGAAAATCTATATATAATATATATAAATTTTTATACCACTCGAATGACAAGCTAGCACACTACATTTTTCCTGTTTTGAGTTCGACTTCATGAACTCGTTAACACGCCCAAAATAATCCATTTTGATCGATCTTCACATGTAACTAGCGACTGAATTTCAGAAACTATTATAACCTTCGATTGGGCCATAAATCAAGCCCAACAAGGATCCGCGATGGCAAAGCCCAACAGGCCCGAATAATATATTTTTAGAATCCTAAAAATACCCCAAATCTAAGCCCAAAACAGTTTTCACGCCCTCGCCTCTAAAACTCTTAACGGGCTATGTTACAAATCGTTAAATGGCCCATTAGTGCAAAAATGATTTATTTTCTGAAATAATAAATTGAAATAAGTTAAAATAAACTTAATAAAGTTATAAAAATTTTCAGAATATTTTTCCCGTCATTTATATGCGAAAAGGACTAAAAATGTAACGCGATTTAACCGAAAAGGACTAAAACTGCCAAACCTGGAAACCAAGGGACTGAAGCTGTGAAAACAGTTGTAGAGGACTGAAATCGACATATTATTGAACTTCAAGCTTTATATGGACTATTGGACAAGTATTGGACTGATATTGGACTACGGACTGAATAAGGACTATCGACGTAACGCGAACCACGATTAGGGTAGAAAATATAAAATCTGGAAAGACCAAGGAACAACTATTATAACTTGTCATTCTTAGCTTATTTTCCATTTTTGCACTATATCTTTACTTTATATGCACATTTGCATTATATTTACATATTAGTTAATAACGATAGAAATATTTCATATTAATATTTTGTTTACATGTTGAAACTATAATCTTACGAGAGTACGAGCATCATAAGCATATAACATCTTCATTAGATCGTTAAATAATCACCATCCACCACTCATACTCATACACACTAGAAATTAGTAAGATTCTCAGATATTTATATATTTACCAGGTTTTATATCGAAGTTGTTATAATCACCTCTGAATTATTTTACCATCACCAGGAACGCATAAGGTGAGTCATGGCCTCACTTTTTAACTCTTTATATTTTTTTAAAACTCCGTGAGGGGGATACATGCTATAACTAAATCACAAGTATTTTTCTGTATGCTACCTGACTTGATATATGCCTAAGTACACCATATTGCCATAAGACCCTTTATCATGAGCCATTAATCACTGCGGTGAACGCGAATATAATGAATAGATCTATTAGAGGTTGACGACCTATCCCACTAATACTGTGACGAAATGCTTTTTGCTAGTCGTATTAGTCGCGATGCATTATATTTGAGAGAAATAGGAATTGGCAAAATCACCTATTACACGAGGGCAAATTCTCATCATTAATTTGGTGAGCACCTCCGTTTAGGCGGTACTTTGTTAACGTTTGCGTGTCATGAGACTTAGGGCAATATATGAACTGCAATATCAATCTTTTAAACTGATTGTATCTCCAATACAATCTTACTTGTGATTGAACTGATATTTAAACTACAAACTCCATGATTTCACTCAACATTATGTTGACTTTTAAGCATGTATCTCAGGGAACTAAAGGAGCACGGCAAGGCATGGAGCAGGCATACTCTATCTTCAATAAATGGTGTAAAATAAGTTGTGATTCAGTTTAAATAATGTTTCTTTGAAGAAACCGTAGTACTCTGATGTAATGTTTTATAACTGAATCTGTATTATGAACCTATGTAAATTAAAAATGCCATCTTAGGCTGTTTTTCTATGATTTCACATTCGATCCTCACAGTAACACCCAAATAAATCTTCCGCTGCCACAAATCAAATTTGGGGGTGTTACACCAAAACTCTATCAGCATATAATACTCTGTTTATCCTAAACCTACAAATCATGACACTCAACAATAGCCTTCCGGATCATTGAACCAATCATGCCACTCACTATCATCATATAATAATACTATATTTATTCTATCTAACAAATTTTACCATCCAATTTAAGCAAATTTAAATGACACATAAAGGAACTAAAAAATATTAACATACCAACATCCCACAGGCTCTTGCTTCCCTTCCCTCTTTCTTCCACTGCCAATAGGCCTTCCTCTTCCTTTTTGGTGTCATTGTACTCGGAGGCTCTTGCTTTCCCTCCCTCTTCCTTCTACTGCCAATAAGCCTTCCCCTATTCCTTTTTTGTGTCATTGTACTCGGATTAAGTATTGGACCATATTTTCTAGGTCTCCCCTTCATTTTTTGTATTTACAACAAGGTCATTCGTGCTTCCACTTCCACTTACTGGGGAGGAATAGAAATCGCACCACTACCACCCGTATGCACTTCGTTGTAAGCTTTTTTCCTCAACCATTCAAGAATATCATTTATCATCTCCTTCCCTATGTTCTTATATGAACCATATTTAGCAATAACTTCATCACCAAATGTAGCAAGGACTTCCTCAAAGATTTCATCATTCAATACAACTTTCGACCACTCCTTTTTCGACGAATGATCAGTCCCAGTAAACAAAGCCTTTACCTTATCTAGTTAGTGATTGGGTTGGTTTGGATGTGTGTAGCGAATGGAAATTTGGGTTGGGTTGGTTTGGTTTAATTGTGTGTTTTGGGGGAAATCTGGGTTAGTTAGGGGGTTTTAAATTGCGGGTTTTAATTGGTTGGGTATAAAACGACTAAAAACGTGCAAAAAAAACATATCTGAAGTTGTTACAAGGATCGTCCCTATGGTTTAGAAGCGAAAATGGACATATTTGCCCCTCACGTGACGTTCACACGACCAGATATAACGCCCCCAAATAACAGTCGTCCGGTCAAAGGAGTAGTCAACTCAAAATGGACAACCACAAAGATGAATGGTGTACTCTTTGAGAGTTAAGGACGAAACATGCAATTATGGGTAAACCACAAGGACGATTTATGTAATTAACTCATAATATTAATGGACCATATTATAAGAATAAAAAAAAGACGTCTCTACTCGTATTTCACTATTTAAACAAGGATCCTACAACCTACTGAGTCTGTTCGTAGGTCTTTGCTTGTGAAACAAAGAGGTGTGTAGTTACTTCCTCCTACATTGTATTAATATTGGTCGATTGTGTCTTTTATTCTGACGGAAACATGCCACCCAACTTTTACAAAAGTCGCTAGCATCCCATCCAAGTATAGGCAGAAAGACAACCCAAATCAGGCAAAAGTGTCTTTAATTGCATGAAACGACATAAATCATCGTGATAAAAAAATTATTTTATTTTAAATAAGTACTTAAATTTTGTTTAACACTAATCGTTTATAAAATTATTTTATTACATACTTAATAAAAAAAATTAAAACGAAATTAAAAAAAAATTATTTAACAACGAAATTAAAAAAAAAAAAAAAAAAAAAAAAAAAAAACCCTACAACATAAAAATATGATACGAAATTTTATATAGATTTGTAATTGTCGATAAGATCCGACTTCTCCTCCCACACTTGTAACACTTGCTCCCTAACCATCTTCAAAGCGACATGAAGTTCCAGGTCTGTTTCATCATTTCTTTGTAGAGTTTCTAGCCCGACCCTGATAGCTGGATGGTTTTGAGGCAACTCACGCAACCTTTCGATCTCTGGAGCACGATTATGCATCTGTAGCATAATACGAGTTACTCCACCCGAGCATATCTTTCCGGTTTTTCAACCGGAAAATTTTCCGGTGAATAATCAACCTGAAAATGAACCGGTGCAAAATCCACCGGTTCCCAACCAAGACCCAAATCCGTTTGGGTTAACTGAGGAACAACTTCGCCAAATGGACCAAGACATGCAAGTCTTCCTGGAAATGGAAGCACTTGAAAGAGAAGAGGAAGCTGCTCGTTTGGAGCGGCAAGCCAGGGAGGATGAAGAACGTAGGCAAAGGTGGGAGTGTGGTTTTTTCACACCTTCCGAATCCTCTGAAGATGGTTACCCAGACTCAGATGATACATTCCATTAGTCTGTGGTTGTTTATGTTAATCGTTCGTTGTTTATGTTAATCAATCGTTGTTTATGTTAATGTAGTTTTTATTTGACGTTTAATGTATTTCTATTTCATGTTTAATGTATTTTTATTTCATGTTTAATGTATTTTTATTTGATACTTTAGAAAACGTTAAAGTTTTTTATAAAACATTACATATTTTATTTCTATGTAAATAAGAAAAGAAAGACAAGGGCCAAAAGTGAAAAAAAAAAAAAAAAAAAAAAAAGATTTCGTCCAAACTTTCCAGGGGGCAAAAGTGATTTTTTTTTTTTTTTTTTTTTTTTTTTTTTTTTTTTTTTTTTTTTTTTTTTACAAAACACCTCCTGTTAGGAATTATTAGAATAATATTTTATTCATTGCTGCTGTTAGTATTAGTGGTTCCTGCTGGCTGGTATGTAGTTCCTGCTGGTATGGTTCTTGCTGGTAGTATTCGTTTGTTTCTGCTGTTAGTTTGTGTTCCTGCGGGTAGTAGTAAAAGTCAAACCCGTATGTTTAGTTAGATGGTATGGATATGCATGAGATAAATTAGGAATAGATATTGCATATCTTTTACATGTTTATGTGAATGCCGAAGCTAGGGTTTCTTGTAGTATAAAAGAAACTAGACGGCTATGAGTTTTGTAACAATCCAATCAATTAGAAACAATATTATTAGTGAATAAAAGATCCATAGAGGATCAAAGTTTATTAGTTGTTGTCTTCTTCAACTCTTGTGTTTAGTTTCCGCATAAACATAAGTTTTACTTTTAGAGATTCTTGTATAGAGTGTTTGTGATTACATAAGCATTCTACCGGCTCAAAGATCTATCAAGGAGGTCGATCCAACACCCCCTTAACGCAACGTTAAGGGGTTAACGTGACCCTTAACGTTGCGTTAACTTCCGAGGCTTCCAAGGGATAACGCATGTTGGGAATAAAATGTTCAAGTCAAAGAGCCTGCCAAAGATGTCAAAGAGCCTGCTAGTTGATTTTGAAGAGTATGAAGATGTTCTACCAGTACCTTCTGGGTAGAAGGTACTGCTAGTTGATGAAGAGCCTGCCAAGCTATATGTCAAGTCGATTAGATATTTTGTAATAGATATTTAGTTGAATTATTAGTCTTTGTACATTGTTATACGTTATGTAGAAGTAGTTTAGTCTTCTGTGGTGTACAGAAGAATATTACAGAGTTGTACATTGGTAGTTGTATTTAATTGTAGGCTAGAATAGTCAAAGTAAAGTATTATATTCCACCACTTGACAACTTGTAATTAGGATGCCTTATCGTATAAAAGGTTTCCTAAGTCACTCCTTCATGCATGCATCTTTCCAACTATTAACCAAAACCAAATTATCTCTCAAGTAACTTAGTTACTCAACTCACAAATCCTTTTACAATCTTAGATTCAAGATTACTTTGTAATCCCGGTGATAGTTAGATCATCCGTATTATTTCATCAATAATATTGAATCGTTTTGTGTTAACTAAAGTTGTGTTCCTTGTTCATTGCATACTCATGTTTACATAACTCACCACCTTGTGTTCTTTTAAGTGTGTTGTAGTAGATTCCGCATGCTAAACACATTCATACATAAATATCTCTCAAACACATTACTAAGATTCATATCCCAAGTGTTTGAACAACACTAAACCTTTCCACAAGTGGTATCAGAGCTAGGCTTGATATTTACTAATTTAAAAGAACAATGGATGTTGAACATATTCAAACAAATGTTGCAGCTAAACTTCCATTACTTAAGCAAAATGAGTTTGAAATGTGGCGACTAAGGGTAGAACAATACTTTCAAGTGCAGGACTATGCACTTTGGGAGATCATTGAATAAGGCAACTCATATAAACCCTCAATCACCACTACAACAGTAAACGATGCACTTGTAACACAAATACAAACAAGCCCATCAAGTGCAGAAGAAAGAATTCAGAAGCGAAATGATCTAAAAGCCAGGAGTATGTTACTGATGACTATTCCAAATGATCAGCTTTTGATCTTTAACAAATACAAAGATGCTAAAACCCTTTTTGAAGCTATTGTGGCTAGATTTGGTGGTAATGATGCTACCAAGAAAACACAGAAAACACTCCTCAAACAGCAGTTTGAGAACTTCACAGCCACTACCAATGAGTCTTTGGACAGTATGTTCAATAGACTTCAGAAGCTTTCAAGTCAGTTAGCCATCCATGAAGTGATGATAACTCAAGAAGACCTAAACTCTAAATTTCTTAGGAGTTTACCTTCAGAATGGTCTATGCATGTCATTGTCTGGAAGAACAAGCCAGATATTGATCAGATGAGTCTTAATGATCTCTACAACAATTTCAAAATAGTAGAGCATGAAGTAAAGAAGACTACTGGGTCAAGCTCAGGAAATATGGCGTTTGTTTCATCACCAAGCATCTCAAAGGTTGATAATGAAGAAAAAGGTAGCAGAGAAGAAGGTACAGCCAACACAACCTTTGGTACTGCTAGTACTTCTAGTAGTACCAAAACCATTTTAGATGAAACAATAGGGTGTGCTTTTCTTACATCTCAACACAATGGGTCTATATTAACATTTGAAGATCTTCAAGAGATTCATCCTGATGATCTTGAAGAGATGGACATAAAGTGGCAACTTTCACTTCTGAGCATCAGGGCTAAGAAGTTGTTGATGAGGACTGGCAAGAAGATAATGATAAATGGAAATGAGCCTGCTGGCTATGATAAGTCAAAGGTGGAGTGTTACAACTGCCACATGAAGGGTCACTACTCTAGAGAGTGTAGAAGACCTAAGAAGCAGGATGACAAGGGTAGAGGGTTTGACAACAGGAATAAAGGAAGCTTTGAGAAGAAAGGAAGCTTTGAAAGCAAGAGTAAGGGTGTAGAAGTTGCTGAGCCTAAAGCAATGGTTGCTATTGATGGCATGGGTTTTGATTGGAGTTTCATGGGTGAAGATGAGTCAACTTCTGATGAATTGGCTTTGATGGCATTCTCCACAACTGAGGTACAAATTACAAAATGCTCTACTACTTGTAAAGCTTTTGATGAATTAAAATCTTATATCAAACTTTATGATGAGCTAAAAGTAGAAGAAAGAAAAACTAATCAAACCTTAGTTAACTATAAGTGTGGTATGGCCAAGCTTGAAAAACAAATCATTCACTTTAGAGAAAATGAACTTACCTTTACTGATGCTAAAGCTGCTCTTAATAGACAAATATTTTTGAAAGATTCAGAAATAGAAATGTTAAGGACTGAGTGTACTAAAGTGACATTGGCTAGAGATAATATTCAACTGACTGTTACTAAATTGGAAATTGCTTCTGAGTGTACTAGGAGCATAGTAGAAAATCAGATGAATAAGAGAATAAAATCTGGGATAGGATACAATAACTGTGCACCTCCTTATAGAGGAATTCCTTATCCCCCAGGATCAGATCTTGCTGAATCAGGCTTACATGAAGTCATTAACAAACCACTAGCTAAACCTGTAGAGAAGAGTGAACCTTCTGAGAGTGCTAAGAATGCCTCACTCTCTAAGGTGCTCACTGATAAGAAACCAGATATTTTAATCATTGAAGATTGGGTATCTGATGATGATGAAGATGAGACTATTCCTATCAAAGGAAACAAAGTAGGACCAATCAGTCCTAAGAGAGTAGAAATTAAGGCTAAGCCTAAAGCTGTTTTGAAAACAGTTGAAAGTTGTGAAAAATGTAATAACAAACCTAGGGGAAGCCAAAGAAATTGGAACAACCTTAAGTCACAACAACTAGGTGATGACTTTGTCATGTACAATAAGGCTTGTTATTACTGTGGTAGCTTTAATCATCTTCATGCTTATTCTAATAAATGGGTTTCTGGGAGTAAATCAAAGTCTAAAACAAATGTTACTCACCCCAGAAAAAGTTTTGTTAAGTCTAACACCACAAATGTTAAACATACTGTTAGACAAAATAAGCCTGTTGTTGCAAAACCAACTGATAAGGGTACAAGAAACACTTTCAAATCTGTACCAAAAGTTGTGAATAGTCCTATTCAAAAGAAATCTGTGGTCAAAACACAAATTTGGAAACCAAAAACCAAAGGTCCTGCTAGACCAAAAGGTCCTGCTAGAACAAATGGTACTGCCAAAATTGGTATTGCCAAAATTGGTATTGCCAAAATTGGTACTGATAGACCAAAGACCACAAAATGGATAAAAAGGGAAAGTGCTGTTAAGTCCTCAGCATGTTGGATTTGGAAACCAATCCAATCAAAAGGTGCATCAACAATCCTGAAAAGGTTTGATTTCATTGATGCAAGAGGCAAACCCAAGTCTGTCATGGCTTGGGTACCCCAAGGAAACTAATATGTTTATTCATGTGCAGGAACATTCATCTGATATTGGAGATCAAGGATATGTTGATAGTGGATGTTCAAGGCACATGACAGGCAACATGTCATTCCTCTCAGACTTCAAAACATTTGATGGAGGATATGTTACCTTTGGGGGAGGAATAAAAGGAAAGATCACTGGTAAAGGTACTATCAAAACCAGTAAACTAGATTTTGAAAATGTGTATTTTGTGAAAGAACTTCAGTTTTAATCTCCTTAGTGTCTCACAAATGTGTGACAAAAAGAACAATGTTCTATTTACTGACAATGAATGTATGGTTCTTTCTTCTGATTTTAAAATGCCTGATGAGAGTCAGATCCTTCTTAAAATCCCAAAAAGGAACAATATGTACAGTGTTAATTTAAAGAACATTGATCCTAAGGAGGGTTTAACTTGTTTGGTAGCAAAAGCCTCATTGGATGAATCTATTCTTTGGCATAGAAGACTTGGTCATGTAAACTTTAAAACAATCAACACAATTGCAAAATATGATTTGGTAAGAGGTTTACCCAAAAAGATTTTCCAAAACGACCAAACCTGTGTTGATTGTCTAAAAGGCAAACAACATAGAGCTTCTTGTAAGCCCAAGACCCAAAACTCTATTTCTCAGGCTTTATATATGCTTCATATGGATCTCTTTGGTCCTACTAATGTGTGTAGCTTGAATGGGAAAAGATATTGTCTTGTGGTTACTGATGACTATAGCAGATTCTCTTGGGTTTTCTTTTTAAGATCTAAACATGAAACTAGTGAGATTCTTAAATCATATATCACTGAGGTAGAAAACCAATCTGATAAGAAAGTCAAAGTCATCAGATGTGACAATGAGACAGAGTTCAAGAATAGGGTTATGGATGACTTTTGCAAGGAAAAAGGCATAAAAAGATAATTTAGTGTAGCTAGAACACCTCAACAAAATGGAGTAGCAGAAAGAAAGAATAGAACACTTATAGAGGCTGCTAGAACTATGTTAGTAGACTCTAAGTTGCCTATTTCATTTTGGGCTGAAGCAGTTGGTACTGCTTGTTATGTACAAAACAGGGTTCTTGTGACAAAGCCACATAGAAAGACACCTTATGAACTTTTCTTTGGTAGAACACCATCTTTAAGTTTTATGAGACCTTTTGGTTGTCATGTCACTATTCTCAATACCAAAGATCATTTAGGCAAGTTTGATGGAAAAGCAGATGTAGGCTATTTGATAGGGTATTCCTTGCAGAGTAAGGCCTATAGAGTGTTTAACACTTGCACTAGGCTAGTGGAAGAGAATCTTCACATAGATTTTCAAGAGAAACTAACAAATGTGAAAGGAATTGGACCAGATTGGATGTTTGATATTGATAGGATTTCAGAATCTATGAATTATGTGCCTGTTTCAGGTACAAATACTAATGATAATGCAGGTTTTGAAGATAATGTTGAAACTTCTAAAGATCAAGATTACATCTAGATGCCAATTTGGAAGGGAATGGATCTATCTTCAAGTAAAGAAGAACCTTCAAACACAAGAAATGAAGGCAATGAAGATGATCATGGAACTCAGAATCAAGAGAATCAAGAAAGTGGTGCAAATGACAATGGTACTGCTAGTTCATCAGATGGTCCTGCTAGTTCAAATATTGATACTGCTGAGCCATTGAATGTTCAAATAGATGATTCTTTACCAGAATAGGTGGGGATTAGCAATCTTCCATCTACCTATGAAGTTCCTAAAACACCCAACACTAGAATTCTAAAAGGTCACTCAACTGATGATGTGATTGGTGGCATGGATTCTGGTGTTAGAACAAGATCTCAAGTTGGTTTATCTCAAGTCTTAACTTCAGAAGAAGAAGGGTTTATCTCCTCTATTTATGAAGAAAAGAATCATGATATTGCCAACATATGCCTGTTTTCATGTTTTCTATCTCAGGCTGAACCCAAAAACATAAACAAAGCTTTAGATGATGAAAGTTGGGTGGAAGCAATGCAAGAAGAGCTTCTCCAATTCAAGATTCAGAAGGTTTGGATATTGGTTGATTTGCCCAAAGGTCATAGGGCAATTGGAACCAAATGGGTATTCAGAAACAAGGAAGATGAAAGGGGTATAGTGATCAGAAACAAAGCAAGATTGGTAGCTCAAGGATATACTCAAGAAGAAGGGGTAGATTATGAAGAAGTGTTTGCTCCAGTTGCAAGACTTGAAGAAATTAGGCTATTCTTGGCCTATGCTTCATTCATAGGCTTCACTGTCTATCAAATGGATGTTAAGAGTGCATTTTTATATGGTGAAATTGAAGAACCAGTATATGTCTCTCAACCTCCAGGCTTCATTGATGCAGAGTATCCAGACAAAGTTTACAAGGTTACCAAGGCTCTTTATGGCCTACACCAAGCTCCTAGGGCATGGTATGAAACATTGGCTTGTTTTCTACTAGAAAGTGGATTCCAAAGAGGCAGGATTGATCCAACTTTGTTCATCAAAAGAACAAAGAAAGACATCTTGCTAGTGCAGATTTAT
The DNA here is from genome assembly GCA_021014915.2 of Artemisia tridentata subsp. tridentata. Classification (NCBI taxonomy): domain Eukaryota; kingdom Viridiplantae; phylum Streptophyta; class Magnoliopsida; order Asterales; family Asteraceae; genus Artemisia; species Artemisia tridentata. Next base: position 183,237,903 of record CP139504.1, on the reverse strand, counting down.
GTTGATGACATTATATTTGGATCAACAAACCAAGACTTGTGTGTAGAATTTGAAAAACTTATGCATAGTAAGTTTGAAATGAGTTCCATGGGGGAACTTACTTTCTTTTTGGGTCTCCAAGTGAAACAATCCAAAGAAGGCATATTTATTAGCCAAGATAAGTATGTAGCAGAGATCCTAAGGAAATTTCAGTTTGCTGATTCTAAAGTTGCAAGTACACCAATGGATCCAGACAAAGGGCTACTCAAGGATGCTGAAGGAGAAGATATGGATTTGCACAATTATAGGTCAATGATTGGGTCTTTGATGTACCTTACATCATCAAGACCAGATATCATGTTCTCAGTATGTGTATGTGCAAGGTTTCAAGTTCATCCCAAAATCTCTCATCTCACAGCAGTCAAAAGAATCTTTAGATATCTTAAGGGTCAACCTAGGTTGGGTCTTTGGTATCCAAGGGAATCATCTTTTGAATTGGTGGCTTATTCGGATAGTGACTATGCTGGTGCAACAGTAGACAGAAAATCCACAACTGGTGGATGTCAATTTCTTGGTTGCAGACTCATCTCTTGGCAATGCAAGAAACAAACAATGGTGGCCAACTCTACAACTGAAGCAGAATATGTTGCTGCTGCAAGTTGTTGTGGGCAAGTTCTTTGGATCCAAAATCAAATGCTTGACTATGGGTACAATTTTCTTAACACCATTATTTATATTGACAATAGCAGTACTATATGTATCATTAAAAACCCAGTTCAACACTCAAAAACAAAACACATTGAAATCAGACACCATTTCATAAGGGATTGCAATGAGAAAAGGTTAATACAAGTTGTTAAAATTGATTATGAAAAGAATTATGCAGACCTTCTCACCAAAGCTTTTGATTTAGGTAGATTCAAATATCTTGTAGGAGGTATTGAAATGATAAATCTTTGACAAACGTATGTTTTTGTTCATAAAATTAACTGGTATTGGCTTTTAAACATGGTACTGCTAGTTAGTCAAAAGGTCCTGTTAGTTCATAATTGGTCCTGCTAGTATAAAATTTGCTATGTTTTGTTCATATTAATGCTTAAATGTTTTTGAAATACTATAGATCAAGTGCTTTGCACTTTGTTCTTTTGGTTTGCAACTAACACATTTCAGGTTGATAACAAAACAAGAGTTCTTCCAAACAAAAAGGGGCAACAAAAGTTATATTAATCTCAGGGGATATAACCATTTCAGGGGAGGATATGATAGCCCAGAATGGAAGAGAAACCAATTTATGAAAGAAAAAGACAAGAGCATACAAGATGATGCAGAGTTGAAAAAGAGAGAGTTAGATCACATATCTAGAAGGGATGAAGCATTTCTAAAGGAGAAAGTTCTATCTAGATCAAACTAAGAAAAGTTTCAACTCAAAGGCATGCTATTAGATGATTTCACTTGTTGAACCAATCATCCAAGATACACAGCACTATTGCCTTTTCAATTTCCTCCATCCAAGGAAATTGCACCATCTCTAGGCCAATATGGCTTTTGGTATTCAGTTCACCAAGTTTTTATAAACTTAAGAGCTGGCTAGTCCATAAGCAAACGGCTTTTGGTAAAGACAAATCAAATCCGTTGATGGTTGATAGTTTACCAAAAACTATATGGTTGTTAACTAACCATACTTAATTGTAAATAGTTAGCTAGTCCTTAAGCAAACGGCTTTTGGTAAAGACAACTCAAATCCGTTGATAGCTGGTAGTTTGCTAAAAACTATAAGGGATTTTTATAAAACTTTCAAAGGTACTGGTAGTTCAGAAATTGGTATTGCTAGAGTAAAATGGTACTGCTAGATAGCCGTTGAGCCTGTCAGAAAAAGTTTTAGCCGTTGGGCCTGGTAGTTAAAATTATCCGTTGGGGTAGTTATGTAAATTACTGATGATTATATTATATTATATTTCACATATAAAAGATCTTTTTAACCGCCTTTTCAATTACTTATTATAATCTTTCTTATTGTCGGTTAAAAGTAATTCTCACAAATCTTCTTTCATCAGTCCTTATCATTATTCACATACACCTTTCATCTTCTACCAGTACTACCAACAAATCCCACCATCATATTCAAAATTTTCATTATGGATTCCACAATTGTTCTAAACTTTGTCCAACGTCACAATCAATTAGCATTTTTGGAGAAGTCAGAGGATAATGCCTCTTTTCATCAAGTAGTGGACTTTTTAAACAACTCCTACATCAGGTTTGCTTTACTAGTCAATCCCACTATTTATGAAACTCAAATTTCACAATTTTGGAAAACAGCTAAAATTGTAAATTCTGAAAATGGGGAACAAAGAATTAAGGCCAAAGTGGATGGTAAACATTTGACTCTTACTGAGTCATCCATAAGAAGACATCTTCATTTGGATGATTCTGATGGTATTAGTCAGTTGCCAGATACTGAGATTTTTGAAAATTTGCAAAGAATGGGGTATCATGCTGAGTCTAACAAACTCACTTTTCTGAAAAAGCATCTTACTCCACAATGGAGATTTTTGATTCACACAATCCTTCATTGTTTGAGCCAGAAGAAAACCTCTTGGGAGCAATTTAGTGGAAACATGGCTTCTGCTCTCATCTGCTTGGCTACAAACAGAAAATACAATTTTTCCAAACATATTTTTGAAGGATTGATTAAAAATGTGAAAAGTGAAACAAAGTTTTTGATGTATCCAAGATTTATTGGATGCATCATTGCAAAATTAAAACATTTGTTACTTCCCACAGACTCAATTTATGAAACACCAAAACTTTCTCACAAAGTATTTTCAAACATGAGAATTGGTTTTAGAGGGGAAGATATACCACTATTTGATTAAATGTTACCACAACATCAAGAAGAACCAACACCATCTGCTGAATCACCATCATCTAGTTCTTCAACTGGTTACATCTCACCAACACATCAAACATCACCAATACCATCTCCAGTACCATCAGCAACACCACAAACATCATCACATCATGTATCACAAACACAATCTCCTCAGAAAATGCAAGAACTAAAAGACAAGGTGAAGTTCTTAGAAGATGCTCTTAAGAGTCAAAGCAAGAAGTTTTCTGAGATCAACATCAAATTAGTCAAGAGGGTCAAGAAATTGGAAGGTGAAGTGAAGAAGCTAAAGGGTAAAAGATCTGCAAGGGTTGTTTTATCTAGTTCTTCAAAGTCAGATGCTGATAGGATAGGTCACTCTTCCAAAAAGGGGAGGATGGATAGTTCTGAAGATGAAGAGGAGGCTCAATTTGAATTCCATGAAGGAACTCAAGTTTATGATGAAGAGCCTGCTGGTGCAGGGCAAGAGCCTGCTGGGCCAGAACAAGAGCCTGCTAGGATAGAGAGGCTATTGGCTATGGGGTACAAAGGGTCTGCTGAGAAAGTGTACAAGAGAAAGAGGGATTTAGAGCCTCAAGGGAATTTGTTTGTTCAGGGGAGGATTTTTGCTGCTGATGAGCAATCTTCTGCTCCATCACAAGAAACAACTCCAAAGGATAAGGGCAAAAGCATTATGATTGAAGATGAGCCAAAGTCCAAGAAGTTGAAAAGAACACAGCAAATTCAGATGGCTTTAGGAGAAGAAGAGGCCAAAAGGGTTCATGAAGAAGAACTGAAAGCACTTGAAGCTTCAAGAATGCTTGCAGTAATGAAAGAGCAGAAAGATGCTGAAGATGCTGCTCAGACTCTTCTTGATACTCAAATTGCTTAAGAAACCTTTGATGCTCAGATGCAATGGGTTATTGCTAATGATCTAATTGTGAGAGGTCAAGCAACAATTATAGTGAATGACAAGAATCTCAATTCTGATGAGAAAACAGAAGCACTTGAATCTTTCATCAACAAGAAGTATAAAGAAGCAGCTCTAGCTGACATTTTTGAAAAGATGAAGGAAAGTCAGAAAAGAGGTTTTAAGGTGGGCCAATCTCAGAAAGATCAAGTAACTTTTATGAAGAGATTTCTGAAAGGTCAAGCAAATTGGACTGATTATCAACTGAAGAAGAAATCTGCTGATGAAATCTACTATTTGTATCTTCAAGCCTACAAAAGTCTTTACTACAAAGTTCCATCTGATGTAAAGCCCTCTATGAAGAAGCAACATGCTCAGAAGAAAGAAGTAGCAAAATTGGACACAGAGCAAGTAAGTAAGATGTTAATTACTTTGCCAACTATCATACATGCTGATCCAATTAGCTGTAGACGACCTATTATTGATTGGGAGATCAACCATGATAGATTAGGAAAATCATGGAAAATAACAAGGGTTGGGGGTCAGTTTGCTATCTTTAAGAATTTTGAAAATCTAGTTAGAGCATGTGACAGAGCAGACTTGGAAGAATTGTGGAATCTAGTGCAGATTAGGCTAGACACAAATTCTAGTACTGATGCTAAGGAACAGGAATTATGGGTAGAATTCAATAGGATGTTTGATCCTGAACCCAAAGATGTTCATTGGAAATTTCCCTATTATGATCCTTCAACAACATGTGAATTTCTAAGCCATAGCAATATTAATCATCTTTACACACAAAGTGGGATAGAACTCTTTATGTTGGCTGAGAAAGAGTATCCACTTAGTTATGAAGTACTTAAAACTATGATCTCCAAGAGATTAAGATGTGACAAAGATGAAGAGAATTCAGAAATTGTTCAAAGTTTGCTGAGGAGCATATCTGAGCAATATGAAAGAAAAAGGAAGAACAGAGAGTGAAGGTTTTTGGAAGAGTTCCCTCAAATCCTCAAGGTATGTATTTTATTCATCAGAAACTTGTGTATTTTAATGGAAATAACAAGTTTAGGGGAGGATTGTTGGGAATAAAATGTTCAAGTCAAAGAGCCTGCCAAAGATGTCAAAGAGCCTGCTAGTTGATTTTGAAGAGTATGAAGATGTTCTACCAGTACCTTCTGGGTAGAAGGTACTGCTAGTTGATGAAGAGCCTGCCAAGCTATATGTCAAGTCGATTAGATATTTTGTAATAGATATTTAGTTGAATTATTAGTCTTTGTACATTGTTATACGTTATGTAGAAGTATTTTAGTCTTCTATGGTGTACAGAAGAATATTACAGAGTTGTACATTGGTAGTTGTATTTAATTGTAGGCTAGAATAGTCAAAGTAAAGTATTATATTCCACCACTTGACAACTTGTAATTAGGATGCCTTATCGTATAAAAGGTTTCCTAAGTCACTCCTTCATGCATGCATCTTTCCAACTATTAACCAAAACCAAATTATCTCTCAAGTAACTTAGTTACTCAACTCACAAATCCTTTTACAATCTTAGATTCAAGATTACTTTGTAATCCCGGTGATAGTTAGATCATCCGTATTATTTCATCAATAATATTGAATCGTTTTGTGTTAACTAAAGTTGTGTTCCTTATTCATTGCATACTCACGTTTACATAACTCACCACCTTGTGTTCTTTTAAGTGTGTTGTAGTAGATTCCGCATGCTAAACACATTCATACATAAATATCTCTCAAACACATTACTAAGATTCATATCCCAAGTGTTTGAACAACAATAAACCTTTCCACAACGCACGTTAACGTGCCTCGAAAGTCCACAATTTCCCTCTTTAACGCAAGGCTGCGTTATGCGTTGTAAAGGGTCTAACACCCCAATTTCATACTTAGGTAATTTACATTATTGAACATTAAAAACATAAGTTTGCAACAAAAGTCAAAGTACAAAGGTCTTTCAACATCCTTAAAGATACAACTTAAAGAATAAAAATTTAAAACATTCGGGGCGGGGCATAAGGAAGTCAAGCCTAATTTGGTCCCCTTTATTTAGTCAATTCTTCTCCTCGAGTCCGTACCTATTATTTCGAACATGAAGATTGAAAATAAATGCGTAAGCCTAAAGGCTTAGTGAGGTTGTGTGTTGTGTACATACAAATATCGCACATATGATTCAAATGCATAATAAATGATAGCATAACATATAACTTATGGGATCTCGATTATTGTGTTACGGACTTTAAATAACTCGTCACTAACCCTTTCTTTTAGTCTTATTGTGTTGAAAGTTGAAATCACAAAGATATAGACTTAAAACTTTAAATAACTCGTCACTAACCCTTTCTGTTAGTCTTATTGTGTTGAAAGTTGAAATCACAAAGATATAGACTTAAAACGTACTTGAAATATTATCAAGAAATTTTCATTTAGTTTGTCCATCACACAATAATCATTCGATTAAAACAATGTACATGCATAATTTCATGAAATGCAAATGCACACATATATAACTGATGATATCAAATAACAACATTTTATTAGCATCATTTATCCTATGTTTATTGCTTGTTTTATATTATTCTATATGAGAATTGATACTTAATTGCTTACTTTTGTAAATCTCAGTTATAAACAAGCATTTGGTCAAAGTTATCTATTTCGGACGTAAATTGGAGCAAAATTGATCAAGATGGAAAAGTCTACTGAACTGAAGGAAGATACACCATATCATTCTAGACAGATACGCCGTACATCAAGACTTAGACGTTTATAAAGACCATTTCCTGACTTTGAAGCATACGCCGCATGAATTTATCCCATGCGCCGTATATGAAACCTTGGTCAACGTAAGAAGATCTGACTTGTTTTACTCCAGATATGCCACATGACATCCCAGAGATGCGGCGTATTAATATCAAGACTTCACCAGAGAATCCAAGATATTGAAGAACATGCGCTTTATATAGACTGAAGGTGCACCGTATCATATGGCGGTGTACGAATATTCCTGAATATAATAATATTGGACCCCACGCTAAGTTACCTAGATACGGCATATCAACTTAATGGATACGCCGTATCGGTGTATCGATTCTGTTTCCAGAATGTATAAATACCCCATTCGACTACCAAAGTCGACACACATAACCTACCACAGAAGGCGACGATCAGACCTCACAAGACACAACCAGAAGGACGAATTCAGAGCAATAAGAAGATCCAACTATTACTTTAATTTATAGGAAGATTCGTTTAATTTGTATTAGTACTCTTTTAATCGTTGAGTTTGCGTCTTTTTCACTATTTGATCGGACTTAATTGTTTCCAGCTTTTAAAAGTATATTTGATGTTTTATTGGTCGCTTATGCGTATGTATTGATTACATATACAAGTTTATCGTGCCTTGTAGACCTTAGTCTCTCATAATTACTTCATTTACATCGTTTGCATGATTAATGTAAGCCTATAAAAGGGATTAATAATATATAAACTTAGTAATCATTAAGGTAGATTTTATGCGGAGATCTGATTAATCATGACAGGATTAGTCCGTCGAGAAGACTTAATACCCGAAATCTAGACGTTTAAACTGGATCTAGACATTGGAATGATATACGCATACACGTAAGCAACCACTGAGAGAAAATAGATTTTAGTACTCATCTTATATAACTAAGCAATTAAACGGGTGACAAATCTTCCTTACTATCGGCCAGGCCTCTTATCTGTATCTGTTTTCTATCTGTGTACGTGTGTGTCAATCGCCTTATTAGTTTTATTTGTTATTTTACTTGATCTACACATCGTGCCAGTCTCTCAGGCTGAAAACCCTCTTGCGTTAGATTAGGTTTAATTAGAACTAACTTTAGGATTAAAATACTGATAGATACTTAGGTGTTAACGTTCCACTCTTAGTGATCGACACTCTACTTACCAACTAGGCTATGTTGATCGGGTACACTGCCCCTTAGTGTTTGTTATAGGTTAAGTCGGCTAAATATAAATGTAAAACTTGATAGCATAATCCATACCTACAACGAAAGCACATCAAGTTTTTGGCGTCGTTGCCGGAGAGTGAATTGTTTAATACTTGAATATTTGTTAGTGTTTTGATTTAGTTTTTAAATTATTTATCTTTTGATTTTTAGTTTTCAATTCACTAACTTTGTTGTGCATTTGTATATTTGCATTCATTGTAATATTCTGCAAATTTATTGTTTCTCTTGCTTGTTTGATTTCTGTATTTTTGTTTGTTTTTCGTTTTTCTGTTTTTTGCATTGTTACTGTCGCCTGTATTTTGCTGAACTAAATGAAACGGCGCATCTAATTATTTAGATATCGCGTATTGCATTTTTATTTTATTTACAGCGTATCTTATTTAATAATTCGGGTACGACGCATCTAATTTATTGGATACGACATATTCTGTTTTAATCAGAAAATTTTTAATCCCTAAAAGCCATACGGCGCATGAATTTTTATTCATATGGCGTATTTATTTATGAGTAAATTACATAAATGGTCTCTGTGGTTTGTCAAAAATTTCACCTATCGTCCCTCAAACTTAAAAGTTGCATATATCGTCCCTATCGCCTCCAAAGAATAACACTCGCGGTCCTTTTTTTTAACGAGTGTTAAGTGCGTTCCGTTATAATTTACACGTTAGCCCCTGTTGGTTAACGATTGTTGCATCATTTATCCTTTATAATAACGGCCATTTATAATTTAAAGTTTTTCGACTCTAGATACATTTTTATCCGTTTTCATCCTTTTTCATATGTTTTCTTACGTTTTTATCTGTTTTCGTCCGTTTTTATACGTTTTCATTCGTTTTATACGTTTTTCTTAGGTTTTTATCCGTTACATCCATTTTTACATGTTTTCTTACGTTTTAATCCGTTTTTATATGTTTTTGTCATTTTTTATGTTTTGATATGTTTTTATCTGTTTTCATCCGTTTTTATACATTTTTTTTACGTTTTTATCCGTTTTCATCTGTTTTCATCCGTTTTTCTTACGTTTTTGTTAGTTTTTCTTACGTTTTTGTCCATTTTTATATGTTTTTTAGCGTTTTCATAGGTTTTTATCAGTTTTCATATGTTTTCAACCGTTTTCATCTGTATTTATATATATTTTTTACGTTTTCATTTGTTTTTATCCGTCTTCATATGTTTTTATCCGTTTTCATCCGTTTTTATACGTTTTCATATGTTTTATCCGTTTTCTTACATTTTTATCTGTTTCATCCGTTTTTATACATCTTTTTCTATTTTGCTTACGTTTCTGTCTGTTTTGATACGTTTTCATTCGTTTTTATACGCTTTTTTTTACATTTTCATGGGTTTTATCTATTTTTATATGCTTTTATGCGTTTCATCCGTATTCTTACGGATAAAAACGGATGAAAACGCATAAAAGCATATAAAATTAGATAAAAACCCATGAAAACTTAAAAAAAACGTACAAAAACGTATAAAAACAGACAAAAACGTAAGAAAACAGACAAAAAGCGTATAAAACAGACGAAAAGATAAAAAAGTATAAAAAATGGTTGAAAACATATGAAAACTGATAAAAACCTATGAAAACGTTAAAAGATGGACGAAAACGTATAAAAACTTAAGAATAACGGATAAAAACATAAAAAATTTGATAAAAATAGATGAAAACGGATAAAAACATATCAAAACGTAAAAAAACATATAAAAACGGACGAAAATGGATTTAAACATAAGAAAACATATAATAATGGATGAAAACGTATAAAAACGGACGAAAACGTATAAAAACGGACTGAAACGGATAAAAACGTAAGAAAACATATAAAAGATGATGAAAACGTATAAAAACGGACGAAAATGGATAAAAACGTATCTAAAGTCGAAAAACTCTAAATTATAAACGGCCGTTATTATAAAGGATAAACGATGCAACAATCGTTAACCAACAGGGGCTAACGTGTAAATTATAACGGAATGCACTTAACACTTGTTAGAAAAAGGACCACGAGTGTTATTCTTCGGAGGCAATAGGTACGATATATGCAACTTTTAAGTTTGAGGGACGATAGGTGAAATTTCGACAAACCACAGGGACCATTTATGTAATTTACTCTTTATTTATTAAAAACATATCCGAATTTTTAAATACAAAATACGGCGTATTGAATTATCTCGATACTGCGTATTAATTAAAAATATTATATTTTGAAATGTAATGAACGTACGGCATATACGCATTCGCGTATACGTCATATTTATTTTTATATAAGCAGATTTGAAAAACTAATACATACGGCGCATTGATTCCCATCAATATGGCTTATATTTTTCTAATAAAAGTCTGAGATTTTTATAACAAAGAGAACATATGGCGTACCCAGATTCCTGGATACGGCGTATCGTCTACAGATATCAGCAACTTTTATTTTTTTCGTATTCCGTTTTCGTTGTTAGTTTTCTGCTATTATACTTTTTCAAACCTATCCTACTGATGCTCTTGTCTTGATTTCAGGTAGTGCATGACCAGGAGTTCTACTAAAGACCTCGTTGAACCTTATAATGAACCTGAACAAGCTTTTCATTCGCTTAGGAAACTTTTCAAGACCACAAGCCTTGATTGTTCGAGTTCATTAGAGCTCTATTATTTTTCTGATCAAGAATCTCAGTTTGAAGAAGAAGCCACAGAAACAATGACAGAACCAACTATGGAGGAATACATGACTAAGACCCGAGATGACTATGGATCGGGTGTTGCTAGGCCTAAGTTTGACAAAGAGGCCAAGTTCGAGTTGAAAGGTCAATTTCTCAAGGAGTTGCATGAAAACACCTTCAGTGGATCGGAGCATGAAGATGCTAATGAGCATGTGGAAAGGATCCTTGAGATAGCAGATTTGTTCACAACTAAGGATGTGACTATTGACCAACTAATGCTTCGCGTTTTCCCTATTTCACTTACAGGAGCTGCTAATAGGTGGCTAAAGAATGAACCAGCTAGTTCAATTACTGAGTGGGAAGACTTAAAGAAGAAGTTTCTAAAGAAATATTGTCCACCTGCTCGTACTGCTAAGAAGATGGAGGCTATCAATAACTTCAAGCAAGAGCCCGACGAAACTCTTTATCAGGCTTGGGAATGATTCAAAGATCTATTATTGAAATGTCCTCAACATTATTTAACTACTATGCAGGAGGTGATTTTATTTTATCCGGGTCTAGATGTGCCTACTCGACAGATTTTGAATTCTAAGGGGGCTGTACCTCAGATGAGTGCAGTCAATGCTAGGAAAGCCATCCAAGAAATGGTTGATCATTCTCAGAAGTGGCATGATGGAACCTCTACTAGATCTAAAAGCAGCGATACTTCTGATGGATATGTTGCTATTCAAGCTCAGTTGAACAAACTTAGTAGATATCTCAAGAAGATGGATGAGAAAGTATATGTTGCTCAGGTTGGTTGTGAATTATGCAATGGACCTCATTACACTCATCCAAGAAGGAAGGAGAAACACTTGAAGAAGCATACTACACTCAATTTGGCCAGCCATTTCAGCCATCAGGAACGTATAGAGCAGCTGCTCCAGGATTGTACCAAAGGGACAACGGGAGTTTGTCATACCAAGAAAGAAGACAAACTTTGGAAGAATCCATGAAGCAACTCATGGCTAATGCTGCAAAAAGACATGAAGAAAACGCTGCTTTGATCAAAGAAATTCGTTCTTCAACCAATGCTTCCATTAGAAATCAAGGAGCTTCAATCAAGGCATTGGAACTTAAAATTGGTCAAATAACCAAGGGACTTCAAGAAAGGGGACTTGGAAGTATACCTGGCTCAACTGAAACCAATCCAAGAGATCATGTCAAAGCAATCACCACTAGTGAAGAAGTCGCGCCTAATGTACCCTTTCCTGGATGATTGTTGGATGCTGGTAATGCCGAAAAGCCAAAAATTTTCTTTTAACTCTTCAATCAGTTTAAGATGATTACTCAAACAGAAGTCAAGAATTGAAGAGGAGATCAAGGCTACTATGAAAGAAGAGTGTTCTGCAACTGATCACAACACCTTGCCTCATAAGGAAAAAGACCAAGGGAGTTTTACTTTATCTTGTCATATTATTGATATGTCTTTTAGTAAAGCTTTAGCTGATTTAGGAGCTAGTGTTAGTGTCATGCCTTATAAGACCTTCACCACTTTGGGTTTAGGTAAATTAGCTCCCACTAAGTTAATTATTGAATTGGCTGATAAGACTGTGAAACGTCCCGAGGGTATAGCTGAAAATGTTTTAGTTAGGATTGAAAAATTTGTCTTTCCCGTAGACTTTGTTGTTCTAGATATGCCTGAGGATAACAAAATTCCATTGATCCTTGGAAGACCATTCTTGTCTACTGCTCATGCTAAAATTGATGTCTTTAAAAGAAAAATATCTTTAAGAGTTGGGGATGACAAATTAGTTTTTAAGTGTGATAATCCTATTAAGAGCATTATTAAAAGTTTTTATGTGCTAGGATTAAGAGAGCGCATGGAACTCGACTTAGAAGCTAGGTGTCACACCCCCAAATATCTGATTTGCAGCGAAATGGAATATGTGGAAAACTAGAAGGGGGGGGGTTGAATAGTTTTACCGTTTTAAAATTTAATCCGTTTTGTTACTTATGTGAATTCAATGAAACTGTGTACAAATAAATAATCAAACAATATATATGAAAAGTAAAGAGAGGAATGATCAAACCACACAACACGGATGTTTATAGTGGTTCGGCTACAAGGACTCTCTTCCTTGCCCTACTCCACTCCTCGAGCCTCTAACCCGAGAGTTACACTTCACTAAGAAACAAACTCGCTTGCAGGTGGAGAAAACCTTTACACGTTGCTTACTTCCTTTTCCGGTACTAAGCTAAACACTGGGTTCTACTTTCAAGTCAGAACCTAACTTAACGTTGCTTATATAATTACCGACACTAAGCTAGATGTCGATCACTCTTTGTGTTTTGAGGACTAAAACACTAACCACACTCACTGAGATAAATGATACAAGTAATGATGTGTGAACTACAACTATATCACACAGTGACTATGCTAAAGGTTTTACACATCTGTGTTGAACCTTGATGCTTGATCTCTTTTTCTACAAAAGTGAAGATGAAATGAAATGAATGAATGATAAGGTTAGTGATATGTAAATGAATGAATATGTATGTTAAGCTATATGAGTGATGGTTTGTTCAAATGGCCAGCTTGCTATTTATAGGCAAACTGAGTGAACAAGCCGCGGATCCCATAAAAGGGATCCGTGCTTTATATCGTTTGGATCCGCCGAGGTGTGACAGCTAAGAGATTTTCAAATCTCTCCAAATCTTCCACAATCTTTCCATATCTTTGTCATGTCATTTCAAGATCTTCCAATGTCAACTATCTTGCTTGAAGATCTAACCAAGATATCACATAATCTTTCCAAGATTTCATTTGTGATGTATGCCATGATGTCACTTTGTATTTTTCAAATTAAAGTTTCCTTTTAAGGAAATAAACATGTAGATGTATGTAATGTAATATTAGAGATCATGTTAAATGAAAAATGTGTTTTAAAAGAGACTTTAGCTAGTATTTATAATTTGCTAAAAGATATACTTTGTAATTGTCATTAACAAAACTAAGTAAAGATCGTAAAATATAAATAACGTTTTTAGTACGATATTTGTATTAACAATCTCCCCCTTTTTGTTGATGACAAAACATAAAGTATATTTTTGAGCAAAAGAATAAATATAGTTTAAGTCCTTTTAATAATATATATTAAGTTTGTTTTATGCAAGTTTTAAAACTTATTTCGAGCAAATATGTATGTACTGTGATGATTCACAGTTATGCAAACTTAATCCTTTCTCCCCCTTTTTGTCGAAACAAAAAGAAGAGTTGCGAAGCGGAATGCGATTTTGAGAACTTTAATAGCTCCCCCTTGTTTTATACTCCCCCTAAATGGAGTAACAGGGTAATGATGCATGAACCTACAAAACAAATGATTAGATTATGAAATGCTCCCCCTCGATGTATACTCCCCGTTACTAGAGTACCAACTTATACATTTGAAGAGTATGATATGCTGCAAATGAAATGTTAGTTATGAATGACTGAAGAAGTACAATGCATTTGAAGTGGTCTTCCAAACAAGACATTCAAAATGGTTGACTTTAAAAAGTCAACATGAAGTATCTGATCAATATTTTGTACCTAAAGTACACATGATCAAAGTATAATGTAGATTCCATAAAGCTATATAATGATGTTAGTTATCTAAATAATGATAATATGCAATATGTTGATCACTCATAAGCATAAAACATCACATTCATATATTGAAAAATATGTGACAAAAGTCACAAGGATGATATGATGTTACAATAAAATGAAAAATACATTCTAATAAAAAGTCCTAGAACAACCTCCTAAAAGGTCCTATATAACTAGACTAGAAAGCTCCTATTGAGGAGGATGAGAGATTGCGTTTAAATGCTCAAGAATATGGTTCAATATGAACCTCATCTCATTTTGGAGCTCGTGCACCAAAATGTTTGATCTCTTGGCAAGATGGGCGGTTCTTTCACACATGGAGCAATCATGGCGAGGAAAACCGGGTAGAAGAGTAGGCTCATTTTGTTGTGGCGGTGGTGGTGGTGATTGATTGTTGGGTGGTGGTGGTTGTTCTTGCTCATTGGATGGTGGTGTTTGGATAGAGTTCATGAGTATGTTTTGAAGGTCCATTGCTTCATTGAGGCGGTGATCAACCATTCCCGAGAGAGTGTAGAGACGGGTTAGCTCCTCACTAATCTCCTCTTGGGTTTGAGGCATATTGATCCACATTGCCTCGTCTATGGCAATGAGTGTTGAAGTTGGTGAGAGTGGTGGTATTTGAGGTGGAGGTTGTGGAGCATCACGGTATAATGGGCCATGGATTTCCGGATGGAGAGGATGGAAGAGCATAGGTTCTTGGCCTTCAAAACTCAAAGGTGGAGGATTGGTTGACCTTGGTGGAAGGTCTTCCAAATCTTCAAGATATGGGTGTGGTGATGTAGGTGGTGTCCTAAAGAGTTCCATGGGTTGCAACTTGGGTGAGTTTGGGGGTGATGGTGATTTAGCAGTCTGTGATGGAGCGGGTGGAGGTGTAGTTGCTATGGGTGTGATTGTTGGAGGTGGAGTTTGAACAACAACATTAGATGGTGTAGGAGTGGAGAGAGTGAGGAAATTCTCACTTGCAATAGGTGATGAGATATTTAGAGGGCTTGATTCTTCTGATGATGAATTGGCAAGGTTGATAAAGCAACAAGGTTTAACACTAATTCTTGCGGTTCGTTTTGGAGGTCTTGATGTTGAAGAATTGTTTGATTTGGTCATGTTGAACTAAGTTAGCTAAGAAGTGCAGATTGTAAGTGGAGAAGAAGATGAGTGAGTGAGTTTTGATCAAACTTAAGGTTCTAATTTATAGGCAGATGGTTTATAGAAAGTTGTGTTTTGATTTGATGTGAATCCAATAGAGAATGGTGTTTCCTAATGATTTGGAGCAAAAAATTGTGCAAGTCACATCTTCTAAGTCAAACCATTGAGCTTATGTTGAGTAATATGATGAAGATTTGCAGTAAATGCAATGAGATAGTGGAAAATCCTGTGATTTGATGTTTCCATGGATTGGACGGATCCCTAAAAAGGGTTCCTTGTTTGTATCAGATTGGTAACTTACTCCTAAAATTTGAAAATTCAAATTTTGGTGGGAAATTTTTTTCTTAAGTTTCTAAGAGTTCCTAAATCATCCTAAGATGTTTAATGATCAAAGAACCTATTCTAAAGAAGACTAGAAACTAAAATCTAAGAATTGGGATGAGTCAAAATTTTTTTAAGAAGTTACTGTTATACCTGCGGATCCACATTTTGGGATCCGCAGGTTGAAGGTTGGCGGAGCCAACGTTAACACATGGCGGATCCATATTTTGGGATCTGCCGGATCCGTCGTCCGAATGTCCTAAAATGAACAGAATGATATGCAAATTTCGCGTTTCCTGACCAAAACCCGAAAATTCTCCTGAATCATATCTATCATCTAATATGTAATGCAAAACAACTAAATATGATGATACCAACACTCGTTTAATCATAGATTAATTCATTCATAATAACTTACCTTAAGTGGAGTTAAGCCAAACAGGGGCTTAGACTCGGAAAATTGATAACACTAGGTGTCATCGACCTGCAAATCTGAGTTAGTTTACATACAATTCACGTAGTATCATAACAAGTTAGAAACATACCTGTTTAACACAACATTGTCTAATAAAGTCTAGTACCAAACACTATTCTCAACCCAACTTCTTCTTCAACTTCTTTATACCTTTGTGAAGCTTCATGATCCAACGTCCTAAATTCTTCACCATTCCCCTCATTTGACGATGTTCCGGTGACATATTTGGAATTGGTGGAAGTTGACTCAAGTACTCCGGTGGAGGAAGCCTAGAGTTTGGCAATCCGTCATCATCACTCATTGATGATGATGATGATGATGATGTTGGAGCACGAGGACGTTTGTCCTTATCAACCGCTACCCTAAAGTCGCTCAAAGGAACAAAAGTGTGTTTAATCTCATTATACTCTGGGACAAATCCTAAAGCGTTTCTACGGATGGGTGCAAAGGCTCTATAGAGGCGAGTCAAGAGCATTCCATAAGGCATTGCTATCTTGCCTTGAACCGGAATGTCGCACATTCTCTTGGAAACATAGTAAGCAAGGTTGAAGGGTTGACGAGTTGACACATTGTACATCATGTGGCAAAGACAAGCATTGATGTGATCACGATTCCCTACCGTGCACATAACATTGGCTCTCAAGACTTCTTCTAATTTCCTAAATTCGGGCTTAAGTTCATTGAGTTCCATGGCAAATGGATCTCTAGGAACTTGACGACCACGATGCAACCTGGTTGGGTTGTTCCTTGGTATGAAAAGATGCTCACGAATGACTTCTTTTGAGGCTAAAGGAGTGGCACATGGTGCCGTTCGTTCGAGATTTGACTCAAGAATGGTCAATGACCATTTATCAGAGTAGACACTTGTTCCATGATTTGGAATGCCCAAGACCTCTCCAAATTGATCAAGAGGGATGTTGATATGATTTCCATTTACACTAAACTGAAGGCTCAAGTAGCCTTGGTCGTCCGAACTTAGTCCGACACTAGCATAGAATTCAAGAATGAACCTAGGAATGATTGGTTCATCTATATCTAGAAGAGCATCAAAGTGAATGGTGGCTAATTGTTCCCTAAGTGTGGTTCCTTCATAAAATGAGGGATCTACGACCCTACCCTCATGGACATACTTTTTCTCTAAGGCTTTGAAAATATTTATTTGGGCTTCGGTAAGACCTTTGGTTTTGTGGACTTGAGGTAGGTAATTGACGGTTCGTTTGTGATCGTAGTTGGTTGCGGGAGGCATGTTTTTCCTAAGCACAAAAATTATATAGTTTTAGTTGAAATGATAAAAAATACATATATAAGTCTAGTGTGTGCCTACATTGGGACTATGTGGAGGTATGGTTATCTCGACTCTTTTTTATGCATGAAAATTTTGTTTATGCAAGTTTTATGATAAAACGAGAGATAACCCAAACGCTCCTACTTCAATGTAGCTACATTTGAATGTACCCGAAAATACATATTAGTTATGTATTCCCTTTAGCATTCAAGAGACATTATGCAAGTGATGTTTAAAAGCTAACATTTTTGTATTTGTATGAACAATGTTCAAAAACCGTTTTTCCTAGTCATGAGAAGATTTTAGCAAAAATTTCTCATGGGGTTTTTGATGAATAATGATAATGTACTACAAGATGCAATTCCTAACTAAGAAAAACATGATTTGATGTGTAATTCAGTAAGTATGTTTCATGATTTTTCAAGAATTATGCATATACCCCATGTTTTGATTTTGTGCATGAAATAGAAATCCTAGACGCAGATCAGGAGTATGAACATGGTAAGGATACTTACAGTGATGTTTGAAGCACAAATTTGTGGAAGAAAATAGCCTAAATTATGATTGTGGTGAAGTATGGGACGAACTCAGTAGGTGATAAGTTTTAGGAGAGTGTGATGAATAGTACTTGGTGTTGTTTATTATATAAAATAAAACTGACTCAGCATGTGACGGATCCGGCGGATCCAAAATAAGGGTTCCGCCCTTGTTGTCGATTGGATCCGTCGGATCAGAACATAGGATTTTGATTGTTGTCGTTTTTGGTTAACCTAGGATTTGAGCTAATGTTCTAACTACTCACTAGGTTCCATTAATCCTAAACCAAGTCTAAGATAGTTGAATGGTTCTCTTTTGAGAGGTTTTGTGAGAATATCGGCAATGTTGTCCTCTGAGGAAACTTTATCAATTGAGATGTTTCCCTTCTGAACATTGTCACGTATAAAGTAATGACGTATTTCTATGTGTTTGGTTCTAGCGTGTTGGACTGGATTTTTGCTGAGACCAATGGCTCCTTTGTTGTCGCAAAGAATGGGAATGTCGTTGAGTTCTATTCCATAGTCGATGAGAGCTTGCTTCATCCACAGTGCTTGTTGACATGCCTTTCCTGCTGATACATATTCTGCCTCAGTTGTTGAGATGGCGAGGGCTGTTTGTTTCTTAGCGAACCATGAGGTGAGACAATGTCCTACAAAAGTACAAATACCACTAGTACTTTTCCTATCAACGTAGTCACCGGCATGGTCTGAGCCGGCATATACTATGGTTTCTACACCCGTTCTTTTGGGATACCATAAACCTAAATGTGTAGTGCCTTTAATATACCTAAATATCCGTTTAACGGCTTCAAGATGGGATATTTTTGGATCTTCTTGAAAACGTGCACATAGACAAACACTAAACATAATGTCAGGCCTACTAGCCGTAAGATAGAGTAAACTACCAATCATTCCTCTATATTTAGTGCTATCTACGGATTCATTTTCTTCATCCTTTGTGAGTTTGGTTTCGGAGGACATGGGTGTTTTCATGGGTTTTGAGTCCTCAAGACCAAACTTCTTAAGCATATCTTTGATATACTTTGATTGGTTGAAGAATATCCCATCTTCTATTTGTTTTATTTGGAGACCTAAGAAAAAGTTTAGTTCCCCCATCATACTCATTTCAAACTCATCATGCATGATTTTTGAGAAATCATCACATAGCTCTTGACAAGTTGAACCGAATATAATGTCATCCACATATATCTGGACGATGATAATATGTGGTCCCTTTTTCTTGGTGAAGAGAGTATTATCTACTAGGCCCATGGTGTACTTATGTTCAACTAGGAAGGTCTTAAGTCGGTCATACCAAGCTTTTGGTGCTTGCTTAAGTCCGTATAAAGCTTTCTTAAGTTTGAAAACATAATTTGGTTTTTCAAAATCGACAAAGCCGGGAGGTTGTGCAACATATACTTCTTCATTTATAAATCCATTTAAAAATGCACTCTTGACATCCATTTGAAATAATTTAAAATCATGTGCACATGCATATGCAAGTAATATCCTAATAGACTCAAGTCTAGCTACGGGTGCAAAAGTCTCGTTGTAATCTATACCTTCTTGTTGATTGTAGCCTTGAGCTACTAGCCTAGCTTTATTTCTAGATACATTACCATTTTCATCCATTTTATTTCTAAAGACCCATTTGGTGCCGATTATGGTTTGATTTTTAGGTGGAGGGACCAATGTCCAAATGTCATTTCTAACAAATTGATTTAATTCTTCTTGCATAGCAATTACCCAAGATTCATCTTTTATAGCCTCATTTATCTTTTTAGGCTCAATTGTTGAAACAAAACAAAAATAATTACTTTCATTTTGAGCTTTAGATCTTAATGTTCTTTCATTAAGTTTTCCTATGACGTTTTCTAATGGATGACTTTTTGTTTCTTTGATATTGACTATTTCTCTTTTTACCGGTTCATCTTCTTTATCGTTTTCAATATTTTCAGTATTATCAACCATTTGGCTTTCAACTAAGTCATCATCTACCAAAGGTGATGTCTTAGAGGGAGGTGGACTTTCATCGAATGTTACGTTCAATGATTCCTCGACTCTTGAGGTTTCTTTGTTCAAGACGATGTATGCTTTACTATTTTGTGAGTATCCAAGAAATACACCCTCATACGACTTTGGGTCGAATTTAGTGAGGTAGTCTTTTGTGTTTAAGATAAAGCATTTGCTTCCAAAAACTCTAAAGTATCCTAATGTAGGCTTTTTGCCTCTATAAAGTTCATAAGGAGTTTTATTTAAAAATGGTCTAATTAAAACTCTATTTAGGATGTATGTGGAAGTATCTACAGCGTAACACCAAAACTTTTGAGGTATGTTTTGTTCATTTAACATAGTTCTACTCATTTCTTGAATTGTTCTATTTTTACGTTCTACTACACCATTTGATTGAGGTGTACGAGGAGCCGAGAAATTATGTGTTATTCCATTGTCATCACAAAAATTTCCAAATTGGATTTCGTTGTCAAATTCACGACCATGGTCAGTTCTTATTGACACTATACTATTACCTACTTGATTTTGAATTATTTTACTTAAAATTTCAAATTTATCAAAAGCCTCGTTTTTATTTTTCAAAAATTTTGTCCATGTATACCTAGAGTAATCATCCACTATAACCAAAGTATAAAAGTTTCATCCATAACTTTGTATAGCGGATGGACCAAACAAATCCATATGCAACAATTCTAGACACCTAGATGTAGACACCATATTTTTAGCCTTATGGCTATTATGAACTTGTTTCCCAATTTTGCAAGCATCACAAAAGTGTTGGTCGTATTTCAACTTGGGTAGGTTCCTAACGAGTTCCTTAGATGATAAGGATTGGATTAGCCTCATATTAGCATGACCTAAACGTCGATGCCATAGAGTTGAGCTTTTTTCCAAAGAGGTAAGACAAAGCTTGTCTTTAGATGTTTTGTCTAATTTCATAACATATACGTTATTCTTTAAAACACCTTTTCCTACAGTTATGCCATCTTTAAGTATTTTACTTCCATTTTCACTGAAAAGGACGTTATACTTTTTGCGGCATAATTGACTTATACTAAGCAAGTTAAAACCTAAATTATCCACATGAGCAACATCATCAATAGTGAGAGAGTCATGAGAGATTGTACATTTTCCGATGATTTTACTTTTAAGCTTGCTACCGAATGTGACATTACCTCCGTCATACACTTGGTAGGATGAGAAAAGGCTTTTGTTTCCCGTCATGTGTCTTGAACACCCACTATCTTTAATCCATTCATCAGGTTCTAGCTCAACTTTCAAGCACACCTAAGTTGTAACACCCCCAAAATCTGGTTTAGCGGAAGCTTACATGTTTGGGTGCTACTAAATTGATATCACAACACAAGGTATAAAAAATGGTTTTATCTCAACCATTTAAAAATAGATTTCATATTCAAAAGAGATTTGTTTACAACATTTAAAAAAAACAATGTGGAAATATAAGCCCATAAAAGATTTCAAGTGGTCCCGAATATATCAGAATCTTCTATGACCATGCCATGCCATGCCATGCCAAAAGCCTCCAGTAGTGTGCTATTGCTTAATACCTGAAAATACATGCTAAAAAGTGTCAACATGAGGTTGGTGAGTTCATAGGTTTATGATAAAGCAGTAAAGATACTGTGAGTTCAATAAGAATTTTGTGACCATTGTGTTGCTCACAATGTCATAAAAATACAGTTTACCTCATAGCAAGGTTATAGTTGTGGAACAAGAGTAGGGTATGCAACCCAAATAAAATAGTTTAT
Source organism: Artemisia tridentata subsp. tridentata (assembly GCA_021014915.2). Taxonomy (NCBI): domain Eukaryota; kingdom Viridiplantae; phylum Streptophyta; class Magnoliopsida; order Asterales; family Asteraceae; genus Artemisia; species Artemisia tridentata. The sequence continues at coordinate 183,216,301 of CP139504.1, read as the reverse complement.
TATGCTAGTAGTTGGACCATAGGTTTGGTATATGAGCATCGCAACCCATGCGAGTCATATAAAAATATAGTCTATTACGTTAGCACTAAGTCATGCAACCGAAGCTATAACAGTGTGCATGCTCTAGAAGCATGTTAAATATTAGTAGCCCAACAAGTGTGTATCCCAGACACTTGTAGTTTCGACATGGTATACGTTCGTTTGCCTATCCGGTCAACCCGAATGGGGACGTTACTCCTAATAGATCTATTTATAACATTCGTGCTTCCCAGCAGGAATTAACGGTTCATGAGTTGGGCAATTTGGGACATAATAGGGCTTAGGCCAATCCACGTAATAGCATAGACAATAATATGGTCCATAAAAGTTTTGCATGTTTCTCACCCCAGTTGTAAAACAAGTTCAAATAGAGTGGGGTTTCATATCAGTCAATCACATAATGCTTTCAAATAACCAACTCAAATAATAGCTCAATAGTCAGATATTGAGTAAACAGTTCACAGATTTCAAATAAACAGTCACTGAGTATGTTTAAAACGAGCATGTATTCTCCCCCAAAACAGTTAGAAAACCAGTAAAAGTAGGGGTCATGAACTTACCTGATGCGATAGCAACAATGGCAAAAGTGGATTCACTGACTGTGAGTTCAATTGAGATTTCGAAAATAGCTTCTCACACGACCTGAATAACAATAATGTTTGAGAATTCGTCTCAGCACGAATAACGAATGCGATATGAGGAATCGTATGACGATTTGATCGGTGATGTGAGTGTGATATGCTTAAATGTCTAAAGTTCAAAAATAATATTATTAATAATATTATCTTGTTGTTATGATTCAGAAATCATAATAAACATCGTCTCGAAATGGGTGAAACGAATCATTGAGTTGCGTTGTTTAAAAGTCGTTATATATAAATATAACGTTTTGTTAATAAGTTCGTGTTTGAAACGAAACAATGTGAGAGGTGAGGGTGTATTGTGCAAATTGAGGATGGGAAACAAAAATATTATAATGTTTCTGTTTACCCTTGAACTTTCGCTGTTTACACACTTTATACCCTAACGGTGTTTGCGTTGCACCGTTAGTCCTTGGTTATATAAAAGTTACATTTTTAACCCATATTTAACCCAAATGACAATATGAGCTTATACAAAGTCATTTTCCATCCCGAAGATTCTGTTTTCACAGTTCCAGACCCTAGTTTTACGAAGTTGGCAAAAACAGTCCCTCTAAGTGAAAATGTTTGCATTTTTTGTCCAAATGACATAAAAACGTGTGGAAAAATTCTACAAAAATTTCCGAAGCTTATTTAGGCTTATTAAAGCTTAAGTCAACTACTTATTTGACCAGCATGCTTATTGTTGAGTTATTGGGCCTTTAACGAAATAAAACAAAACCCGTTAAGAAATTTGTAGGCGAGGGCATGAAAATTGTTTGGGGCCTGAACTTGGGTCATTTTTATGATTCTAAAAATGTTCAGTATGGGCCCAGTAGGCTGCTCATTCGCTAGGTCTTATTGGGCTTTTGTTCAGCCCAATTCAGATTATATAAAAATTTTCAAAATTTGAGTTTTAGTTAAAACTAGCGATTTGGTCAAATCAAAATGGGTAAATCTAGGTGATGGGTTCAAGTTATTTTTGAGAAATCAAAATACGAAAAGTGTAGTTTTCTAGGTTGTTAATGAGATGATGCAAAAATAATGAGTGGTCACGTTTACAAATTCGAAGGTATGATGAGAGTTTATAGCCTAGTCGCTTGTTTTGAAACTGAAAAACTATAAAATTTAACTAGGTGTTGAAATCCGGTTATGTAGCTTTTACTTTGAGCGTTCTTAAGGGCTTTCAATGGCTTTTCATGAAAAGTTCAAAACACGAAGTTTAAAGTTGGCTAGGTTGAGATTCGAACTGGGTAAAAACATTTGTGTGTTGTTCGTATGAATACGAAAATACGAGGCCTTAAAGTGGGCGAGTTGGGCTGGTTTTCAATAGTCAAAACACTTAGAAAAATTCTAAGTGTTTTGGTTATACGTTTTAAGTTTTTAACGCGAGTTCCAAATGAGTTTGTTTTTGTAAAAACCGAATGCATGGATGAAGTGTATGTGTATATACGTGATCTTTGGCATCTAGACTAATGTGTGGAACATGGTTCGAACCAGGGAACCATATTGTGCACGTAAAAATAAGTCAACAAATATATATACGTTCAACACATATACTCGAAATGAAATAATGAAATATGAACTCAAAAACGAATTGAAATGAGTCCAGGGGACTTACAACACCACGTAGGTGGGTAGAAACCTCGGATAAGTGAACTAGAATGGAGGAAAAGTCCTTGTGCTCGTCAAAGCAATAACCCGTTTCACAAAATAATTCCAAGGCTTGTGATATCTTTCGAATGAGAGTGAGGTGAGTATTTCTGGATTTGTGGTGAGTTTGAGAGAGTTAATATATAAAAGAACAAGGCATTCACTGATTACAGTATGCATGGTTTGCATAGGGGGTAAAACAATGTATAGGTGGATTTGTATAGTGCCTAGTATGCATTATTGTGGTCTTTCTAGTCACACCATCTGTTTTCACAGTGAAGGGAGTAAATACTTGCTGTAGTTTTCCTGATGTGTGAAATGTTTGGGTAAAGCTTGAGATGACATCAATAATACAAGTGTCGGTAAGGATATTATACGTAGTTTTATATGTATCGACATATTTGATTTGCTATTCCACCTCGTGACATAGTCCAAGATGATAAGAATACACTTGGTATCTTCATTTAAGTGTCTAGAGATCACAGAATATGGTTACAATCGATTGCGAGTTGATTCGATATCGATTGACAAGAATTGTCAATCGAACGAGTTGTGTTTTAGCCAAACACCTTGGCCAATATTTGTGTACCAAAAGTTGATATCACGTGGTGAATTTTGGCGTCCCATTTCTTGGCTAGGTGGACAATGGATTGGTAAAAAGATACTCGCAATTTGCTCGACAAAATCAAAAGATATTGAGCCATTTTGGAGCTTGTTTGATCGGATTTGGAAGAAACAAAGGAAAAAAAAAATAAAAATAAAACTTAAGTTGGGCTGTTTTGTGGGCCGAGTGATTAGTGACACAGAGATTGAATTTGGGTTGAATGTTTTGGCCCAATGTGATGTTGTTTTGAATTAGTTGTATCCGTGGTTCGCATGTGTTTTCGTTCCGTGTTTTTGTCACATATTTGTTTTTGAGTTATTTTTGAATAATAACTATTCGTTACGAGATAACCTCTCGTTTTCACAAGTTGGAACATAATTTAAATACGTGCATTCCGATTATTAATTATTGTAATAACAAATGGAAAATTGCCATTTGTTACAGTCTCCCAGCCTTATTTGAATGTCGTCCCGTCATTCAGCTCAGGTTATCAGTTGGGAGTGTTTTTCTGAAAAGTTCAGCCAATTTGGCAAGTTAATCCCTTCGCCCAATATTTATCCACGACCCTTCAATTTTGATTATGCTCATGTTTTGTCCATCGCTTACTATAAAAGGGCAAGAATTCTCATTTTATTACATAAAACACACACACTCTCACCAAACCCTCTCTTTCCGCCCTTTCTTCCCCAACAAAAATCCGGCCACAGAACAAAATTTCCGGCCACCCCCGGCGAAACCTTTTATTATTCCAAAGATTAAATCGAGTCATTCTGTCTCTGACCTTACCACTCGCTAGCTCCATTCTTTATTGCTATCGCCACCGCGAGCCGCCACCATTAAAATGCCGCATTTTATTACCACTATTGCGATTGTTTATGTAGTTGTTGTGGCTATTTATTTGGCTTACGCCCCGGAAGAGGATTTCGCACTCTTGTTCAGAATCTTAATCTTTGTCGTTCCACTGGTGGTTCTCGCCATTTACGTGGACAAGATTTGGGGGTAATAGTATTGTGTTAGGACAAGTATTCGTTGTTTTGCTAATGATTGTGTAATAAGACTTGTTTGTTTTTATCGTACAAAGTACTCAAGAGGTTAAATACCGTGTTGGCTCTTGCTCTCGTGATTTTAGCGGGGATTTTTGTTGTCTTGGCGAGTCAGCCAATCGGTGATTCTGTACCTTATCTTGTGATTTTTGTAGTATTAGTATTACCGATTTTAATTATATCGTTATGTATGAATTTTGGTTGGTCTTAATAAAAATTTCTGTTATTTATGCTTTCCATATGAATGTCTGGGGTTCTCGGATTCGTACACGGGTTTGATTGTAATGAAGACAAATTAAGTCTTTGAGAAAATGAGTGCAATGTTTCCCCAAAATATAAGCATGGAAGATTTTACCATCCCTAAGTATGGACTGAATAATGTTGACCTTGAACTAGAAGGTCTATCATCCTTGTTGCGTTATTTGAGGAAGAGCGTTACAAGTTGACAAACGTCTCCGGCTTGTGAAAAATCCAATTTCGGATTTCTTCTTGAGATATTCCAGCATGGGAAAATCTTATTGATGTCAAAAGTGTTCCGAACTTTTGGGATTGCAAGTTTTGGAGGAGGGAAGATTGTACTCAAAGACTTTGGCTGAAGATTTGTCTATACATTTTCCATAGTATGCGTTTGCATAGGGAACCTCTTGAAAACAAGTAGAATACTATTGATTTACACTCATATCTTATCGGAAATAAATAAGCCCACTTATTTATAATTTGTTATTTACATAGAGAGGCGTCCCAAACGATGTAAATAAGGAAGTATAAACTTATGGTTCGGCGATTCACAATTTCTTTATTTAAATAAAAAGGCGTCCCAATTTATTTAAATAAAGACGTTGTCAATCATCCTACTTAAGAATTTCTGACAAAACACTCGTATGTGTGGAAAAGAAAGAATAACCCACACTGGGTTTGAATCATAGATTTTTAATAATGAGAGTCTCGGAAGAGAACTTGATAAATGTAGAGAAAGTTGCTGAACTTCAACTTTTGTAGATGATGATTCAAGTTTCCACGGCAAAGGCATTGTAAATCCACTCAGTTCCAAGTCCCGCCCATACAAGACTTGCAACCTGTGTGTTTACAACCCATTGCCAACATATGTGTAGTTACATGATTGTAGAAATGTGTTTGTACTCGTAATGCCCTATGATAGGCATTCGCGGATGTACTTAGTTCTAGTGGGATTGAAAGTACGTTGAGTGTATATTTATACTGATGAGTAGTATAAAATACTTAGATATCACATAGTCTTTTGATGGATGAAAAGCAATGTCCATGTGTAAGTTGTAATACCTAACAATCCAAAATGTACAAAATGACCAAATTGCCCTTATAATTTAAAATTTGATTAATAAACTTATAAAATACCAAATAAATCCCAAACCTTCAGGAATGAACTAGACATGAAGTAAAATAAATTTTGTGGCTACAATTTAACATTTTGGAATGTACAAAAATTTAAGATTATAAGAAATAATTTATTTAGGCCGGTTTTGTTAATTTCGTGTATTATTATTATTATTATTAATTCAATTTAAATTAAATAAATGCAAGATAAATACAAATAAAAATATGGAAAATCTCCAAAATCAGTATTTGATCCCAATTGATATTCTTAGACCGAAATCCTTGTTCTCTTCCCTCATATACACGTTCTTTTATTTTATCCTATATATATATTATATAGCGAAACCCTCAAAAAAACCCTAAGATAAATTCGATCTGCTTCCATACGAGCTGGGAAAATTCTTGGTTATTTTTCTGGTGTTCTATAAAGTGTGAGGAAGCTAGGAAAATTGTTTGGAAGGTCGTGGACTTGTTCGTTTGATCGCTGGGGGTTTTGTTTGTCGAATTAAAGTGTAGCGAGAGGTAATAATTCCAAAGATCCCTTCTGCTCGTTCAAATCATCAAATGATATTTTTCTTATGTTCTTAACATCACATAGGTTCCATATAAATTGTATAAATCAACCATGCAAGCTCAAGTGATCATATTAATTTTAGAGAAAGGAAACGTACATAATTTCCAAAATAAGCTATACGAATTTTCTGGGTGCTGTACTTATTTTATTTGAACCCTATACGAAGTATATGATCTGGGAAAAATAATGATTCGAATTATAGAAGCTTAGATTGATCATAGTTAATTTTGTTACAATCGGATTTAAGAAAAACTAAAGAAAATTATAGAAACCCTAGGTACGATTTTAGGGTTAGGGTTGTATGCTTAGATCTGGACATTTAATCCACATGAATGATGTTGTAATGATTGTACTATGATTAGGAAGCTTAGGGTTTGGTTTTGGCAAATTAAAAGTATATACGGTTTGAAAATAAAGTGTGAGGGGATGTTTTGTCATTCCTGAAACTTAAGGGTTATTTTTATAATGTTAATTAGGTCCGTACAAATGTGTTAAAATTATAAGATGAGGTCCTTATGTGTAAAATTCGCAAAATAATGATTTAATTATTATTTTAGGGTTCGAATTGGAAATTAATTAAGTAGAGGGATTAAAAGTGTAATTTCAGGAAACTTATGATTATTTTGTGTAAATAATATTATTAGGGAGATAATATGTAATTTTGGATATTTATGGGCTTATGGATGCATCCTAGGTTCGTGTTCGTATTAATGGATATTATATTGTATTGTTCGGTGATTGATGTTGTGTGCAATACACGTCCTTCACATTTGAGAGGACTCCCCTCTCTGGTTACTATATTTGGTTTGTTCGGGCTCGTGGGGGATTATTGATCCTTTTATTTTCCTTTCTTTTCATTTCATTCTTATTATACTCTTTGCCTTTGACTTATATATCCCAATGCACTAAACTAAACATGTTCGTTTCATTTGCTTTCGTTTCCGTTTATTATATATCTGTTCACTGGGCTTTTTAAGCTCAGCCGCGTTTCTTTTCTCGCGGCAGGTTTTTAGTTGGAAGCTGGGTATGAGTGAAGAGACCTTTGGACTTAGAAGACCTTGATAGTCATTCTGAAGTAGAAGTTGTTAGAAGTATTTGCATTTGCAGATTTAGTATTTAGCCTTTGTTTCCTTTGTAGCCGTGTGTATTCAGTATCTCATTTGTAACCTTGGAGAATCCTTGTATTACTATTGAATGTATGCTTTGATCTAATATGAAACCATTAATGTGATACTTCTACCCTTGCCAGGTTGGGGCGTTACAATTATGGTATCAGAGCGACAGGCTGCGATTCGTAATACATTTACCCTTGACTTGTGTAAGTTAGGACCACTAAGTTTTCCCTGTAGGATCTCGTAGGACAACCTTTGAAAATTTGCTTTAATATTTCCCTATAGGAACGTAAGTTTTGACCGGCGAGAAATTGGGTAGACATTAGGATTCTGTTTTGTTGTTCCTTTTGTGCTTATTTCCTCTACTTTGCTAATCATTTTCGAAAGTGGTTGAACCTAGACTATGACCTAGGAGTCCCTCATATAGTTGCTTTAGGGCCTATGTGTGAAGGTGATATTTACGTGTTTAGTTTTCTTGAGTTTATGAGTAGTTTAGACATCTATCGGGTTCTAGTACTTAGTATCGTGTATGTCATTTCAGTATGGCACCTCCCGCAAGCAGCAGGAAATGTTGGGCAACTGTTATCGCTACTGGCCGAAAAAGGATTGGTAAGTTGAGGAGGACTAACAGGAGGATGTTGATCCCTGCTAGTATGTGGCCATGCCGGATTGAAGAAAGGATGACCGTGGTAAATATAAGTGGAAAGGAGATACATCTGCACGAGACGGAGGTAACCGATGGAGACGGCTTCGTGACTAGGTACCCGGGAAGGTGTCCCAAGTTCATAGAAGAAGGAGGAGTAGTGCGGGCTGAGCCTCGCAATTTGTATGGGTTGGTGGACGACGTAGGGGATGAAGGAAGGAACCCTGAGGATGGTTTTGCTAGACGACCGCTGCCACAGCTCGAGGGGAACCGAAACGGGTGGCTTAGTGAAGAAGATGAAGTGGATTCAGACTTGGAGTCCACCGCGAGTAACACGATCTAGGCATAGGGATAGAGCTCGAGTCATGTGTGTGTTATTATTGTTTAGACTTTTGTCTTAGGTTTCTTTTGGCATTAATATTGTACGGATTCCGTTGGATTATGGGGTTTTCCTGAGTATTTAATAATAAGGCTTGAGAAATTTTTAGAATAATTTATGTGTGATATGTGTGTATCATGGTTCTCAACCTTTTAAGTCTGTCAAGCTCATCTCGGCTATGAAAGCCAGAACTTTGATTTCCCATGGTTGCCTTGGTTTTCTGGCATCCATTAAAGATACCCCTTTAGAAGTTCCTAGTATTGAAGTCGTTCTAGAACCCATTCCGTGCACCAATGAATGAACCTCATCTTGAGAGTTATTGGGCAACCTGAGTTTTCTGAACATAATTCCTGGTTGAACCACCAAGCTGTCCACCGAAGCGTGAAGTAGGATTTGAAAAGTTACTGAGAGATTGTCTGGTCACCAAGCGAAGGTGTCTTCAAGATGTATCAGAATCATACCGGTTGGTCTGAACAACCGGGAAGAGCAACAACCGAAGACCGGGAAGTAAGTTTGTTTAAGCGTATCTTCTGGGCGTACTTTAGTTTCGCTCACGATAAAGAAGGATGGTGACTGGAGATAGCTGAACCGTATTACTGTTAGGAGCCAATATTCCTCCACCCTGAAACGATTATGTGTTTGTTTAATTTCAGGGCGTGAAGTTCCTTATGATGGATTAATTTTAGTCTTGGAATCGCTTTCCGAATTCGTAAACGACTGCTATGACGGTTAGTAATGCTAATAGTATTAGCTAAAGCTCTGACTGTTTATGAGATTGATAATTAATGTTCTCTCGGGAGTACTTGGACAAATGGTCATTGTATGACTTAGTAGTACGTTTGGAAACGAGGAAGAGCATGAAAATCATCTTTGCACTTTGTTAGGAAATTAGTCGATCACTTGTACTTTCTGAGAGATTGATATTGATTGAGATAACGATAATTGAGGATACCTCTCTAAATGCTGCAAGTTTTGAAAACTATCACCATGTGGTCAAGACCAATAACAGAATGGGGAACTGAAACCTTTTGAACTTTGCAGAAGAATTCGGGAAGATGTTTGCAACTTAAGATACCATTGAGGAATTTCGTGAACAGAGAGAAACAGCTTAGTTTGATCTAGAATGGAGTTTTGGAAAAGCTGGATTAGAAATTAGCTGCCATACCTTCAGGCGGAACAATTTTGAATAAATCAGGAAGAGACTCGGTATACTCCCTTACAGCACAGAAGGTTTTTGTATACATTAGGACAACTAGAGACATATCAGAAGAATTATTTCACTGCCTGACCTGGAGTTGACAACAACGGCGGCCACCCTGGAGAGTGAAGACGTTCCTTACAAGGAGAAGTGTTGGCGATGCAGAAGAAGAAATTTAGTCAAGATGGCAAACCTGGAGTTGATGAAGACATGCAGTCAAATTTCCTGTTCATCTTGGTTGTACTCCATCACATTCCAAGAAGAACTGCAGGAGGCTCGACGAACCAGACACAAGTTCCTAACTTTGGTTTCACTTTCCGATTGATGGATAGACGAAGACAGATTAACCGAACTTGAGGAGATTGGATGCGTTGAATGGACGGAGTTTAGAAACAGACCCTTTATGTTTGGAAGAATTGATTCTATGAAGGCTGAAGTTCTTGGCAACTAACTTTCACTTCCATTGACTCACTTAAGCTTCGTTATATATAGTAATAAGATCCTCTAATGAGTTAAGTTCCCAAGAAGCATTTCAGTTCGTGTTTATTTTTCGTATGTTCGATGATAGTTTTGTTTTCAGAGATTTTGGTGAATGGTGGAATATATGATGTTTGTGACGGCGTGCCTCACTTTTGCTAGGCAATCTGAGATTTTGATACTCTTACGAATAGTTTTGTTTTTCCTCTTGACTATGGCATTCAACTTTGTTGACCTCAGAGACTGTAGAAGTACTAAGTGGATTAAGATAGGTAGTTTTGATTACGACTTGAGATAAAGTATGACCATCATGAGGGCATATTTATATGATGCCAATATTATGACGTCTGGCCAACGTGATAATACTTACATCATATAACGTGCACTTGTGGTGGGCATAGGATATCTTGGGAGTACCTAGGAAGTTTAAAATTTGATCTCCGTTGGATTATTCGTGGTTAGTAAGACTTTAAGTTCATTCTACCTATGCGTACACTCTACCTTCGTTCGTTAAATATTTGGATGAGTTTAGAATCTCGTTTTGCATTCTGTTGACCTCAGCTATAAATCTTAAATTCTTGTAAATCTCTCTTCGGTTGGCACAATCAATTTGATTTGAACTCATGTTCGTATCTCATAGGAGATCCTGAAGATTCACCTATAGTCCATTTTATGTTGCATGGACCTTTTGAATCAAATCAAATTATTTGTCTCCTTCTAAGAAATTTGAACCCATCTCGTTGATTTGAGTCATGAGAAATAAAGTTATTCCATTCGTAAAGATTCTTTGGAAGAATCACCCAGAGCGTGAGGCTACCTGGGAAACCGAGGAATCGATACGAGCTAGTTATCCACATTTCGTATATTGATCCGGTATGTCTTTGTTCGTTTTCCGTTCTATTTCATTTCCGTTTCTTTGCAAATTTTGAGGATGAAATTTTCCTTTTAGAGGGGAAGAAGTTGTAATACCTAACAATCCAAAATGTGCAAAATGACCAAGTTGCCCTTATAATTTAAAATTTGATTAATAAACTTATAAAATACCAAATAAATCTCAAACCTTCGGGAATGAACTAGACATGAAGTAAAATAAATTTTGTGGCTACAATTTAACATTTTGGAATGTACAAAAATTTAATATTATACGAAATAATTTATTTAGGCCGGTTTTGTTAATTTCGTGTATTATTATTATTAATTCAATTTAAATTAAATAAATGCAAGATAAATACAAATAAAAATATGGAAAATCTCCAAAATCAGTATTTGATCCCAATTGATATTCTTGGACCGAAATCCTTGTTCTCTTCCCTCATATACACGTTCTTTTATTTTATCCTATATATATATATTATATATACCGAAACCCTCAAAAAAACCCTAAGATAAATTCGATCTGCTTCCATACGAGCTGGGAAAATTCTTGGTTATTTTTTTGGTGTTCTATAAAGTGTGAGGAAGCTAGGAAAATTTTTTGAAAGGTCGTGGACTTGTTTGTTTGATCGCTGGGGGTTTTGTTTGTCGAATTAAAGTGTAGCGAGAGGTAATAATTCGAAAGATCCCTTCTGCTTGTTCAAATCATCAAATGATATTTTTTTTATGTTCTTAACATCACATAGGTTCCATATAAATTGTATAAATCAACCATGCAAGCTCAAGTGATCATATTAATTTTAGAGAAAGGAAACGTACATAATTTCCAAAATAAGCTATACGAATTTTCTGGGTGTTTTACTTATTTTATTTGAATCCTATATGAAGTATACGATCTGGGAAAAATAATGATTCGAATTATAGAAGCTTAGATTGATCATAGTTAATTTTGTTACAATCGGATTTAAGAAAAACTAAAGAAAATAATAGAAACCCTAGGTACAATTTTTGGGTTAGGGTTGTATGCTTAGATCTGGACATTTAATGCACATGAATGATGTTGTAATGATTGTACTATGATTAGGAAGCTTAGGGTTTGGTTTTGGCAAATTAAAAGTATATACGGTTTGAAAATAAAGTGTGAGGGGGTGTTTTGTCATTCCTGAAACTTAAGGGTTATTTTTATAATGCTAATTAGGTCTGTACAAATGTATAAAAATTATAGGATGAGGTCCTTATGTGTAAAATTCGCAAAATAATGATTTAATTATTATTTTAGGGTTCGAATTGGAAATTAATTAAGTAGAGGGATTAAAAGTGTAATTTCAGGAAACTTATGATTATTTTGTGTAAATAATATTATTAGGGAGATAATATGTAATTTTGGATATTTATGGGCTTAATATGTAATTATTGATAAATTGAGGATTTAATTATAAGTTTTGTAAGTTAAGGGACTAAATATGTAATTATGTGAAATTTGGGATATGATTCGTACCATGTAACAATTGTAAGGGTATATTCTGTAATTTGATAAAATAAGGTGATTGAGGTGTAATTATAAAAATTGTAAGGGTTAAATTGTAAATTATGTAATTATAGGGATTGATTTGTCATTTTAATAACTAAAGGGTGTAAATTGTAAATATTGAAACCTTATGGACTAAAGATGTGATTTTGAATAAATGATGTACTTAAAATTAGTAACTTGTGATATTTCATTTAAAACACTTAACTTTGGAATATTTACAATTAAAACCCTAATTTATGGAAACTTGTCATATTTAACCCTGAACTATCTTAACTTGTTAAAATGTACCCTATGTCCATAATATGCTCAATTATGACTTAACTTAAGTTAAAATACTCAAACCTTCTAAATAAGGAAACTTTCTAAAAATGGAAATTTGCTAAATTTGGAAACTTGCTAAAAATAGAAAGTTAATTAAAATGGAAAGGCAAGCTAAATAATTAATTAAGAATCAATTGTAATTCTCTTCTACTCCTTAGGTGTGAAGAAGGAGAGGTCTTGATCCGTTCAGTGCTTTCTATTCTTGTTTTGTTTTGCATTCGTAATAAGGTACAGATATTCTGCCCTTCTTGTAAGGTGCCTTCGTTTCTCTTGACCTCTTGTTTTGATTCGTTTAGGATTTCCCAAAGCCATTGCTATGTTCCCTTGTATTGTGAACCTTAGAGTTGAACCTTTGCCTTGATCTTTTGTCTTGAACCCTGCTGTGAACTCTGAGAGGAACTTTGCCATAAACTTTGACTTGAACCCAAATATGTTGGATATTGAAATGGGATGAGAAAACCTTTTTGATTATTTATGGAAGTGTTTTTAAGAAAACTATTATCAAAACTGTCTCTATGAAAAACTGTTTTAAAAAGGACCATTTTTATGAAGACCATTTTGTAAGATTATCTTTATGAAAACCGTTTTGAAGAATTTTGAATCTTTGTCATTTATTTCTGAAATATCTTGACGTGAACCCTTTACCATGAACCTTTGATATTTGGACTTAGACTATTTGGACCTTTGCTTTGATCTAGACTTTTGACCTTTCAGTTTGATACCCGAGCCAAGTTCGTTTCCTGGCCATGAAGGTAATGTGGCTGTGTCATTGATGCACCAATGGCATAACTTTAGTGTGGTTGAGTGATGTTCCACACCGTCCCCATATTGTTCGTAACGTGCACATTATATTTATTATTGGCCTATATTATTGTTCGGGGGGGAGGGGGGGCGTATGGATGCATCCTAGGTTCGTGTTCGTATTAATGGATATTATATTATATTGTTCGGTGATTGATGTTGTGTGCAATACACGTCCTTCACATTTGAGAGGACTCCCCTCTCTGGTTACTATATTTGGTTTGTTCGGGCTCGTGGGGGATTACTGATCCTTTTATTTTCCTTTCTTTTCATTTCATTCTTATTATACTCTTTGCCTTTGACTTATATATCCCAATGCACTAAACTAAACATGTTCGTTTCATTTGCTTTCGTTTCCGTTTATTATATATCTGTTCACTGGGCTTTTTAAGCTCAGCCGCGTTTCTTTTCTCGCGGCAGGTTTTTAGTTGGAAGCTGGGTATGAGTGAAGAGACCTTTGGACTTAGAAGACCTTGATAGTCATTCTGAAGTAGAAGTTGTTAGAAGTATTTGCATTTGCAGATTTAGTATTTAGCTTTTGTTTCCTTTGTAGCCGTGTGTATTCAGTATCTCATTTGTAACCTTGGAGAATCCTTGTATTACTATTGAATATATGCTTTGATCTGATATGAAACCATTAATGTGATACTTCTACCCTTGCCGGGTTGGGGCGTTACATAAGTATGTAGTGTATACTTAAAATTTTTAGTGTAAGGCTAGGAAGTGTTAGCCAAGACATCGGTAAGTGTGTGCATGTATACAAGTAACATGAAGTATATGTTATAAGAGTAACATGTAAAGCATATGCTAAGCTTGCTGTAGAGTAGCAAGTAGATTGGCAGGCAAAGCAGGCTGGCATTGGCGGTCATAGGGTAAGTTTTTGTAAAAAGTGGTTATAGTCTAGGTTTCAAGTTTGCCTAGTTCTCTATAACCTTAAGCTCTGATACCAATCTGTAACACCCCCAAAATCATAGTTTGCCAATTTACCTAAAATCTCTCAATATTATGCTACCCGTTGAGCATGAGCGCGACTCATTCGGACAAGCTTGTCAAACCAAATATGCATATTCATAATATTATCGTTTCCCACGGAATTAATGGTTCATGATGTTAGGGACTTTTAATTGCAAAAGCAACTCAATAAACTATAATCATGTAATCGGGTCCAGCATACCAAAAACTACTTGTATTCAGTTTGTAAAACTAGCATGTATCTCCCCCAATGGGTTTATACACAGTTTAAGAATTAAAGTGGGGCTATGAACTCACCTGATGCGATAGCAACAATGGCAAAAGTGGATTCACTGACTGTAAGTTCAATTGAGATTTCGGAAATAGCTTCTCACACGACCTGAATAACAATAATGTTTGAGAATTCGTCTCAGCACGAATAACGAATGCGATATGAGGAATCGTATGACGATTTGATCGATGATGTGAGTGTGATATGCTTAAATGTCTAAAGTTCAAAAATAATATTATTAATAATATTATCTTGTTGTTATGATTCAGAAATCATAATAAACGTCGTCTCGAAATGGGTGAAACGAATCATTGAGTTGCGTTGTTTAAAAGTCGTTATATATAAATATAACGTTTTGTTAATAAGTTCGTGTTTGAAACGAAACAATGTGAGAGATGAGGGTGTATTGTGCAAATTGAGGATGGGAAACAAAAATGTTATAATGTTTCTATTTACCCTTGAACTTTCGCTGTTTACACACTTTATACCCTAACGGTGTTTGCGTTGCACCGTTAGTCCTTGGTTATATAAAAGTTACATTTTTAACCCATATTTAACCCAAATGACAATATGAGCTTATACAAAGTCATTTTCCATCCCGAAGATTCTGTTTTCACCGTTCCAGACCCTAGTTTTACGAAGTTGGCAAAAACAGTCCCTCTAAGTGAAAATGTTTGCATTTTTAGTCCAAATGACATAAAAATGTGTGGAAAAATTCTACAAAAATTTTCGAAGCTTATTTAGGCTTATTAAAGCTTAAGTCAACTACTTATTTGACCAGCATGCTTATCGTTGAGTTATTGGGCCTTTAACGAAATAAAACAAAACCCGTTAAGAAATTTGTAGGCGAGGGCATGAAAATTGTTTTGGGCCTGAACTTGGGTCATTTTTATGATTCTAAAAATGTTCAGTATGGGCCCAGTGGGCTGCTCATTCGCTAGGTCTTATTGGGCTTTTGTTCAGCCCAATTCGGATTATATAAGATTTTTCAAAATTTGAGTTTTAGTTAAAACTAGCGATTTGGTCAAATCAAAAT
Organism: Artemisia tridentata subsp. tridentata; assembly: GCA_021014915.2. NCBI lineage: Eukaryota > Viridiplantae > Streptophyta > Magnoliopsida > Asterales > Asteraceae > Artemisia > Artemisia tridentata. The sequence continues at coordinate 183,200,801 of CP139504.1, read as the reverse complement.
GGGTAAATCTAGGTGATGGGTTCAAGTTATTTTTGAGAACTCAAAATACGAAAAGTGTAGTTTTCTAGGTTGTTAATGAGATGATGCAAAAATAACGAGTGGTCACGTTTACAAATTCGAATGTATGATGAGAGATTATAGCCTAGTCGCTTGTTTTGAAACTAAAAAACTATAAAATTTAACTAAGTGTTGAAATCCGGTTATGTAGCTTTTACTTTGAGCGTTCTTAAGGGCTTTCAATGGCTTTTCATGAAAAGTTCAAAACACGAAGTTTAAAGTTGGCCAGGTTGAGATTCGAACTGGGTAAAAACATTTGTGTATTGTTCGTATGAATACGAAAATACGAGGCCTTAAAGTGGGCGAGTTGGGCTGGTTTTCAATAGTCAAAACACTTAGAAAAATTCTAAGTGTTTTGGTTATACGTTTTAAGTTTTTAACGCAAGTTCCAAATGAGTTTGTTTTTGTAAAAACCGAATGCATGGATGAAGTGTATGTGTATATACGTGATCTTTGGCATCTAGACTAATGTGTGGAACATGGTTCGAACCAGGGAACCATATTGTGCACGTAAAAATAAGTCAACAAATATATATACGTTCAACACATATACTCGAAATGAAATAATGAAATATGAACTGAAACGAATTGAAATGAGTCCAGGGGACTTACAACACCACGTAGGTGGGTAGAAACCTCGGATAAGTGAACTAGAATGGAGGAAAAGTCCTTGTGCTCGTCAAAGCAATAACCCGTTTCACAAAATAATTTCAAGGCTTGTGATATCTTTCGAATGAGAGTGAGGTGAGTATTTCTGGACTTGTGGTGAGTTTGAGAGAGTTAATATATAAAAGAATGAGGCATTTACTGATTACAGTATGCATGGTTTGCATGGGGGTAAAAAAATGTATAGGTGGATTTGTATAGTGCCTAGTTTGCATTATTGTGGTCTTTCTAGTCACACCATCTGTTTTCACAGTGAAGGGAGTAAATACTTGCTGTAGTTTTCCTGATGTGTGAAACGTTTGGGTAAAGCTTGAGATGACATCAATAATACAAGTGTCGGTAAGGATATTATACGTAGTTTTAAATGTGTCGACATATTTGATTTGCTATTCCACCTCGTGACATAGTCCAAGATGATAAGAATACACTTGGTATCTTCATTTAAGTGTCTAGAGATCTCAGAATATGGTTAGAATCGATTACGAGTTGATTCGATATCGATTGACAAGAATTGTCAATCGAACGAGTTGTGTTTTAGCCAAACACCTTGGCCAATATTTGTGTACCAAAAGTTGATATCACGTGGTGAATTTTGGCGTCCCATTTCTTGGCTAGGTGGACAATGGATTGGTAAAAATATAGTCGCAATTTGCTCAAAAAAATCAAAAGATATTGAGCCATTTTGGAGCTTGTTTGATCGGATTTGGAAGAAACAAAGGAAAAAAAAAAAAAAAAAAAAAAACTTAAGTTGGGCTGTTTTGTGGGCCGAGTGATTAGTGACACAGAGATTGAATTTGGGTTGAATGTTTTGGCCCAATGTGATGTTGTTTTGAATTAGTTGTATCCGTGGTTCGCATGTGTTTTCGTTCCGTGTTTTTGTCACATATTTGTTTTTGAGTTATTTTTGAATAATAACTATTCGTTACGTGATAACCTCTCATTTTCACAAGTCGGAACATAATTTAAATATGTGCATTCCGATTATTAATTATTGTAATAACAAATGGAAAATTGCCATTTGTTACATAAGTTCATGAAAAACTCAAGTGTTTGGTCCCCAATATCTCATGGGTCCGTTTGGGTTAAATATAACATTATCATGGTTCATGTAAGCAAATGGTGGATAGTTGATCCATGGCATGAAGTTTGGACCTTGAAGGTTACTAGACATGTTTTGGTTCCAATTATTTTGGTACATATGTTGAGAGTTGACATTACTCTTTGGAAAGGGGTGTTTGGGAAAACTAGTTTGAGGTCTCTGTTGAAATGTTTTAACTCTATACTCATTCCTACCTTGACCTCTTCCTATAGAAATTGCTAGTTTTAGCTTATTATTAGTTATACTAGTACTTGGTTTTCTAGTGACTCTAACAAATTCAGTACGGTTATTTTTAAGAACCTTATGTTCAACTTCTGTACCCGCGGATCCCTTTGTTACACTTGGCGGATCCAAAACTTTGGATCCGTCAGATCCGTGAGCTTCTGACTTGGTTGGAACAGTTTCTTTTTCATTCACAGTTTGTTTCTTAAAGTCACTTAAAGTTCCTAGTTTCATAAAACCTAGTCCGGTTTTATCATGTGGAAGTTTTTGTATCTTCATTATCTCGTCAGCACAACTTATGTTTTTATCAAACTTCTTAAACTTAGAATTTTGCTTAATGTGATCTTCCTGTGTGGTTTTTAATGTTTCTAATTCTAGTTTAAGTTCTTGACACGAAATACAAGTTTCTTTACTATTTTTACCTTTTTCCATCCGTATCTCTTTTTCTTTAAGCCAATACACTTCATTTTCTAAAAGTGTAGTTTTGGTTTTTAAGAATTTATTCTTGTTTATGATTTTTAATGTGATATCACATAGTTTGTTATATTCTACTTCTAAGGTTTCATCATCTATAGAGGAGTATGAGTCAGAATGTACCTCTTCTGTGTCATGAGCCATAAGGGCAATTTCGTTGTTCTTAGGCTCATCATCATCTCCTTCACTGTCACTCCAAGCTCCACTAACAAAGGCTTTTTGAGACTTGTTCTTTGGAAGCTTTGGACATTCACCTATGAAGTGACTAGAATCTCCACACCTATAACACTTCCTATCTATCTTGCCTTTTCTATCATCACGGTCTTTCCGGAAGGATTTCTTTTCTTCACGAGGTGGTTTTACGAACTTTCCTCGTCTCCTAAAGAATTTCTTGAAATCTCTTACGGCCATGGCATATTCTTCATCTTCGCTATTAGAACAAGACTCTTCATCTTCACTTGATTCAACTTTAGCTTTCAAGGCAATAGACTTCATTTTCACCTTCTTGCCTTTAACTATTTTCGAATCTTTTTCCATCACCATTTCGTGAACTTTGAGATTTCCTATGAGCTCATCTAGTGTCATGCTTGAAAGATCCTTGGATTCTTCAATAGCCGTCACCTTAGCTCTCCACTTCGGATGGAGTGCTCTAAGAAATTTCCTGACAAAGTTCTTGCTAGAAAAAGATTCGTCAAGTGCTTTAAGGGATGTAATAATAGTATTAAACCTAGCAAAAGCACTATCAATGGTCTCATCTTCAGAGATAACAAATTGTTCATATTGTTGAACAAGAAGATCAATTTTGTTATCTCTGACTTGTGAGTTCCCTTGATGAGTGATAATAAGAGATTTCCAAATATCTTTAGTCGTTTTACACATAAAAACTCTTTCATATTCTTTCTTTGGTAAAGCATTATAAAGCATCATTTTAGCTTCATTATTTTTGGCAATCAACTTCTTTTGCTCATCACTGTGACGAGTAAGAGAAGTACCTTCATCCCGACCACTCAATATATCATTACTAATAGGTTTGTAATCACCATCTACAATTATATACCACAGATCTATGTCCTTTGACTTCACATATGTCTCAAAACGATTTTTCCAATATATGAAACAATTTGGTTCAAATAATGGTGGTCTTTGCATAGATTGCCCTTCTTTAAAGTTTTCAAAATCCATGGATCGTTTTAAGTTTTAAAATACAATATATTTTAAAAGTCTTAAGTAACGTAGCTCTTGATGCCAATTGTGGAAAACTAGAAGGGGGGGGGGTTGAATAGTTTTACCGTTTTAAAATTTAATCCGTTTTGTTACTTATGTGAATTCAATGAAACTATGCACAAATAAATAATCAAACAATATATATGAAAAGTAAAGAGAGGAATGATCAAACCACACAACACGGATGTTTATAGTGGTTCGGCTACAAGGACTCTCTTCCTTGCCCTACTCCACTCCTCGAGCCTCTAACCCGAGAGTTATACTTCACTAAGAAACAAACTCGCTTGCAGGTGGAGAAAACCTTTACACGTTGCTTACTTCCTTTTCCGGTACTAAGCTAAATACCGGGTTCTACTTTCAAGTCAGAACCTAACTTAACGTTGCTTATATAATTACCGACACTAAGCTAGATGTCGATCACTCTTTGTGTTTTGAGGACTAAAACACTAACCACACTCACTGAGATAAATGATACAAGTAATGATGTGTGAACTACAACTATATCACACAGTGACTATGCTAAAGGTTTTACACGTCTGTGTTGAACCTTGATGCTTGATCTCTTTTTCTACAAAAGTGAAGATCAAATGAAATGAATGAATGATAAGGTTAGTGATATGTAAATGAATGAATATGTATGTTAAGCTATATGAGTGATAGTTTGTTCAAATGGCCAGCTTGCTATTTATAGGCAAATTGAGTGAACAAGCCGCGGATCCGGCGGATCCCATAAAAGGGATCCGTGATTTATATCGTTTGGATCCGCCGAGGTGTGACAGCTAAGAGATTTTCAAATCTCTCCAAATCTTCCACAATCTTTCCATACCTTTGTCATGTCATTACAAGATCTTCCAATGTCAACTATCTTGCTTAAAGATCTAACCAAGATATCACATAATCTTTCCAAGATTTCATTTGTGATGTATGCCATGATGTCACTTTGTATTTTTCAAATTAAAGTTTCCTTTTAAGGAAATAAACATGTAGATGTATGTAATGTAATATTAGTGATCATGTTAAATGAAAAATGTGTTTTAAAAGAGACTTTAGCTAGTATTTATAATTTGCTTAAAGATATACTTTGTAATTGTCATTAACAAAACTAAGTAAAGATCGTAAAATATAAATAACGTTTTTAGTACGATATTTGTATTAACAGAATACCTGGGGCATGACTGCCATAGCATCACAGTTACATTTATATTGAACGACCTAAAATGTCGTTTTAAAATACATCGTTTGATTTCATAAAAACATTCAGAGTTACGAAAGATAGGTCCCAAAAGATGTTTCAAGTTGCGTGGTTCGTTATAGATAGAGCAGTTTTAATATTTGTAAGTTTTCCCGTTAGAACCAAGATTCACTTGAGGACAAGTGATAAATTGATCTTCCGAGGTCGTTTTCCCAACGAGATTTGAATTGAGATTTACGTTTGTGTTTTTAGTTTTAATGCTTGATTGTCGGATATTTTTTTGTTTGGATTTTTGAGATTTAAGATCTATTTTAACTAATCAAAATTTAAACTAATCAAATAGCTACTAAATGACAATAAAATTTAGCTAAGAATATGATATAAAAAGATATGCTTGTCAAGTGTGGTGAAATGATCATTAAATGTGAATTATCATTTAAGCCTCTTTTTAATTAATACCTATCAAAATAAATCATTTTCTCACAACGTTGGCTTATATTGAAAACAATCAATTTTTCTTGGTAATAATTATTAGATCTAAATAATCAATTTTCCTAACGGCTTTTGCCCGTTAAAAACAACCAACTAAAAAGATCCACAAATAATCCGGAAATTATTAATCAACACCCTTTGAATACCCGTTTAAAAAGGAATGTTTTCTCACAACGTTGGTTTATATTGAAAACACTTCTTTTTACCTAGGTAAAATCTATTTGGTTTAGATAATTAGTTACCTTTACGGCTTTTGCCCGTAAAAGTTACTAAAAATCAAAACAAGTAGACCAAAGGTTATTAACTAATAATTTCTAAGGTTTCACACTTTATTTCACAATTCACCAACACTTAACAAGCATATAACAAGATCTACTCACTACTCATATTAATCAAACTAACAAAAGCAAATAATTTCACAATAATAAACATGATCTACAACTAGATATTTAAACTAAAAATGATAAAAAGGAAGGAGATTATGACCCGGTGATTTATACGAGAGAATAACCACCCGATCTTATAAACTAAAAAAATGATTAAAGTTTATATCTTTGTTAACTTTAATTTTGCTATATAGTTAATAAAGTTTAAAGCTTTATTAACTAAACAACTTAATAAAAGTTAATAAAGTTGTAAGCTTTAATGATTTTAAAGGTTATAAGACCCGTAAGCTCCACGCCTTAGATGTAGGATGGCGAGAAACAAAGAAAGATCAAAACTTTATCAAGGGTTAGTGAATAATAAGCAATAATAAGCACTACTACTATATGGAATAAGCTAAAAATAATCTAAAAAGTAAAAAGATTAAAACTTTATGACTAAAAACTAATAGATCTAAGTCCACCCGAAGCTAAGTTGCCTACTACGAAGAATAGACGCGAATCGGGTATGTTTAAGGACTAGATCTAAATGAACAAGCTATTAAATAGCTTATTGTTCAAAAAATACTCAAAAAGTTGCAAACTTTTTATGAAAAAAACTTGATAAAACTAATAGATCTAATTAATAAGCTATATAAAAAGCTAAAAAATAAAGAAAAGTGCTCTCAAACTAAGAGGTGTCAAGGCTTATTTGGAAAATAAGCCGAGCTTAATAAGCTCATGCATCTCTTTTTGTGTTTGAATCGAGCTAGAGGGTGAAGAAGAGAAATAAAAAGATGTAATAAGCTAATAAGCTAATATAACTTATTAGATGAGAAAAAGAAAAAGAAAATAAAGAAAGAGATGAGAAGAAGAGAAATAAGCCTAAGTAATAAACATCTTTTTCATTAATAAGCTAAAAAAGTTTTACAAAATAAGCACTAAAAATAAGCTCAACAATAAGCTTTAAATACTACTACAAAATAAAACTGCTACTCTAATGTGTGTGAAAATAAATGCGGAGAGTTAATTTGAATGATGAATGAATAAATGAGTCTCGGATCATGTGAGCATTTAAATAGCAATCAAATGACCCTCCTTCCTCGAATGACAGCTACATATTCAATGAATCTGGTCTTCTTTTCATAACAAGGACACGTGTTGCGATCGAATTGGGTAAAAAAGAGATAGTGGAGCGTGTTGCTTGGTGGAGAAGAGCAGCAGGAGGAATAACAAACGCGCCATTGAGGAATTAATTTCCGAGAGTGAAGATGACGTGCCTCTTTTTGTTTTTCTTTTCTTCCACTTCACATGTATAATAGCAACATCTCAATATCTTAGTTTCTCCTTTTGTCGCATGTGGAGGGCTTTCAAGACAGCATGTGGGGTTAGAGTTATAATACTTCATGAATCACAATAGTAAGTGACGTTGGGCTTAAACTTTAATTTTCCAAATTGGGCCTCTCTTCATTTACTTCCAATGGGCTCTTCAACTTGATAAATTTTGGGCTTGACATTTATCTTTAAATCTTTAATTTCTTCTAATCTTTAAATTAACCAACTCTTTAGCGTCGCATTTGCATAAAAAATTCTCAAACGGAACTTTGGCTTGACCTGGAAATTTCGTGCTCTTTCCAATGGAGTGCTCGGGTAATATCCGTTTTTTCTTTATTTTCAAACCCTTGTACCTGCAAGACATAATAACAAAAACCAAACATATTTGCAATATAATTTCGCATTTTTATGGTTATTAGTCTATTTTAGTGTGTTTTTCCGGTATAAAAATGATGTGTGTTTAGGCACACATCATTGCGGAAATAAGTTTGTCACAAATTAAACGATAGTTTAAGTGCATATAAATACAAGTGAGACGCGTCGTCACCGCGACACTATGATATGTCCACATGCAGACCATGATGCGATGCCTTAATTACCTGAAAATACACGCTAAAAGGGTCAACATAATTGTTGGTGAGTTCATAGGTTTAAGTAAATAAGTAAAGTGCGGACCACAAGATTTCAATAGCATGACAATCACAATAAATATGACGTCATAACCAAAAGTAAATATTTATATACAATGCTCTAAGCTCATGACCCCGAAGCTCGACGAATTGGTATGCAATCAAGCACAATAATAAATGCCCCAAATAAGTGTTTGCCAGACACTTGGAAATAATCCGAATGATATGCGTCCGTTTGACCAGTTGGCGTGACCAACCCGGACGGGGTGTCAACCAAAATAGATTGTAGGTCCTAGTAATTAGCGTAAAACACAATCTACTCAACTATATAAACCACGACTACAACTACACAGTAAGCTACGAAAGAGATAAACAACAAGTAAAGTAAATACGAGAGTAAAGAGAAGAGTAGAAATGAGATTAAGATAAAGAAAGACGGATGATTAACATTCACAAACCAATCGGACAAAGCTTACGCACATAGAATGAATAACCAACAACTATTATGAGCACCTAAGCACCCTATTTATAGGAAAGAATTAGGGCGAAATATGCTTAGGATGCTTCTAGAAATAATTCACTAGACCACATGGTCCATGGGCTACTAATGGACCATGTGCTTACTAATAAACATATAGCCCTTATATTTGAGCAACATTTGACGCTTTGACCAAGACTTGCAATATTACATGAAAAACGTTCCTAACAATCTCCCCCTAAGTCTTGGTCATCTTTGTTTGTAACACCCCGACCCAACATGGCCAAGATATCACATTTATGGTGTCATACAAAGCATAATATACGCAAGCGGAAGTCTTTCAATAAATACTAAGTCTCGAACATCAAGACTTGTCAAAAGATAATCCAAAGCATAATGGGTTACAAAAATAAATAATATGAAACATTCATAGTATTCAAGGTACAAGAATAAATATCCGAAACAATGGATAACAAAATAATAGGTCTTCTAAAATCTACACTCTCCACTCAAGCCCATCGCCCCGCTTATAACCTGCCGCATAAGAAAAGAAAATGCGGCTGAGCTTAAAAAGCCCAGTGAACAGATATATATATAACAATACATAAGGTAAATAAGCATAAGCAACGAAAAGAAGCATAAGAGTATAAGTGAACATCAAGATTATATGAGTCATAAGAATTATAGAATCATGAGGGTTATAAAGGGAATCATAGAGTTATAAGAATAGTAAGAATAATGGAGTCATAAGTGTCATGAGAACTGAATGGGAAACGAAACAAGAAATGAGATGAAAACAAAGAAATGTCATAATGGATGTGAAAACTACATATCATAATCCGTCAAATCATATAATATCTTAAAAGTGCACGAAGAGGGGAGACCTCTAAGTACTAAAATTGTGAGAAGGAGTGTAAGGCACACACCACCTGGTCACCATAATCATATAAACATAAAACCTAGGATGCATCCATACGCTCCCTAACATAAGTATGTATGTCAGTACTAGAATAAGCACACACACGCATTAATGGCCAATAGTGATCACAATATAATACATAAACATAAGGGGGAACGTCGTAGATCTATCACACCTCTACGGAAGTGTCATGCCTAAGGTGCCATCAAAGACATGGTCATGGTACCTCCACAACTAGGTTAGCTCAGGCACAGATCTATCATAGCATACAACAATATAGACATAGCATGGTAAGAGAAACAAAATAGTAACTCAATAAGCATGGCAAAGCATAAGCATAGCATAGCAGAGACATTTAAATAAATGTCAGAATGAATCAATAAGAATGACAATCATACAATGAAAGTCATGAGTCAAATAAGGGAATCATATCAGGCATAGGATCAATAGAAATATTCCTACTAAAAAGGGAAAGAATATCTGTACCTTATCAAAGCACACAAATCAAAGCAATAGAAATGAATGGAAGCAGGGAATCACTCCTTCTTCACCCGATCTACAATAATCATAAGTTTTACTTATAAGTTTCATAGTTTCATATTCATAAAGGTTTCATTTTAGTTTTCTTTCCATCTTAGGTAACTTTCCATATTTAGCAGGTTTCCATATTTAGTAACTTTCCAAAAATAGTAACTTTCCAAAAATAGTAACTTTAGCCATTTTAGGTTTAAAAGCAATTTAGGGTTTCTAAAAATAGTAAATAGTAATTAAAAAGGTTTAAATAGTTATTAATGTCGAAATTGAGTTTCCTATGTTAATATAATTATAAAATAAGGTCATTTCGTAATTTAGAGTTTTACAAGTCAAAATAGGGTTTCCAAATTAAGTAAATGTGAGATTAGGGTTTCTAATTACACAAGTCATTTTAATTGATCATTTAAAGTGATTAAACTCCAATTAGGGTTTCATACATTCAATTAGGTCATAATTAAGTTATATTTCCCAAATTAGTAGTTTTAGGGTTCGATTCATATAATTTGGGTTTCATATTATCATTATTCAAAGATTAGGGTTATTATTGTAATTATGTCAAAGTTAAAGGTTAATATGATAATTAATCAAAACATAAGTTAAACACTTTTAAGATGACAATATAGCTTATTTGGGTTTTAAAGGTAAAGCAAATAAGCTTATAAGTGTTCTAAATAAATAACTTCTTAAATTCAGAATTAACATTGAAAACAGGTCTGACTTTAGCCATTTTTTTAACACACCTTCACGAGCTTATAAAATTCTACACTTTTACCCAGATATACCTATATGTCTTAAGTATTTTACATGTTTTTTCCAGATTTTATTAAGTAGCACAAGTATAAACTAAAATTCGACATTCACAACACCTTCCCGAATCGGATCTGCTGGAACACCCCGAAAGTATGTAATTACTTACCCCAGTTTAACCTCTCAGAAAAATCCACAAAAATTACACAACTTAACTCATATATCAAATATCATTCTGTAAAATTTCAGGTCTTAATTCGTTATACATATTAAATTAAAAATCCTGGACCACGACTGAATTTTCATACCCCGAAATACAGTTTTGACACATGAATTTATAAAAATCAAACGGTTGCCTTCCCGACCTCTAAAAAGTACCAAATAAATTTCATTTGATCACTATTTCACTGAATTAAGTTTTAGACCAAAGAACCACTAAAATTCATGTTTATATCATTGGTTTAAAATTCGTTTAGTTAGGATAAAATTTTTGGCAGATTAGTTTGTTCATATATATCTGATTTCAAGAACACAAATAATTATATTGACACATATGGATCCAAAATTATTATTATAGATCGAAGTTTTAAGGTTACCTCTTAGGTTAGATCGAATAGGAACAAGAACACAAAGATTTCCAAGATGATCAAATCACCAACACACCTTCTCTTCTCTTTTTGATCATGACCGAATGAGAGAAAAATAAAATATGGATCGGTTAAGTTTTGATCAACAATTTGAATGGATTAACAAGGTGTGTATTCAATTACCTTTGTGATACGAATTGAAGAAGAACACAATGATCACGATCAAGTTGTTGCTCCTCCTCTTCTCCTTGTGTCGACTAGAACAAAGCTTTTTAGGGTTTTGGTGTTTTTCTTTTGTGCCGACAATGTGGAGTAGGGAAAAGGGGTTTTAGGGTTTTCTTGGAGTTATGGGAATACACGGTTTTACAAAAATATGGGGAGGAGGGAGCCGTGATTTTGGGGCGTATAAAGGGTGATTAGCACCTTCCAAAATTAGCCTAATTATTTCATACTTATCTTTTATAAATATTTGGTGTACAAGTTTTATGATTTTCGGTGTAAAACCCTAAAATCTGAAAACATGAAAAATGACCAAAATGCCCCCGCAAGTTAAAAATTTATTTAAGAGTTTATAAAGCACAAAATAAATTCCGAACTTCTAACAATGAACATGTAATGATCCCAAATAATTTTAACAACTTCATTTAACTTTTATACAAGCCATGAAAATTACCAAATTACCTTGGGCGCCTAATGTAATTTAAATTCAAAAGTTATGAATTTATAATAAGAAATTAAGGGAAATTTAAGGGCATTAAAATTATCATTGAATGCTATTAACCCTCCTTGACTCAATCCCGAAATTTTGGTGAGTTTTCCCTCCTCTCACACGTTTTCCTTTAATTAAAATCAATCTCACCATTTGCTTCTTCTCAAAACAATTATACGACCCATATCAAAACCCTAGCACCAAAATTAATTCGACCATAGCCATACGAATTTTTCCAGCATCCCTACCCATTTTTCTCATGTTCCTAGACATCTAAAGAGTGCAAGAAAAATCAGTTTGGTGGTGTTCTTGGCCTGTGTCGATCGTGCTCAATTATTCATTGTCGAACCCTATTTTGAGGTAAAAAATTCCACTTTAATTCATTCGATCATGGATAAATTCGTTTCTTATTTTATTGTGTTCCTCACATCATATGTGATCTGTGAAAATTGGTTTCATGATTTTTAGATCGTTTTTGAAGCCGTGGTGATTTTTGACCCATTTTGGCCATACGCGTATAAAAGAATTCGTACACCTCATTCCACACGTTCAAATCTTGATTTGGTATTTTTCTCAGACCCTATATATGTTATGAACACCAAATAAAATGTAAAAGTCGATCCATGCATGATCTAACAATTATTTGTGAATTAAATCTTAAAAACGTGTATAAACCCTAAATAATTCAATTCGAATTTTTGAGGCTTCATATTTATTTTATTTGAACTCCATATGATCATACTAATCTGGGAAAAATTATATTTCGAATTGTTAAGGCCTAAAATAATTATTCTTGATTTATTTAGTTTTACCGATTTAAAGAAAATAAAGAAGAAAAAGAAATAGAATGTAAATCGATTTAGGGATTATACTTTTGGGGCTGTTTTTGAGTTATTGAATGATGATTAATGATGATCTAATGATTGGTGAATGATTTGTATTTTTAGGGTTAGGGTTTTGGCTAATTAAAGTGTTATGCGATTGGTTTAAATTGTTTTGGGTGGGTTTTGTAACTTTTAAAACTCAAGGGTTATTTTTAGAACTTATTTTGGATCATGTACCTACTGTATAAAATATAAAAAGAGGGGGGTCTAGTGTCATTTTTGTATTTTAAAGGATTAAAATGTTTCTAGGGTTTAATTAAGGTACGAATTATAAAATAATTAAATGGAGGGACTAAACTTGTAATTTCTGGAAACTTGGGGCTGTTTTGAGTAATATAATCTATTCAGGGGGTTATGTGTAAATTTGGTGATTTAATGGGTTAATATGTAATTATTAATAATATAAAGTTGAAATTGTAAGATAAGGGACTAAATATGTAACTTTGAAACTAGAGGGACCTATTGTGTAAATTCTGTAAAATTGAGGATACATTCTTATAATTTGATAAAATGAGTGACCATTGTGAAACTTTGATAAATTAAGGGTCTAAAGTGTAACTACGAACAATTGAAGGGTTAAAGTGTAACTTTTGAAACTAAAGGGGTATAAAGTGTAAATTATGAAACCTAAAGGACTAAAAGAGTAACTTGATGAATCTAAAAGCTAAAATGGAAAGTTACTTAAAAAGGAAGGGTTTGTAATTCTTGTCTACCCCTCTAGGTGTGAAGAAAGAGAGGTCCTGATCCACTCTGTGTCATCCATTCCTGATTTGTGGTTGCTTCTAGAATAAGGTACAGATATTCTGACCTTCTCTGTAAGGTTTCCTATGATTCTTTTCTGATTCGTTAAATCTTTGATTTGATACTCTGTTATGATCCTTTGCTATGACACCTTTGCTTTGACCTTTGATCTCGGATTTTGGACCTATGATATGAAGACCTTTTTGATATGAGATGGAAACGTTTTAAGTAAAGTATTTTGAAAGGATTTTTCAAGCATGATATATTGACTTTAAGAAAACTATTTTGAAGTTCGTTTTATGAAAACTATTTGAAAGACCATTTATGAAAACTATTTTGAAGGGTTGTTTTAAATGAACCTTAAGAGAAAACCTTTTTGAAAAGTATTTTGATATTGAACCTTTTGAAGATTTGACCATATAATACTTTGACCCTTTTGGATATTGACCTGGGATATTTGATCTTCTGATATTGACTTCTGATATTGAACCTTCTGATATGACACCCTGATTATGATATGAACCTTTGACCTTTGACTCCCAGTTTGATACCCGAGCCAAATTTGTGACCCTAGCCATGAAGGTAACATGGCCGTGTCTGTGATGCACCACTGGCATGACTAGTGTGTAGCCCTAGTGATTTGGTTACACCGTCCCCATTCTGATTTTGATTATGCATGCACACTATATGATTTATTATGGCCGATCTGTTCTGGGGGGCGAATGGATGCATCCTAGATTTGTTCTGGTTTCTGATATATCTGGTATGTCTGGTGACTGGTACTGTGTGCAATACATGCCTTTCACAACCCTGGGAGCTTGCAACTCCAACCCTGGAGGTATCCCCTCAACCCTGTCTTGGTATGCTGAGGTCACCCCTCCATACACCCTGGTATGTGATTTGATATGATATGTTTCTGGGCTCGTGGTGGATTACTGTCCTAGACCTTTATTCTCTCTCTGTACCTTGACTTATCTATTTCGTTATACTGTATCTGTTCTTTTACCTTTACTTCCATTTCTTTTGCTTTCGTTTCCGTTTATTATATATCTGTTCACTGGGCTTTGTAAGCTCAGCCGCACGTTTTCTTTTCGTGTGCGGCAGGTTTTTAGTTGGAAGCTGGGTCGTTATTAGAGAGAGCCTTTGACTTAGAAGACCTTGCTAGCTAAATTGGATTAGAGATGATTTGAAAAGTTATATTCAGACTTAGTGATTATTGTATATCTCACTTGTAACCTTGTAATATCAGATTTTCAGTTGTAACCCTTGGAATCCTATTGTATTATGTATGTCATATGCTTGTGTTGTTCTGATAAGAATCCGTATCTGTGACACCTTTGCCCTTGTCGGGTTGGGGTGTTACATGATTTTCGGCCTATAGATGACATATGAAACGTGCCATACTTTTATTTCATAAGGTTCTTGTATCATTTGTATTTTACTTTAGGTTATATGTTCACATTGTATGGTTTCGAGTCATAACATGTTATATAACTCAAGTTTTAATTTATAGCGTATTTTTATAAGTCGTATTTAATTTAGGGTGTTATATTGTTGCTCGACGTCATCTTTGCTTCTTGGGCTTCTGACGTCTTCATAATCTTTGTTCTTTTGTTCTTGATATGGCATGATATGATATGGTACTGATCTGCCGTTCTCCAATGGTCTTTGTTTCTGGTGTCTTTACGTCTTTTCCACCATGCTCATATATCTTTTGACTTTTGTTCTTCAATCTTGTTCTCACATCTTCAATCTTTAACTTGTGAAAGGTTGTAGTGCTTGAACATTGACTTTTACTTTAACTTTGTTGGACTATTGTTATTTCTGAGTCTTTGTGGGAACGAATCTTCAGGATATGAGCATGATGGAGTCTTGATGGTGGTTGAACTCCAGGTCTTCAAGATCCTCCGCAGCAACAGCACGAACCAACCGGCACTTACAGGCTCAGACTTTGAGATCGTCAACAGCATAGTGTGAAGACTTTCTCTAATCCTTACCCAGGCCGTTCTGAACCGGATACCCCCGAAAGGGCTTACACGGACACACCGAAGTGCACCCACGATTCAGTGAGCCGCTGGAGATCACCCCATGACTGTAGACCGTTTGGAGCAAACACTAAGCATAACCCACAAGGAGTTACCGAAGTGACCTGCTGTCAGGGCTGTTTAATGTTGACCCTGGCAGGATTTCCATTCTATCACTGAGAATCACAATTGTGAGTTCTCTCAAGAATGTTCTTGGCAGATTGCTAAGATCTGCGAAGGACTCTCCTTAATTTTACACCTGCTGCTCATGAAGTAGAACAATAGTGTAATACTAAGTGTTCCTACGAGATCTTTGATGAATCTCATGGATCTAGACTCAATAAGTGCACATTTGTTTGGTCGTCGGAGGCATGGAGCAGATTGCCTCCTTTTCAATATCAACACATCTCGGAGTGAGAGGTCGATAGATGATGAAGGGTTCTCCGTGTGAAATGAAACAAGTGCCTTTTGAGAGACACCTGAGTGGCTTAGAAGGTTTAGTGCAGTGCGTCACTGGGTCCATAACGTCTTTATTCTTCAATACCGGTGATGCTCATCAACCAGTAGATTATGAATTGAACCCGGTGTCTGCCCTAAGGTTGAACAAATGGAGGGCTATTTTATTTCACCCTTTTCTTTGCTTTTCTTTTTAATTCTTCAACCCCTTCTCTATCCGTTCATTTCATTTCTCCTTTTTCAATCGTACCTAGGACTTTCTAATACTAAACTATTGGAATTGTCCTTGGGTAGATCCCTCCGGCTCTGGCGGATCATAGGACGGTTTTTCCTAAACCTTAGTCACCTTATAACTCCATGACTATCCTAATGATGCCATAAACCAAACCTTTTGAAAAATCTCTCAAAGTGTCGATGATTGTAAAAACATTTTATTGACACCTTGAGAGTTTTGTGTTTTTCAGAAAGACTCCCCCTTAACATGTGCTCATAAATGTTTAATTGAAATTTGCACATGTCGGGAAGAGTTGGCACTTTTGAATTGATTGATTTTCAATGAACATGATCATCGCGAGACACGCTTACATCACTAGTAAACTAGCTTGAAATTATTACCCGTCCAGATCACATTCAAGGAAAATCGCTCGAAATCGGTACATTCTACTCAGACACGTCCTTTGCGAGACACGCTTACATCACCAGATGAACTGGATTGAAATTATTACCCGTCCGGGACATGTCCTTTCGACTACTGACTTTTTCTATCGTCAATTCCAGGGTCAATTCTGAGTCGAGCACCCGTGAGATTCCAGCTTCAGAGTTACCATATTTTGATCATATCGTTATTCTCCCCCTCAAAAATAGCATACTTATGATGTTTTTTATAAACGTTTGATAAAAATATGCCGTATGAGTTTTATTGGGAGAATTTCAAGAACTTTTGTTTGTTGAACAAAGATTATTTTTCAAATACTCCCCCTTGACGAGGGAATACTTGTCCTTATGAGCAGAATGTTTGAAAAACTTAGAAAACATTCCGGTTTAATTCTACTCATAAGTAAGAAGCTTTCGCTCCTTTGACTAGGATTGAGGCACTGAAGCGTACCTCAGGGTCCTTTCTTTACAGGTACGGGTTGTGCACTGTTATGTGTGCACAAGCCATAATGTCACAATAAGTAAGAATATCAAAATAAGAATAATGAATAATGAAATCAAATTCTTACTTTATCCTCCTTTATCAAACACTGTGTGTACCGGATCCGTCCTTTGATATAGTCTGATTGGAAATGGCAAACGACCTCCAACATAGCTCTCCAGTCTCCTTATCTGATCTCTGCGGTAAAGTCTTCTCTTGATCTTCCATATGAACTGCTTCACTTGTCTCAGCTCATCAGTATTCCATCTTTTTGACTTTCCCAATTCTTGATCCCGAACTCTAAGAACCAACCCGTCACGAACGTTCTTCAGTGTATCGTCACAGAATTTGTGGATCTCATTAAATGACATGAAGCGGTTGAAATTTGTTGCACTTCTGTAGATGAAACCAAAGAGCGGGTGTCTTTTCATGGTGTATTGGGGATCCTGGTTGTTTTCAAGAAGTAACTCCGGCTCAACAAGATTCAACTTCTTTTGGTAACTTTCTACTCCCAACTGAAGATCCTCTACTCTTTCTTTTATAATCGTTCTTCGAATGAAATGGCAGATAGCCGTACTGACAGCATATTGAAGATCGGTAGTAAGATGTTGCAGCTTTCCTTGTACTTTCATAAGGTACATGTCTTCAATATCATTGAGATGTAGATCTGGGAAGTCTGCCTCGGAGAACGAGTAGAGTTTATTATCATGTCTTCGGACGATAATCTCAGATAGGAAAGTGTAGTCATACCTCCTCCCTCCTTTGACACTAACCACTGCCATAATCCTGAGGTCACTTTATACCTTATCGCGAGAAGTCTCGGTAAGTTTGCTCTTATACCATGTCTTCCTTTTGTCAAACCAGTGGTAGATTCCTAATTCTGCGTCACGATCATAATTCACTAGTTGTTTGACGAAGAGATGTCGGTGCATAGCAGCTTCCTCGATGGCTGGTTGTGTGTAATGAGCAGCTGGAGTGAAGGTGATTGAAGTTGCATACTTTGTTTTGCTTGACGCTCCATGCTTGAGAAGTTCTAGATCATTGTTGAAAAAGAATTGGAAAGGGATTTCTGATTTGTGATGTTTTCGTATCACGGGAAGTGGCTTGGTACAATCAGTTATGTAAGGATGATTTTTACTGTCTCTGCCATCTACCCTGATTATGTCTGGATTGGTCCAGTCAAAATCACTTGACATTTCTCTGGCAATGTTTTCAAGATGATACTCTAGTTCAGTGATGAGTGTCTAAATACTCATCATTTCTGTCACATTTAAACTACAAAAACATTTAAAAACATGCAAATATGCTTCAAAATACAGAAAATATCCTTGGATTGTGTTTTTATCTGTTTCATGTGCAAAAGAATTGAAAAAGTTAAAAAACGAACAAAGTTTGCATAATTGGCAGTTTTAGTCCCTGAAGTTTCAAAAATGGCAGAAATAGTCCCTGGTACTCAAAATATGGAAAATTATCATTTAAGGTCTATGTACTATTCAACTTTGACAAAATTGGCCCTTTTGATAAACTTTTGGAAATTTACATATTTAACCCCTCAAAATCCAAAAGTGACATAAATGGTCCCTGGAGGTTTAAAAAGTGGAAAATTACATTTATGGTCCTTGGGTTATTCACATATGGCAATTATGGTCCTTGTGATAATTTTGGAAACTTGCCACATCAGGTCCCTGAACTTTGCATCTTTACACTTTTGGTCCTTGTGGTATTTTAATACAAAACCAAACGGACCATGTTATATTTACCCTACCCATTTTATAATAAAACCCAACCCAACCCACAAAACATAAACCCCAGCCCAAATCCATCACCACAGCCCACTTACCCTTTGTTTTAATAAACCCAGACCAAACGAAAGGTTTGACTTCGGTCAAACCTTCTCCTCCTTCTTCTCTTTACCGCCAAACCAAATACCACCTTCACCCATAGTTTTTCTCTGCTACATCCCATCACCCCCTCCTCTGCTACTCTCCACCTTACCTAACAGCCAAAATGCATTAAATGCATCTTCCTCATCACACTTCACAGTACCTAGTGGTGTTTTCCACTCACATTAGTTTTGGCGCCAAAATCAGAATCAACAGCTGAGATCAAGTCAAAGCCATCCAAGGGTGTAGAAATGTTCAGAGAAGAAGATAAGACCTATCCCACTTAGTTTTTGTATATATAGGACATCTTGTAAGCCATAGAAGGCATGTAGTTTATATCTTTAAATCGTATTGTACTTTAATTGTTCAAGTTTTATGTAATTTGATTTCCAGTGTTAATTCAAGTTGTTCTTAAGTTACTTATTCTCTTGTAATCCAGTATTGTACTCATTTTCATCTATAATAGAAATGCAAAGTTTTTGTTAAATCGAATTAAGTTTATTGTTGTTAAGAATAAACCACAAACACTACCCAACCTTCCTATAAGCTTATGAAAGCTTTTCATAGCTTTCTATAAGCTTATATAGCAATTAGCAGTCTTAAATATCTAAGGATGAAGAAAGTCAACTGAAGTCAAAGAAGCAACCAAATAAGCTATTTTGGGGTATAAGCTATTCAGGAAAGCTTAAATAGGGTTTCTAGCTTGTTTTTGACAAGCTAGGAAAGTTCTGATCCTAGGTTCATTGGTGTATCATCCATTTCAGTTGTGAGCTTTTCATGTTTTCACCATTTTTTTTATGTTACTGTGCAACTGCTTATTTATAGCTTATTGTCATTAATTTATGCTTATTATTAGTTTCTAATTACATTTCATCACTTATATCAGTTTTAATTAGCCTTGTCTTTATTTTTCTTAATAATCACTTAAAAGACCAAAAATAGCCAAACATAGCATAGCTTATTGTACTGCTTATTTCTGCTTTAAAAGTTGCTTAATATAGTTTAAATAAGTTATTTAATCAGTAAAAATCAGTAATCATAAGTCAAATTACTTGTTTCCTTTGAAAGCCACAACAGACCCTTCATTAAGGGGTGTTTGGCAAAATGGGTCAAATGGGCTTTCCACTGTTCATTTGCCATATTGTGAAGTTTGATCATGCTTAAAACAAGTTAGAAAAGCTGTTTTTAAGTTGTTATAAGCCTATTTGATAGGTTTTGTACCTTTGAGCAACCTGTGGGAATTTTAGAAACTCAAAAGCCATAATAAGCCATTTTAAGCCACAAGCTTATTTTGCCCTTAACCTTGGCTTCTCTGAGTTCATTTTGGACCATATAGTGTATACTCAAAGGCTGGTTTACTCTCCTTTTGATTTGAACCATTTTCACCAAATCTGCTTATAACAGACATAGCAGACCTTCACCATAGGTTTGCAAGCTTTTGTTTAAGGGCTTATTTGGTTTAATCAGTGCTTAATTTTTGGTTTATTAATAGCTTACTAGGTCTTCTTTACTTATCTTCATTTCCAGTCCATAGCTCAGCTTGATTGAGCTTAAAAATAAGCCCAAAAGTTCCCTTATCACATAAGTATGTACTGAGTGATCAGTACACACTTATTGTGAAGAGCTCTTTTCCCAGCTTATTCTTAAGCAGCAAATAAGCTCAGCTTAGCCTGAGTTTTGGAATTTAAGTAGTTGGCTAGGTCAACTTTTAGGGCAACATCTGGTATTTCATGTTTTGGCTTATTTCATAGCTTAATCTGGGCTGAAAAGTTCCCCATTAGGTCTGCTGTTAAGCCTGCTACTTAGCTTTTGTCTCTAAACTCATCTGTTCCAGGGCTTAATTGGACTTCAATTAAGGTGTTAAATTTAGGGCTTTTTGCATTTTTAAGTAGCCAGTAGTGCAGAGAAGCTTTTCCCCCCATAATATTCTACTTTTCAGCTTATTTGAATTGCTTAATTAGGTCTGCTAGTTGGGGTGTTTGCCTGATTTTTCTGCATAAATTGCTACTACTGCCCTAGTGCTTATCTTGCTTATTACTTGTGCTCATTTGTATTTTTAAGTTGTTTTAAGCTTCTAGTAGTGTATTAAACTTGTTTTGAACATTTGGCAAAGTTTTGAGCTTATTAGCTTATTTTTAGCTTATTTGTCCAACTGCTTATCTGCCCTACTGCTTATCAGGGTTTAATAGACTTTTGATTTTAATTTTCCTAGCTTTTAAATAATATTTTAGACTTATCCTGAATTTTTCAGATTTTTCCTAAGTCATTTAATATTTTTAATCTTTTTAATTAGTTTCTATTAGTAATTAAATCATAATAAATAGAATAATAATCAGAAAAATATAATTTTAATTTTCAAAATTTTCTTTTATTAAGTAGAATCTAGAAAAAATATAATCATCTTTGTAGACCTTAAGAAAAATAAAATATAAAATAAGTGATAGCTTCTATTTAATAGATTTTATCTTTTTAAATTTTTAATTAAGCATTTTTCATTTTTATAATTTTCTTAGCTTCTTTTCATCTCATAATATTTATAGAAAAAGTTTTAGATTTTTCTTTGTTCCTTTAGTATTTATTATAAATTAAAATAGTTTAAAAAGTAATTAAATAATAAATAATTAATAATAATTAGATAAAAAGTGTAAAAATATATAATTTTAGTTTTAAAATAAGTTTTAAGTAATATTACACTTGTAGGTTTTAATTTCATAAATTTCCCTTTTTATTCGCATTTTCATAAATCCCCGTAACGCGTTTTTAATTATAATTTCTTAAACCTTAATTTTATTTTGAGAATTCGTTTCTCATTATTTAATTAGAACATCATAAGCAATCAAGAATCTCAATCCCATATCATCAGTCACTCTAATCCAAGCTTTCAAGCAATTGCCCATTCACACTTCGTTGGGAAACGATCCGGGTAATCACTTACCTGGTTTCACACTACACACACAAACGTGAGTTTTTGCAAGTATCCTTTTTCACAAAGGGGTGATTTGTATTTATTCACGTGTATCCGTCGTTGCATAATATTTATATATCTATTTTAGCACGGATCAAATTTTGGCGCCGCTGCCGGGGAGGT
Organism: Artemisia tridentata subsp. tridentata; assembly: GCA_021014915.2. Taxonomy (NCBI): domain Eukaryota; kingdom Viridiplantae; phylum Streptophyta; class Magnoliopsida; order Asterales; family Asteraceae; genus Artemisia; species Artemisia tridentata. Next base: position 183,178,864 of record CP139504.1, on the reverse strand, counting down.
GTGTTGCGACAATATTGTTTAAAGTTTAAGCGATTAGTGATTTGAGATCCTTCCTCGTGAAGTTCCCATTTCCCATAAACCATATAAAATACAAAAATATTTTTCTTTTCTTTTATATATATATAATATCACATAAAAATTAAAAGCCCAAAAACATTTTCCGTTTTATTGTTAAAATAAAAGATTAAAAGCAAAATTAATATAATATTCCTCAACTTGGGTATTATCATAATAAGATTCCCAAACATCAGATTTAAAACTTGCCTCTGTATCACTTGCGAATATCGGCTCTGTAGGATCGAGTACTTCGAGCTTGATTGAGCTTGGTATAAACAAGAACCTCTGTATGCAATACAAGCGTTTATGCGGAAACTAAACAGCAAGTATTATAAAGAAGAAAACTCTAAACGAACAATGATCCTCTATGGATCAAACTATGAACTAAGAATTGTGTTCTTGAATATTAAAAACGTTAAAGGTGTTAAAGGCGTACATAAACTCATAGACGGGTTTATCTTTTATACTAACAAGATCACCTAACCCTAACCCGTTCTACAAGTAAACGTGTGAAGAGATAAACAACAATCTCTTCTAAAAATAAATCTTAACAAACATTCTAAATATACGGATAACAAATAATACTATCCGCAGCAACAACACTATCGGCAGAAACAAGATAACACTGTCGGCAGCAATGAGCTTTCAGCAGGAACCAAAGCTATCGGCAGGAACCAGCTTAACACTATCGGCAGCAACAATGAAACTCTTATTTCCCAGAGATCCTAACAATCCTCCCCTAATCTTGAGGTTGACTAGGTTAACCTGCAAGATTCCAATGTGATAGAGCTTGCAACTCTCAGGCTTGAGGACTGCGACTTAGCAGCAACAATTTTAAGTAACCAGCAGCAACATCCATAACTTGCAAGATTCCAGCTTCTATAGCATCCAGCAGCAACTTCAATAGTTCAGCAGGAACAATAAATCTTCTTCAAAACATGTATACTGGTCATCATGACTTTTACTTGAACTTGGCTGCTACTATGACAATATGTACATCAAATCACTTGAAGTTTCATACTATTCTCATCACATCCAGGTGTGTTAACTCCTGTGAGAGGTGAATCATTGAAAATTAATGGATTTGATGTCTCTTTACCAATAGCCATCACTACTGGAGTAGCCAATGTTTAGGTGTGTTAGACCATGGTACATTGATAACCATCTGATTTATTAGCAAATCAGCAACTATAAACGGATTTGACTTGTCTTTACCTGTAGCCGTTTGCTCAGGACTAGCCAATTCTTAGGTTACCGCAAAACCTTGGTGAATTGAATACCAAATATGGATACCAAGTGTCTTTACCACAAACCATACTTTTGTGGACTAGCCAATCCTTTGGATCCCATAAGGGTTACATCCATGGTGAATTGAGAACCATTTTCAACTCTCAGAAATGAATCATGGGTGAGTTGAAAGACCCTATAGCTTTGAGCAAGCTATTACAGCTATCAACGGATTTGATTATCACACCAGAGCCGTACCCTCATGGTGAGTCAACTCTTTCTTGTCTGCAAGACATGGTGAGTTGAGCACCATTTAATGTGCAGGTGTAAACACCAACACTGTACCTGCAAGGTGTTGCTCAAAACCACTTATTAGCACACAAAATATACAATTTTTTTTTTTTTTTTTTTTTTTATTATTTTTTTTTTAAACTAAGAAACACACCAAAACAAAAGAAAATAAGAAAAGAAACAAAAGAAAGAAAGAAAGATAGAAAATATACAACAACAACAAGAACAATCCTCCCCTTGAGCTTTATCCTCCCCTTAAGCTGCAACTAGGGATTCACCATCCCAATATGAACCACCAAATGTTTAAACCTTGGTCCATCAAAAGCCTTGGTCAGCAGATCAGCAACATTATCATCTGTGTGAATCTTAACCACCTGAATAAGATGCTTCTCATCAGCATCTCTTATGAAATGATGTCGAATCTCAATATGCTTTGTCCTCTGATGATAAACAGGATTCTTAACAATACACATAGTACTTTGATTATCAATAAAAATCTTAGTGTTCATGTAGTTGAACCCATAATCCAACAACTGATTTTGCATCCAAAGTACCTGTCCACAGCAACTAGCAGCAGCAATATACTCTGCCTCAGTAGAAGATGTAGCTACTATAGTTTGCTTCTTGCACTGCCAAGAAACCAACCTCCTACCCAGAAACTGACAACCTCCTGTTGTAGACTTCCTATCAAAGTTAGCCCCAGCATAATCACTGTCACTATATGCTTCCAACACAAAAGGAGAATCTTTAGGATACCAAAGTCCCATCTTTGGCTGTCCTCTTAAATATTTGAAGATTCTCTTAACTGCATTTAGGTTAGAAGTTAATGGTGTAACCTGATGTCTAGCACATGCACCAACAACAAACATGATATCAGGTCTTGAAGCTGTCAAATACATGAGTGATCCAATCATGGACCTATAAAGATGAACATTAACAGCAGCATCAGGTTCATTATTGGACTTAGGCTTTGGACGTTCAAAAGGAGTTGTAGCAACCTTCACATTTTCCATATCAAATTTCTTAAGCATGTCATAAACATACTTCTCCTGGCAAATAAAGATTCCATCTGGTTTCTGCTTAACCTGAAGACCCAAGAAGAAATTCATTTCACCCATAGCACTCATCTCAAATTCACTCTTCATCAATTCTTCAAACTCCCTGCACCAGGCTTCATTAGTGGAACCAAAGATAATATCATCTACATAAACTTGTACCAGAATGATATCTTTGAAGTTCTTTCTTATAAAAAGAGTTTTATCAATAGCCCCTCTTCTGTAACCATGTTTTAGCAAAAAGGCTGATAACCTAGCATACCAAGCCCTTGGTGCTTGATGAAGACCATAAAGTGCTTTAACCACTTTGTAAACCAAATTAGGATTCTGAGGATCCACAAATCCCTGTGGTTGAGTAACATAAACCTCTTCCTCAATCCTGCCATACAAAAATGCACTCTTCACATCCATCTGATATACTACGAACCCCATGAAAGAAGCAAAAGCTAAAAACAATCGGATAGCTTCAACTCTTGCCACTGGTGCAAACACCTCATCATAATCAATCCCCTCTTCTTGTCTATGACCTTGAGCTACCAATCTAGCCTTATTTCGAACCACAATACCCCTAGCATCCCTTTTATTCTTTAGAATCCATTTAGTCCCAATAGCATGCTTGCCTGCAGGTAAAGGCACCAACATCCATACTTTCTGATTCTGGAACTGCTGCATCTCCTCTTGCATAGCCTCAACCCAATCATCATTAGCAAGAGCCTGAGCTATGCTAGTTGGTTCAACTTGAGATAAGAAACAAGCATACAGACAATGTAAGTAATCAGTATGATTGTTCCTCAACTGATCCTGTATATAACTGAGAAAAGCAGATTCTCCAAACTTGGGTTGATGTAGCTTGCTTCTTGTCTGCACAGGGGAATTTATATCTCCAAGAATCAAAGACTGAGGATGAACTGTATTGATCCTCTTGGTAGCAATTGGATTAACTTCAATGGAGGATGCCTGATTAGTTATGGAGGGGTTGAAGTCATCATCATATGAAGAAGAAGTGAAAATTCCAGTTCTGGACTGATGATGAGGATCATTCAGCTTATCTTTTGAAGAGACTGAGTTTCCAAGATCAGAAGGAATTGGAAATCTTTCAGGGGAGTTAACAACACCCAGAGTGTCCACAGATGGAGAAGACACAGGAACATCAGCAGAAACCCTAGAAGGTTCGGCAGGAACAGATCCACTTTCAGCAGGAATGGGATCAGCAGGAACATGAATACCATCAGTTGAATTCAATTGTCTTCTAACTTCAGCTTCAGCCTTTCTCAGAATCTCCTCTGTCTCTTTAGAAAATCCAGAATCAAACATCTCAGCAGCTCTGTTGGCATTAAACTCTTGTCTTTGAAGCCTAGCAAGATCTTCTGCATAACTAGAATCACCTCCAGCCATATCAAAAGAATCCTTGAGCTTTGAACCTGAAATGTTGTTAGAGGGAAAAGAAGGAACAACTATAGGTCGTTCATCACTCTCTACATCAGAATCATCATCTGAGGTACCTGCATTGTTAGTTTGAGAAACATTTGTACCAGCAGATAGATTTGATTTAAATCTATTATAACCTAAGGAGTCAGATAGATAATCCAGATCAAAGTACCACTCTGGACCAGCACCCTGCAAATTAGGTTTATCTTCAAGATATCTTAAGTTGAGAGTCTCTTCTATTTTCTTAGAGGACAGATTATAAACCCTATAGGCTTTACCATGAGCAGAATATCCAACAATAAACCCTTCATCAGCCTTCCCATCAAACTTGCCTAGGTAATCACTAGTGTTCAAAATAGTGACATGACATCCAAAAGGCTTAAGGTAACTAATGTTTGGAACCTTCCCAGACAAAAGTTCATAAGGTGTTTTATTATGAGGATTAGTAATAGATACCCTATTCAACACATAACAAGCAGTGCAAACTGCTTCAGTCCAAAACATAGTAGGCATCTTAGATTCAGCTAACATAGTCCTAGCTGCTTCTATCAGGGTCCTATTTTTCCTTTCTGCAACCCCATTTTGTTGTGGAGTTCTAGCATTACTATAGTCCCTTTTTATCCCCTTAGTTCCACAGAGGTCAATAAGATTAGAGTTCTTAAATTCTGTGCCATTATCACACCTTATAGACTTAACCTTTTTACTTAGCTGATTTTCAATTAAGGCAATAAAATCCCTAAGAACTGGATAAGTTTCATCTTTAGTACCCAAAAAGAAAGTCCATGAAAACCTGCTAAAATCATCTGTAATCACCAGGCAGTAGTTCTTATGGTCAATACTTCTGATAGAAGTAGGACCAAAAAGATCCATATGAAGAAGCTGCAAAGGCTCAGAGATGTTGCTCACAGCAGTTATGGCCTTGTATGATGCTTTGTGCTGCTTTCCTTTGTTACAGGCAACACAATCATGCTCATTGGAGAAGATCTTCATAGGAAGCCCTTTCACCAACCCATTCTTAGCCAACTTGTTAATGGTCTTGAAATTCACATGGGCCATTCTTCTGTGCCATTTCTTAGACTCATCTACAGAAGCTTTTGCAACCAAACAAGCAAGAGATCCCTCAGGCTGAACATCACTAAGATTGAAGCTATAAAGATTGTAAGTCCTAGGAACTTTAAGTTCAACCTGACTTTCATCAGGCAACTTGAAGTCTTTGGACAACACAAAGCAATCATTCTCAGTGAAGAGAACACTGTTCTTCTTGTCACAGATTTGGGAGACAGAGAACAAATTGAAGTCTTGAAGTTCCTTCACATAAAGTACATCTTCAAAGTCCAGCTTAGCAGTCTTGATAGTTCCCTTCCCAGAAATTATTCCATCTCCTCCTCCAAATGTCACAGTACCTCCATTCAAAGGTACAAAATCATGCAATCTATCCAAATTCCCTGTCATACTCCTGGAACACCCACTATCAACAATTCCAACATCTTTGCTTCTAAAAGGAAAATCCTGAGAGAAAGAATACATATACAACATTAGATACAAGAGAGACTCAAGCCATTGCTGACTTGAGCCTGCCTAGTGGATCAATAAGAATTAAACCCTGGAGATTGATGAGATCCACCATTGATCTTGGACCCCATTTTCATATGTTGGTTATTGATTTTCCAAGAACAACCTGCTGAGGACTTAACAGCAGTTTTCCATCTTGCCCCTCCCTTATTCATGGTGTCAAAACAAACAGGTCTCAAATTATTTTGGAAGTAAGAACAAGTAGGTCTTCTGATAGGTCTAGCCAAATTGCTTCTCCAACCAGCAGGATTGATCCTACTGGCAGGAACTGAATACACAGCAACAACAGGCTTATCGGCAGGAATGTACTTATCAGCAGCAACAGGCTTATCGGCAGGAATGAACCTATCAGCAGCAACAGGCTTACCAGCAGGAACTGGCTTGCCAGTAGCAACTGAAGTTCTCCTTGCTGCTTGAGGAATATAGGGGGGAATATCATTCACATTTTTCCATACAAACCTATTTTGACATGCATTCAAACCCATCTGTTTCTCATAATAGTCACAATCTTTAATGAGATGATCATAACTACGACACACAAAGCAAGATTTCTTTCTAGGGGCCTTTTTCTTAACAAAATTATCCTTATTGCACACAGAATTATTCAAACCAACACATGAAACAAAATTATCCTTAACATAATGAAAACCACAATCATAATTGTTTGAAAAAGAACCACAACTAGAAACATTATTGTTTTTAACACTATCAAAAGAAATATCTTTAGATGCAGCTATCTTCGAATGAGATTCAACATTAGCTACTTCTGAGGAGAGATCTTCTGACTTTATTGATGCTGACTTGTCACTTGATCCACATGTGGCATAGTCATCTGTCTTGATTTCTGAAGATTTGTCACTGTAAGAACAAGAGACAAATTCATTAGAGTCACAATCAAGATTAGGCAAGTCTTTTGCCTGTTTGCCATACATCATTTGTGAATCATCAAAGTCATCAAAAGGATTAGCCGGCTTAAATGTTCCAGTTATGGGTGGAGGAACATCATTCATCCCTCCCTCATTCACAAACTTTACAGGCTTTCTATAATCTACAGGTTCTGGGTTAAAAAACACTATATTCATTAGGGTCATAATATTGATTTGGCCCTACCAGGTCACCGAACCCTAAACCTCTTTTAGTTTTTGATGACATAGAACTATCAATAAGCCTGTGAAGGTTTGTGGATGACTCTTTCCACTTATCAAATCTAGCCAAGGTATCATCTAGTTTAGACTTTAAATCCTGATTATCTAATACTACCTTAGCTTTTTCCCGTTCAGTATGTTTAACCTCATTAATAGCATTTTTTAAATCTCTTTCCAATACCTTTAATTTTATTTCATAAGCAGACTGTTGTTGTTGATACCAGACCTTTTGTTGTTCTAAAGTTTTAACAGCCTTTTTATGTGCCTTTAGTTGAATAAAGTTATCCTTATTTTCACTTTCTTTATCATCAAATTCCTGTTTCAATTTATCATATTTAGAATCACAACCAAATGGGCAGTTATGTACCTGAGATGGATGACCCATCATTCCAAACTGACCAGCCACTTGTTTCTTTTCACCATATCCAGCTACCATCCCATAGACCTTATCTGCTCCACTTGCAAGAGACTTCTCATGTTGCTCCCAGTCCACCATTGAATCCACAGATACCAAAGCCTTGGGGTCTTCTGACTCCAACTCTTGAATTCTGAAAGCAGAATACCGTGCTTTATCATCCACCTTCTTGTCTGTACATTCCCTAGCAAAATGTCCTGTTTGAGAACATTTATAACACCTCACCTTCCTTCTATCAAACCTGGCAGGCTCCTGTCCATTAAAATTGACCCTTCTTCCTGCCTTCTTTTCAAACCTATCCAACTTCAATGATATCATAGCCATCTGCCATCTTAAGTCCATCTCTTCCATATCCAATTCATCAACCTGATTGAAATCATCATACACAATCTTCTGTTGTGGTGTACTATCAGCAACAAATGAATGAAGCAGATCCACTACAAGATTCTCAGAACTGGTTTGAGCTTTTGGTGTGACAGGTGAGTAAGAGATTGATGATGTTGATGGAGTTGGACTGTTTCCATATGATGTTTTGTTAGCACCAGAGTTACTAACAAAAGCAGTATGGGTTGGAGTATGAGGTGTATAGGTGGAATACCCTTTGATATCAAGTTCAAGGGTTTTCAACTTGTTGTACAGATCATCAAAGCTCATAAAATCCAGTCCTCCTTTGGCCTTGAGGGTTATGGAAACCTGCGACCAAGATGGTGGTAAAGCCCTCAGAAATTTGGTGTTGCAATCTTCATCATCCGGCCTAGCTTTCAACTGGTTGAGTTGACTCAGGATCTTGTGGAATCTGTCATACCCTTTATGAATCCCCTCAGCCTCAGAGATCTTGAATTCCTGAAACTCTTGCTTAAGCATAGACTTTCTCATTTTTCTGGATTCATCATTCCCTCCAAATCTGGCTTTTACAGCATGCCAGATCTTTCTAGCATCATCCAAGTGATGGAAATCACTCATATGATCCTCTGGAATAGCTTGAAGCAGAAGGGTTCTTGCTTTGGTTTCCCTTTGCACAGCCATGTGCTCTTCTGCAGTAACAGGTGGCTCTATATAAATATTGCCATCCTCGTCCCTTCCTGTATTCTTCTTGCTATTTCCCTTGAGAATGACATTCCACAGATTGTAATCACTGTTTGTGATCCAATATTCCATTCTCATAGCCCAGACTTCATACTCATCTTTCTTCAGATATGGGAATTTAGCATTGTTGGTGGACACCGCGGTGACGATTTGCGTTTGGACTTGGGATGTTTCAGTTTTGGGTTGTTGATCTTCCTGGTTAATGACATTGGTTTCTGGGTTATCGTCTGCCATTGAGAGAGGGTTAAGAGATATGAGATCGACCTTTTTCTTCTTTATCAGAGATCCTTACCAGGCTCTGATACCACTTGTAGGATCGAGTACTTCGAGCTTGATTGAGCTTGGTATAAACAAGAACCTCTGTATGCAATACAAGCGTTTATGCGGAAACTAAACAGCAAGTATTATAAAGAAGAAAACTCTAAACGAACAATGATCCTCTATGGATCAAACTATGAACTAAGAATTGTGTTCTTGAATATTAAAAACGTTAAAGGTGTTAAAGGCGTACATAAACTCATAGACGGGTTTATCTTTTATACTAACAAGATCACCTAACCCTAACCCGTTCTACAAGTAAACGTGTGAAGAGATAAACAACAATCTCTTCTAAAAATAAATCTTAACAATCATTCTAAATATACGGATAACAAATAATACTATCCGCAGCAACAACACTATCGGCAGAAACAAGATAACACTGTCGGCAGCAATGAGCTTTCAGCAGGAACCAAAGCTATCGGCAGGAACCAGCTTAACACTATCGGCAGCAACAATGAAACTCTTTTTTCCCAGAGATCCTAACAGGCTCACCTTTGATTGATAAACAAACTATAAAGGAGGTTTAAGGATAGTTTGACATTAAATTGTCGAACTGAAAGAAGCGGGTTTTTAAGGAGCATTTATTGCCCACCTTTGCTTCTCCGCCACTCTGTGCGTTTATCTTTTAGAGAGCTACCGTATGCTTGTTGATTGTTGGTTTAAGTTCACTTGTGTTTTTGCTTCGATCTTGATTTAATTGAAATTTTTTGCTAAACGTGCATGCGCACTCGTTCTTCTAGGTCATCAAGCCCTTTCCGTGAGCTTGTAAACATACCTCTGAGACGTCGTAGACGTTCTGCTCCATCAGTCGTACCCGAGATACGTACTGATCCCATAACCACTGTCATCATGGCAGAAGACCGTCCTATGAATGAGCTTCTCCAAGCTCCCACCGAGGGTTATGGAGATGCCATTATTGTTCCAGCCATCGTGGCTGAGAATTTTGAGCTCAAAACCGGGTTGATAAACCTTGTAACATCGCGTCAATTCTATGGTTTTGAAAGGGACGATCCTCAAGATCACATTCGATGGTTCAATAAAATCACATCCACCATCAAATGCAAAAATGTCCCTGAGGAATCAATCAAACTTCTTCTTTTCCCGTTTTCCATCGATGGGGCAGCCCGGATTTGGCTTGATAAACAACCCCCTCGATTAATTGGAACATGGGAAGATTTGGTTCAAAAGTTCGTAAATGAATTCTTTCCTCCTTCTAAAACCACGCATCTTAAAAATGAAATCATGAAATTCTCTCAAAGGTTTGATGAACCATTTGGAGAGGCATGGGATCGTTTCAAAGAATTGCTCCGCAAATATCCTCATCACGGTTTCACCGACTTGATGCAAATGGACACTTTCTACAATGGGTTAAACCCATCTGACCAAGATTCTCTCAATGCCTCAGCTGGAGGTAATTTTCTGAGCAAATCCACTAAGGAAGCTGATGAGTGTCTAAATACTCATCATTTCTGTCACATTTTATCTGCAAAATCATTTAAAAATATGCAGATATGCTTCAAAATACAGAAAATATCATAAAATGTGTTTTTATATGATTCAGGAACAAAAAGATTGAAAACAAGTGAAAAACATGCAAAGTTCACAAAATTGTCATTTTCAGTCCCTGAAGTTTCACAAATTGGCAGATTTAGTCCCTGAAGTTTCAAAATTGGCAAATTTAGTCCTCGGGTATTTAAAAATTATAATTTATCAAATAAAACCCTTGTACTATTCACATGTTACAATTTAGCCCTTTTGATAGCTTAATGGAAAATACACTTTCAACCCTTCATGAATTCAGAAATTACAAGAATGGTCCTTGTGTTTAACATAAAAACCCAACCGGACCCTATCCTAATATAAAACCCAACCATTAAATATACCCAACCCAATGCAATCCTATAACCCAGTTACTAAACCAAGCCCACAAGCCCAATCCTTAAATAAACCAAACCCGACCCAACCCTCTTATTTAAACCCAGAGTTTGACTTCGGTCAAACTCATCCCTTCCAATACCGCCCCTCCAAAACCATACCAGATACCACCACCTCCACCGCCTCTCTGACATACCCACCCCCTCCTCTGCTACACTCCACCTTACCTAACAAACCAAAAGGCATTTAATGCCTCTTCCCCATCACCTCAGTCCAGTAATAGTGGATTTTCCCACTATCTTGTTTTGGCGCCAAAAGTGGTTTAAGTGGCTCAGATCGATTCAAAGGCATCTAAAGGTTGGGATTTGTTCATAGAATGAAGACAAAGGAAACCCTAATAGTTTAGTATAAATAGAAGCTTATGTAAGCCTTAATTGGCAAGTAGATAAATTAGCATAAATCGTATTTCAATTTCAGTAGCTATAATTTGTAATCTCATGTTTTAACAATCAATACAAGTTAACTTTAGTGTGTTTGTTGTTAATCTTTGTCCAATTTCCAGTAGTTAATGATAATTTCTAGTTTCTAAAATTCTATGTGTACTGAGAATTCGAACCTAGTTAATTGATAATTGAAATAACTTCTTAGTTGTTTCTATAAGCTTATACAAGCTCATAATAGCTTGTTGTAAGTTTATATTAGATTAAACCTGTTCTAAATTCAAGAATTCAAGAAAGTCAAGAAAAGTCAACATAAGCTCTCATTAAGCTCTTCTGAAGGGAAAAGCTATTTAGGAAGGTTTTTCTTGGGTTTTCTATCTTGTGTGAACAAGCTAGGTTTTGTTCTGTCCTTGTTCTCTTGTTCCATAAGTGTTGGTCCCTTTACACGATTAGAATTAACTAGAAAGTTAATCTATTGGTGTTAATGACTAATACAATGTTTAAGGATTATTCTAACAGTTATAAAACGTGAATGTAAAAACAACAATATTTTTCAACGTTTAAATTCTTATTAGAAATAATTCCAAGAATCTATACCCAAGTGTTTTGCGGAACAAACACTTGGGATTGAATAGACAAGGGTATGGGGTGTCTCCTATCGAAACTCAAGTTTTGCTTGAGTGGTAACAATATACCCACTGAGCTATCTCAGTGAGTTGTATACTCTTTGTAGGAGAGAAGTTCCTTTGTAAAAGTTCAAGACTTTAATTATACAAAGCACACTTTAACTTCTCTCACAGTTGCTCTATTTATACACAAGTATTCTAAGTATAAGTGATTAAATATAATACAAGTTGTTGAGGTTGCGTGTCTGACAATTACAAATAGTAATTGTCATTTCCAAGAACCAATAGGAAAGGGCTAAATAAGTCTTTGGGAGTTGTTGGCTGACACTCCATGACTTTTAGCCGTAATAGGGAAGGTTGAGTCTGACAAGAGAAGAGTGTTGGGTTTACACTCTTATCTTCTCAGATCTTTTCCCTATTGTTCCCGCCTTTTCTTCAGGCGTTGGTTCCTCAGTCATTCAATCACTTTGTTGGTTGAGGAGACTGGGGTTCAGTGAGCTCTTATCCAATACTCACTGAATCCATCATCTTCTTCTTTGGCTTAAGTCCTACTCAGGGAGTACCGCCTTCCTGAGTAGTGAATCCTTCTTCTTGAATTCGCCTTAAGCATCCTGAAGATGACTCACTGAGAGGCTGTTCTCTCAGTGACTTGAATTGTTCTCGGTTTAAGTTAACACTTAGTTAATTTGTGTCCAAATCATGTTCGAAGCATTCTTGGGTTTTACATGACCCAACAATCTCCCCCTATTTGGATATAAATTATTCCTAAGTGTTTTGATCAGATATGAGTGAGCTAACGACTTCTGCTCATACTGAATGTACTAGAATGTAAATAAGGACACTGAAATAATAAAAACATCATCTTATTAATATCATTTACAAGTCCTAACAAAACTAAGTACAAAAAGGGATAGTGGTGGGTATTCAGGCAGGTCATCAGTTCAACTTGATTCCAAGGGCTTCAAGCTTGGGCTTCTTCGACTGCAGCTCATGTTGGTCAGGATGTTCATTGATTTTTCTTTTCAGGTCATGACAAAACCTCACATTCTCAAGACTCTTGAGTGGAGAGGCCATCATTAGAAAGCCTAGCATTGCTTTGATCCCTGATAGATCTATATCACTCCACCTTTGGAAGGCTTTGTCACCAAACTCATCAATGAAGAACAACCCTCTTTCAGGCTGTTCAATGACCATATTGTTTCTGAAAGGAACACCTTCAGGGAGAGCCCTATTGCAGTCAAGACCAGGAATCTTGATCTCAGGCTCAGCTTCTATCTTCTTTCTTTTCCTTGAAGAAGACTGAGAGGAAGCAGGTTGTGCAGATTCAGGGAGAAGAGATTGAATGCCAAGTTCCTGAGGTGCTGCTGCCAATCTTTCATACCTCAGACTCAATGACTTCATCAGATTAGGGACCACAACATTTGATTTCTTTGCTATTAATGGACCCAACTCGTCCAATTCAGTGATCCCAAAGTCAGCGAATCTGAAAGGTGAATGAACATCAAAGTTTCTCTTGTCAGCACCTCTGTAGACAGTGACAACGGCAGGATTGGTGTTTCTTTGAATATGAACATCAGTGATTGGTTCTGGCTTCATCCTTTCAGTCATATACCACTGATATTTCTTAATCCTATTCTGCCTGATCTCTTCAGCCCTTTTGGCTCTTTCCTCCCTTTTCTGCCTGAGAGTGGTCATCTCCTCAGACTGAGCTTTCACAAAGGTCATACCACCTTTTCTTCCTGAGAGATCCTTAGCCTCAAGACCAATTTTCTCAGCCTCTTCATGAACAACCTTGATTAAGGCAGACTTGCTTGCCTTCTCCTCTTCCTTCAACTTCTTCTTTGCCTCCTCTTCCTGAAGATAAGTACTGAGTTCATCAGCTGAGAAGTGGTAAAGAACTCCATCAATTTCATATGGGATCCTGAGTGGTGATTCAGGATCCTTTGCAACCGTGATAGGTGCTGGTTGAGGCTCAGGCTCAGTGAGAATGCCTTTGCCTTTATCTTGATGGGAGGAAGAGGCTTCAGGAATGTCTTCCTCAGTGTGAGAAGGAATCTCCCCCTCAGTGTGAGAAGGAGGTTGTTGGCTTTGGCTTGAGACTCCAGTGTCTTTCTCCCCCTCAACTGTTGCTTGAGCCATGGTGATAGCAAGAGTTGGAGTCACTGGAGCAGTAGGACCTTTGAAGGCCTGATAGATCTCAGTCATCATTGATTTGATGTCCGAGGTGTCTTTTTGAAGACTTGAGATCTGATCTGCCAGAGAAGCCTGAGAAGCCTCGATGCCTGACATCCTTGACCCAAGAGACCATGCCAAGGATGTTGAAGATTGTGCCCAAGTACCAAGATGTTTTTCCTGAAGACCCATGGAAGTCCTGATTGAGTCCAAGGAGGTAGTAAGACCCTGAAGTTTAGAATCCTTCAGTAAGCTGAGGAGATCATGGATTTCAGCTGACTGCTTCTGATAAGTCTCAGCAGCTTGAAGGATCTTTTCAGTGAGTATGGGGTCATCCTTAACAGCTGACTGAATAGTACCAAGGCTTTTGGTGATGCCTTCAAGAGAAAGATTGAACTTCTGGAAATGAAGATCAATAGCTGTCAGGGAATGTTTGGTGTCTGATTGGATTTCGATCACATCTTCATGAAAACTTTCAACATCTGCCTTCAGGTTGGCATAGTGAACAGCTGCTTCAGTGTGTTGATCAAACATCTCATCAGTGAGACCAGTGAAAAGAGCATTGTTGGTCTTCAGTAGGAATTTGACCAACTTTCTTTCAGTGAGGGGAAGAGAGTTATCATACTTCTGGAGAATGTCAGTAGATGAATCAGAAGATTGAGAGCCTGACTCTTCACTTTGGCTTGGAGAGGACTGATGTGATGGATCAGGTTGTTCAGGTTGTACATCAGTTTCCATATCCTCTCCTGCCTCAAAAATTTCTTCTTCACTCTCTTCCCTGAGCTCTTCATCAGACTCCATAAAAGCCTGATAGTCCCCCATGGACTCAATACCCAAAAAATCAACCGGCTCCTCTTTATAAAAAGATTTGCCTTCAGTTTGGTCAGGTCCTGACCCCTTTGTCATAATAACTGAGTGGGTTGTCTCAGCCTGACTAGCCATAATAACTGGGGTAACACCAGCCTGGCTTTTGGGGGCAGTTCCTGAAAGACTGGATCCGCTTGAGGGGTTGATGGGTTCCATATCAGCGAGTTGTTTCTTTCCCTCTGAGTCTTTGTCCCCCTTAGCACCTTCAACAACTGATGGGTGATTTTCAGTAGTATCACTAGGTACTGATTGTGAGAGTTTGTGGACCCCCTTCCCATCAGGATTGTACTGTCCTTCAGGGGATTTAGGATCCTTTTCTCCCTGAGATCCTGAGGGTGATTGCTCAGGAACGTTAGCGGGATGTGAGTGTTTGTGGGTCCCCTTCTCAGTAAGGTAGTGCTGCCTTACCGAGGATTTAGAACCCTTTCCTCCCTTGGGAACTGATTGTTTTTTGACAGCTCCTTCATCGGGATGTGAGGGGGTGTGGGTCCTCTTCCCAGTAGGGTGGTGCTGCCCTACCGAGGGTTCAGGACCCTTTCCTCCCTTAGGCACTGATTGTGATTTATCAGTACCTTCATCGGGATGTGAGGGGGGAATGCTTCCTGATCCCTCTGACTGTGTTATGTCAGTTGGACCATGTGGAATGGGTGTGCCCGAGGTCACTGAGGATGATTGCTCAGTGACTTCCGTTGGCCTTTGTTTTGAGGTCAAGAGGGTCTCAGAAATGGGTGTCTCAGAGGTCTCGGCCTTTTTCAACCTCTTTTTAAGGTTGAGTTGGTTTTGAGGATCAGTCTTAGTGGCGAGTGGCTTGGGTCTAACCACCTGGCTGGACTGACCCTTCTTTGTCTTCTTCACCTTTTTGGTCGGTGAAGGAACTGGAGAGATAGCGTCATTACCCTGAATGACTGATTGCATGTATTCAGTCAGGGCAATAAGTGTAACCTCACTGATGCTACTAGTGAAGTTTGACTTGTGCAGTACCTCAGGCTTCGTACCTTCTGCATCAGTCCTCACATAGTCAGAACCGAGTAGGTCCTGAAGCACACAGGAAACAAATCTAGGATAGGACATGTGCCTTTGCCTATGTTTTCCTGAGAGCTTAGCAACGAGGTCTCGGAAGATTATTCCTCCGATGTCTATTTTTGTACCCTCAAGGAGACTGAACAACATCAATTGTTGTGATGAGTTCAACTGTTCCGTAGAGGATTTATTTCCACCCAGGACCTGAATGACAAATGTCATCAGTATCCTCCAAATAGGGTGGAACCATGTTTTGACTACTGGAGCCTTTTCCAGTAAGCCTCCCACAGACATTCCTGGACGTCTGGGGTCATGGGGTGCAAGAAAGATCAGTTCATTCTTTATGTCCTGATCAGTAGGGTTGGGAGAAAAGGCTTCAGCAAAGTCAAGGCCTGTGGCTTTGATGAATGCTGAGTAGTCAAAGGAGAGGGTTCTACTCCCATTCATCACCGTGAAGGTGATGATTGACTCTTTGGTGTCTTTGGGGCTGGTTGCCACAGCCGTACACCAGAATTCCCTCAAATAGTCATGGTAGATGACTGAGGGGGTATGGGTGAAAGCCTTTGCAAGAAAACAATTACGAAGATATTTCATAACGTTCTTGTAGGCTGGGTAGATTTGTGGATATGAGAAATTTCCCACCACATTATTTTTGGTTAGGTCTACACCCTCCATTGTGAAATCCACGTTGGGGGCATATTTCACAGCTTTAGAAGAAGCCATTTATGGGTAAGTCTGGGTTTGACTAAGGTTAAAGGGGTTCTAAAGCTTAAGAATGCACACACAATTTGTTTTTGAGAATAAAAAATGGCAGAGTTTTTCTTAAAATTCTATAAAAACGTGTGTATGTATTCTTCTGGTTGGGGTATTTATAGGAAAGAGGAGATGGGGGTGTTTTGGTCATTTGAGCAAATCTTTATTTATTCAAAAAATTATTTGGAAATTGGTTTGAATAATAAGTTTTGGGATCCGCATTTAATGCCAACACTCCACTTTCCTGGTTTGGCGCAACAGTCGAGGTGAACAGTTGAGCAGTTCTGCAAAAGTGCAACTTGCAGAGATGAGTCATCACATATTTGAAATGTGATTGGAGAGGCATTTAATGCCAAGTGGGAATGTGGTGGCCCATAGGTGGAAGCCAGAAAGGCTAAAAAAGAACAAATATTCTTGAATTAAATATGTGTTCAGTTACCAACCTCGGACATTTACTAACTAGATACTTAGAGCATTTAAGTTAGTATTTAATGTCCTTTTCAGGGTCCTGAATGACTTTTCATTCAGTGATTGGTTTTCAGGGACTTGGGATTAGTCACTGATGACTCAGGAATGAGGAATGATTCCTGAGACAAGGATTCAGGAACTTGGGTTTAGTTCCTGAGGATGAGGATTCAGTGAGATGTTTTCACTGATATACATATTCAGTCAGGGACCTGAGATGTTAAGAATTTACACTTTTAGTTGGAAGAGAGAAAAAAAATTAGTCAGTGGACTGATTCTCTATATCCAACATTCCTAATTCAGCTTTCAGTCTTGTGAAAGTTGGTTCATCCAAAGGTTTGGTGAAGATATCAGCTAACTGATATTCAGTAGGAATGAAGTGTAATTCAATGTCACCATTTATGACATGGTCCCTGATGAAGTGATATCTGATATCAATATGTTTTGTTCTCTGATGAAGAACAGGGTTATTAGAGATTGCAATTGCACTTGTGTTATCACAAAAGATGGGTACCATCTTGTACTGAATTCCATAGTCACTGAGTTGACTTTTCATCCAGAGTACATTTGCACAACAACTAGCTGCAGCAACATATTCAGCCTCAGCTGAGGATAGGGCAACTGACTGTTGCTTCTTAGCACACCAACAGACTAATTTCCCACCAAGAATTTGGCAAGAGCCTGATATGCTTTTTCTATCCATGTTGCATCCAGCATAGTCAGAGTCTGAGTATCCTTTGAGATCAAGTCCTGAGCACTTTGGATAGTATAATCCAAGGTTAGGAGTGCCCTTCAGGTACCTGAATATCCTTTTCACAGCAGTGACATGAGATTCTCTTGGGTCAGATTGATATCTGGCACATAGACATACTGAGAATTAGATATCAGGCCTTGATGCAAGTAGATACATCAGTGATCCTATCATTCCTCTAAAGAGAGTTTGATTGACTGGTTTACCAGTTAGATCAGGACCAAGGTTGTTTGGGGGAGCCATGGGAGTTTTAACTGAGGCACAGTCACTGAGATCATACTTCTTTAGTAGATTCTTTACATACTTCTCTTGACTGATAGTGGTTCCTCTATCAGTCTGCTTGATCTGAAGACCAAGAAAGTATGACAGTTCTCCCATCATGCTCATTTCAAACTTCTTTGCCATTAGTTTTTCAAATTGTTTGCAAAGTTTGAAACTTGTTGAGCCAAAGATGATGTCATCAACATACACTTGTACTAGTATGACATCATTATTTGTCTTATAGATAAACAATGTGTTGTCTATCTTGCCTCTGACAAATTTGTTTTGGATTAAGAAGGCTGAGAGAGTCTCATACCATGCCCTGGGAGCTTGCTTCAGTCCATAAAGGGCTTTGTTAAGCTTATAGACATGATCAGGAGACTCATGGCTTTCAAATCCAGGAGGTTGCTCAACATAAACTTCTTCTTTCAGTGAACCATTTAAGAATGCACTTTTAACATCCATTTGGTATACCTTGAAGTTCATGTATGTAGCAAAAGCAAGGAAGATCCTGATGGCTTCCATCCTTGCTACTGGTGCAAATGTTTCTTCATAGTCAATGCCTTCTAGTTGATTATAGCCTTTGGCTACAAGTCTGGCTTTGTTTTTAATGACTATGCCATTTTCATCAGTTTTGTTTTTGAATACCCATTTCATGCCAATGACTGAGACATTCTCAGGACATTTGACCAAGGTCATTACCTTGTTTCTGTCAAATTGTTCTAGTTCATCATGCATGGCCTGAACCCAACTTGGATGTTTAAGTGCTTCTTTAACACTTTTGGGTTCAATTGTGGAAATGAAGTCCACAAATAGGCATTCATTGGATGAGGCTGCTCTCAGTTCAGCAGCCATGCTTCTTGTAAGCATGCCTTCAGAAGGCTCACCAATGATATTGACAAGTTCTATATCCTGAGATCTGGTCCAACTATCCTGAGGTCTTGGGAGTGGGTTAGAACTTGTAGAAGCCTGATGGGTATGATCAGGATTAGACACAAGATTTCCATTTCCTTGTGTGTCTAAGTGGGTTGAGTCATCACTGAGATTGTTTGGGTCCTGAGTATTTTGTTCAGACTGAAGGATATCATCAGTACTTGTATGTGCTTCAACAAACTCAGTGATGGTTGGGTTTGGTAGGTTGTGAGGGATAATGTAGTAGGAGAGGTTAGCATCTTCTTGATACTGAGTAGAAGAGTTGTTTTCAGACAGATATTCATCAGGAGGATATCTAGAAGAATTATCAATTCCTATCTCTTCTACTGAGGCAGTTGAGAATCTGATTGTATCAGTGCTCTCATCAAAGGTAACATGAAATGTTTCCTCAGTCTGCTGTCTCCTTGTGTTGAACACTTTGAAGGCTTTTGAGACAAGTGAGTATCCCAGGAAGTATCCATCATCAACTTTTGCATCAAATTTTCCTAGGTGATCCTTGTGATTATGAATAAACACAGGACACCCAAAGACATGAAAGTAGCTGATGTCAGGGATTCTTCCTTTGAATAACTCATATGGGGTTTTCCCATGTCTCTTGACAATTATGGATCTGTTTTGTGTATAACAGGCAGTTTTGACTGCTTCAGTCCAAAAATGGTTGGAAAGGACTGATCCACATAGCATTGTCCTGGTAGCTTCAATGAGTGTTCTGTTTTTCCTTTCAGCAACACCATTTTGTTCAGGTGTGTATGGAGAGGAAAAGTTTTGGGAAATACCTTTCTCATCACAGAAACATTCAAGTTCATTATTTTTGAACTCAGTCCCATTGTCAGTTCTAATTTGTTTGACCTTAATGTCATTTTGATTTTCAATGTTCCTGACAAAGGACATGATTGTTTCAGCTGCCTGACTCTTTTTGATCAGGAAAAATACCCAGGTGTATCTTGAGTATTCATCCACTATGACCAGAGTATACTTCTCATGGTTAATAGACCTTGGACTGACAGGTCCAAATAGATCCATATAAAGAAGATGTAGGCAGTTCCTGATGGAAAAGTTGGTTTTGGTTTTAAAGGATGCTCTGTGATGTTTACCTTTTTCACAAGCTGAGCATGGTTTATCCTTAGAAAACACAAGTGATGGTAAGCCAAGGACCTTGTTTTGTTTTACAAGATTGTTAATGTTCTTAAAGTTCAGGTGGGTTAGTCTCTTATGCCAAAGCCAGTTGAGTGCATCAGTGGCCTTAGCAAAGAGACATGTTCCATCCTGAGTTAGACTTGACATGTCTAATACATAAACATCTTGTCTCCTTGGTGCAATGAGGACAATTTCCTTATTTGCATTGAAGATGGTTCCTTGCTTATCATCGAACTGAACTATGTACTTTGCATCACATAGTTGACTGACACTGATCAGATTGTACTTAAGACCATTTACATATGCTATCCTAGTAAAGACAATACCATTGCAGTTAACTGAACCATAACCTTCAGTGAGACATGATGAGTTATCAGCAAATATCACTTTGGGTCCTGGTTCTTCCACATATTTGTGCAGACACTCCTTAACACCAGTCATGCTCCTTGAACATCCACTATCTAGATGCCAAATAGGGTCCCTAGCATGTTTCTGCACAAATAGTAAACTAGGTCAGTTCTTTCTAGGACTCCATTTCATGGGGGGTTTGGTATTGTAGGTCCTTATGAAAGTATTAATTGATTCATGGTCAGTGGTTGAGTGGACTGAGCTACCACATGTTTTGCATTTGGTAGTAGGGGTAGCCTCAGTAGTCTGAGAGGATTGCTTCATTCCTCTTCTTGACTGAATGACCTTGTCTTTTCCTGAGGATTTCTGAGTGGAGCTTCCACTAGATTCACCATGTTTGTCATATTGACAATCGTCAGGATGGTGGTCATTAAACCCACACAAAGGGCAGGGAGGAAAAGGCTTGGCCTTTTGCTTCTGTTTCTGCTTAGAATCAGAAGGGTAGTTCAGGCACTGAGCCTTGAGTCCTGAAAAGTTTGACATGACTGAGCATTGTTTATGATCAGAGGTCCTGTGATCTTCCTTTTTGCAAATCATGCAATAAAGGACTCTATAGCAATCATCAGTGAGATGATTTGTATAGTTGCATAGCTCACATCCTTTCTGGGGTTTGGTGGGTTTGGGTTTGGTTTTTGAGGAAGTTGGTTTTTGTTCCTTCTTGGATTGAGAAGATTTCTCAGAAGATTCAATCTTCTCTCCTAGCTTCCTGACCATTTCAGCCAACTGATCAATTTTAGAGTCAGGGCTTTGGGTTGTTTCTTCAGAAGGGACTGAAGTTGATGAGTCATCAGTATTTACTGAGACATCAAGGTTTGCTCTCTTCAGGATGGTTGTTCCCCTTCCTGATCTCTCCTTAGGAGAGTGTGGTGAGAAGACCATAGGTGGGAGGCCTAGGTTAGGTGTAGCACCCTGAAGGGTATTCAGTGGAGGAAGTGGAGGGTATGATTCTGATTCAGACTCATCCAAGGACTCAGTGAGTGGTTCAGTGAGTTCAAGCTTACTGAGTTTTTCAGTGAGTCCTAGCATATTTTTCAAGGCCTGACTTTCAGGAAGCAAGATCTTTCCAGTCTCAAAGTTTGGTAACTTACTGACTGGGTTGTCCCTGACAATCCAGTCATTTGACTTGGGAAGCATTTCTTGCTCAAAAGATATGCCAGCTGGAACAAAGTTTAATTCATTTTGACACATAATTGGATCAACCATAAGAGGGTCAATGCCAATGGTTTTCTGAGAGATTAATCCCATAGTGTCAAAAACCTTAGGGTTCTTCCTGGTCCAGCTTTGAATGATAGCCTTTTCTTTGTTAAGTTCAGTTTGAAGGACTTGGTTTTGTTTCAAAATCTCAGTGTTCTGAATTTGTAGAGTTATTGTTTCTAGTTTGGCTTGCTTAAGTACAAGCAGTTCATCTCTACATTTGTTCAATTCTGACACAATATTGTTATATTTTGAAAGCAAGTTAAGTCTTTGTTCTTCAACAAACTTTAAATCAACACAAATATAATTCATGTAAGACTGCCAATCAGAATCATCATCCATAGAAAGTAAGGTATTTACCTTTTTCATGGTGATGTTGACCCATTCTCCATTTCTAGCATGGCCTTTTCCCACAGCCACCTGATCCTCTTCTGAAAGTGCCATCAGTGCACTAACTCTTATTTCCTCATCTGAGGAAACTTCTTCATCATCCCAATCATATGCTTCAGCTATTAAAACCTTGTTCTTTGTCTAAATAGGTTTAGGTTTTTGAGCAGCCTGAGACAATATGGGGTTGGCTTCAAGAAGTGCAAGTTTAGCTTTGATATTCCTATATTTTGTTTCAAAATCCTTTAGACCCTTGTTTTGGTATTGTTGGGTAGACTGAAACATTTTAGGTTGAAACTTGCTAGTTCCTGAAAATTTGTAAGAGGGTTCTGAGATAGTTTTAGAATAACAGTCCTTAGCAAAATGACCCTTTTTACCACATTTAAAGCATTCTGTGATTTCATTTGCTTTTGATTTTGTAAAGTTGGACTGATTTCTTTTGATGAAACGTTTTGAACTAGCAAGGAGTGCCCTCTCTTGGAATTCCAAGTTCAGGTCATTCAGGTATTCCTCATCAGTCCTTTCATCAATTTTCTTCTTCAGAAACCTCTTGAGTATCCTGCACAACACCATTAGAATAGAAAGCAGTTGATATGGGTGTTGAGGTTAAGGCCTTTTTGGACTCATGTGTTTTTGAGTCAGGGTATCTCCTTGAGATCAAGTTGTCTTCATAGACAAACTTCCCATAAATTTCAGGGAGCTCAAGGGTCTGAATGTGGTTAGCATTCCTCAGGCCTTGTGAGAAGTTGAGCCACTTCTCAGGGAGACTGTTGACAAAGCCAACATTTGTCTCATGTTTGGTCAGTACAACACCATCATTTGATAATTCATTTATCAAAGTTTTGTATCTGGTGTAGGTCTGTGAGAGACTTTCAGAGTCCTTTGCCCTGAAAGTATTATACTCAAGTTTAAGGTCCATGACCCTATTTTCCTTGGTATCTGAGGGACCCTCAAAGCTGTTTACCAAGTCATCCCAAGTTTGCTTGGCTGTTAGACAGTTGATGACTGATTCCATTATATCGTCAGGAAGACATGATATAAGGATGCTTTTCAGGCGTTGGTCTTGATTGACCACCCTCCTCTCATCTATGGTCCATTGGGCTTCAGGCTTGTTTAGCCCTGTGCCAGTCTTAGGGACAAATGGGCCATCCCTGATACAGGTGATGTAGTAGGGTTCCATACCAGTAAGATAGCAAATCATACGCTTCTTCCATTTGCTAAATTTCCCAGTTTCAAGTCTGGGTGCAACAGCTGAGTAGCTGCCACCCTTTTTGTCGACTAGCTGGGGTACATTGATATCAGCCATAGTAGGATCTTGGTTTTAAAAAACCTAGAGCACTCTTGGTTAGTTTAAAAGATTTTATAAACCAGAGGCTCTGATACCACTTGTTGGTCCCTTTACACGATTAGAATTAACTAGAAAGTTAATCTATTGGTGTTAATGACTAATACAATGTTTAAGGATTATTCTAACAGTTATAAAACGTGAATGTAAAAACAACAATATTTTTCAACGTTTAAATTCTTATTAGAAATAATTCCAAGAATCTATACCCAAGTGTTTTGCGGAACAAACACTTGGGATTGAATAGACAAGGGTATGGGGTGTCTCCTATCGAAACTCAAGTTTTGCTTGAGTGGTAACAATATACCCACTGAGCTATCTCAGTGAGTTGTATACTCTTTGTAGGAGAGAAGTTCCTTTGTAAAAGTTCAAGACTTTAATTATACAAAGCACACTTTAACTTCTCTCACAGTTGCTCTATTTATACACAAGTATTCTAAGTATAAGTGATTAAATATAATACAAGTTGTTGATGTTGCGTGTCTGACAATTACAAATAGTAATTGTCATTTCCAAGAACCAATAGGAAAGGGCTAAATAAGTCTTTGGGAGTTGTTGGCTGACACTCCATGACTTTTAGCCGCAATAGGGAAGGTTGAGTCTGACAAGAGAAGAGTGTTGGGTTTACACTCTTATCTTCTCAGATCTTTTCCCTATTGTTCCCGCCTTTTCTTCAGGCGTTGGTTCCTCAGTCATTCAATCACTTTGTTGGTTGAGGAGACTGGGGTTCAGTGAGCTCTTATCCAATACTCACTGAATCCATCATCTTCTTCTTTGGCTTAAGTCCTACTCAGGGAGTACCGCCTTCCGGAGTAGTGAATCCTTCTTCTTGAATTCGCCTTAAGCATCCTGAAGATGACTCACTGAGAGGCTGTTCTCTCAGTGACTTGAATTGTTCTTGGTTTAAGTTAACACTTAGTTAATTTGTGTCCAAATCATGTTCGAAGCATTCTTGGGTTTTACATGACCCAACAATAAGCTTATCAGTTGTAAGCTTTTTCTTAACTTTTACATAATTTCCTCTAGTATTGTAGAGTAGCTTATTTATAGCTTATCTTCAATATTTATTGCTTATTATTAGTTTTTAATCATATTTGATCTATTTTATCAGTAGTTAAATAGCTTTGCATTGCTTTACTTAAAAACCTTTAAAAATCCAAAAATAGACAAATATAGGCATAGCTTGTTAAATTGCTTATTTTCCTGTTAAAAGTTGTTTATTAGAGTTTAACTAAGTTATTTAATCAGCAAAATCAAGACTTATAGTTTATAATTTTGTGTTTCATTTGCTAATCCACATCAGACCATTTGAAAGGAGTGTTTGGTTTTGTGCAGTCAACTGGTCAAACCTAGTGTTACTGTACATTTACCAAAAGCCCAACTTCAAACCAGCTTATTTTAACCATATTAAGCTGTTTTTAAGTTCACATTAGCAGATTAAAAGGATTTCATAGTTTTGAGACCTCTGTGCAATTTTTAGAACCTAAAAAGTCCAAATAAGCCATTTTAAGCTATAAGCTCTTTTTGGCCATTTTCTTGGCTCAACTGAGGTCTTTTGAATTCATTTAGAGTAAACACAGAAGTTGGTTTAAGGTCATTTGGATTTGTGCCCTCTGCACACCAACTCTGCACTAGCAAGCTCAGTGTATACTGAGCAGATATGCCCTTTTTCTCAGCTTATTTGTGGCTTATCCAGATAAGCTGAGGCTTTGATTTTTGGTCTATAAGTAGTTCATATAGTAGGCTTTAAAATTCTGAGCTTGGATTCCATTTCCTAGCTTATTTAATAGCTTA
The DNA here is from genome assembly GCA_021014915.2 of Artemisia tridentata subsp. tridentata. Classification (NCBI taxonomy): domain Eukaryota; kingdom Viridiplantae; phylum Streptophyta; class Magnoliopsida; order Asterales; family Asteraceae; genus Artemisia; species Artemisia tridentata. Next base: position 183,153,839 of record CP139504.1, on the reverse strand, counting down.
AAAATAGGCCTGCATTTTTACCCATTTCACTGATTCTGCTGATTCAGTTTTTGATTCCTAAACTCACCTGTTCTAGGGCTTAATTGGACTTCAATTGGCATGTTTGAGATAGGGCTTTTTGGTTTTTAGAGTACCCAGTGGTACTAGCTATCTTTTGCCCCCTTAATATTCCACTGATCTGCTTATTTGAACTGCTTAATCTGCTCTACAAGTTTGCTATTTTCTGAGTTTTCTGCCCTAGTTTTGCAACTGCTCAAGTGCTTAATTGGCTTATTCTGTGGGTTAATCTGTTTGCTTTAAGTTGTTTTGTGTTTATTTAAGTATATTAAACTTGTTCTGAGCCTTTGGTAAAGTTTTGAGCTTATTAGCTTATTTTTAGCTTATTTGCCCAACTGCTTATCTGCCCAACTGCTTATCAGGGTTTAGTAGACTTTTGATTTTATTTTTCCTAGCTTTTAATATATATTTTAGACTTATCCTGAATTTTTCAGATTTTTCCTAAGTCATTTGATATTTTTAATCTTTTTAATTAGTTTAAAATAGTAATTAAATCATAATAAATAGAAAAATAATCAGAAAAATATAATTTTAATAGATTTTATCTTTTTAAATTTTTAATTAAGCACTTTTAATTTTTATAATTTTCTTAGCTTCTTTTCACTTCATAATATTTATAGAAAAAGTTTTAGATTTTTCTTTGTTCATTTAGTATTTATTATCAATTAAAATAGTTTAAAAAGTAATTAAATAATAAATAATTAATAATAATTAGATATAAAGTATAAAAAATATAATTTTAGTTTTAAAATAAGTTTTAAGTAATTTTACACTTTTAGGTTTTAATTTTATAGAATTCACTTTTTCATCCCATTTTAGATTTCCCGTTACGCGTTTTTAGTTTATTAACTCGCGTTTAATTTTCTTGTGTATATTTGTTTCTTATATATATTAGAATTAATCAAAAAGCAAAATCCAAAATATCTAATTCATCAGTCACTCTAATCCAAGCTTGAAGCAATTTGCCCATTCACACCTCGTTGGGAAACGATCCGGGTAATCACTTACCTGGCTTCACACTACACACGAACGTGAGTTTTTGCAAGTATCCTTTTTCACAAAGGGGTGATTTGTATTTATTCACGTGTATCCGTCATTGCACAATATTTATACGTACATTTTGAACGGATCAAATTTTGGCGCCGCTGCCGGGGAGGTTGTGTTGCGACAATTGTTTAGAGTTTAAGCGATTAGTGATTTGAGATCCTTCCTCGTGAAGTTCCTATTTCCAATAAACCCAATATAAAATACAAAAATATTTTTTTCTTTTATATATATATATATATATATCATATATAATATATATATATATATATATATATATATATATATATATATATATATATATATATATATATCATATAAAAAATAAAAACCCAAAAACATTTTCCGTTTTCTTTGTTTACTAATAACAAACAATAAAATTTACCATCGAGAACCAAGACAGAGTACTACCTAACTGGGGGTACGACCATAATAAGTTCCCAAACATCAGATTTAAAACTTGCCTCTGTATCACTTGCGATTATCGGCTCACCTTTGATTGATAAACAAACTATAACGGAGGTTTAAGGATAGTTTGACATTAAATTGTCGAACTGAAAGAAGCAGGTTTTTAAGGAGCATTAATTGCCCACCTTTGCTTCTCCGCCACTCTGTGCGTTTATCTTTTAGAGAGCTACCGTACGCTTGTTGATTGTTGGTTTAAGTTCACTTGTGTTTTGCTCCGATCTTGATTTAATTGAAATATTTTATTTAGTGCATGCGCACTCGTTCTTCCACGTCATCAAGCCCTTTACGTGAACTCGTAGATATTCCGAGAAGACGTAATCGTAGACGTGCTGCCCAAATAGTCGAACCCGAGATTCGTACTGTTCTCACTGATAATATGGCAGACGAACGCACAATGGCTGAGATGCTCCAGGCACCCACCGAGGGTTACGAAGATGCCATCGTTTTACCAACCATCGATTCTGATCATTTTGAACTGAAAACACATTTGATTCAGCTCGTGTCCACAAACCAATTCCATGGGTTTGAACGAGAGGATCCATATGCACACATTCGTTGGTTCAATAAGTTGACCTCTACAATCAACTACAAGAATGTGCCGCAAACAGTTATCAAATTGATGCTATTTCCATTCTCACTCGAAGGGGCAACCCGGATTTGGCTGGATAAAGAACCCCCTCGATCCATTGAAACCTGGGAAGATCTCGTAAAGAAAATTTTCAATTATTTCTTCCCTCCATCAAAGACGACTAATCTAAAAAATGAAATTGCTGGATTTTGTCAAGGTTTCGATGAAAACTTCGGAGAGGCATGGGACAGATTTAAAGATCTCCTAAGAAAATGCCCACATCACGATTTCACGGAGTTACAACAGATAAATACGTTTTATAATGGGTTGAACCAAAACGATCAAGATGCACTTAACGCAACCGCCAGTGGCAATATCTTGAATCGTAAACCTAAAGAGGTTGTTGAAATTTGTTAAAATAAATTAAAAGTTCCTATTTCTCGAAACAAAGTGAATGTTCCTGTCACTCCTGCTTCTTCATCCGATAACTCATCAGAGTTAGCCTTTCTAACAGACGCAATGCGTTGTATGATGAAGGAAATGAAAGAATTGAAGAGTGAAATTCATAAACCGGAACAAATCAAAGCCATAAACAAAGTATGTGAAACTTGTGGTGGCCCACATGCGTATTATGATTGTCAAGCAACCGATGCTTCTCTTTACCCAGCTCCTGTAGCTGCAGTAAACCAAAATCAATACCGTCCGCATGCTGAAACTCAGTACCGAGCACCGAATGGTATGGTACCACCTGGTTTTCCACCCGTGCCAAATCAAAATAATCAAAATCGCTTTGTTCAAAATCAGGGACAAAATTTCAACAATTCCCAAAATTTCAATCAAAACCGAGGTCAGAATCAGGGTAACTTTAACCAAAAGCCATGGAATGTCCAAAACCAAAATCAGACGTCCTCAGATGAGTTGCTTAAGCAATTCATAAAATCACAAGAGGAGACAAATAAGACACAATATGAGACAAACCGGTTATTGGTTACCCAAATAAATGATATAAAAAAGTCTTTAAATGATCTACCTTCTACCTCGGGAGGTCACCCAAGTAACACTCTTGTCAACCCAAGGGGTGAACTCAAAGCTGTCACTACACGTAGTGGTAAAGCTCATGTTGGACTCAAGGTGACAAAGGACACGGTACTTCCCACTAACAATGGAAGTGCTAAATACGTCCAACCTATGGTTGTCCAAAATTCTACACCCACAATTGCTCCTCAACCGTCAAGAATAGATCCTACTCTTTCACGATTTACGGTTAAAAGTTTGTCAAGCAAACTTAGTGATCAAAGGACAGCTAGAGCTTATTCCAATATGCTCAATGCTGCTCCTGTCAGTGTACTTGATGACAGTGATGATGATGAAGATACCAATTTCATCAAAGCTATCACTACACGTAGTGATGCTGCTTATGAGGGACCCTCTGGTCCTATTCCTCCTCCGTTGTTTGAAATGGAAAAAGAGACGGAGGATACAACGGACAAAGTGCAAATTCCAAGCCCACAAAGTACAGCACAAGTCCATCCTCCGGTTGTCCCGAAAAAGAAATCCAAACCAGGAGTTGTCTTTGAATCTTTTGAGACTCCTGAAGTCATTGCCCCTAAATCCAAACCTTACATTCCTTACCCATCGCACTTAAATGAGCAAAAGCTCCGGGAAAAGGCTAGTCAACAAATGGACAAATTCTTTCAAATCTTTAAAGAATTACATTTTGACATAAGTTTTGCGGATGCTATCATTCTGATGCCCAAGTTTGCATCAACAATCAAACACTTGTTAAGCAACAAGGAAAAACTGATTGAAATGGCTAAAACTCCATTAAATGAGAACTGCTCAGCGGTTATCTTGAAAAAGCTTCCGAGAAGCTTGGAGATCCTGGAAAGTTTCTAATACCTTGTGTATTTCCGGGAATGGTTGAATGCTATGCCTTGGCCGATCTAGGTGCAAGCATCAACCTGATGCCTCATTCAGTATGGAAGAAACTTTCTCTTCCGGCTCTTACTCCTACCTGCATGACTCTTGAGCTTGCAGATCGAACTATATCACTTCCTCTCGGCATTGCCGAGGATGTGTTTGTAAAAGTAGGGAAGTTCCATTTTCCAGCTGACTTTGTGGTTGTTGAATTCGACGCAGATCAAAAGGTTCCTCTCATTCTTGGAAGAGTATTCCTAAAAAGAGGCCATGCTCTTATTGATGTATTTAAGCATGAGATCACATTGCGTGTGGGTAATGAAGCTGTTACCTTTAACCATGATCAAACTTCGAGGTACTCCTCAAATTAGGATTCTAAATCGGTTAACCGAATCAATTTCATTGATGTTGCTTCAAAGGAGTACTCTCAAGAAAGTGTTGGTTATTTTCATAATTCTGTGAGTGGTAATCCCACCACATCTTCTCTGCCTTTCATTTCCGACTCTTCCCCTTCTCTCACTCCGTTTGAGGGAAGTGATTCCAATTTGGAAGAGATCGAGGCTTTTCTCAAGTGTGATTCATTTCTAGAAGGAATTGATAACGCTGAGATTGATCTAGAGGGAGATATTCTTCTTCTTGAGAAATTGTTAAATCAGGACAATTCTCCTCCTCTCCCTCCCGTTGAACTTCATAGAAAGGAAATCAAGTCAGTTGAGAAAACTGATAAAATTCCTGAGATCAAGTTTAAGGACTTGCCTCCTCCACTTGAATATGAAATTCTTGAGGAGGAAGTTCTTATCTTAATTGCTATTCAGATCTCTCTTCTTCCCTTCACCTACCCGGTGATTTCCCCTATCCATCACTCATTCGGGAGTGAGGATATTACCTTTGACCCCGGCATTTTCCATCTAACATTGGTTTAAATGCCGGATTTATGTCATCAGTGTGGAACTTTCTTAGGTTCAATTGGTTATCCAAACATTTTGAATGAAAGTCCGATGGAGATGGTTTCTTCCACTTACTTCCCCATGAACCAATGAATTCGGGGTCGAGTCAAGCTAGCGACTCGGTTAATAAAAACAGTAGTAAAACATGGGTTTTCACCCATGTCTCACCTAAGTGTGGGGGAGATGCCCCACATGTTGTATCTATGTACATTTCAAAAAAAAAAAAAAAAAAGGCTATTAGTATTTCCTTTTTACGTTCTAAGTGTCGGCATAATAGCCGGTACTTTGAATATTGAGGGCAATATTCAGTTCTAAGTGTGGGGGGGGGGGGAATTCTAGCGAATTTGATCATATGTACCATCTAGTACCCCCATTTTGGCCAAAATTTTAAATTTTTTTCTCACTTAGAACGCAATAAATGGTTATCAGTCCGCTATGTCTAACCCACATAAGGATTGGCTAATCCGAGAGCAAACGGTTCTTGGTAAAGATAACTCAAATCCGTTTATGGCTTGCAATTTGCCTAAAATTGTATGGTATTCGACTCACCATATCTTTATAAGTGAAGAGTTGGCTAGCCCGCAAGGTTATGGCTTGTGGTAAAGGCAGTGGAAAAATCATAATTGGTAATCAGCTCACCAAAGATAATAGTTGTAATTTATCTAAGAGTTGGCTAGTCCAGAAGCAAACGGCTTTTGGTAAAGACATAACAAATCCGTTGACAGCTGATGGTTTGCTCAAAATCATTTGGTTATCATTGTACCAAAGTATCACATACTAAAACATTGGCTACTCCAGAAGTAATGGCTTTTGGTAAAGAGATAAAATCCATTAAATTTTCATAAATGATTGCTAGGGACTAGCAATAGTTTAGTGTGGGGGATTGATGAGTGTCTAAATACTCATCATTTCTGTCACATTTTATCTGCAAAAACATTTAAAAACATGCAGATATGCTTCAAAATACAGAAAATATCATAAAATGTGTTTTTATATGATTCAGGAACAAAAAGATTGAAAACAAGTGAAAAACATGCAAAGTTCACAAAATTGTCATTTTCAGTCCCTGAAGTTTCACAAATTGGCAGATTTAGTCCCTGAAGTTTCAAAATTGGCAAATTTAGTCCTCGGGTATTTAAAAAGTATAATTTATCAAATAAAACCCTTGTACTATTCACATGTTACAATTTAGCCCTTTTGATAACTTAATGGAAATTACACTTTCAACCCTTCATGAATTCAGAAATTACAAGAATGGTCCTTGTGTTTAACATAAAAACCCAACCGGACCCTATCCTAATATAAAACCCAACCATTAAATATACCCAACCCAATCCAATCCTATAACCCAGTTACTAAACCAAGCCCACAAGCCCAATCCTTAAATAAACCAAACCCGACCCAACCCTCTTATTTAAACCCAGAGTTTGACTTCGGTCAAACTCATCCCTTCCAATACCGCCCCGCCAAAACCATACCAGATACCACCACCTCCACCGCCTCTCTTACATACCCACCCCCTCCTCTGCTACACTCCACCTTACCTAACAAACCAAAAGGCATTTAATGCCTCTTCCCCATCACCTCAGTCCAGTAATAGTGGATTGTTGGGAATTATGATACGAATCAAGAGAAGACAACTTAGGTCTAGTAGTATATTAGAGTTAGGTCTGTCTTTGTAATTAGGTCTGGTAATGCAAAGTTAAGTCTGGTAGTATGTTTAAGTCTGGTTGACTTATAATGTTAAGTCTAGTCGTGAAGTTAGGAAAGTCTGTTAGAGATAAGTTAAGAAAAGATACAAAACGTGTAAGTATCTTTATAGAAGATTTGTGAATATCTTCTTAGTCGGTTAGTATTAGGGTTTCCTTGTGTTATAAAAGGATCCCTAATGATTGTTAGTTCGTGTGTGTGAGTTGTACGAGTTCACTATTGTGATTAAAATCAATATACGAAGTTAGTGATATCTCTGTGTGTGTTCTTCATTGTTCTTGTTAAGATTCCGCATTAACATCAACAATTACCTAGGGTTTCTCACTTAGATTGGTTCGGATTTATCCTAACCATCTACTAGGTATTCAAAACTACTTAGAGATCCACTTACAATTTGTGGACCAACAAGTGGTATCAGAGCAAGGCGAGAGACTCTGAATTCGAAGAACACTAAATCTCAAAAACCTAATTCTCACTCAAATCACCCTACACAATGTCTGAATTCGATAAGCCTGTTAACACTGAAACTTTCTCAATCCATAACAGTGAGGATGAGAAATCAAACCATGAAGATGAAGGAAAAACTGAAACTAGTAACTCCCAAACACAACAACAACCCATCCCTTCCACAACCACAATCTCAAACATAAAACTTCCATTACTGAAAAGAGAAGAGTATGATATATGGGCCATGGACATGGAACATTATCTGGAGTACATTGATAGTGATGTATGGAAGGTTATTCAAAAGGGAAATTCTAAGAAAAGAATTTCACAAGGGAATGATGGGCAGATCAGAATAATGCCACCAGTATCTGCTGAGGAGATTAGGGCTGTGGAGAAGGAAAAGAAGGCCAGAACCTTGCTTCTTATGGCTATTCCTAAGGAGCATCTACAAAGGTTTCATGGCATCCTTGATGCTAAGGAGATGTGGGAGGCTATCAAGAAACGATTTGGAGGTAATGCAAACTCCAAGAAGATGCAAAAGGCTGTTCTTAAACAGCAATTTGAAACATTCAGTGTTTCAAAGATTGAAGGTTTGGAGAAGGGCTATGACAGATTTTAACATCTGTTAACACAACTGGAAGTTCATGGTGCAGCAGTTTCAAATGAGGATGCAAACCACAAGTTCCTTAGACATTTACCATCAGAATGGGGCAATGTATCTGTGGCGATGAGGATTAAGGAGGAAGTAGATTCAATGACACCTAATAACCTATACAATAATCTCAGGATGTTTGAAAGGGACATCAGTAACAACACTCAGGCTTCAACCAGTTCATCAAATGTTGCTTTTGTGTCACAAAACAAAAGCAGTGCTTACAAGGTTAAATCTGGTAGTGTTAGGTCTGGTATCTATGAAACTCCTTCAAGTAAAAGGTCTGCTTCAAGTTTTACTGATGAGGTGATACATTCTTTCTTTGCCAACCAAACGGAAGATGAAAGCTTTATTAGTGAAGACCTAGAACAGATTAATGATGCTGAAGTTGAGGAGATGGACATAAAATGGCACATTACCATGGTTGCTTTAAGGGTCAAACGATTTCAGAAGCAATATGAGAGGACCATCAACTTCAACAACAAATCACCAGTGGGATACACAAAGAGGACAGTTGAATGCTATAATTGTCACAAGCATGGACATTTTTCAAGAGATTGTCCAGAGAAGAAGCATGCTGATGGGAAAAGAGATGATGATGGGAAGATGGAAAAGAATCAGATGAGCCTACAGACAATGGAAGCTGGAGGAGTCAACTGGGGTGAGCATCCAAGAGTGAATGAGGAGTCTGATCATGCTCTCATGGCCATTGGTAATGAGGTATCATTATGCTTTAAATTATGCACTGACTCATATAATCATGTTAAGGCTTTGTGTGATGAACAACTAGAACAAATAGGTGACCTAGAAGTAAATCTATTAGCACATAAAAATGCTGTAAAAACATTAGAGGCACAAAAGGTCACCCTTCAAAACCAACATGCTGCTTTAAATGAAAAACTATACTTTCAAGCTAATAAAATATATGAACAAGATGAAAAGCTTAAAAGGTATAGACAATTGGGCCTTAAAATTCAGAAGGAGAGGGATGAGTTGAGAAAAAGGGTAGATCATTGGAACAATTCAAATAATAACCTGTTTAAGTGTTGGGATTCTCAAATTAAGTCAAATAAAAAATGTGGCTTATGATATGAGGAAAATGAGAATAAGGCTATATTTAAGAATAAAGAAGAGGACTATACTGATAAGCCTTTGTATAATAGGTTTGTTAAGACTGGTGACTTTAAGGGAGTACCACCACCTTTGAGTGATGACTATACTCCTCTTGAAAAAGAAGAGTTGGATGATTCACTCTTTGTGCATGGTAAGAAAGGTCCTCAAGTGCCTGAACCAACCACCTCAGAGGACAAATCCAGTAGGTATTCTTCTTGTCAATCCAATGACTCTGAAGGATCTATTGATGGTTCCTCTAATCACTCTAAGTCTGAGTCAAAAAGTGAGGTAAAAGAGAATCCTGAACCTAAGGTTGTTAAGAAGTGTGAACCTGATGTTACTAAACCTGTAGTGACTGAACCAAAGGCTAAGACAGTCAAACCTAGTTGTGTTAATCACATAAAAACTCCTAGGGAATCTGTTAAAATGAGTGAGTCACCTAGAAGCAATAGTGTTCACAGATAAAATAGGAGTAGTTATACTTATGCTCCTAAAAGATGCTTTGTGTGTGGAAGTTTGAGTCATTTAATAAGAGATTGTGACTTCCATGAAAAGAGAATGAAGAGAGAGGCTGAGCAAAAGAGAATGAATGTTAATATGGGTCATGGTTCAAATAAACCAGTTTGGAATAATGCTAGTAGAATTAATCATGCCAACCAGTTTGTTCCCAGACCTGTCCAACTCAATAACTCAACCAGACCTAACTCTTATGTTAATTCTGGTAGACAAAATCTTAAGTCTGGCTACAGGAACTTTAATGTGAATAGGCAAAATGTTAATTCTGTGAGGCCTAATGTGAACACTGGCTATGTGAGACCCAAACAACCTTTTCAAAAACCTCAGGTGAATGCAAATTTTCCAAGAAATAATTTTTATAAAACTCATTCACCTGTGAGAAGACAAGCTGTAAAGCAAACAGCAAAACCTTTAAAGGGGAATGAGGGGTCTGCTGTTAAGACCTCAGCATGTATGTCTTGGGATTCAAACAAAAATAAATCAATGTATAAATCCCAAAACAACAGTGGATCAGGTTCAATTAAGAAATTTAAGCATGTTGATCCACAAGGCGGACCCAAGCCTACTCAGGCCTGGGTTCCTAAGAGAAACTAATTTCTCTTCTTTTTGTGCAGGATCATCCACTTTGCTGTATGGAAGATAGAGGAATTCTTGACAGTGGATGCTCTGGGCACATGACTGGTAACAAGAACTATCTAAATGATTTTCATGAATTCGAAGGAGGTTCTGTTACTTTTGGAGGAAGCAAGGGACAAATAACTGGTAAAGGAAGAATTATTGTGGGCAACATAGAATTTGACAATGTATCCTTTGTGAAAGAACTTGGGCAGTTCAACCTTTTCTCAATATCACAAATTTGTGATACTCAGCATAAGGTGCTTTTTACTGAAACTGATTGTCTTGTGTTGACTCCGGACTTTAAGATGCCTGAAGAACATCAGATTCTTCTTAAAGTTCCCAGACAACACAAAATGTACAGTTTTGAAATGAAAGCATCAAATCCTGCAAAAGGTGCTACCTGTTTGATTGCAAAAGCTACTTTGGATGAATCTAAGTTGTGGCACAGAAGGTTAGGCCATGTGAATTTCAAAAACATGAATAAACTTGTGAAGAATAATCCTGTGAGAGGTTTGCCTTCAAAATTGTTTAAAAATGATCATACTTGTGTGGCTTGCAACAAGGGAAAACAACATAGGGCGTCCTGTAAGGTTAAATTAGAAAGATTAATCACTGAGCCTTTACATACCTTACATATGGATCTTTTTGGCCCTACATCTGTCCATAGTATAAATCATGCATGTTATTGCCTTGTCATTACAGATGATTGTACTAGATATTGTTGGGTGTTCTTTATGTCTAGGAAGGATGAAGCTACTCCTTTGATTCAAACTTTCATTAGGCAGATTGAAAACCTTCTTGATAAAAGAGTTAAAATCATTAGGAGTGATAATGGCACTGAGTTTAAAAACAAGACCATGCTAGACTTCTGTGGTAATAAAGGAATTAAGCAACAGTTCAGTAATGCAAGAACTCCTCAGCAAAATGGAGTTGCAGAAAGAATGAACAGGACACTTATTGAGGCAGCTAGGACTATGCTAGCAGATTCACTTTTACCCACTACATTTTGGGCTGAAGCAGTCAGCAATGCCTGTTACATCTTTAATAGGGTTAGAGTGACCAAGCCTCAAAATAAAACCCCTTATGAGCTTATGTTTGGACATAAACCAGTTGTTAGCCATATAAGACCGTTTGGGTGTCATGTTACCATTCTTGATACTTTAAGTGTTCTTGGAAAATTTGAAGGAAAGTCTGATGAAGGGTTTTTAGTTGGGTATGCATTAAACAGTAAAGCCTTTAGGGTTTACAATCTACTATCCAAGAAAGTAGAAGAAAATCTGCATGTAAACTTTCTTGAAGAAAAACCCAATGTCAAGGGAATTGGTCATAGATGGATGTTTGATATTGATTATTTAACTGATTCTATGAATTATATTCCTGTCTCCAAGGAGAATCAAATTAACCCTATTGCAGGTACCAAAGAAGTTACTAACAATGCAGGTACCAAAGATCCTTCTAAAACAGGGAACACTGATGATGTGGCTGAGCTTGTTGTGATTCCATCTACAGAGACCAAGTCTGTTGCAGCTGAAGCAGAAATCAAGACTTCTTCCTCTCAAGAAAAGGATTCTGAATACAAATCTCAAGTTTCTGGCAAAGTAGTATCCCCTAACATTACCAGTACTTCTCATTTTAAGTCTGGTAGTGGTGCTCAACCAGACCTTTCTTCAAGTACTGCTTGTGCTGATTCTGAGATGCCAGAACTTGAAGTATTTCCAAATCTTAATGAAGGTATCTTTGAAGGGGCTTTCTTTGATGAAGGAGGTATTGTTACTGATTTCAACAACTTACCCACTGAAGTGGAGGTAAGTCCAACTCCCACTCTCAGGATTCACACAATTCATCCCAAGAGTCAAATAATTGGTAATCCCAAATTTGCTGTTCAAACAAGAAGTAGGGTGCAACATCAGTCTGATTCACTTGCACTCATTAGCCTGATTAAGCAACAACAAAGGGTCAATCATAAGGACCAGCAACATTGCTTATTTGCTTGCTGTTGGGAATAAAATGATCAAAGTCAAAGATCCTGCCAATGATGTGAAGAGCCTGGTAGTTGATTTTGAACAAGTATGAAGATGTTCTACCAGTACCTTCTGGGTAGAAGGTACTGCTGGTTGATGAAGAGCCTGCCAAGCTTATGTCAAGTCGATTAGATATTTTGTAATAGATATTTAGTTGAATTATTAGTCTTTGTACAAAGTTATACGTTATGTAGAAGTAGATTAGTCTTCTGTGGTGACAGAGGAATATTATCAAAGTTGTACATGGGTAGTTGTATTTAATTGTAGGCGCAAATAATAGTCAAAGTATAGTATAATACTCTTCCACTTGACAACATGTAATAAGATATCCTTATCTTATAAAAGGATATCTTAGTCACTACTTCATGCATGCATCTTTTACAACCAAAACAAATAACCAAACTATCTCTCAAGTAACTAAGTTACACTTTCACAATTCCATCAAAGATTCAAGATTACTTTGTAATCCCGGTGATATTTAGATCATCCGTATTATTATCAATAATATTGAATCGTTTTGTGTTAACCAAAGTTGTGTTCTTTGTTCATTGCATTCTCACGTTTACTTAAACTCACCACCTTGTGTTCTTTTAAAGTGTGTTGTAGTAGATTCCGCATGCTAAACACATTCAATACATAAATATCTCAATCAAGAACATAAACAATAAACCGTTCCACAAGTGGTATCAGAGCTAGGCTTGATATTTACTAATTTAAAAGAAAAATGGATGTTGAACATATTCAAACCAATGTTGCAGCTAAACTTCCATTACTCAAGCAAAACGAGTTTGAAATGTGGAGACTAAGGGTTGAACAATACTTTCAAGTGCAGGACTATGCACTTTGGGAGATCATTGAACAAGGCAATTCATTTAAACCCCAAATCACCACTACAACAGTAAATGATGCTCTTGTAACAAGAATACAAGAACAACCATCAAATGCAGATGAAAAAGTTTAGAAGAGAAATGATCTAAAGGCAAGGAGTATGTTACTGATGACTATTCCAAATGATCAACTTCTGATCTTTAACAAATACAAAGATGCCAAAACCCTTTTTGAAGCTATTGTGGCTAGGTTTGGTGGTAATGATGCTACCAAGAAAACACAGAAAACACTTCTCAAACAACAATTTGAGAACTTTACAGCCACAACCAATGAGTCTTTGGATAGTATGTTCAATAGACTTTAGAAGCTTGCAAGTCAGTTAGCCATCCATGAAGTGATGATAACTCAAGAAGACCTAAACTCTAAATTTCTTAGGAGTTTACCTTCAGAATGGTCTATGCATGTCATTGTATGGAAGAACAAATCAGATATTGACCAGATGAGTCTCAATGATCTCTACAACAATTTCAAAATTGTAGAACATGAAGTTAAGAAGACTACTGGGTCAAGTTCTGGAAATATGGCTTTTGTTTCATCCCCAAGCATCTCAAAGGTTGATAATGAAGATAAAGGTGGCAGAGAAGAAGGTACTGCTAACACAACTTTTGGTACTGCTAGTACTTCTAGTAGTACCAAATCCATTTTAGATGAAACAATTGGGTGTGCTTTTCTTACATCTCAACATAATGGGTCCGTATTAACATTTGAAGACCTTCAAGAGATTCATCCTGATGATCTTGAAGTAATGGACATAAAGTGGCAACTTTCACTTTTAAGCATTAGAGCTAAGAAGTTGATGATGAGGACTGGCAAGAAGATACTGATAGATGGAAATGAGCCTGCTGGCTATGATAAGTCAAAGGTGGAGTGTTACAACTGCCACATGAAAGGTCACTACTCTAGAGAGTGTGGAAGACCTAAGAAGCAGGATAACAGAGGTAGAGGGTTTGACAACAGAAATAAAGAAAGCTTTGAGAAGAAAGGAAGCTTTGAAAGCAAGAGTAAGGTTGTTGAAGTTGCTGAGCCAAAAGCAATGGTTGCTATTGATGGCATGGGTTTTGATTGGAGTTTCATGGGTGAAGATGAGTCAACTTCTGATGAATTGGCTTTGATGGCATTCTCCACTCCTGAGGTACAAACTATCAAATGTTCTAATAATTGTGAATCTCTTAAAGAATTAGAAATCATAAGTAAAGCTTATGATACAGAAATTTTAGAACATAGAAAAACCAATCAAACCTTATTTGACCATAAGTGTGGTATGTCCAAGCTAGAAAAACAAATCATTCACTATAGAGAAAATGAACTCACATTTTCTGATGCTAAAGCTGCTCTTAATAGACAAATATTTTTGAAAGATTCAGAAATAGAAATGGTAAGGAATGAGTGTACTAAAGTTACCTTGGCTAGAGATAATATTCAACTGACTGTTACTAAATTGGAAAATACTTCTGAGTGTACTAGGAGCATAGTAGAGAATCAGATGAATAAGAGAATAAAATCAGGGATAGGATACAATGAATGTCCACCTCCTTATAGAGGAATCCCTTGTCCTCCAGGATCAAATCTTGCTGAATCAGGTGTGCATGAAGTCATGAACAAACCATTGGCTAAATCTGTAGTGATAAGTGAACCTTCTGAGAGTGCTAAGAATGTCCCACTCATTAAGGTGCTCACTGATAAGAAACCAGATGTCCTAATTATTGAGGATTGGGTATCTGATGATGATGAAGATCAGACTATTCCTATCAAAGGAATCAAAATAGGACCAACCAGTCCTAAGAAAGTAGAAGTTAAAGCTAAGACTCAAGCTGTTTTGAAGACAGTTGAAAGTTGTGAAAAATGTAATAACAAACCTAGGGGAAGCCAAAGAAATTGGAACAACCTTAAGTCACAACAATTAGGTGATGACTTTGTTATGTTTAATAAGGCTTGTTATTATTGTGGTAGCTTTAATCATCTTCATGCTTATTGTAATAAATGGGTTTCTGGGAGTAAATCAAAGTCTAAAACAAATGTTACTCACCCCAGAAAAAGTTTTGTTAAGTCTAACACTACAAAAGATAATCATACTGTTAGACAACATAAGCCTGTTATTACAAAACCAACTGAAAAGGGTACAAGAAACACTTTCAAAAGTGTACCAAAAGTTGAGAAAAGTCCTATTCAAAAGGTAAATGTGGTTAAAACAAAATTTTGGACACCAAAAACCAAAGGTCCTGCTAGACCAAAAGGTCCTGCTAGACCAAATGGTACTGCCAAAATTGGTATTGCCAAAATTGGTACTGATAGACCAAAGGCCACACAATGGATTAGAAGGGAAAGTGCTGTTAAGTCCTCAGCATGTTGGATTTGGAAACCAATCCAATCAAAAGGTGCATCAGCAATCCTGAAAAGGTTTGATTTCATTGATGCAAGAGGCAAACCCAAGTCTGTCATGGCTTGGGTACCCCAAGGAAACTAATATGTTTATTCATGTGCAGGAACATTCATCTGATATTGAAGATCAAGGATATGTTGATAGTGGATGTTCAAGGCACATGACAGGCAACATGTCATTCCTCTCAGACTTCAAAACATTTGATGGAGGATATGTTACTTTTGGGGGTGGAATAAAAGGAAAGATCACTGGTAAAGGTACTATCAAAACCAGTAAACTAGATTTTGAAAATGTGTATTTTGTGAAAGAACTTCAGTTTAATCTTCTTAGTGTCTCACAAATGTGTGACAAAAAGAACAATGTTCTATTTACTGGCAATGAATGTATGGTTCTTTCTTCTGATTTTAAGATGCCTGATGAGAGTCAGATCCTTCTTAAAATTCCAAAAAGGAACAATATGTATAGTGTCAATTTAAAGAACATTGATCCCAAGGAAGGTTTAACTTGTTTGGTAGCAAAGGCCTCATTGGATGAATCTATGCTTTGGCATAGAAGGCTTGGTCATGTAAACTTTAAAACAATCAACACTATTGCAAAATATGATTTAGTAAGAGGTTTACCCAAAAAGTCTTTTCAAAACGACCAAACTTGTGTTGACTGTCTAAAAGGCAAACAACATAGAGCTTCTTGTAAGCCCAAGACCCAAAAATCTATTTCTCAGGCTTTACATATGCTTCATATAGATCTCTTTGGTCCTACTAATGTGTGCAGCTTAAATGGAAAAAGATATTGTCTGGTTGTTACTGATGACTATAGCAGATTTTCATGGGTTTTCTTCTTAAGATCTAAACATGAAACTAGTGAGATACTTAAAACATATATCACTGAGGTAGAAAACCAATCTGATAAGAAGGTCAAAGTCATCAGATGTGACAATGGGACAGAGTTCAAGAATAGAGTTATGGATGACTTTTGCAAGGAAAAAGGCATAAAAAGAGAGTTTAGTGTAGCTAGAACACCTCAGCAAAATGGAGTAGCAGAAAGAATGAATAGAACACTTATAGAGGCTGCTAGAACAATCTTAGTAGACTTTAAGTTGCCTATTTCATTTTGGGCTGAAGCAGTTGGTACTGCTTGTTATGTACAAAACAGGGTTCTTGTGACAAAACCATATAGAAAAACACCTTATGAACTTTTCTTTGGTAGAAAACCATCTTTAAGTTTTATGAGACCTTTTGGTTGTATTGTCACTATTCTCAATACCAAAGATCATTTAGGCAAATTTGATGGAAAAGCAGATGTTGGCTATTTGATAGGGTATTCCTTGCAGAGTAAGGCCTATAGAGTGTTTAACACTTGCACTAGGCTAGTAGAAGAGAATCTTCACATAGAGTTTCAAGAGAAACTTACAAATGTGAAAGGAGTTGGAACAGATTGGATGTTTAAAGTTGATAGGCTTTCAGAATCTATGAATTATGTGCCTGTTTCAGGTACAAATACTAATGATAATGCAGGTTCTGAAGACAATGTTGAAACTCCTAAAGATCAAGATTACATCTGGATGCCAATTTGGAAAAGTATGGATCTATCTTCAAGTCAAGAAGAACCTTCAAACACAACAAATGAAGGCAATGAAGAAGATCAAGGAACTCAGAATCAAGAGAATCAAGAAAGTGGTGCTAATGACAATGGTACTGCCAGTTCTTCAGATGGTCCTGCTAGTTCAAGTATTGGTACTGCTGAGCCATTGAATGTTCAAATAGATGATTCTTTTCAAGAAGAAGTTGGGATTAGCAATCTTCCAACTACATATGAAGTTCCTAAAACACCAAACACTAGAATTCTCAAAGATCACTCAACTGATGATGTGATTGGAAGCATAACTTCTGGTGTTAGAACAAGATCTCAAGTTGGTTTATCTCAAGTCTTATCTTCAGATGAAGAAGGGTTTATCTCCTCTATTTATGAAGAAAAGAATAATGATACTTCCAATATATGCCTGTTTTCATGTTTTCTATCTCAGGCTGAACCCAAAAACATAAACAAAGCTTTAGATGATGCAAGTTGGGTGGAAGCAATGCAAGAAGAGCTTCTCCAATTCAAGATTCAGAAGGTTTGGATATTGGTTGATTTGCCTAGAGGTCATAGGGCAATTGGAACCAAATGGGTGTTCAGAAACAAGAAAGATGAAAGGGGTATAGTGATCAGAAACAAGGCTAGATTGGTAGCACAAGGATATACTCAAGAAGAAGGGGTAGATTATGAAGAAGTGTTTGCTCCAGTTGCAAGACTTGAAGCAATTAGGCTTTTCTTGGCCTATGCTTCATTCATAGGCTTCACTGTCTATCAAATGGATGTTAAGAGTGCATTTTTATATGGTAAAATTGAAGAACCAGTATATGTATCTCAACCTCCAGGCTTCATTGATGCAGAGTATCCAGACAAAGTTTACAAAGTTACCAAGGCTTTGTATGGTCTACACCAAGCTCCTAGGGCATGGTATGAAACATTGGCTTGTTTTCTACTAGAAAGTGGATTCCAAAGAGGCAGGATTGATCCAACTTTGTTTATCAAAAGAACAAAGAAACACATCTTGCTAGTGCAGATTTATGTTGATGACATAATCTTTGGATCAACAGACCAAGACTTGTGTGTAGAATTTGAAAAACTTATGCATAGTAAGTTTGAAATGAGTTCCATGGGGGAACTTACTTTCTTTTTGGGTCTCCAAGTGAAACAATCCAAAGAAGGCATATTTATCAGCCAAGATAAGTATGTAGCAGAGATCCTAAGGAAATTTAATTTTGCTGATTCTAAGGTTGCAAGTACACCAATGGATCCAGACAAAGGGCTACTCAAGGATGGTGAAGGAGAAGATATGGATTTGCACAATTATAGATCAATGATTGGGTCCTTGATGTATCTTACATCATCAAGACCAGATATCATGTTCTCAGTATGTGTATGTGCAAGGTTTCAAATACATCCCAAGATCTCTCATCTCACAGCAGTCAAAAGAATCTTTAGATATCTTAAGGGTCAACCTAGGTTGGGACTTTGGTATCCAAGGGAATCATCTTTTGAATTGGTGGCTTATTCGGATAGTGACTATGCTGGTGCAACTCTAGACAGAAAATCCACAACTGGTGGATGTCAATTTCTTGGTTGCAGACTAATCTCTTGGCAATGCAAGAAACAAACAATGGTGGCCAATTCTACAACTGAAGCAGAATATGTTGCTGGTGCAAGTTGTTGTGGGCAAGTTCTTTGGATCCAAAATCAAATGCTTGACTATGGGTACAATTTTCTTAACACCATTATTTATATTGACAATAGCAGTACTATTTGTATCATTAAAAACCCAGTTCAACACTCAAAAACAAAACATATTGAAATCAGACACCATTTCATAAGGGATTGCAATGAGAAAAGGTTAATTCAAGTAGTTAAGATTGATTCTGCAAGGAATTATGCAGACCTTCTCACCAAAGCTTTTGATTTAGGTAGATTCAAATATCTTGTAGGAGGTATTGGAATGATAAATCTGTAAAAATCATATGTTTTTGTTCATAAAATTAACTGGTATTGGATTTTAAACATGGTACTGCTAGTTAGTCAAAAGGTCCTGCTAGTTCATAATTGGTCCTTCTGATACAAAATTGCTATGTTTTGTTCATATAAAGGCCTGAATGTTTAAAATGCTATAGATCAAGTGCTTTGCATCTTGTTCTTTTGGTTTGCAACTAACACATTTCAGGTGGATAACAAAACAAAAGTTCTTCCAAACAGAAAGAAGCAACAAAAGTTATATTCATTTCAGGAGAGATAACAATCTCAGGGGAGGAATTGATAGCCCAGAATGGAAGAAAAATCCAATTAATGAAAGGAAAAACAAGAGCATACAAGATGATGCAGAGTTGAAAAAGATAGAGTTAGATCACATATCTAGAAGGGATGAAGCATTTCTCAAGGAGAAAGTTCTATCTAGATCAAACTAAGAAAGGTTTCAACTCAAAGGCATGACATTAGATGATTTCACTTGTTGAACCAATCATCCAAGATACACAGCATCATTGCCTTTCTAAATTTCCTCCATCCAAGGAAATTGCACCATCTTTGGGCCATCATGGCTTTTGGTATTCAGCTCACCAAGTTTTCACAAACTTAAGAGTTGGCTAGTCCTTAAGCAAACGGCTTTTGGTAAAGACAAATCAAATCCGTAGATGGTTGATAGTTTACCAAAAACTATATGGTTGTTAACTAACCATACTTAATTGTAAATAGTTAGCTAGTCCTTAAGCAAACGGCTTTTGGTAAAGACAAATCAAATCCGTTGATGGTTGATAGTTTACCAAAAACTATATGGTTGCTAACTAACCATACTTAATTGTAAATAGTTAGCTAGTCCTTAAGCAAACGGCTTTTGGTAAAGACAACTCAAATCCGTTGATAGCTGGTAGTTTGCTAAAAACTATAAGGGATGTTTATAAAACTTTCAAAGGTACTGGTAGTTCAAAATTGGTACTGCTAGTATAAAAAGGTACTGCTATATAGCCGTTGAGCCTGTCAGAAAAAGTTTTAACCATTAGGCCTGGTAGTTAAAATTAGCCGTTGGGGTAGTTATGTAAATTACTGATGATTATATTATATTATATTTCACATATAAAAGATCTTTTTAACCGCCTATACATTTACTTATTATAATCTTTCTTATTGTCGGTTAAAAGTAATTTTCTCATATCTTCTTTCATCAGTCATTATCATAATTCACATACACCTTTCATCTTCTACCAGTACTACCAACAAATCCCACCATCATATTCAAAATTTTCATTATGGCTTCAACAGTTGTTCTAGATTTTGTCCAACGTCACAATCAGTTAGCATTTTTGGAGAAGTCAGAGGATAATGCCTCATTTCATCAAGTAGTGGACTTTTTAAACACCTCCTACATCAGGTTTGCTTTGCTAGTTAATCCCACTATTTATGAAAATCAAATTTTGCAATTTTGGCAATCTGCTAAAATTAAAACTTCTGAAAATGGGGAACAAAGAATTAAGGCCAAAGTGGATGGTAAGCATTTGACTCTTACTGAGTCATCCATAAGAAGACATCTTCATTTGGATGATTCTGATGGTATTAGTCAATTACCAGATACTGAAATTTTTGAAAATTTACAAAGAATGGGGTATCATGCTGAGTCTAACAAACTTACTTTTCTGAAAAAGCATCTTACTCCACAATGGAGATTTTTGATTCACACAATCCTTCACTGTTTGAGCCAGAAGAAAACCTCTTGGGAGCAATTTAGTGGAAACATGGCTTCTGCTCTCATTTGCTTAGCTACAAACAGAAAATACAATTTTTCTAAATATATTTTTGAAGGGTTGATAAACAATGTGAAAAGTAAAACAAAGTTTTTGATGTATCCAAGATTTATTGGATGCATCATTGGAAAATTACAACATTTGTTGCTTCCCACAGACTCAGTTTATGAAACACCAAAACTTTCTCACAAAGTATTTTCAAATATGAGAATTGGTTTTAGAGGGGAGGAAATTCCACTTTTTGATGAAATGATACCACAACATCCAGAAGAACCAACACCATCAGCTGAAACACAATCATCTAGTTCTTCACATGGTTACATTTCACCAACACATCAAACAACTCCAATACCATCTCCAGTACCATCAGCAACACCACCACAATCATCACATCATGTATCACAAAACCAATCACCTCAGACAATGCAAGAACTGAAAGAAAAGGTGAAGTTCTTAGAGAATGCTCTTAAAAGTCAAAATGAAAGGTTTTCTAAGATCAACATCAAATTGGTCAAGAGGGTCAAGAAATTGGAGGGTGAAGTGAAGAAGTTACAGGGTAAAAGATCTGCAAGGGTTGTTTTATCAAGTTCTTCAGAGTCAGATGATGATAGGATAGGTCACTCTTCCAAAAAGGGGAGGAAGGATAGGTCTGAAGATGAGGAAGAGGCTCAATTTGAATTCCATGATGGAACTCAAGTTTATGATGAAGAGCCTGTTGGAGCAGGGCAGGAGCCTGCTAGGCCAGAAGAAGAGTCTGCTAGGAGAGAAAGGCTATTGGCTATGGGATATAAAGGGTCTGCTGAGAGAGTGTACAAGAGAAAGAGGGTTTTAGTTGCTGATGAGCAATCCTCTGCTCCATCACAAGATCAAAATCCAAAGGATAAGGGCAAAAGTATTCTGATTGAAGATGAGCCAAAGTCCAAGAAGTTGAAAAGAACTCAGCAAATTCAGATGGCTTTAGGAGAAGAAGAGGCCAAAAGGGTTCATGAAGAAGAGCTAAAAGCACTTGAAGCTTCAAGAATGCTTGAAGTAATGAAAGAGCATATTTGAACAATGTGAAAGAAAAAGGAAGGATAGAAAGTAAAGGTTTTTGGAAGAGTTCCCTCAAATCCTCAAGGTATGTATTTTATTCATCAGAAACTTGTGTATTTTAATGGAAATAACAAGTTTAGGGGAGGATTGTTGGGAATAAAATGATCAAAGTCAAAGAGCCTGCCAATGATGTGAAGAGCCTGCTAGTTGATTTTGAACAAGTATGAAGATGTTCTACCAGTACCTTCTGGGTAGAAGGTACTGCTGGTTGATGAAGAGCCTGCCAAGCTTATGTCAAGTCGATTAGATATTTTGTAATAGATATTTAGTTGAATTATTAGTCTTTGTACAAAGTTATACGTTATGTAGAAGTAGATTAGTCTTCTGTGGTGACAGAGGAATATTATCAAAGTTGTACATGGGTAGTTGTATTTAATTGTAGGCGCAAATAATAGTCAAAGTATAGTATAATACTCTTCCACTTGACAACATGTAATAAGATATCCTTATCTTATAAAAGGATATCTTAGTCACTACTTCATGCATGCATCTTTTACAACCAAAACAAATAACCAAACTATCTCTCAAGTAACTAAGTTACACTTTCACAATTCCATCAAAGATTCAAGATTACTTTGTAATCCCGGTGATATTTAGATCATCCGTATTATTATCAATAATATTGAATCGTTTTGTGTTAACCAAAGTTGTGTTCTTTGTTCATTGCATTCTCACGTTTACTTAAACTCACCACCTTGTGTTCTTTTAAAGTGTGTTGTAGTAGATTCCGCATGCTAAACACATTCAATACATAAATATCTCAATCAAGAACATAAACAATAAACCGTTCCACACTTGCTTTCTTTCTCAAAGTGAACCCACTACAGTTTCTGAAGCTTTAGGGGAGGAAAGTTGGGTAGAAGCTATGCAAGAAGAGTTGTTGCAGTTCAAGCTACAGAAAGTATGGGTTCTTGTAGACCTACCTAATGGAGCTAAAGTTATTGGTACTAAATGGGTCTTCAGGAATAAAAGGGATGAAAGAGGGGTAGTTGTAAGGAACAAAGCAAGGCTGGTAGCACAAGGATACAAACAGGAGGAGGGCATAGATTATGATGAGGTTTTTGCTCCTGTAGTAAGAATTGAGGCTATCAGGTTATTTTTGGCCTATGCATCATACATGGGATTCAAGGTGTATCAGATGGATGTCAAAAGTGCTTTTCTTTATGGCACTATTGAAGAAGATGTGTATGTACATCAACCTCCCGGTTTTGAGGATCCTGCTAACCCCAATCAAGTGTATAAGGTTATTAAAGCTTTATATGGTCTTCATCAAGCTCCTAGAGCTTGTTATGAAACTCTTTCACAGTTTCTTGAAGAACATGGATACATCAGGGGTGTAATTGACAAGACTTTATTCATTAAGAGAGACCAGAAGGATATCATTCTTGTTCAAATTTATGTGGATGATATCATTTTTGGATCAACAAGAAAGTCTTGGTGTGATGAATTTGAAGGTTTAATGAAGAGCAGGTTTGAAATGAGCTCAATGGGAGAACTTACATTTTTCTTGGGACTGCAAGTTAAACAAAAGGATGATGGACTTTTTATTTCTCAAGACAAGTATGTTGCAGAAATTTTGAGAAAGTTTGAGTTCTCAAATGAAGACAGCAGTCACTCCCATGGAGAACAAGGTGCCTTTAACAAAGGATGAAGATGCTGCTGATGTGAATGTGCATCTTTACAGATCCATGATAGGTTCCCTCATGTATCTTACTGCTTCTAGACCTGACATTATGTATGCAGTTTGTGTTTGTTCACGTTTTCAGGTACAACCAAAGACTTCACATCTTCATGCTGTGAAGAGAATCTTTAGGTACTTAAAGGGCAAACCTAATTTGGGCCTTTGGTATCCTAAGGAGTCATCTTTTGACCTGACAGCTTATTCAGACAGTGACTATGCTGGTGCAAGCCTGGATAGGAAATCCACAACAGGAGGTTGTCAATTCCTTGGAAGGAGGTTGATATCTTGGCAATGCAAGAAGCAGACAATTGTGGCCAATTCAACTACTGAGTATGTAGCAGCTGCACATTGCTGTGGACAAGTTTTGTGGATTCAGAATCAGATGCTGGACTATGGTTTGAATTTTATGAATACTGTTATCCACATAGATAATAAGAGTACTATCTGTATTGTTAAGAACCCAGTATATCACTCTAAAACTAAGCATATAGAAATCAGGCATCACTTCATTAGAGATTGCTTTGAAAAGAAGTTGATTAGAGTGGAGAAAATACATACAGATTTTAATGTTGCTGACCTGTTAACTAAGGCATTTGATGGTCCTAGATTCAATTATCTGGTAGTTAACATTGGTATGATGAACCCCTAGTTTGAGTTAAGGGGAGGTTTGGCTTAAGGGGAGGTCAAACTGTAAAATATGTTAAGTATGAGTACTTACCAGCATTTATGTTATCTTTAGGTCTTGTAGTTTTGTTTTTAGTTCTGTTAGTTAAATAATAATAATAATAATAATAATAATAATAATAATAATAATAAAAAATTAAAAAAAAATTCTTCTATTTCTTTTATAGATAATGCTGGATTAAGTAAATTTTCACAAGTTGTTAAGTGAGACTATTGGAACTTCTCACTTGGTGGAGGTGCTTTGCACTAACACATCAAAAGGTTATCAGTCCACCTTGTCTCATTAACACAAGGACTGGCTAATCCTGAGCAAACGGCTAACAGGTAAAGATTGATCAAATCCGTTTATGGCTGACAATTTGCCAAAAATTGTATGGTATTCAACTCACCATATCTAAGATAAGTGAAGAGTTGGCTAGCCCACAAGGTTATGGCTTGTGGTAAAGGCCGTGGAAAACCATAAATGGTAATCAATTCACCATGATGAGGTGCTTTTCCATCAAAGAATTGGCTAGTCCAGAAGCAAACGGCTTTTGGTAAAGACTTAACAAATCCGTTGATAAGCTGATGATTTGCTAAAAATCATATGGTTATTAATGTACCATGGTCTTTCACACCAAAACATTGGCTACTCCAGTGGTAATGGCTATTGGTAAAGAGATTTCAAATCCATTACATTTTCAATGATTCACCTCTCACAGATGGTAACACATTTGGAAGTGATGAGAATAGTCTGGAACTTAAATGAATTTGATGTACATATAGTCAATGTTGCTGCAAAGACCATATCAGAAGAGCTTATCAAGATTCAAGCTGCTAGAAAGGATCAAGACCTAAATAAGATTCAGAGTGTTCAAGATTCAATCCTCAGAAGGCTTAATCAGAAGAACTTGAAGTTCATGGAGCATGAAGATCAAGTTAGGGGAGGATTGTTGGGAATTATGATACGAATCAAGAGAAGACAACTTAGGTCTGGTAGTATATCAGAGTTAGGTCTGTCTTTGTAATTAGGTCTGGTAATGCAAAGTTAAGTCTGGTAGTATGTTTAAGTCTGGTTGACTTATAATGTTAAGTCTGGTCGTGAAGTTAGGAAAGTCTGTTAGAGATAAGTTAGGAAAAGATATAAAACGTGTAAGTATCTTTATAGAAGATTTGTGAATATCTTCTTAGTCGGTTAGTATTAGGGTTTCCTTGTGTTATAAAAGTATCCCTAAAGATTGTTAGTTCGTGTGTGTGAGTTGTACGAGTTCACTATTGTGATTAAAATCAATATACGAAGTTAGTGATATCTCTATGTGTGTTCTTCATTGTTCTTGTTAAGATTCCGCATTAACATCAACAATTACCTAGGGTTTCTCACTTAGATTGGTTCGGATTTATCCTAACCATCTACTAGGTATTCAAAACTACTTAGAGATCCACTTACAATTTGTGGACCAACATGGATTTTCCCACTATCTTGTTTTGGCGCCAAAAGTGGTTTAAGTGGCTCAGATCGATTCAAAGGCATCTAAAGGTTGGGATTTGTTCAGAGAATGAAGACAAAGGAAACCCTAATAGTTTAGTATAAATAGAAGCTTATGTAAGCCTTAATTGGCAAGTAGATAAATTAGCATAAATCGTATTTCAATTTCAGTAGCTATAATTTGTAATCTCAAGTTTTAACAATCAATACAAGTTAACTTTAGTGTGTTTGTTGTTAATCTTTGTCCAATTTCCAGTAGTTAATGATAATTTCTAGTTTCTAAAATTCTATGTGTACTGAGAATTCGAACCTAGTTAATTGATAATTGAAATAACTTCTTAGTTGTTTCTATAAGCTTATACAAGCTCATAATAGCTTGTTGTAAGTTTATATTAGATTAAACCTGTTTTAAATTCAAGAAATCTAGAAAGTCAAGAAAAGTCAACATAAGCTCTCATTAAGCTCTTCTGAAGGGAAAAGCTATTTAGGAAGGTTTTTATTGGGTTTTCTAGCTTGTGTGAACAAGCTAGGTTTGGTTCTGTCCTTGTTCTCTTGTTCCATAAGCTTATCAGTTGTAAGCTTTTTCTTAACTTTTACTTAATTTCCTCTAGTACTGTAGAGTAGCTTATTTATAGCTTATCTTCAATATTTATTTCTTATTATTAGTTTTTAATCATATTTGATCTATTTTATCAGTAGTTAAATAGCTTTGCATTGCTTTACTTAAAAACCTTTAAAAATCCAAAAATAGACAAATATAGGCATAGCTTGTTAAATTGCTTATTTTCCTGTTAAAAGTTGTTTATCAGAGTTTAACTAAGTTATTTAATCAGTAAAATCAAGACTTATAGTTTATAATTTTGTGTTTCATTTGCTAATCCACATCAAACCATTTGAAAGGAGTGTTTGGTTTTGTGCAGTCAACTGGTCAAACCTAGTGTTACTGTACATTTACCAAAAGCCCAACTTCAAACCAGCTTATTTTAACCATATTAAGCTGTTTTTAAGTTCACATTAGCAGATTAAAAGGATTTCATAGTTTTGAGACCTCTGTGCAATTTTTAGAACCTAAAAAGTCCAAATAAGCCATTTTAAGCTATAAGCTCTTTTTGGCCTTTTTCTTGGCTCAACTGAGGTCTTTTGAATTCATTTAGAGTAAACACAGAAGTTGGTTTAAGGTCATTTGGATTTGTGCCCTCTGCACACCAACTCTGCACTAGCAAGCTCAGTGATATGCCTTTTTTCTCAGCTTATTTGTGGCTTATCCAGATAAGCTGAGTCTTTGATTTTTGGTCTATAAGTAGTTCATATAGTAGGCTTTAAGATTCTGAGCTTGGATTCCATTTCCTAGCTTATTTAATAGCTTAAAAATAGGCCTGCACTTTTCCCCATTTCACTGATTCTGCTGATTCAGTTTTTGATTCCTAAACTCACCTGTTCTAGGGCTTAATTGGACTTCAATTAGCCTGTTTGAGATAGGGCTATTTGGTTTTTAGAATACCCAGTAGTATTAGCTATTCTTTTGCCCCCTTAATATTCCACTTATCTGCTTATTTGAACTGCTTAATCTGCTCTACAAGTTCGCTAT
This sequence comes from Artemisia tridentata subsp. tridentata, assembly GCA_021014915.2. NCBI lineage: Eukaryota > Viridiplantae > Streptophyta > Magnoliopsida > Asterales > Asteraceae > Artemisia > Artemisia tridentata. Next base: position 183,126,656 of record CP139504.1, on the reverse strand, counting down.
TTTCCTGAGTTTTTTGCCCTAGTTTTGCAACTGCTCAAGTGCTTAATTGGCTTATTTTGTGGGTTAATCTATTTTCTTTAAGTTTTTTTTGTGTTTATTTAAGTATATTAAACTTGTTCTGAGCCTTTGGTAAAGTTTTGAGCTTATTAGCTTATTTTTAGCTTATTTGCCCAACTGCTTATCTGCCCAACTGCTTATCAGGGTTTAGTAGACTTTTGATTTTATTTTTACTAGCTTTTAATATATATTTTAGACTTATCCTGAATTTTTCAGATTTTTCCTAAGTCATTTGATATTTTTAATCTTTTTAATTAGTTTAAAATAGTAATTAAATCATAATAAATAGAAAAATAATCAGAAAAATATAATTTTAATTTTCATAATTTTCTTTTATTAAGTAGAATCTAGGAAAAATATAAACCTCTTTTTAGACCTTAAGAAAAATAAAATAGAAAATAAGTGATAGTTTCTGTTTAATAGATTTTATCTTTTTAAATTTTTAATTAAGCACTTTTCATTTTTATAATTTTCTTAGCTTCTTTTCACTTGATAATATTTATATAAAAAGTTTTAGATTTTTCTTTCTTCATTTAGTATTTATTATCAATTAAAATAGTTTAAAAAGTAATTAAATAATAAATAATTAATAATAATTAGATATAAAGTATAAAAAATATAATTTTAGTTTTAAAATAAGTTTTAAGTAATTTTACACTTTTAGGTTTTAATTTTATAGAATTCACTTTTTCGTCCCATTTTAGATTTCCCGTTACGCATTTTTAGTTTATTAACTCGCGTTTAATTTTCTTGTGTATATTTGTTTCTTATATATATTAGAATTAATCAAAAAGCAAAATCCAAAATATCTAATTCATCAGTCACTCTAATCCAAGCTTGAAGCAATTTGCCCATTCACACCTCGTTGGGAAACGATCCGGGTAATCACTTACCTGGCTTCATACTACACACGAACGTGAGTTTTTGCAAGTATCCTTTTTCACAAAGGGGGGATTTGTATTTATTCACGTGTATCCGTCGTTGCATAATATTTATACGTACATTTTGAACGGATCAGAAGCCATTGGACTCATTGAAAATAAGTCTAAGGTCCGCACTGCACGAACCAGGCCATATAATTCCCAGGCTAGTGCTGGTCCTTCCACTTCATCTCCCGTGAGTTCTTCTAATACTAATACTCAGCTTGCTGAACTCACGAAGGCTATTCAAGCTTTGGTTTTCTCCACACAAAAGAAAGAGTCCGCTCCGCAAACTTCTCACACTGCTGAAGTCAAAAAGATAGAAGTTTGTGTTACTTGTGGTGGTCCTCACGCTTACTATAATTGTACTGCCACCAATGGCACTACATTTGATGTTAATGCTATAACCGGAACTTCCAATCAAGGAGGTAATCAATACCGACCTCAAGTGGACCCAAACCACCGTGCTAGCAATCAATTTGGACCACCAGGATTTCCTCCTCCCAACCATCCAAATAGGATTAATCCTAATCAACAAAGAGGGCAAAACATGCAAAATCAATTTCATGCCCCGAATAATCAATACCCACCCCAAAGGGGTAATCAAGGGTATTCAGCTCCTAATTACCAAGGACATCTCTCAAATGAACTTGATAACTACATCAAAGTTAATGAGACCAAAATGAAGGCTATGCAAAATCAGATCTCTAATTTGAAGAATGAATTTCAAACTTCAATATACAAGCAAGGAACTGAGAAAAAAAATGAGCTTTCAAATAAAATTAATCACTCTCAAAGCGAGGTTAAGAATATGCTTACCAGCCTCATGAACCATCTCAATCCACCTTCTACCTCAGGAGGTCTCCCTGGTAACACTGTTGTCAACCCAAAGGGTGAACTCAAAGCTGTCACCACACGCAGTGGTAAAGCTTATGATGGACCCACTATTCCTACTACCCCTTCTTCTCCTTCCCCCAAGGTAGTGGAAAGTGAACCTGAGGTGACTAAGGACAATGTACTTCCTAACGGAGGTACCGACAACGTCCAACCTCAAGTTGTCTCAAAACCCAAGACTAAACCTGGAGTTACTTTTGAATCACATGAAATCCCTGTTGAAAACCCTAAATCCAAACCTTCTATTCCTTACCCATCACGTTTACATGAGCAAAAGCTCCGCGAAAAGGCTAGTTAACAAATGGATAAATTCTTTCAAATCTTTAAAGAATTACATTTTTTCATAAGCTTTGCGGATGCTATCATTCTGATGCCCAAATTTGCATCCACAATCAAACACTTGTTAAGAAACAAGGAAAAACTGTTTGAAATGGCGAAAACTCCATTAAATGAGAACTGCTCAGCAGTTATCTTGAAAAAGCTTCCCGAGAATCTTGGAGATCCTGGAAAGTTTCTAATACCTTGTGTATTTCCAGGAATGGTTGAATGCTATGCCTTGGCCGATCTTGGTGTAAGCATCAACCTGATGCCTCATTCAGTATGGAAGAAACTTTCTCTTCCGGCTCTTACCCCTACATGCATGACTCTTGAGCTTGCAGATCGTACCATATCTCATCCACGCGGCATTGCTGAGGATGTATTTGTGAAAGTAGGAAAGTTCCATTTTCCAGCTGACTTTGTGGTTGTCGATTTCGATGCTGATCCTAGGGTTCCTCTCATTCTTGGAAGAGGATTCCTAAGAACGGGCCATGCTCTCATTGATGTATTTGAGCATGAAATCACATTACGTGTGGGTAATGAAGCTGTTACCTTTAACCTCGATCAAACTTCGAGGTACTCCTCAAATTATGATTCTGAATCGGTTAACCGAATCGATGTCATTGATGTTGCTTCAGAGGAGTACTCTCAAGAGTTTCTTGGTTATTCTCATAATTCTGTGAGTGGAGATCCCACCACATCTTCTCCACCTATCATTTCCGACTCTTCCCCTTCTCTCACTCCGTTTGAGGGAAGTAATTTCAATTTGGAAGAGATCGAGGCTTTTCTCAAGTGTGATTCATTTCCGGAAGGAATTGATGACGCTTAGATTAATCTGGAGGGAGATATTCTTCTTCTTGAGAAATTGTTGAATCAGGAAAATTCTCCTCCACTCCCTCCCGTTGAACTTCATAATGAGGAAATTGAATCAGTTGAGAAAACCGATGAATTTCCTAAGGTCGAACTCAAAGACTTACCGCCTCATCTTGAGTACGCATTTTTGGAGGGTGATGATAAATTACCCGTCATTATTGCTAAAGATTTAAGTGATGAGGAAAAGACTGCTCTAATAAAGGTCTTGAAGTCACACAAGCAAGCCATTGCTTGGAAACTCTCCGACATAAAGGGTATCGACCCTGAATTTTGTACTCACAAGATTTTAATGGAGGATGACTTTAAACCAGCAGTCCAACACCAAAGAAGGGTGAATCCTAAAATCCATGATGTTATCAAACAAGAGGTTCTCAAACTTCTTGATGCAGGATTGATTTATCCCATCTCTGATAGTCCTTGGGTTAGTCCCATTCACTGTGTTCCAAAAAAGGGTGGCATAACTGTTGTCACAAATGATGAAAATGAGTTGATTCCAACCCGATTGGTTACGGGGTGGCGTGTTTGCATTGACTATCGTAAGTTAAATGATGCCACCCGAAAAGACCATTTTCCTCTACCCTTTATGGACCAAATGCTTGAGAGATTAGCAGGGAACGAGTACTATTGTTTCCTTGATGGTTTCTCGGGTTACTTTCAAATTCCCATTGATCCACAAGATCAAGAAAAGACCACCTTTACATGCCCCTATGGAACCTTTGCTTATAAACGTATGCCTTTTGGCTTATGCAATGCTCCAGGCACATTCCAAAGGTGCATGATGTCCATATTCTCCGACATAATCGGGAAAACGATGGAGGTCTTTATGGATGAATTCTCGGTCATTGGGGATTCATTCAAAACATGTCTCTCCCATTTAGAAAACATGTTGAAACGGTGTGAAGACACCAATCTTTGTCTAAATTGGGAGAAGAGTCATTTTATGGTCAAAGAGGGCATTGTCCTCGTCCATAAGATATCAAAGAACATGATTGAGGTTGACAGAGCTAAAGTTGATGTCATTGCTAAATTACCTCATCCCACTACCGTCAAAGGTATTAGGAGTTTTCTGGGTCATGCCGGTTTCTATCGTAGATTCATACAAGATTTTTCTAAAATCGCTCGGCCTATGACTCATCTCCTTGAAAAGGATGCTCCTTTTATCTTCTCACCCGAGTGCATCAAAGCTTTTGAAACATTAAAGAAAAAGCTCACTGAAGCACCCATTCTAGTTGCCCCCGACTGGGATTTCCCCTTTGAGCTCATGTGCGATGCAAGTGATTTTGCTATCGGTGCAGTCCTGGGGCAACGAAAAGCCAAACACTTTCAGCCTATCCACTACGCAAGTAAAACCATGACTGAAGCTCAAACTCATTACACCACTACAGAAAAAGAATTATTGGCTGTGGTGTATGCCTTTGAGAAGTTTCGGCCATATTTGATCTTGACAAAATGTGTAGTGTCTACGGATCACTCGGCTCTCAAATATCTCTTTGCAAAACAAGATGCAAAGCCGAGATTGCTCCGTTGGGTTCTCCTCCTGCAAGAATTTGATATCATTATACGTGATAAAAAAGGAGCTGAGAACCTAGCTGCTGATCATCTATCCCGATTAGAGAACCCACACCAAGATGTTTTCGAGAGAAAGGAAATTAATGAGACATTTCCTCTCGAGACACTCAATGCGGTTTCTTTTCGTGGAGATTCTACTACCCCGTGGTTTGCTGACTTTGCAAATTACCATGCGGGTAACTTCATAGTGAAAGGGATGTCGACCCAACAAAAGAACAAATTCTTCAAAGATGTGAAGCATTACTTTTGGGACGACCCCTACTTGTTTAAAGTATGTGCGGATCAAGTCATCCGGCGGTGTGTTCACGGCCAAGAGGCCGATGATATTCTTAAGGCATGCCACAATGGACCCACAGGGGGACATCATGATGCCAACTATACCGCCAAGAAGGTGTTTGATTCCGGTTTCTATTGGCCTACAATCTACCGTGATGCCCATGACTTAGTCAAATCTTGTGACTCTTGTCAACGTCACGGGAAGATCTCTCAAAGAGATGAAATGCCACAAAACGTCGTTCAAGTTTGTGAAATTTTTGACGTTTGGGGCATTGACTTTATGGGCCCGTTCCCGTCTTCACGAGGGAACAAGTATATACTCGTGGCTGTCGATTATTTGTCTAAATGGGTCGAAGCGAAAGCTTTCCCCACCAACGACGCCCGAGTAGTGTGTAAATTTTTGAAATCACTCTTTTCACGGTTTGGAACTCCCCGTGCTATCATTAGTGATCGCGGTACGCACTTTTGCAATGAACAATTTGCAAAAGTCATGCTTAAATACGGTATTACTCACCGTCTTTCTACCGCGTATCACCCACAAACAAGTGGACAAGTGGAAGTTTCAAATCGTGGTATTAAAAGAATACTGGAAAGGACTGTAGGAGAAAATCGTGCATCCTGGTCGGATAAATTGGATGATGCATTATGGGCCTTTCGTACAGCTTACAAAACACCCATCGGGTGTACGCCTTACAAGCTCGTGTACGGAAAGGCATGTCATCTTCCGATCGAATTAGAGCACAAAGCCTACTGGGCCTTGAAACATGCTAACTTTGACCTCCAAACTGCGGGTGATCACCGTAAAGTTCAAATGAATGAATTAAATGAACTACGTGATCAAGCCTACGAGAACTCTTTGATCTATAAAGAAAAGACAAAGAAGATTCAGGACTCTAAAATCAAGAACCGCGTTTTTAACGTTGGTGATCGAGTACTTCTTTTCAATTCAAGATTAAAGATCTTCTCAGGCAAACTCAAATCCCGTTGGTCTGGTCCATTCACTATTACAAAGGTTTATCCATATGGTATCGTTGAGTTATCTCAAAATGACGGTCCAAATTTTAAAGTGAATGGCCATCGGTTAAAACACTACTTTGGAGAGGACATACCACCCATGGTTGTCCCGGATCTTCAAACTTTCCCCATGAACCAATGAATGCGGGGATCGAGTCAAGCTAGTGACTCGGTGAACAAAAACATTAGCAAAACATGGGTTCTCACCCGTGTCTCTGTCTTCTATCTCTGTTCTACCACCTAGTGTGGGGGAGATGCCCCACATGTTGTATATATGTATATTTAAAGTAAAAAAAAAAAAAAGGGCTATTAGTATTTCCTTTTTACATTCTAAGTGTCGGCATAATAGCCGGTACTTTGAATATTGAGGGCAATATTCAGTTCTAAGTGTGGGGGGGGGGGGAATTCTAGCGAATTTGATCATATGTACCATCTAATTCCCCCATTTGGCCAAAATTTTAAATTTTTTTTTCTCACTTAGAACGCAATAAATGGTTATCAGTCCGCCATGTCTAACCCACATAAGGATTGGCTAATCCGAGAGCAAACGGCTCTTGGTAAAGATGTCTCAAATCCGTTTATGGCTTACAATTTGCTAAAAATTGTATGGTATTCAACTCACCATATCCTTGATAGTGAAGAGTTGGCTAGCCCGCAAGGTTATGGATTGTGGTAAAGGCATTGGAATACCATGATTGGTAATCAGCTCACCAAAGATAATAGTTGTAATTTATCTAAGAGTTGGCTAGTCCAGAAGCAAACGGCTTTTGGTAAAGACAAATCAAATCCGTTGACAACTGATGATTTGCTCAAAATCATTTGGTTATCATTGTACCAAAGTATCACATACTAAAACATTGGCTACTCCAGAAGTAATGGCTTTTTGTAAAGAGAAAAATCCATTAAATATTCATAAAAGATTGCTAGGGACTAGCAATAGTTTAGTGTGGGGATTGATGAGTGTCTAAATACTCATCATTTCTGTCACATTTAAACTACAAAAACATTTAAAAACATGCAAATATGCTTCAAAATAAAGAAAATATCCTTGGATTGTGTTTTTATCTGTTTCATGTGCAAAAGAATTGAAAAAGTTGAAAAACGAAAAAAGTTTGCATAATTGGCAGTTTTAGTCCCTGAAGTTTCAAAAATGGCAGAAATAGTCCCTGTTACTCAAAATATGGAAAATTATCATTTAAGGTCCATGTACTATTCAACTTTGACAAAATTGGCCCTTTTGATAAACTTTTGGAAATTTACATATTTAACCCCTTAAAATCCAAAAGTGACATAAATGGTCCCTGGAGGTTTAAAAAGTGGAAAATTACATTTATGGTCCTTGGGTTATTCACATATGGCAATTATGGTCCTTGTGATAATTTTGGAAACTTGCCACATCAGGTCCCTAAACTTTGCATCTTTACACTTTTGGTCCTTGTGGTATTTTAATACAAAACCAAACGGACCATGTTATATTTACCCTACCCATTTTATAATAAAACCCAACCCAAACCACAAAACATAAACCCCAGCCCAAATCCATCACCACAGCCCACTTACCCTTTGTTTTAATAAACCCAGACCAAACGAAAGGTTTGACTTCGGTCAAACCTTCTCCTCCTTCTTCTCTTTACCGCCAAACCAAATACCACCTTCACCCATAGTTTTTCTCTGCTACATCCCATCACCCCCCCTCCTCTGCTACTCTCCACCTTACCTAACAGCCAAAATGCATTAAATGCATCTTCCTCATCACACTTCACAGTACCTAGTGGTGTTTTCCACTCACATTAGTTTTGGCGCCAAAATCAGAAGCAACAGCTGAGATCAAGTAAAAGCCATCCAAGGGTGTAGAAATGTTCAGAGAAGAAGAGAAGACCTATCCCACTTAGTTTTTGTATATATAGGACATCTTGTAAGCCATAGAAGGCATGTAGTTTATTTCTTTAAATCGTATTGTACTTTAATTGTTCAAGTTTTATGTAATTTGATTTCCAGTGTTAATTCAAGTTGTTCTTAAGTTACTTATTCTCTTGTAATCCAGTATTGTACTCATTTTCATCTATAATAGAAATGCAAAGTTTTTGTTAAATCGAATTAAGTTTATTGTTGTTAAGAATAAACCACAAACACTACCCAACCTTCCTATAAGCTTATGAAAGCTTTTCATAGCTTTCTATAAGCTTATATAGCAATTAGCAGTCTTAAATATCTAATGATGAAGAAAGTCAACTGAAGTCAAAGAAGCAACCAAATAAGTTGTTTTGGGGTATAAGCTATTCAGGAAAGCTTAAATAGGGTTTCTAGCTTGTTTTTGACAAGCTAGGATAGTTCTGATCCTAGGTTCATTGGTGTATCATCCATTTCAGTTGTGAGCTTTTCATGTTTTCACCATTTTTTTTATGTTACTGTTCAACTGCTTATTTATAGCTTATTGTCATTAATTTATGCTTATTATTAGTTTCTAATTACATTTCATCATTTATATCAGTTTTAATTAGCCTTGTCTTTATTTTTCTTAATAATCACTTAAAAGACCAAAAATAGCCAAACATAGCATAACTTATTGTACTGCTTATTTCTGCTTTAAAAGTTGCTTAATATAGTTTAAATAAGTTATTTAATTAGTAAAAATCAGTAATCATAAGTCAAATTACTTTTTTCCTTTGAAAGCCACAACAGACCCTTCATTAAGGGGTGTTTGGCAAAATGGGTCAAATGGGTTTTCCACTGTTCATTTGCCATATTGTGAAGTTTGATCATGCTTAAAACAAGTTAGAAAAGCTGTTTTTAAGTTGTTATAAGCCTATTTGATAGGTTTTGTACCTTTGAGCAACCTGTGGGAATTTTAGAAACTCAAAAGCCATAATAAGCCATTTTAAGCCACAAGCTTATTTTGCCCTTAACCTTGGCTTCTCTGAGTTCATTTTGGAGCATATAGTGTATACTCAAAGGCTGGTTTACTCTCCTTTTGATTTGAACCATTTTCACCAAGTCTGCTTATAACAGACATAGCAGACCTTTACCATAGGTTTGCAAGCTTTTGTTTAAGAGCTTATTTGGTTTAATCAGTTCTTAATTTTTGGTTTATTAATAGCTTACTAGGTCTTCTTTACTTATCTTCATTTCCAGTCCATAGCTCAGCTTGATTGAGCTTAAAAATAAGCCCAAAAGTTCCCTTATCACATAAGTATGTACTGAGTGATTAGTACACACTTATTGTGAAGAGCTCTTTTCCCAGCTTATTCTTAAGCAGCAAATAAGCTCAGCTTAGCCTGAGTTTTGGAATTTAAGTAGTTGGCTAGGTCAACTTTTAGGGCAACATCTGGTATTTCATGTTTTGGCTTATTTCATAGCTTAATCTGGGCTGAAAAGTTCCCCATTAGGTCTGCTGTTAAGCCTGCTACTTAGCTTTTGTCTCTAAACTCATCTGTTCCAGGGCTTAATTGGACTTCAATTAAGGTGTTAGATTTAGGGCTTTTTGCATTTTTAAGTAGCCAGTAGTGCAGAGAAGCTTTTGCCCCCATAATATTCTACTTTTCAGCTTATTTGAATAGCTTAATTAGGTCTGCTAGTTGGGGTGTTTGCCTGATTTTTCTGCATAAATTGCTACTACTGCCCTAGTGCTTATCTTGCTTATTACTTGTGCTCGTTTGTATTTTTAAGTTTTTTTAAGCTTCTAGTAGTGTATTAAACTTGTTCTGAACCTTTGGCAAAGTTTTGAGCTTATTAGCTTATTTTTAGCTTATTTGTCCAACTGCTTATCTGCCCTACTGCTTATCAGGGTTTAATAGACTTTTGATTTTAATTTTCCTAGCTTTTAAATAATATTTTAAACTTATCCTGAATTTTTCAGATTTTTCCTAAGTCATTTAATATTTTTAATCTTTTTAATTAGTTTCTATTAGTAATTAAATCATAATAAATAGAATAATAATCAGAAAAATAAAATTTTAAATTTTCAAAATTTTCTTTTATTAATTAGAATCTAGTAAAAATATAATCATCTTTGTAGACCTTAATAAAAATAAAATATAAAATAAGTGATAGCTTTTATTTAATAGATTTTATCATTTTAAATTTTTAATTAAGTATTTTTTATTTTTATAATTTTCTTAGCTTCTTTTCATCTATAATATTTATAGAAAAAGTTTTAGATTTTTCTTTGTTCCTTTAGTATTTATTATAAATTAAAATAGTTTAAAAAGTAATTAAATAATAAATAATTAATAATAATTAGATAAAAAGTGTAAAAATATATAATTTTAGTTTTAAAATAAGTTTTAAGTAATATTACACTTGTAGGTTTTAATTTCATAAATTTACCTTTTTATTCGCGTTTTCATAAATCCCCGTAACGCGTTTTTAATTATAATTTGTTAAACCTTAATTTTATTTTGAGAATTCGTTTCTCATTATTTAATTAGAACATCATAAGCAATCAAGAATCTCAATCCCATATCATCAGTCACTCTAATCCAAGCTTTCAAGCAATTGCCCATTCACACTTCGTTGGGAAACGATCCGGGTAATCACTTACCTGGTTTCACACTACACACACAAACATGAGTTTTTGCAAGTATCCTTTTTCACAAAGGGGTGATTTGTATTTATTCACGTGTATCCGTCGTTGCATAATATTTATATATCTATTTTAGCACGGATCATTCAGCAGCACTTTGAGATTTGTCTTTGAGAAGATTGAAAGCATCATTCTTTACACTATGAAGTTCCCGTTTGGTCATCTTTTTTATTTTCAGTGTACTTTTGATTTGTTGTGTAACCGCAAATGAGCTATCTTCAATTTTAGAGACTTCGTCGTTTTGGATTTGAGCACTAGCTAGTTGATCAAACCATTCATTGCCTTGTATGTCATCATCATTATCAAGCCATAAGACTACATTGGCTTGTTTGGAAGATTTCTTGCTGCTTGAAGGCTTTGACTTTGGAGGTGACTTTGGTGGTTGTTTTGGTTGATCATCTTGCGGTTGAAAGTCCATGTCTTCTGTGGTGTAGTGCTCAAAGTGATGCTCGGTTGCAGTGGGACCAGATTCTGGAGCTTTCGATGGTTGGGATGTTGTCGTTGTTGACGGTCCAGTTTGGGTTTTAAATTGAGGACCTGGACTACCTGAACCCTTGTGCCTTTTTGATTGGGTTTCAGGGTCTTGGTCTTCATCGTCTCGAAGACGTTTACCCTTATCTGCAGCAGCCTTGCATGATTCCATATTTGCTCGAATAGCCTCTATGAGAGGTATTTCTGTGTAGGACATGGAAGGTTGTGCAACGAGTTTGGTAAGAAGGGCTTCCTGAAGTTCTTCAATTGTGTAATCAAGAATATGCTTCTGTTTGTTTGATGATTCAACGAAGGTTTGGATCTTCTCTTCGATTTGTGAGTCAATGTGCTCTTCAATGTTCTTTTGGAGCTCGGGCAAATATTGCTTGACGTAATGCTTTGTGTTTTCCTTGGCCTCCTTGAGTAATCTCTTTTCGACATCGGCTTCTAGGAATTCATCCATCAGTTTCTTTGTATGCTGTAACTCTCCAACTTGCGCAGACAGATTCTTGACCAGAGTTTGCATCTCAGTCAATTGCTCACTAACTTGTCTGTCTTTCTTTTCTTGTGCAAGTTTGGCGGCTTTCTCCAGTTTCTTCGCTGCAGGAGAAATTACTTCAACCCTCGTCACATGAGCAATCTTTCTCACATTCTTGCCTTTCATCACCTTTTTGATTGTTTCTGCGACCGTTGTTTTTCCTTTGTTCTTTTGTGATTGTGATTTTGAAGATGAGTCAGTGAGGGATGGGATAGATGATGATGAATTGGGAGTTTTTAGATCCTTAGGAGGTGAAGATGCGTTATGTGATGATACTGGAGGAGGAGACTCCTTTGGTGGAGAGTTAGGCGGTGTAGGAGTCTTAGGTGGGGTGGTGGGTGGAGTTGTGGGTTTTGGAGATGAGATAGGAGGAGTTTGTGCTGTTGGTTGTGATGCCTGTTGAGGCACATGAACAACCATAGCAAGATGAGGTGGAGTAAGTGGTGGTGTATGAATGTAGCTGTCCGCTTCCTGATTTTGCAATCTTACCTCTTCTTCCTTCTGTTTTCTTTCATCCTCCTCCTTTCTCTTTAAGTCTGCCTCATGCTCTGCTTCAAGCTGTTTGGCAGCTTCTGTGGTTTTATCCCTAGTAATTTCCCGTTCTTCCTCAGAATCGTTCCAATCAATATTATCATCATGGTGTTGTTCCTCCTTCTGGTTATCTTCGAACATGGAATATGAAATTTCTTCATCTGTTAGGACTATTTCTTTCTCCTTTTCTGACTGTGCTTGTTCTTCCATGTCGGGTTGATTAACCGAGCTTGGCAGTGGAGGATTAACAGACTCAGCCCTCTCGGGTTGAATAACCGTATTAGGCTGAGCTGTGGTGGTAGCAGCTTCTGACCCTCCGGGTTGATTAACCGGATCAGTATGGGTCGAATCTACTTCAGGGACAGTTCCGGACCCTCCAGCTCCCTTATTCTCTTCCATCTCCTTCATTAGTTTAACTTTTAGTTCAGCCCTTCTAATATCATCTTCTTTAATTGATTTCATGCTAGCTTTATTTGCATTAAGTATGTCGATTTAAGTTTGAAAATTAGCTGTTTCTTCATTCATATGGACAGTCACTTCTCCTTCTGATTTTGTCTCTTCAGAGTCAGTAGGTTCATCACGAATCCCAATCTCTTCAGCTTTTGGTTTTGGAGTTGTTTTTACATGTCTTTTGAGAGTTGGTTTTCTTGGTTTCCTTGATGCACTTGATGCACTCCCAGTCCTGCTGCTTTTAGAACGAGTTTTCGAAGAGCCCGTTCCTTCACCATGCTTAGAGAACCCGACCTGACCTTTGCTGTATGCATAGTCATAGTCTCTGAAGGCTTTTGTCTCCTTGACTTCCTCGGTTAACAGTTCTTCAGGTAGTCTTGACCCTTGCTTGTGTGTACTGTCTTTAGGAAAGTAAACTGATTTGACAGTCTTATCCATCCTTATCACATGTAGTTCCCTATCTTCGGGTCGAGAAGAGATGTCGGAGTTCTTATCAATGAGATAACTGATCAGCATTTTGGTGTAGCGAACAAATGGGATTCTTGTTACTGGTTTCTTACAGGCTCTTATCTGAAATACAAGATCTTCCCAGATGAGTGCAGCATAGTCAAGAGTTCTCTGATTAACTATTCCCCAGAAGAGTTGAGCATGTGACATTCTTGGATGCTCGTGGCCGCTATCTCTTCCTGAAACTGACCGAACCAATATGTAGTAAATGGCTTTCCATGGTTGTGGAATAGACTTAGCATTGATGCTTGAGATGGTTGTTAGTGGAGTGGGTTGTTCATCATAACCAATGTCGAGAAGAAACTTGAGGATATCTCGTTCTGATGGTGCAGGCCAATATTGGTTTGAGGGTTCAGGTGGATCTGGTAGGGATAAAGCTTTGCGAAGATGTGTAGGTGTGACTTTGACTTGTTTTCTGTCCAGGGTGCATGTGAAGTATCTGTTGTAGTCATCGAGCTCAATGGTACTCCACATTTGATGAATGTACAGCTTTGGAACATTATCAGAATTCTCTAAGATACTCTTACATTCGTGTTCTCTGAGAATTTCAATGGCTATTCGACAACTAGGTTCAGCACATTTAATGTTATCAAATACGACCCTTGCATTGTTGTTTCCATATTGAGCCTTGTACCCTTCAGGGAACAGTTCTTCTTTGGTGATCGTTGGTAGTGGTTGTTGTGCTGGTGCAGACATTGTGACTAATCTGAAACATCATTTAGACACCAATTTGCAGGATACATGTGTGTTAGCATTAATTTACACTTTATGATTCACATGAGATCCTTAACTTAGCATGATTTTTCCAAGTTGATGTTACAGTTTGATATATGATAATTTCTTTAGAAATGGCAATTTCTATATCATTTGACAAATCCTAATGGAATTGATAAATTCTTAAGAATCTGACAATTTCGAAGGTAATTGACAATTGCAAAAGAATATGTCAATTGCGTAAGAAATTATCATTTGCGAAAGAATTTGCCAATTGCGAAAAAGATTGTCAAATGCGAAAGAACTTGGCATTTGCGAAAGAAACTTTCATTTGTGAAACAAATTCCCATTTGCGATAGTATTTGTCATTTGCGAAAGAAATTGTCAATTGCGAAAGAAATGGCATTTGCGAAAACAAGTGGCATTTGCGAAAGCAATGACAATTTGCGAAAGCAATTCCAATTTCGAAAATTTCTTATACAAGTAATTTCAATATCATTTGAAGACATACAATTCACCAGATTTTTCGCATTTCACATTCACTTGAGATTATGTTATCACACTAGTTCCAATGATATCCTATGAAGTTTCTAAGCATTCTGACCAAGTATTAACAAATTTTAACCACACAATCCTAAGAATCAAACTGAACGTGTTCGTGTTCTTCATAAACCTTAAAAATCAATTAAGTCATTTTTGATGTTTCTGGGTTTAATCTAAAGCAACAAATGTTCAATTCGAGGTAAAACAACAACACTACAACATATTAATTACACTCAAACACTTCCTGTTGATTATCCCCAATTCGAATGCTTAAACCCTAAATCAAGAACATTCAAATTGCAAGTATTTGGGTTTAATTAAGCATGCATACATCGTTTGCAAACCTATTCTAAGCATCATCGTACAAACAATCATAACATAAACACTTAGAATTGATTTTCCCCAATTTAACGCAAGCCCTAGATCTAAGCAATACAATCTTAACAAATCTAGCCGTTAGATTAAGATAACATTCAAAATCGTTTGTTGTAATCACTCTTTAAACATGAAAGTACTCACAATTTCAAAAGATCTTAAGTAGATTTGCAGATTGAATCGTAGCCGTAGATTTGGTAGATGATAATATTTACTGCGTTTGGTGGTGATGTCAGATGGTTGGTTGAGAGTAATAACTGCGGTTATTATTCCTATTGACTTTTATTTGACCCTTATAACACTTTAACACATGCACACATTAAGTCCCTAAACCTTTACTTTTTGCACTCAAAGTCTTAACCATCCTAACACACTAATTCAAGTTTTTATTTTAGCACATTGAACACACAAATTTTAATCCTAGATAATCATCAAACATTTCGAAGCAACTTTGTTGAAGAAACTATGCAAGTACAAATTTTGAAAATTTTTAAATTTTGTGTCTCCCCCTCAGCACTTGTTCTAAAATAATTAAATACGGTGGAAAAAGAACAAAGTGTTGAATAAGGATTCGTACTTGCATTTTTTTTAAAGATAAAGAAAATGGAAAATCTTTTTATGTTTTTCAATAATTATGTACAAAGATAGTTTGATGTATGACTCCTTTTAATTTTGAGTAAGAAAATTGTTTAAGTCTTCTGGAGTCATACATCTCATACCAATTTGGTGAACCAGTTCCACAAATCTTGCATGGGGCAAGGCTTTGGTGAACAAGTCCGCCAATTGGTGTTCAGTACCCACAAAGTATAATTCAACAGTACCCATTTCCACATGCTCCTTGATGAAATGATAGCGTAGAACAATATGCTTGGACTTGGAATGTTGGACCGTGTTGCAGGAAATAGCGATGGCACTCTTGGAATCACATTACATAGGAATCTTGTTGAAGACGTATCCATAGTCCATCAGCTGAGATCGCATCCAAATTACTTGTTGGATCGACCTCCTTGATAGATCGTTGAGCCGGTAGAATGCTTATGTAATCACAAACACTCCATCAGCTGAGATCGCATCCAAGCTACATGCTCTTCTGCTGATACAGGTGGAAGAATAATGATGTTGCCTTTCTCATCCCTTCCTGTTTTCTTCCTGCTGTTCCCATTCAGGATAATATTCCACAGGTTATGATCACTGTTTGAGATCCAGTACTCCATCTTCATAGCCCAAATTTCATACTCATCTTTCTTAAGGTATGGGAACTTTGCATTACTGTTAGACACAGTGGTTGTGACTATTTGATGTTAGACTTGTGAAGTTTCAGGTTTTTCATTGTTGATCACAGACTCATCAGTATTGATTTCGGACATTGTGAAAGGGTTCAAGAGATTTGTTTAAACCAAGTTTTCTTCTTTGATAGAGACCCTCACCAGGCTCTGATACCACTTGTTGGATCGACCTCCTTGATAGATATTTGAGCCGGTAGAATGCTTATGTAATCACAAACACTCTATACGAGAATCTCTAAAAGTAAAACTTATGTTTATGCGGAAACTAAAAACAAGAGTTGAAGAAGACAATAACTAATAAACTTTGATCCTCTATGGATCTTTTATTCACTAATAATATTGTTTCTAATTGATTGGATTGTTACAAAACTCAAAGCCGTCTAGTTTCTTTTATACTACAAGAAACCCTAGCTTCAGCATTCACATAAACATGTAAAAGATATGTAATATTGATGAGGCGAAAAGTGTACCGCTTTTAAGGGGTCATTTAAGCCCTAAATCATATTTATTTGATCAAATATTGCCCTAAATCGTTCCTTTTGTCATTTTAGGTACTTTTGAGGAGAAATCTGGAAAAGGAGGCATTTTGGACGTTTTTGGAGCATAAAAGTGAAGAAAACGACAAAGTCTCAAAAATCGGCTAAAAGTTACTCTTGACGGCGTCACAATTTACTCTGGACGGCGTCATGCCTTGGCAAGAAAAAGTGGACGTGAAATTTACTCATGATGAGCCAGTGAAAATAGCATGTGAATTCTGACGGCGTCACGCTTTAACTTGATCAAGGGCGTTACGGCTTAAAACAAAAGGGGACGGCGTCACGTTCAAGGTTCGACGGCGTCAAGCCTTGATAAGCCAGAATGGATTTTAGAGAGCTAAAGAGGGACGGCGTCAAGAAGGTCATCCGGGAACCCTAAAAGCGGCGAGGTGACGGCGTCACACTCCATAACGTGACGCCGTCAGATCCAAAAATCTATATATAGTTTTCTAATTTTTTGTCATTAGTAGAGAGAGCTTAGTGTGTGGAATTTTGGGAGAAAACCCTAAGACGATTTTAGCTACTTTTTCAAGGCTTTTTGCCTTGAGATCTTCCATGTTACATTGAAGATAAGTTATCAATTAATCATTCAATATGTCTATGTGTTGTTTGATTTTATCTTATTCTTGTCTTTTGATTAACATGTTAGGCTAAATTTATCTTGTGTTTGCTTAGATCTAATGAAACCTAGCTATTGATTATTGGTTATTAGTGTGTTATTAGTTGTATTGGATGATTGTTTATCTATGTTAGGCTTAAGAAAACTGGCTAACTTCCTATTCGGTAACTTGCTTGAACGTCTTAAGAAACATGAACCAAATGCGTACTAAAGGTTTTTATGGTTGTATTTAATGCACAAGCGAATTCTAGTGATCCCATGTTAGGAGCTTCCTAGCCGGCTCGACATAGGAGTGAAGTAGGAGTTGTAGAGTTGGGGAAGTAAGTACGCCACCCCACGAATGGTATTAAGGAATACACCCGTCATCCACGCGACTCATACACACTAATTAACCGCACTGTCTAATTTTTGTTATTTTATTTTATTTGCATTTGTAGTAATTTGGGTTAGTTGACTAGCAACTAATTCCGCCCACTCCTTCAAACCCGAGATTTTACTTGCTTTCATAAAAATATAAAAACATAAAAAGAATCTTCCTCAACCCTTAGACCTAATTAGAGTAGCCTTTCATACCTAACGAACACTATTCCCTGTGGAGAACGATCAATCCCCCGTACTTACCACTACACTATACTACATCGGTCAGGTACACTGCCTGGTGGGGTTGTAAGCCTCTTGAGATCCCTCGAGAGGTAAAACCTGTTGTAAGGTTACAAAACCACGCATCAAGTTTTTGGCGCCGCTGCCGGAGAAATAGTTATTGTTTAGGTTGAATTTTTATTTCTATTAGGTCTACTCACTAGATTCCTTTCTAGTGAGATTTTTATTTTATTTTTCTAGATTTTCTTTAGTCTATCTATTTTCTTCGTTTCTTTGTTCGTAACCATACCATCCGACATCATGGAAGATGGTAATATCCTTAACCCCCACAACCCACCACCACAACAACCACCACCACCTCCTAGAGCCCGTACTTTAGGAGAGTATTCCCGTCCTAGCCACCATGGTTATCGAAACACCATTGAGCTCACTCAAGGAGCCAATATCACACCCTTGCGATCCGACACCATCCGGTTGGTGCAAAGCGGATGCGCATTCCATGGACTTCGTTCTGAAGATCCTAATCAACATCTCAAGGACTTTCTCAAAATCGTTGATTCTATAGACCTTGATGTTGCCACTCGAGAGACGACCCGATTGCGTCTCTTCCAATTCTCTTTGCGGGACCAAGCTAGTCAGTGGCTAGAACGTCAACCCGCAGGATCCATTACCTCTTGGGATGATCTCACCACTCGTTTCCTTGCTCAGTTTTTCCCATCGGGAAGAACTACCAAGCTAAGGAATGATATCTTGATGTTCCAACAACGTCAAGGCGAAACTCTCTACGAGGCATGGACTCGATTCAAGGACTTACTCCAAAAAGTCCCCCACCATGGCATAGAACTTTGGCTCCAAGTCCAAATCTTCTATGACCATATCAATCTCTCCACGAGGCAAACCATTGACCAATCGGCCGGTGGCAAGCTACGTGATCTAAGTGCGGAACAATCATGGGCTCTCCTAGAGGATCTTGCTCTTTATGACAACGAAAGTTGGAGTGATCCCCGTGATTTGAATAAAACGGTCAAGGCAATATCTTTGCCTTCTAACAATTCAAGCACTTCCGACCGTAGGATCATAGAACTTGAAGACCAAGTCAAGTTTCTCATGAAATCCTACGAGGCTCCTAAACCTTCAAGCCAAGTGAACAAAATCACTTCTTCATGTGAATTATGTAGTGGTCCCCACGACACTCGTGATTGCATGGAACTCCCCGAACAAGCTTTTGTGGACTACGCATCCTCGCGTACCGACGGAGCGGGAGACAAGTGGTACACTTTCAAACCCGAGCCAAACCATTACGGTGATACATACAACCCCTCATGGAAAAATCACCCGAACCTTAGGTGGAAACAAAACCAAAACACGCAACAACCCAATTCTTCCAACTCACCTAATCGTTTCCAATCAAGCGGTTCCAACTCGAACCGTACTTTCAACAACAATCCTTCCGGCAATGGTAGTACCAATAACTTTGAAGGATTGATGTCTCAATTTATGGCATCTCAAGAAGCTCGTTTAGCCAAGTTTGAAGCCGATTTCAAACAAAAACAAAGCGAGATGACCGATAAGATTGACACCTTGTTGAAAGCCCTCAATGACCGAGAAATGGGAGCACTCCCTAGCAACACGGTCAAGAACCTGAAACTAAACGTCAACGCTATTTCATCGGTTTCGTCCCCTAGTTCTTGTCCACAATATTATTCGGTCAATTCCATGAGCACGTGTTTCAAACAAACCCAAGTCGTTCCAAATGACCAAGAAGTTATGACATCCAAATTGGTCAACAACATAGTTTAAACACCTCCCACTCAAAACCTTGACGAAGAATTCAAGGAGCTCCACCTTGAAAGTCCGGTTGTTGATGAGTTGGATGAGAAGAAGCTCAAGTTAGGCGAAAAAGGGACCGCCTTTGTTCAAAACAAGCTACCTAAGAAGTTAGATGATCCGGGCTTATTTGTTCTACCTTGCAAGATCGGTAATTCGGAGGCTTATGACACATTAGCCGATCTTGGATCAAGCCTTAACCTACTTCCGTTACCTCTCTACACCTCTCTAAAACTTGGAAAACTTGAAGAAACCGAGGTAATAATAGGCTTAGCGGATGGAAGTGTTGCTTACCCGGTTGGAGTAGTTAAGGACGTGTTAGTGCACATTGGAAAACTAACCATTTTAGCCGATTTCCACGTCCTTGATATGGTTAGCGACCCTACATGCCCCTTGTTGATAGGTAGAGGATTTTTGGCGACCGCTAGTGCTATGATTGATTGTAAGGAATCCAAGATAGCGGTAGGAGAAGGAGATACTTGGTCAGTCTATGATGTAAAGAAACATGCATATGATACTAGTGATGAACCGACACCCCATTGGTTAGAGTTGAATAGGAGACCATCTAGATATGGACCTTGGATAGATAGAGGCTTCATAGGACCCCAACGCCCATTTTACCTAGAAGAGGACTTTGTGAACCGAACACATACGGTAGAACAACTCTTGGCTAGGGACACCGAATTGGATCCATTTGAAGACTCTCTAGTTTTTAGGAAGATGATTGATTTCCTAGGAGTTTTGCCAATTAACCTAGGAATGAATAAGTGGAGTTGTGAGGAAGATGATCATAAGTGGAATTGGGATAAACCACCCAAAGATGGAGATGGGTCATGGCATATCAAGATGACATTGTATGACCCGGATGGAGAGAAGTTTGAAAAGACATATCGTACTAAGCGGACCAATAGGAAACTTCAATCCAAGCTTAACCCTAAAGACGTCCTCGATGACGAGCTTACTTACATAGGGTAGCGTGACTTTGAGTCTAGCTACAAGACTCGTTAATAAAGAAAAGCGCTTCTTGGGAGGCAACCCAAGCTTTATTTGTTTTATTTGCTTTGTGTGTTTATTTATTTGTTTGTTTGATTTTATTTTCCGTACGTATGTTTAATTTTTATTAGTATTGATTCATGTTCAAAAGTAATTTGTGAAAATGCTTTATGTTGTTTTTAACTTCGTCTTAACTACATATAAAGGTATTTTGCAAAAGATAAGTGTAAGGGAAATCTAAATCGGTTTATTAGAACACAAATTAACATGAATCGTAATAATAATAGATTAACATACATATTAGTGTGTGTTTGAGTCAAATGCTTGTATCGAGTCATAATGATGTTTTGCAGGAATTCCAGGAAGTAAGGTAAAGGTTTTTCCAGAAATTTTCCGGAAACTTAAAATGAAAATTTTTGTCAGGTCATTTCTGACGGCGTCAGGGTTCATAACCTGACGGCGTCAGATTTAATTTTCAGAAATTTTTGAAAGTTTTGTTTTTAGAAAAGTTTTTATTAAAATCTCCAACTTATAATCTCCAGGAATCTGCAAAATTATCATTCCACAAGCATTATATCCTTATATATAGATTTTTTCCCGCCGATGTTATGCAGGTTTTCGTGTTTGTTTTCTCAGGTTTAACAGGTTATTTTGGACAAGGAGATGTTTTTGGATCAAGCTTGTGGCGATGCGTTAGTCATGGAGCTTCTACATTACTTTGGAGGAAGATTTAACCGTGTAATTTCATTATCCACCGAGCGAATCAGGGGAGTATTTGATTTCATTCTTTTACCTTATTTACTTTTACATCTTGTTATTTGAACATTGGGGACAATGTTCATCTTAAGTGTAAGGGGGGGGGGGGTAAAAGTACGATTTTAGAGAATGCCATTGCGCTTGATTTTTGTTTGTTTAATAGTAGATGTGTAATAAAACTGAGAGAAATACTTGTTAAGGTAATTTTAGTGCCAAATTTAAAATTTTTTACAACATATAGGAGTGAAACTTTGATCTTAATGAGCGTCTCACGGATAGGAGTTATATGACTAGCACAAAAACCGTACCACTAAAAAGTTTTTCCACCCCAAATATGTGAGGTTTGCCCCTAGAATTGGTAGGAAAAGCATTTATGCTATGATGTGTGTACCGGTAGCACTTAGATTCTAGAACTTGCGTTAGGACCATTCCGAGGCCACAAGTGAGACTACATTCGTGTAGTTAGATTTGCTACATGATAAGAGGCATTAGGATTAACCCATTGTTTTACACCTGTGTTTTTGTTATAATTACATTGGCTACATTAGTCAAGTAATTCTCCCACACCCTTTGTGTTGTACTTATTTTTAGTACACGATACCCCTAGTACACCCCTCAGAGCCTATCTTTTCGTTTCGACCTTTAAGCATTTTACTTAAAGGAAGAATTTGTTACACCCCACTAAAATGTACACCCAAATCGCCTTAGCCTACCTTGTATGCACTCATTTTTAGTGCATTATTGTTACAACATTTGTTTAAACCCAAGTTAATTATCTAGTTGATTACATGGTTGCTAAGTCGAGTCATATCCTTGTACATATTGTTTTGGGACGATTGGGACTCATGGGTAAAGTACTAGTATAATGGAGTAATGGGGATGAACATCATTTATTACCCCCATATGTGCTAAATGTTTTAAAAAGTACTCCAAGTTTTTCAATTATCTTAATTCGAGTCATTAGAATAGTTATTTGTAAAGTTATGTAAAAGTTCAAGTGTAAGGGGAATGCAATGCCCCTATGATGTATTATTTTGGATGGTAGGGCAAGAGTGTATGTCAAAAAAAAAAAAAAAAAAAAAAATCGAAAAAATCAAGAAAAATACAAAAAAAAAATGAGAAAAAGAAAAATAGAAAAAACATACGGACTACCATCCCGTTTCATATTATGTTTATTTTATGTTTTTGTTATTTTGTTTTTAGCTTAAGATCGAGTCTAGTCTTGGCTTAGCAACATTGTATAGTACATGTAATTGATCAAGATCTTTAACTAGCCACCAGTAAAATATCCTTTATCCAACAAAACCGTGTTTTCCTTTTCCTACACCTAACGTTATAACCCATTTAAAAGCCCTCTTTGATAGTTTATCTTAGGTGCTTACGCCTAGTGGAGGAGGTTATCGATCCTTTCCCAAGCCTATGGTAATCTATTTGCTATGACAGGTAGTGAGAGATATTATCCGTTTTCATTTATGAGATTTATTTTGATGACACTTGAGAGATGTGAGTATCTAAACACTACTTGTGAGGTGCTAGTATGTAATCTCCGTGCTTATTATGATTGAAGTGGAACGAATATTTGTTGTAATTACTTTTATGTTTGCATTAAATGACCCCTAACTTGTATTTTGATTAGAATAAAAGCGCATTTGCTTGAGGACAAGCAAATCTCAAGTGTAAGGGTATTTGATGAGGCGAAAAGTGTACCGCTTTTAAGGGGTCATTTAAGCCCTAAATCGTATTTATTTGATCAAATATTGCCCTAAATCGTTCCTTTTGTCATTTTAGGTACTTTTGAGGAGAAATCTGGAAAAGGAGGCATTTTGGACGTTTTTGGAGCATAAAAGTGAAGAAAACGACAAAGTCTCAAAAATCGGCTAAAAGTTACTCTTGACGGCGTCACAATTTACTCTGGACGGCGTCATGCCTTGGCAAGAAAAAGTGGACGTGAAATTTACTCATGATGAGCCAGTGAAAATAGCATGTGAATTCTGACGGCGTCACGCTTTAACTTGATCAAGGGCGTCACGGCTTAAATCAAAAGGGGACGGCGTCACGTTCAAGGTTCGACGGCGTCAAGCCTTGATAAGCCAGAATGGATTTTAGAGAGCTAAAGAGGGACGGCGTCAAGAAGGTCATCCGGGAACCCTAAAAGCGGCGAGGTGACGGCGTCACACTCCATAACGTGACGCCGTCAGATCCAAAAATCTATATATAGTTTTCTAATTTTTTGTCATTAGTAGAGAGAGCTTAGTGTGTGGAATTTTGGGAGAAAACCCTAAGACGATTTTAGCTACTTTTTCAAGGCTTTTTGCCTTGAGATCCTCCATGTTACATTGAAGATAAGTTATCAATTAATCATTCAATATGTCTATGTGTTGTTTGATTTTATCTTATTCTTGTCTTTTGATTAACATGTTAGGCTAAATTTATCTTGTGTTTGCTTAGATCTAATGAAACCTAGCTATTGATTATTGATTATTAGTGTGTTATTAGTTGTATTGGATGATTGTTTATCTATGTTAGGCTTAAGAAAACTGGCTAACTTCCTATTCGGTAACTTGCTTGAACGTCTTAAGAAACATGAACCAAACGCGTACTAAAGGTTTTTATGGTTGTATTTAATGCACAAGCGAATTCTAGTGATCCCATGTTAGGAGCTTCCTAGCCGGCTCGACATAGGAGTGAAGTAGGAGCTTGTAGAGTTGGGGAAGTAAGTACGCCACCCCACGAATGGTATTAAGGAATACACCCGTCATCCACGCGACTAATACACACTAATCAACCGGTAAAAGATAGTTAGGGAGTAAGGAAATCTAAGTAAACACATTTCTCTACACATAAGTTTCTCACCACATTTTCATTTTTGTTATTTTATTTTATTTGCATTCGTAGTAATTTGGGTTAGTTGACTAGCAACTAATTCCGCCACTCCTTCAAAACCGAGATTTTACTTGCTTTCATAAAAAAATATAAAAACATAAAAAAGAATCTTCCTCAACCCTTAGACCTATTAGAGTAGCTTTTCATACCTAACGAACACTATTCCCTGTGGAGAACGATCAATCCCCCGTACTTACCACTACACTATACTACATCGGTCAGGTACACTGCCTGGTGGGGTTGTAAGCCTCTTGAGATCCCTCGAGAGGTAAAACCTGTTGTAAGGTTGCAAAACCCACGCATCAAGTTTTTGGCGCCGCTGCCGGGGAATAGTTATTGTTTAGGTTGAATTTTTATTTCTATTAGGTCTACTCACTAGATTCCTTTCTAGTGAGATTTTAATTTTATTTTTCTAGATTTTCTTTAGTCTATCTATTTTCTTCGTTTCTTTGTTCGTAACCATACCATCCGACATCATGGAAGATGGTAATATCCTTAACCCCCACAACCCACCACCACAACAACCACCACCACCTCCTAGAGCCCGTACTTTAGGAGAGTATTCCCGTCCTAGCCACCATGGCTATCGAAACACCATTGAGCTCACTCAAGGAGCCAATATCACACCCTTGCGATCCGACACCATCCGGTTGGTGCAAAGCGGATGCGCATTCCATGGACTTCGTTCTGAAGATCCTAATCAACATCTCAAGGACTTTCTCAAAATCGTTGATTCTATAGACCTTGATGTTGCCACTCGAGAGACGACCCAATTGCGTCTCTTCCAATTCTCTTTGCGGGACCAAGCTAGTCAGTGGCTAGAACGTCAACCCGCAGGATCCATTACCTCTTGGGATGATCTCACCACTCGTTTCCTTGCTCAGTTTTTCCCATCGGGAAGAACTACCAAGCTAAGGAATGATATCTTGATGTTCCAACAACGTCAAGGCGAAACTCTCTACGAGGCATGGACTCGATTCAAGGACTTACTCCAAAAAGTCCCCCACCATGGCATAGAACTTTGGCTCCAAGTCCAAATCTTCTATGACCATATCAATCTCTCCACGAGGCAAACCATTGACCAATCGGCCGGTGGCAAGCTACGTGATCTAAGTGCGGAACAATCATGGGCTCTCCTAGAGGATCTTGCTCTTTATGACAACGAAAGTTGGAGTGATCCCCGTGATTTGAATAAAACGGTCAAGGCAATATCTTTGCCTTCTAACAATTCAAGCACTTCCGACCGTAGGATCATAGAACTTGAAGATCAAGTCAAGTTTCTCATGAAATCCTACGAGGCTCCTAAACCTCCAAGCCAAGTGAACAAAATCACTTCTTCATGTGAATTATGTAGTGGTCCCCACGACACTCGTGATTGCATGGAACTCCCCGAACAAGCTTTTGTGGACTACGCATCCTCGCGTACCGACGGAGCAGGAGACAAGTGGTACACTTTCAAACCCGAGCCAAACCATTACGGTGATACATACAACCCCTCATGGAAAAATCACCCGAACCTTAGGTGGAAACAAAACCAAAACACGCAACAACCCAATTCTTCCAACTCACCTAATCGTTTCCAATCAAGCGGTTCCAACTCGAACCGTACTTTCAACAACAATCCTTCCGGCAATGGTAGTACCAATAACTTTGAAGGATTGATGTCTCAATTTATGGCATCTCAAGAAGCTCGTTTAGCCAAGTTTGAAGCCGATTTCAAACAAAAACAAAGCGAGATGACCGATAAGATTGACACCTTGTTGAAAGCCCTCAATGACCGAGAAATGGGAGCACTCCCTAGCAACACGGTCAAGAACCTGAAACTAAACGTCAACGCTATTTCATCGGTTTCGTCCCCTAGTTCTTGTCCACAATATTATTCGGTCAATTCCATGAGCACGTGTTTCAAACAAACCCAAGTCGTTCCAAATGACCAAGAAGTTATGACATCCAAATTGGTCAACAACATAGTTTAAACACCTCCCACTCAAAACCTTGATGAAGAATTCAAGGAGCTCCACCTTGAAAGTCCGGTTGTTGATGAGTTGGATGAGAAGAAGCTCAAGTTAGGCGAAAAAGGGACCGCCTTTGTTCAAAACAAGCTACCTAAGAAGTTAGATGATCCGGGCTTATTTGTTCTACCTTGCAAGATCGGTAATTCGGAGGCTTATGACACATTAGCCGATCTTGGATCAAGCCTTAACCTACTTCCGTTACCTCTCTACACCTCTCTAAAACTTGGAAAACTTGAAGAAACCGAGGTAATAATAGGCTTAGCGGATGGAAGTGTTGCTTACCCGGTTGGAGTAGTTAAGGACGTGTTAGTGCACATTGGAAAACTAACCATTTTAGCCGATTTCCACGTCCTTGATATGGTTAGCGACCCTACATGCCCCTTGTTGATAGGTAGAGGATTTTTGGCGACCGCTAGTGCTATGATTGACTGTAAGGAATCCAAGATAGCGGTAGGAGAAGGAGATACTTGGTCAGTCTATGATGTAAAGAAACATGCATATGATACTAGTGATGAACCGACACCCCATTGGTTAGAGTTGAATAGGAGACCATCTAGATATGGACCTTGGATAGATAGAGGCTTCATAGGACCCCAACGCCCATTTTACCTAGAAGAGGACTTTGTGAACCGAACACATACGGTAGAACAACTCTTGGCTAGGGACACCGAATTGGATCCATTTGAAGACTCTCTAGTTTTTAGGAAGATGATTGATTTCCTAGGAGTTTTGCCAATTAACCTAGGAATGAATAAGTAGAGTTGTGAGGAAGATGATCATAAGTGGAATTGGGATAAACCACCCAAAGATGGAGATGGGTCATGGCATATCAAGATGACATTGTATGACCCGGATGGAGAGAAGTTTGAAAAGACATATCGTACTAAGCGGACCAATAGGAAACTTCAATCCAAGCTTAACCCTAAAGACGTCCTCGATGACGAGCTTACTTACATAGGGTAGCGTGACTTTGAGTCTAGCTACAAGACTCGTTAATAAAGAAAAGCGCTTCTTGGGAGGCAACCCAAGCTTTATTTGTTTTATTTGCTTTGTGTGTTTATTTATTTGTTTGTTTGATTTTATTTTCCGTATGTGTGTTTAATTTTTATTAGTATTGATTCATGTTCAAAAGTAATTTGTGAAAATGCTTTATGTTGTTTTTAACTTCGTCTTAACTACATATAAAGGTATTTTGCAAAAGATAAGTGTAAGGGAAATCTAAATCGGTTTATTAGAACACAAATTAACATGAATCGTAATAATAATAGATTAACATACATATTAGTGTGTGTTTGAGTCAAATGCTTGTATCGAGTCATAATGATGTTTTGCAGGAATTCCAGGAAGTAAGGTAAAGGTTTTTCCAGAAATTTTCCGGAAACTTAAAATGAAAATTTTTGTCAGGTCATTTCTGACGGCGTCAGGGTTCATAACCTGACGGCGTCAGATTTAATTTTCAGAAATTTTTGAAAGTTTTGTTTTTAGAAAAGTTTTTATTAAAATCTCCAACTTATAATCTCCAGGAATCTGCAAAATTATCATTCCACAAGCATTATATCCTTATATATAGATTTTTTCCCGCCGATGTTATGCAGGTTTTCGTGTTTGTTTTCTCAGGTTTAACAGGTTATTTTGGACAAGGAGATGTTTTTGGATCAAGCTTGTGGCGATGCATTAGTCATGGAGCTTCTACATTACTTTGGAGGAAGATTTAACCGTGTAATTTCATTATCCACCGAGCGAATCAGGGGAGTATTTGATTTCATTCTTTTACCTTATTTACTTTTACATCTTGTTATTTGAACATTGGGGACAATGTTCATCTTAAGTGTAAGGGGGGGTAAAAGTACGATTTTAGAGAATGCCATTGCGCTTGATTTTTGTTTGTTTAATAGTAGATGTGTAATAAAACTGAGAGAAATACTTGTTAAGGTAATTTTAGTGCCAAATTTAAAATTTTTTACAACATATAGGAGTGAAACTTTGATCTTAATGAGCGTCTCACGGATAGGAGTTATATGACTAGCACAAAAACCGTACCACTAAAAAAATTTTCCACCCCAAATATGTGAGGTTTGCCCCTAGAATTGGTAGGAAAAGCATTTATGCTATGATGTGTGTACCGGTAGCACTTAGATTCTAGAACTTGCGTTAGGACCATTCCGAGGCCACAAGTGAGACTACATTCGTGTAGTTAGATTTGCTACATGATAAGAGGCATTAGGATTAACCCATTGTTTTACACCTGTGTTTTTGTTATAATTACATTGGCTACATTAGTCAAGTAATTCTCCCACACCCTTTGCGTTGTACTTATTTTTAGTACACGATACCCCTAGTACACCCCTCAGAGCCTATCTTTTCGTTTCGACCTTTAAGCATTTTACTTAAAGGAAGAATTTGTTACACCCCACTAAAATGTACACCCAAATCGCCTTAGCCTACCTTGTATGCACTCATTTTTAGTGCATTATTGTTACAACATTTGTTTAAACCCAAGTTAATTATCTAGTTGATTACATGGTTGCTAAGTCGAGTCATATCCTTGTACATATTGTTTTGGGACGATTGGGACTCATGGGTAAAGTACTAGTATAATGGAGTAATGGGGATGAACATCATTTATTACCCCCATATGTGCTAAATGTTTTAAAAAGTACTCCAAGTTTTTCAATTATCTTAATTCGAGTCATTAGAATAGTTATTTGTAAAGTTATGTAAAAGTTCAAGTGTAAGGGGAATGCAATGCCCCTATGATGTATTATTTTGGATGGTAGGGCAAGAGTGTATGTCAAAAAAAAAAAAAAAAAAAAAAATCGAAAAAATCAAGAAAAATACAAAAAAAAAATGAGAAAAAGAAAAATAGAAAAAACATACGGACTACCATCCCGTTTCATATTATGTTTATTTTATGTTTTTGTTATTTTGTTTTTAGCTTAAGATCGAGTCTAGTCTTGGCTTAGCAACATTATATAGTACATGTAATTGATCAAGATCTTTAACTAGCCACCAGTAAAATATCCTTTATCCAACAAAACCGTGTTTTCCTTTTCCCTACACCTAACGTTATAACCCATTTAAAAGCCCTCTTTGATAGTTTATCTTAGGTGCTTACGCCTAGTGGAGGAGGTTATCGATCCTTTCCCAAGCCTATGGTAATCTATTTGCTATGACAGGTAGTGAGAGATATTATCCGTTTTCATTTATGAGATTTATTTTGATGACACTTGAGAGATGTGAGTATCTAAACACTACTTGTGAGGTGCTAGTATGTAATCTCCGTGCTTATTATGATTGAAGTGGAACGATTATTTGTTGTAATTACTTTTATGTTTGCATTAAATGACCCCTAACTTGTATTTTGATTAGAATAAAAGCGCATTTGCTTGAGGACAAGCAAATCTCAAGTGTAAGGGTATTTGATGAGGCGAAAAGTGTACCTCTTTTAAGGGTCATTTAAGCCCTAAATCGTATTTATTTGATCAAATATTGCCCTAAATCGTTCCTTTTGTCATTTTAGGTACTTTTGAGGAGAAATCTGGAAAAGGAGGCATTTTGGACATTTTTGGAGCATAAAAGTGAAGAAAACGACAAAGTCTCAAAAATCGGCTAAAAGTTACTCTTGACGGCGTCACAATTTACTCTGGACGGCGTCATGCCTTGGCAAGAAAAAGTGGACGTGAAATTTACTCATGATGAGCCAGTGAAAATAGCATGTGAATTCTGACGGCGTCACGCTTTAACTTGATCAAGGGCGTCACGGCTTAAATCAAAAGGGGACGGCGTCACGTTCAAGGTTCGACGGCGTCAAGCCTTGATAAGCCAGAATGGATTTTAGAGAGCTAAAGAGGGACGGCGTCAAGAAGGTCATCCGGGAACCCTAAAAGCGGCGAGGTGACGGCGTCACACTCCATAACGTGACGCCGTCAGATCCAAAAATCTATATATAGTTTTCTAATTTTTTGTCATTAGTAGAGAGAGCTTAGTGTGTGGAATTTTGGGAGAAAACCCTAAGACGATTTTAGCTACTTTTTCAAGGCTTTTTGCCTTGAGATCCTCCATGTTACATTGAAGATAAGTTATCAATTAATCATTCAATATGTCTATGTGTTGTTTGATTTTATCTTATTCTTGTCTTTTGATTAACATGTTAGGCTAAATTTATCTTGTGTTTGCTTAGATCTAATGAAACCTAGCTATTGATTATTGATTATTAGTGTGTTATTAGTTGTATTGGATGATTGTTTATCTATGTTAGGCTTAAGAAAACTGGCTAACTTCCTATTCGGTAACTTGCTTGAACGTCTTAAGAAACATGAACCAAACGCGTACTAAAGGTTTTTATGGTTGTATTTAATGCACAAGCGAATTCTAGTGATCCCATGTTAGGAGCTTCCTAGCCGGCTCGACATAGGAGTGAAGTAGGAGCTTGTAGAGTTGGGGAAGTAAGTACGCCACCCCACGAATGGTATTAAGGAATACACCCGTCATCCACGCGACTAATACACACTAATCAACCGGTAAAAGATAGTTAGGGAGTAAGGAAATCTAAGTAAACACATTTCTCTACACATAAGTTTCTCACCACATTTTCATTTTTGTTATTTTATTTTATTTGCATTCGTAGTAATTTGGGTTAGTTGACTAGCAACTAATTCCGCCACTCCTTCAAAACCGAGATTTTACTTGCTTTCATAAAAAAATATAAAAACATAAAAAAGAATCTTCCTCAACCCTTAGACCTATTAGAGTAGCTTTTCATACCTAACGAACACTATTCCCTGTGGAGAATGATCAATCCCCCGTACTTACCACTACACTATACTACATCGGTCAGGTACACTGCCTGGTGGGGTTGTAAGCCTCTTGAGATCCCTCGAGAGGTAAAACCTGTTGTAAGGTTGCAAAACCCACGCATCAGATATGTAATATCTATTCCAAATTTATCTCATGCATATCCATACCATCTAACTAAACATACGGGTTTGACTTTTACTACTACCCGCAGGAACACAAACTAACAGCAGAAACAAACGAATACTACCAGCAGGAACCATAACAGCAGGAACCACTAATACTAACAGCAGCAATGAAATAAAATATTATTCTAATAATTCCTAACAATCCTCCCCTAAACTTGAGTTTGACTTGGTTAACTTCAAGTTTCTTGATAGAGCTTTGACATCCAGGGATAGAGGATTGAATCAGCAGCATCAGAAAGTAACCAGCAGCAATGATCATCATTAAGCACAAGTTTCTAGCAGCAACTTCTAGGTAGCAGCAGCAACAGAAAATCATCTCAGCAGAATTTGGGCACCATCTGATATGCAATGTACTAGATCTTCGCAGCAACCATGACTTATTGTACATCAAAACTTTTAAGTTGCATACTATTCTCATCACTTCGAGGTGTGTTAACTCCTGTGAGAGGTGAATCATAGAAAATTAATGGATTTGATGTCTCTTTACCAATAGCCATCACTACTGGAGTAGCCAATGTTTAGGTGTGTAAGACCATGGTACATTGATAACCATATGATTTTTAGTAAATCATCAACTATGAACGGATTTGTTTTGTCTTTACCTGTAGCCATTTGCTCAGGACTAGCCAATTCTTAGGTTCAAGATAACCTTTGGTGAATTGATTACCAAATATGGTTTTCCACAGCCTTTACCACAAGCCATACTCTTGTGGGCTAGTCAATTCTTTGGAACCCCAAAAGGTAAAATCCATGGCGAATTGAAAACCATTTCAACCCTCAGTAATGAAACATGCATGAGTTTAATACCCTATAGTTTTGAGCAAACTATTACAGCTGTCAACGGATTTGATAATCACACCCGAGCCGTACCCTCATGGTGAGTCAACTCTTACTTGTCTGTGAGACATGGTGAGTTGATTACCATTTGTTGTATGGTAAGAAACCAACACTGTACCTGCACATAAAGTTAGTATACAATCTAAACTAATTTTTTTTAACTATAGAAAGAAAGAAAATAAACATGAAAGAAAAAGAAAATAAATGAAAATAAACAGAAATGAAAAATGTACAACAATAAGCCTCCCCTTAGGCTTATACCTCCCCTCAATCTCAGCACTTAAGGATTGAGCATCCCAATATGTACCACCAAATAGTTAAATCTTGGACCATCAAAAGGTTTAGTCAACAAATCAGCCACATTGTCATCAGTGTGAATTTTAAGCACTTGGATAAGATGCTTCTCATTAGCATCTCTGATAAAATGGTTCCTAATTTCTATGTGTTTAGTTCTTTGGTGAAAAACTGGGTTTTTAACAATGCAAATGGTGCTTTGGTTATCAATAAAGATTTTGGTGTTCATTAAATTAAACCCATAATCTAACAACTAATTTTGTATCCAAAGTATCTGACCACAGCAACTAGCAGCAGCAACATACTCTGCCTCAGTAGAAGATGTAGCCACAATAGTCTGCTTCTTGCATTGCCAAGATATCAACCTCCTTCCCAGAAACTGACACCCCCCAGTAGTAGACTTCCTATCAAAGTTAGCACCAGCATAGTCACTATCACTGTATGCTTCCAACACAAAAGGAGAATCCCTTGGGTACCAAAGACCCAACTTAGGTTGTCCTTTGAGATACTTGAAAATTTTCTTGACTGCATTCAAGTTGGAAGTCAATGGTGTAACTTGATATTTGGAACAAGCACTAACTGCAAACATTATATCTAGTCTTGAAGCTGTCAAATACATAAGTGAACCTATCATGGATCTGTAGAGATGAACATTAACAGCATCATCAGGTTCAATGTTGTTTTTAGGCTTTGGAGCTTCATATGGTGTTGTTGCAGTCCTCACACTTTCCAAATCAAACTTCTTAAGTATGTCTTGCACATACTTTTCCTAGCTGATAAAGATTCCATCAGGCTTTTGTTTAACCTGTAAGCCCAAGAAAAAGGTAAGCTCTCCCATAGCACTCATCTCAAATTCTCCCTTCATTAGCACCTCAAACTCCTTACACCAAGCTTCCTTTGTGGATCCAAAAATGATGTCATCCACATAAACCTGAACAAGGATGATATATTTTGAATTCTTTTTGATGAAGAGTGTCTTGTCAATTGCTCCTCTTCTGTAACCATGCTGCAACAGAAAAGTAGACAACCTAGCATACCATGCCCTGGGTGCTTGATGAAGTCCAAAGAGTGCTTTGACTACCTTGTAAACCAGATCAGGATTCTGTGGGTCCACAAAACCCTTAGGTTGAGTCACATAAACTTCCTCTTCAATTTCACCATAGAGAAATGCACTCTTCACATCCATCTGATAGACAATGAATCCCATGTATGAGGCAAAAGCTAAGAATAGTCTAATAGCTTCAACTCTTGCCACAGGAGCAAACACCTCATCATAGTCAGTACCTTCTTCTTTCCTATGACTTGAGCTACCAATCTAGCTTTATTTCGAACCACAATACCCCGAGCATCCCTTTTGTTCTTGAGAATCCATTTTGTCCCAATAGCAGTGTTGCAAAAATCGGCCGAATCGGCCGATTAATTGGCGATTCCAAGGTAATCGGCACTGGAACTTGGAGATAATTCCAAGGTAATCGGCCGAGTCAAGAAAATCGGCCGATTAATCGGTAAAAAATCGCTAATCGGCCCCGGACCGCCTCAGTACCGATTCACGATTTTTGCAACATTGCCCAATAGCAAATTTTCCTTCAGGCAAAGGAACTAACTTCCAGACTTTTTGATTGTAAAACTATTGCATTTCCTCTTGCATAGCCTCAACCCAATCAGAGTCTTCAAGGGCTTGAGCTACACTGCTTGGTTCAATTTGAGATAGAAAACAAGCATAGAGGCAATGGAGATAGTCTGTATGATTATTCCTTAGCTGATCTTGAATATAACTAACAAAAGCAGTTTCTCCAAACTTTGGTTGTTACAACTTGCTTCTTGTCTGAACAGTTGTGGTTGGATCTCCAAGAATCAAAGACTGAGGATGAACAGTGTTTATCCTCTTAGTAGCAGTGGGATTGACACCAATGTTTGAGGCTTGATTTGTGATGGAGGGATTGAAGTCATCATCATATGAGGAGGAAGTGAAGATGCCTGTTCTTGACTGATGATGAGGATCTTCCAGCTTAGATCCTGAAGATAGTGAATTTTCAAGATCAGATGGACTTGGGAATCTTGTAGGAGGTTCATTGAAACCCAATATGTCAACTGAAGGAGTGGACAGAGGACCAGCAGGACTGGTGACTCCAGCAGGAACAGAAGAGCCATCAGCAGAATTGGTAGAAGCAGCAGGAACCGGAACACCACCAGCAGAATCCAGATTCCTGCGGGCTTCATCTGCAGCTTGTCTCAAAATCTCCGCTGTTTCTTGTGTGAACTCGAAACCAAACTTTTCAGCAGCTTCCTTGGCATTATGTTCTTGTCTTTGAAGCCTAGCAAGATCTTCTACAAAACTTGAATCACCTCCAGCCATATCAGAAGAATCTTCGAGCTCAGTACCTGAAAAGTGGTTAGAGGGAAAAGAAGGAACAACAATGGGTTGTTCATCACACTCTGAATCTGAATCATCATCTGATGTACCTGCATTGTTAGTTTGATAATCATGTGTACCTACAGATTGATTAGCTTTGAATCTAGAATAACCTAAAGTATCAGTCAGATAATCAAGGTCAAAGTACCACTCATGACCTGCACCCTGTAAATTAGGTTTATCCTCAAGATATCTTAAATTGAGTGTCTCTTCTATCCTCTTAGCAGACAAATTATATACCCTATAGGCCTTACTATGAGCAGAATAACCAACAATAAACCCCTCATCTGCCTTCCCTTCAAATTTACCTAGGTGATCACTGGTGTTCAATATAGTTACATGACATCCAAAAGGTTTAAGGTAACTAATGTTAGGAACCTTCCCAGACAAAAGCTCATAAGGTGTTTTGTTGTGAGGACTAGTAATTGATACCCTATTCAGTACATAACAAGCAGTGTAAACTGCTTCAGTCCAAAACATGGTAGGCAACTTAGAGTCAGCTAGCATTGATCTAGCTGCTTCTATAAGGGTTCTATTTTTCCTTTCTGCAACCCCATTTTGTTGTGGGGTTCTGGAATTACTATAGTCCCTTTTAATCCCCTTATTCCCACAGAGTTCAATTAGATTAGAATTTTTAAACTCTGTTCCATTATCACACCTTATAGTCTTAACCTTTTTATTTAGCTGGTTTTCTATTAAGGCAATAAAGTCCCTAATCACAGGATAGGTTTCATCTTTAGTACCTAAGAAGAAAGTCCAAGAAAACCTGCTAAAGTCATCAGTAATCACCAGGCAATAGTACTTATGGTCAATACTTCTGATGGAAGTAGGACCAAAAAGATCCATATGAAGTAACTGAAGAGGCTCAGTGATGGAGCTCACAGCTGTGATGGCTTTGTATGAAGCTTTGTGTTGCTTCCCTTTGTTGCAGGCAACACAATTGTGTTCATTTGTGAAGGTCTTGAGAGGGAGCCCTTGTACCAAACCATTCTTAGCCAGCTTGTTGATGGTCTTAAAGTTCACATGTGTCATCCTTCTATGCCATTTGTTAGATTCATCCACAGATGCTTTCGCCACCAAGCAAGCCAAATTACCCTCAGGCTGGACATCATTCAAATTGAAACTGTAGAGGTTGTGAGTCCTTGGAACTTTGAGTACAACCTGACTCTCATCAGGCAACTTGAAGTCTTTGGACAACACCAGACAGTCAGTCTCAGTGAAGAGAACACTGTTCTTCTTGTCACAAATTTGTGAGACAGAGAACAAATTGAAATTCTGGAGTTCCTTCACATAGAAGACATTCTCAAAATCCAGCTTGGATGTCTTAATGGTTCCCTTCCCTGTTATTTTGCCATCTCCTCCTCCAAATGTCACAGTTCCTCCATTAATGGGTACAAAGTCATGCAGTCTCTCTATGTTACCAGTCATACTTCTGGAACATCCATTGTCAACAATACCTACATCTTTACTTCTATGAGGATTAACCTACAACAAAAGAATATATACAACAACATTAGATACTTGGGAGACCCAAGCCATCACTGACTTGGGCCTGCCTAGTGGATCAATATTAATTAAACCATGGAGATTGATGAGATCCACCATTGTTCTTGGACCCCATTCTTATATAGTGGTCATTGTTTCTCCAAGAATAACTTGCTGAGGACTTAACAGCAGTTTCCCATCTTGCCCCCCCATGTACATGGAGTCAAAATAAACTGGCCTAAAATCATTCTGAAGGTAAGTGCTTGTAGGTCTGTAGTAAGGTCTAGCAGCATTTCTTCTCCAACCAGCAGGATTGGGATTACCAGCTGGAACAGGCTTACCAGCAGCAACAGGCTTACCTGCAGGAACTGGTCTTCCAGCAGGAAAAGAAGCTCTACAAGAGCTCATTCTTGCTGCTTGTGGAACATATGGGGGTATATCATTATCATTGTTCCACATAGGCCTTATTTGACCAGCATACATACCCATCTTCTTCTCATAAAAGTCACAGTCTTTGATAAAATGAGCATAACTACCACACACAAAACAAGATTTCTTTCTAAAAGACTTATTCTTAACATTACTTTTCTTATTGAAACCAGAGTTATCAAAACCACAAGATGAAACAAAATTATTCTTAACAAAATTAAAGCCAAAAACATCACTGTTTGAAACAAAACCAAAACTAGAAACATCATTGTTTTTAACATAATTAAAAGAAATATCTTCAAATGCAGCTGTCTTTGAATCAGCTACTTCTGAGGAGAAATCTTCTGACTTGGTTGAGGTAGACTTGTCACTTGAATCACATGTGGCATACTCATTGGTCTTGATTTCTGAAGATTTATCACTGTTAGAACAAGAGACAAAATCATTAGAGCCACAATCAAGATCAGGCAAGTCATTTTCCTTTTTGCCATAAGTCATTTGTGAATCATCAAAGTCTGTATGGGGAGAGGTAGGCTTAAATGTTCCAGTTATTGGTGGAGGAACAACATTCATTCCTCATTCTTTTACAAACTTTACAGGTTTTTGATAATTTTCAGGTTCAGGGTCAAAAATACTATGCTCATTAGGGTCATAAATTTCATCAAGCCCTATGTGGTCTCCAATTTAGGGTTTTACACTAAACCCCTTTTACACCTGATAGACTGAGTACTGTTGGTTAATTTAACTAGGTGTTTAGATTGTTTTTGCCAAGAGTTACACCTAGCCACTTCTTTATCTAATTTTTACTTTAATTCCTGTTTCTCTAAAGACACCCTAGCATTCTCAGACTCAGAATATTTAAGCAAGTTAGTGGTGTTCTCTAAGTCCCTCTCCAAAATCCTTATCTTTTCCTCATACGCTAACTGTTGGGTTTGATACCAGGCCTTTTGTTTTTTTAATGTTTTAAGAGAGTTTTTATAAGCTTGGACCTGTATATAATAATCTTTATACTGACTATCTATATCATCAAATTCCTTTTTCAGTTCAGCATATTTAATTTCACAACCAAAGGGACAATTTTGTACCTTTGATGGGTAGCCCATCAAACCAAATTCCCCAGCCACTTGTGTCTCAGCACCATATCCAGCAATCATCCTATAGACCTGTGCAGCTCCTCTTACTGCATCAGCTACCTCATGTTGCTCCCAATCCACCATGGAATCCACAGACAGCAAGGCTTTGGGTTCTTCTGACTCCAATTCTTGAATCTTGAATGCATAATACCTTGTTTTGTCATCCACCTTCTTATCTGTGCACTCTCTAGCAAAGTGACCTGGTTGTGAGCATTTGTATCATTTCACCTTCCTCTTGTCAAACCTTGCTCCCTCCTGTCCATCGAATTTGATCCTCCTCCCTGCCTTCTTCTCAAACCTGTTAACCTTCAATGACAGCATTGCCATCTGCCACTTGATGTCCAGTTCCTCCAAGTCCAGTTTGTCAATCTGGTCAAAATCTTCATAAGTAAATTGCTGTTGTGGTGCACTTTCAGCAACAAACGAATGAAGAACCTCCTCAAGCACATTCCCAGATCTTGACTGTGTTCTTGGTGTAGCAGGGGAATAGGAAACTGATGAAGATGATGGGGTTGGGCTATCACCACAGGAGACCTTGTTAGTACTGGTAGCACTAACAAATGCAGTATGAGTTGGAGTGTGAGATGAATAGGTTGAGACCCCTTTGATATCAATCTCAAGGGTCTTGAGCTTGTTGTAAAGATCATCAAAACTCATGAAATCGAGCCCACCTCTTGCCTTGAGTGTGATGGAAACCTGAGACCAGGATAGAGGAAAAGCCCTCAAAAACTTGGTGTTGCAGTCTTCATTGTCCGGCCTGGCCTGCAACTGGTTGAGTTGGCTCAGGATCTTGTGAAACCTGTCATAACCTTTGTGAATCCCTTCAGCCTCAGAGATCTTGAACTCTTGGAACTCCTGCTTGAGCATGGACTTCCTCATCTTCTTGGACTCATCATTCCCTCCAAATCTGGCTTTTACAGCTAACCAGATGTCCCTTGCATCATCTAGGTGATGAAAATCACCCATGTGGTCTTCTGGGAGAGCCTGAAGCAAGAGTGTTCTTGCTTTGGTCTCCCTTTGTACAGCTACATGCTCTTCTACTGATACAGGTGGAAGAATAATGATGTTGCCTTTCTCATCCCTTCCTGTTTTCTTCCTGCTGTTCCCATTCAGGATAATATTCCACAGGTTATGATCACTGTTTGAGATCTAGTACTCCATCTTCATAGCCCAAATTTCATACTCATCTTTCTTAAGGTATGGGAACTTTGCATTACTGTTAGACACAGTGGTTGTGACTATTTGATGTTGGACTTGTGAAGTTTCAGGTTTTTCATTGTTGATCACAGACTCATCAGTATTGATTTCGGACATTGTGAAAGGGTTCAAGAGATTTGTTTAAACCAAGTTTTCTTCTTTGACAGAGACC
Organism: Artemisia tridentata subsp. tridentata; assembly: GCA_021014915.2. NCBI lineage: Eukaryota > Viridiplantae > Streptophyta > Magnoliopsida > Asterales > Asteraceae > Artemisia > Artemisia tridentata. Next base: position 183,087,567 of record CP139504.1, on the reverse strand, counting down.
CTCACCAGGCTCTGATACCACTTGTTGGATCGACCTCCTTGATAGATCTTTGAGCCGGTAGAATGCTTATGTAATCACAAACACTCTATACGAGAATCTCTAAAAGTAAAACTTATGTTTATGCGGAAACTAAACACAAGAGTTGAAGAAGACAATAACTAATAAACTTTGATCCTCTATGGATCTTTTATTCACTAATAATATTGTTTCTAATTGATTGGATTGTTACAAAACTCATAGCCGTCTAGTTTCTTTTATACTACAAGAAACCCTAGCTTCAGCATTCACATAAACATGTAAAAGATATGCAATATCTATTCCTAATTTATCTCATGCATATCCATACCATCTAACTAAACATACGGGTTTGACTTTTACTACTACCCGCAGGAACACAAACTAACAGCAGAAACAAACGAATACTACCAGCAGGAACCATACCAGCAGGAACTACATACCTGCCAGCAGGAACCACTAATACTAACAACAAAAATGAAATAAAATATTATTCTAATAATTCCTAACATTACTTGAGCACAGCATGCTGACATGGCGACGTATTCTGATTCTGTAAATGACAATGATGTGCAGTCTTGCTTCTTTGATTGCCAAGAGACGAGCTTGTCACCCAAAAATTTTACTCCCCCTAATGTACTTTTGCGTGTGTCTAAGCACCCTGCATGGTCAGCGTCTGAAAATGCAACAAGTTCAAACCCAGAATCCTTTGGATACCAGTTCCCCAAATTAATGGTTCCCTTTATGTATCTAAGGATTCTTTTAACGGCTAACAAATGCCGCTCAGTTGGTCTTGACTGATATCGGGAGCAAAGGTACGTGGCAAATACAACATTCGGTCTGCTAGCTGTGAGATACATGATCGACCCAATCATACTACGATAATTGGTAGGATCAATGTGTGTCCCATTTATGTCAGCATCTAGCTTCGGGGATGAGGAAGACATAGGGGTGTTATATGTGTCACAGCTGGTCATACCGTGCTTTTTCAGGATTTCCTAAGCATACTTGGACTGACTAAGGAATATACCACGGGGTGATAGATGAACTTGCAGTCCTAAAAAGAACTTTAGTTCACCCATCATGGACATCTCAAAGTTATTTTTCATTAGTTTTGCGAAAGCATTTGAGTACTTTTTATGTGTTGATCCAAAAATGATATCATCTACATAAATTTGTATAATGAGAATGTCCTCCTCGTGTTTTTGTATAAACAAAGTCGGGTCCACAGTTCCTTTAGTAAAGTGATTGGCAAGTAAGAACGCAGATAACTTGTCGTACCAGGCCCTTGGGGCTTGTTTAAGGCCGTAAAGCTCTTTCTTTAGCCGATATACGTGATTCGGATGTTCTTGGTCCACGAAGCCTTCTGGTTGTGTGACGTACACCTCTTCACGGAGTTGACCATTCAGAAATGCCATCTTCACGTCCATCTGGTAAATGGTTATGTTCTTGTGAGCCGCGTAAGCCAGGAACATTCGAACTGCCTCAAGCCTTGCGACTGGAGCAAACGATTCTTCGAAGTCGATTCCCTCTTCTTGACTGAATCCTTTTGCGACTAGTCGGGACTTGTTACGAATCACAGTTCCATCTGCATCCAACTTGTTTTTCCAGATCCATTTCAATCCAACAACATAAACCCCATCTGGTCTCTCTAAAAGTTCCCAAACTTCCAACCGTTTGAATTGTTCCAACTCTTCTTGCATGGATTCAATCCAGTTATCGTAGGTGAGGGCTTCTTTGATGTTTTTAGGTTCAGCTTGACAAACGGTGAGTGCATAAATGCAGGTTTCACCGTCTGTATGGAGTCTTTGTCTTGTCATGACTGGGTTTTCTGGATTACCAATGATGTTTACTAAGGGATGGTCCTTTGTCCATTTATGAGTGGATGGATAGTGTTGATAATTATGGTGCAGGTTTGACGGTTCCATATTGCGTGTTGAAGATTCTGCAATATCTAGAAAGGTTGGTGCAGGTGCAAATGGATTAAAGAATGCATCACCGTCATAACCTGTAGGTGTGGGTACTTCAGCAGAATTGTGGGGGGAATCTTCAGCTGTGGATGTAGAAGTGGAAGGTGGTTGATCTACTGACAATGATGGTGCTGGTTGAGGTGCATCGTTAGAAACTGCTGTGGAAGTAGTTGCTGGTGTATCAAGTGCTTGATTTGTTACGGTTTGAGCAGCGGAGTTGGTGGATACATCAGAGGCACGACTACCTAGAGTGTCATCGAATAGAGGACCAAACAAATCTTCTATATCCTTTCTGTTGAACGGTAATGGTTCAGCTGAAGATTCAGGAAAGTTGAGACGGTTGTGTGCGGGTTCTAAGCTGTTTTGCTCAGAAGCTATTTCTGTGAGCTCATCAAAATTAGCATCGATTGTCTTTGAATTTCCTGAGTACGGCGGTTCCAAATTCTGAATCCTTTCGAATTCTCACAATAGCCAACAAATACTCCTATGTCTGCTTTGGCTTTCAATTTACCAAGATCATCACGATCATTCTTTGGATAGCAGAGTGCTCCAAAGACATGAAAGTAATTGATGTTTGGTTTTCGACCATGAATGAGCTCATATGGTGTTTTGTCATGGTGTTTGGTGACAGATTCAGCCCATAGGTAATCTGGTAATTGGGCATTAATCAACATAGTTCTTGCTGCTTCCACTAACGTACGATTGCGTCGTTCAACTACTCCATTTTGTTCAGGGGTGCGAGCAGTTGAAGTCTGATGAACAATCCCATGTTTCTCAGTGAACTCCCGAAGAGTTTGATTCTTGAATTCAGTGCCATTATCTGTTCTGATTTTCCTGACGGTGTTGCGGACCTGAACTTGAATCTTTATAAGAAAAGTAATGATCATCGAAGGGGCTTGATCTTTGGTACGAAGAAAGTAGACCCAAGTCCACCTCGAATAATCATCTACTATTACCGAGATGTACCGTTTCCCGTTGATGGTTTGAACACGCATGGGACCACACAAATTGTTGGGAATTAAATATTCTGAAGATTAAGTATCGGGAAATTCTCTAAGTGATTAATTCTGGTAGCAGTGATATCAAGTCAGGTGAGCTCCAAAGTTAAGTCTGGTGAGCTTCGTGGTTAAGTCTGTTGGTTAATTCTGGTCGTTCAAGATTAAGTATGGTGGTTATATCGAGTAGTTAATTCTGGTGAGTATCAGAATTAAGTCTACTCTTCGTTAAGTCTACTTGCTGGCTGGTCAAAGATGTACACAAAAGTCAAAGAAGTATTAGATAAATATCTTTGCTGTGTCATTGAGTTATCAAGTTGTATACTCTTAGTATATGACTAGATACAAGTTGTATGTGTAAGATACATGTTGTATCTTAGTTACTTACACACGACTTAAACATAATCAAGTAGATAGACATGTGTTGATTGACAAGACTTAACACATTTATTGTAAAGATTTCCTTGGACTATAAAAGGAAATCTTAGACTAGATATTATGTGTCTTTGATAGTGCTTAATTTAGTACTTCCATAACAGTTAGAACATAGAACAAACACAACAATATCACAAGTCATAAGAACATAAGATTCAAGGTTTTGTAACCCTAGTGATAGTGAAGATCACTCGTATTATCTTGAATAATATTGAATCGTTTGGTGTTAAGCTTTCATTGTTCATTATTGAATAACAAACATAATTGCTCCATTTCCATAACCAAAATAACCTTCTAAGTCTGATTAAGTAGATTCCACATACTTAATCATATTAACTCAATATATCATATACACAAAGTCACAAAGGTTTAACCACCTTATCGTGTATCGAATCCCTCGCAGTTGGTATCAGAGCAAGGCTGATATAGTTGATTTAGAAGAAGAAACAGAAATGGATGTGTAAAATACTCAGGCTACAAATGTTGCTGCAAAGTTGCCCATGATCAAACAGAATGAGTTTGAGTTGTGGAGGTTGTGAATTGAGCAATATTTTATGGTTCAAGATTATGCTCTTTGGGATATCATTCTGTATGGTGATTCTTTTACACCAGGTTATTCAGATGTTTTCCTTGAAGGCAAAACAATTAGGAAAAGAAATACTGGACCAGTTTCCAATGATGAAAGGATACAGAAGAGGAATGATCAAAAAGCAAGAAACTTATTGCTTATGACCGTTCCTGGTGAGCAGATGCTATCTTTTAGCAAGTATCCTGATGCAAAAACTCTTTTTGAAGAGATTTGTGCATGGTTTGGTGGTAATGAAACTACCAGGAAAACACAGAAGACATTGCTGAAACAATAATTTGAAAACTTTACTGCTTTTAGCAATGAATCTCTTGATAAGCTGTTCTCAAGGTTGCACAAACTTGTTAGTCAGTTATCAGTGTTGGGTGTTGAGATAGCGAAGGAAGATCTCAACATGAAGTTCTTAAGAAGTCTACCAAATGAATTCCATACTCATGTGGTTGTCTGGATGAACAAACCAGACATTGAAACCATGAAACTCAATGATTTGTACAACAACTTCAAAATTGTTGAACAAAGCCTAAAGAAGTCTGGAAATTATGGTACTAGTTCTAGGAATGTGGCACTCTTGTCATCTCCTAGTATTAGTCATTCAGAAGAGGTAGATGAAGTTGAAGGTGTTTCTACTACTAATTATGGTGATCCTTCTACTAGTTCACAAAAGAATGTTGCTGGACTTGGAGATCCAACATTCTATGCTTTTCTAACCAGTCAATCTAGTGGTTCTCCTCTAAATCATGAAGACCTTGAGCAGGTGGATAGTGATGATTTGGAAGAGATGGATATAAAGTGGCAGGTTTCTTTACTTAGCATGAGGGCTAAGAAGTTCTGGTAGAGAACTGGGAAGCAGATTACCATAAATGGTAATGAAACTGCTGGGTTTGATAAGAAAAAAGTGGAGTGTTTCAACTGTCATAGGATGGGACATTTTGCTAAAGAATGTAGAAGCCCAAGGAAGCAGGATAATAGAAACACATGGTATAAGCAAGAGAAGAAGAAGGAAGTCACAATAGAAGAGCCAAAGGCTATGCTAGCCATTGATGGTGTTAGCTTTGATTGGAGCTTTATGAATGATGAAGAGGAAGCACCAACAAATGCTGCACTGGTGGCCATTGAGACTGCTCTAATGGCCTTCTCTGATTCAGAGGTTTATTCTATAATCAAATGTTCTGAATCTTGCTGTGCTCTTAAAGCTTATGAAGACCTTAAAAAGAAATATGATGATCAACTAGAAGAGCTATATGACTGTTTAGGTAATTTAGCTAATCATAAGAGAGGTATAGCTGTTCTTGAAAAACAAATCTTACATTTTCAAGGAAATGAATCTAAGTTTACTGATGACATGAACGCATTAAAAAGAAACATAGAGTTCAAAGATGAGTGCATAGTTGTGCTAAATGAATCACTTGCAGAGCACAAAAAGGCACATGAAAATGTTGAGATAACAGTAGGCACTTTAGAACATGCCTCAGATAGAATTCATAGAATTTAGGAAGCTCAAGTACTTAACAAAGCTAAGTCAGGTGTAGGATACAAGTCTGTCCCTCCACCATACAGAGGTGTTCCTTCACCTCCAGGTATTAACCTAGTACACATAGGTTTTGCTGAGTTACAAGAACCAATAATGGAATATGGTTCTAAATCTACTGAGAGTTCTAAGGTAGAGAAAGTAAGTGAGAGTTTATGTCAAACTTCACTTTCTAAGGACAAGGTGTCCTTTGTTAAGAAAGCAGATGATATAGTTGTTGAGGACTGTACATCTGATAGTGATGAAGATGATCAGGTTATGTCTAAACCTGAAGTGGTTAAGAAAGCAGGAACAAGTGTTCCTAAGATAGTCAAACATGATACTAATAGGCCTAAGAACAATGTTAAACATGTTAGGCAACCAATTAGATATTGTGAGCAATATAGAACTATAAACAAGCCCAGAGGTAACCAAAGGAGTTGGAATAACCTCAAGTCTCACCAACTAGGTGATGACTTTGCTTTTTATAACAAAGCTTGTTACACATGTGGTAGTTTTGACCATCTTGCAGCTTTCTGCAACCAATGGGTATCTGGGTATGAAAACAATAGAGTGAACTACAAAAGGCAAACACCTAAATCTCACTTTCACTCTAATTCTTATAGCACAAAACCCAGAGTAGTCTCAAACAAGTCTGGCTCAAACACAGATCCTGCTAGACCATTTAAGACTATTTACCCAAAATCAACAGCTAAGGGTGCAAAAACAGCTTACAAAAATGCATCAAAAATTGTTCAAAGCCCTATTAAAACAAAAGCAGTGGTTCAGAAACAAGTTTGGAAACCAAAAGGTACCAGACTTAACACAACTGCAAAGCCAGCAGTTAATTCTGCTAGGCAAGTGGTTAATTCTGCTGCTTGGGAAATTAGGGGAAATGCTGTTAAGACCTCAGCATGTTGGATTCTTAAATCCAATGTTGCATCAACTGTTCTCAAAAGATTACATTTCATTGATGCAACAGGCAGATCCAAGTCAGTGATGGCTTTGATCCCCAAAGGAAGCTAATGCTCTTATTTGTGTGCAGGAACATTCATCAACAGATGATGGAGATCAAGGATTTTCAGATAGTGGATGTTAAGGGACATGACAGGCAACATGTCTTATCTTTCAGATTTTCAATCATTCAATGGAGGATATGTTAGCTTTGGAGGGGGTATTGGTGGCAAAATTTCTGGTAAAGGTACAATTAAAACCGGAAATTTAGATTTTGAAGATGTGTACTATGTACAAGAGCTTAAGTATAATCTTTTTAGTGTCTCACAGATGTGTGACAAAAAGAACAAAGTTCTTTTTACTGACACTGAATGTCTTGTACTTTCTTCTGATTTTAAGATGCCTGATGAAAGTCAAGTGCTTCTTAGAATTCCAAGAAAGGGCAACATGTACAGTGTTGATATGAAGAACATTGTTCCTAAAAGGAATCTAACTTGTCTTGTTGCAAAGGCCACATTGGATGAATCAATGAAATGGCATAGAAGGCTTGGTCATATTAATTTCAAAACCATAAATAAGATTGTCAAAAATGGTTTGGTAAGAGGTTTACCTCAGAAAATATTTGAAAATGATCAAACATGCATTGCTTGTCTTAAAGGCAAACAACATAAAGCCACTTGTAAGCCCAAGATTTTTAACTCTATCAATCAATCATTGTTTATGCTTCATATGGACTTATTTGGACCTGTTTCAGTAAGTAGTATAATGCATAAGAGATATTGTCTTGTTATAACTGATGACTATAGCAGATTTACATGGGTTTTCTTTTTAGGTTCTGAGGATGAAACTTCTAGCATTCTTAAAACATTCATTACACAGATAGAAAACATAGTAAACAAGAAAGTAAAAGTCATTAGATGTGATAATGGGACATAGTTCAAGAATAGAGTTATAGATGATTTCTGCAAAGAAAAGGGTATTAAAGAGAATTTAGTGTTGCTAGAACTTCACAACAGAATGGAGTAGCTGAAAGAAAGAATAGAACACTAATAGAAGCTGCTAGAACTATGTTAGCCGACTCTAAGTTGCCTATAACTTTTTGGGCTGAAGCAGTAAGCACTGCTTGTTATGTCCAGAACAGAGTTTTAGTAGTACAACCTCACAATAAGACATCATATGAACTATTTAGAGGTAGAACTCCTGCAATAGGGTTTCTTAGACCTTTTGGATGTCATGTGACAATTCTAAATACCTTAAACCATCTAGGCAAGTTTGATGGTAAAGCAGATGAAGGTTTCTTTGTTGGATATTCTCTTAATAGCAAAGCATTTAGAGTATACAACACAAAAACTAAGATAGTAGAGGAAAATCTACATGTGGAGTTTTTGGAAAACAAATCCAATGTAGAAGGTCAAGGACCAAAATGGCTATTTGATCTTGAATATCTAACCAATTCCATGAATTATGTGCCTGTTGTTGCAGAAACTAATGATTTTTCAGGTTCAAAAGCAAAAGAAGAGGCAAGGTTAGAAAAGGAGACAAATCAAGATTGTGTAATAATGCCAGTATGGTCAAGTTCAAGTGTGGAATCAACTTCAACAACTGGTGAATCTTCTTCTGGTAAAGCTAAAGAAGGTGTTGAAGACGAAAGCCAAGTAGATGGGTCAAAGGAACAAGCAAATAGTTCTGCTGTTGTTAATTCTGGTGAACCAGACTTAACAGAGGAAGCATAATTAACTAATGAAGCAGAATTAACAGAAAATGAGGTGGATTTGACCAATCTCCCTTCTGATTATCAAGTTCCTACTACTCCACACACAAGGATTCACAAAGTCCACTCCCTGAATAATGTGATTGGAGATGTACAATCTGGTGTGAAGAAAAGGCATCAACTGATGTCTTCAGACCAACAAGGGCTTCTTGATGCCCTTTATGCTTCAAAACAGCATGAGTTTTCAAACTCTTGCTTGTTTGTATGTTTTCTCTCATAAGATGAACCAAAGAACATTCTTAAAGCCCTAGATGATTCAAGTTGGGTAGAGGCTATACAAGAGGAGCTTCTTCAGTTCAAGATTCATAAGGTTTGGGTGCTAGTTGATTTACCTAAGAATGAGAAGGTAATTGGCACTAGATGGGTTTTCAAGAATAAAAGGGATGAAAGGGGCATAGTGATTAAGAATAAGGCTAGATTAGTAGCCCAAGGGTACACACAACAAGAAGGAATAGACTATGATGAGGTTTATGCTCTAGTAGCAAGGATTGAGGCAATTAGGCTTTTCTTAGCTTATGCTTCATTTTTAGGCTTCACAGTCTACCAAATGGATGTCAAAAGTGCATTTTTATATGGTTCTATTGAAGAGGAGGTGTATGTTTCACAACCTCCTGGTTTCATTGACCCATAACATCCAGACAAAGTGTACAGAGTAGTTAAAGCTCTATATGGCCTTCATCAGGCACCAAGAGGTTGGTATGCAACACTAGCTTCCTACTTATTAGAGAATGGATTTCAAAGAGGGAAGATTGATCAGGCACTTTTCATCAAACAGCACAAGAAGGATCTTCTGTTAGTGCAGGTGTATGTGGATGACATTATCTTTGGATCTACAAGGAAGGAGATGTGTTTAGAGTTTGAGAAGCTTATGAAAGATAAGTTTCAAATGAGTTCTATGGGAGAACTTACATTCTTTTTGGGTCTGCAAGTTAAGCAATCTTCTGAAGGCATGTTTATTAGTCAAGACAAATATGTTGCAGAGATACTTAGAAAATTTCAATTTGCTGATTCAAGAGTAGCAAGCACACCAATGGACTCTGAGAAGCCACTTCCTAAAGACTTAGATGGAGAGAATGTGGATGTACACACTTACAGATCTATGATAGGCTCTTTGATGTATCTTACATCATCAAGACCTGATATCATGTTCTCTGTTTGTGCTTGTGCAAGATTTCAAGTAACTCCAAAGGTTTCTCATTTAACAGCAGTCAAGAGAATTTTTAGATATCTCAAGGGTCAACCAAGGTTGGGTCTATGGTATTCTAGAGAGTCACCTTTTGACTTGGTAGCATATTCGGACAGTGATTATGATTGTGGCTAATTCAACAACTGAAGCTGAATATATAGCTGCTGCAAGTTGCTGTGGTCAAGTTCTATGGCTTCAAAACCAACTTCTTGATTATGGGTACAATTTCATGAACACTGTCATTCATATTGATAATAGTAGTACAATTTGCATTATTAAAAATCCAGTGCAACATTCTAAAACAAAACACATTGAAATTAGACATCATTTTATTAGAGATTGCAATGAGAAAAAGTTAATTCAAGTAATGAAAATTGCTTCAGATCATAACTTTGCAGATCTTCTTACAAAAGCTTTTGATGTTGGAAGATTTCAGTACTTGGTAGCAAGTATTGGAATGCTTAATCCTTAAAATTTTCAATCTAATGTGTTTTTGTATATAAATTTTGTTAGTATTGCTGGATTTGTCAATTAATTCTGCTATTACAAAAGTTTGTGCTGGTAGTAAAAATTTAAATTGTGTTATTCATACAGTTAGTCCTATGATTATTCTAATACAAGACAAGTACTTTGTACATTGTTCTTTTGGTTTTAGACTAACAATTTCAGGTTTGAATCATTGAAACACAAACGAAATTTCAAGTGAAAGGGAAGCAGCAGAATGATAATACTAGTTGCTGACATAATAGGTTCATGATAGAAAGAGTTTGGGAATTTAAACCTCCTTAAAACTTCTTTCTTGAAACCTGATTATGATGTTTCACATTGAATTGATGACTTAGTTGATCAGAAAGTAACTGATACAACTCACTTTCTATCATTTTATACTTTCAAGTATAATGTGTTAATCTCAGGATATCTGATAGAAAGAACAGCGAGCAAAAGTGAATCTAACACTTGTGTTAGAGGTAACAAATGCCACGAGCTGGAAACCCTGTCAGGAAAACTCTTTGAATGAGTTTATCTATACACAGGCAGTTATTTATAACTGAAAAACATTGGTTCTCACACAACCAGAGGTTACTTTAAACCGAAATTTTGATTAAGTGTCTGTAACTACACTTGATCCCTTCAAAATGGTTGGAAGCAGTATGATTTTTCATAATAAAATCATATGCATACTGCTAAAAGTCAAATGTTTTCTTCAAAAAGGTTTTTGGAATAAAAATGACTCAGAAAACCATCAAATGATGGATTATGAGTTATTGCCCCATGATTCACCACTCATAGGAGGTTACACACCTAGAAGTGATGAGGGCAGCAAACTAACTTTTAAGGAATTGATGGCTTCATGTACAACATTGTCTGACAACAAGTTCTAATTGATAGATCAGATGATAGTGAGAGATCTTCCAAACAGGGGAGGAAGGAAAGGTTCTTTTCCCAAGGGATGATACTTTTTGGTACGTAGTGAGAAATCTTCAAAGCCCAGAAGAGATAATTATTTCAGGGGAGGAAGAATAACCAATAAAGGAAAGAAGTATGCTTAGAATTCAAGGAAGGAAAAGAGCATACAAGATGATAACATGGAGGTTGAAAATGACAAGAACAGAGCTGAAGTATTTTATATATTCAGAAGGGATGAAGCATTCAGAAGGAGAAAGTTCTATCTAAGAGCTTTCAGTTTCAATTTCAGCTCACTACGTTTGTTCATCACTTGCAAAGGCATGCTGAAAGATGATTTCACTTGTTGAAACCAGCATCCAAGATACACAGCACCATTGCCTCTTATAATTCCTCCATCCAAGGAAATTGCACCATCTTTTAGTCCAAGATTGGAGCAATGTATTGATATTGTTGAAGTCAAAGATCAGAAAGCAGATGAGCTACTAAGATAGATATTAATCTCACAGAATAGAAGAAAGTTCAGATCAAGGGTCTGACTATGAAGTGTTTGAAAGATCTTCACAATTCCTCATCTAATTCAGAAAACATGTTGAAAAGGGTTCACACGTTTAGGGGAGGATTGTTGGGAATTAAATATTCTGAAGATTAAGTATCGGGAAATTCTCTAAGTGATTAATTCTGGTAGCAGTGATATTAAGTCTGGTGAGCCTCGTGGTTAAGTCTGCTGGTTAATTCTGGTCGTTCAAGATTAAGTCTGGTGGTTATATCGAGTAGTTAATTCTGGTGAGTATCAGAATTAAGTCTGCTCTTCGTTAAGTCTGCTTGCTGGCTGGTCAAAGATGTACACAAAAGTCAAAGAAGTATTAGATAAATATCTTTGTTGTGTCATTGAGTTATCAAGTTGTATACTCTTAGTATATGACTAGATACAAGTTGTATGTGTAAGATACATGTTGTATCTTAGTTACTTACACACGACTTAAACATAATCAAGTAGATAGACATGTGTTGATTGACAAGACTTAACACATTTATTTTAAAGATTTCCTTGGACTATAAAAGGAAATCTTAGACTAGATATTATGTGTCTTTGATAGTGCTTAATTTAGAACTTCCATAACAGTTAGAACATAGAACAAACACAACAATATCACAAGTCATAAGAACATAAGATTCAAGGTTTTGTAACCCTAGTGATAGTGAAGATCACTCGTATTATCTTGAATAATATTGAATCATTTGGTGTTAAGATTTCATTGTTCATTGTTGAATAACAAACATAACTGTTCCATTTCCATAACCAAAATAACCTTCTAAGTGTGATTAAGTAGATTCCACATATTTAATCATATTAACTCAATATATCATATACACAAAGTCACAAAGGTTTAACCATCTTATCATGTATCGAATCCCTCGCACAAATCCATATGAAGCAGTTGTAGGACATGATCTGTGTTGTGATCTGCTTTTGGAGGAAAGTGGGCACGATGACTCTTTCCTTGTTCGCAAGCAGGACACAAGTGATCTTTGGCATATCTGAATTTGGGAAGACCGTCGACCAACTTTTTCTTAGCAAGATCGGTCATCGTCTTGAAGTTCAAATGAGACATCCGTTTGTGCCATAGCCATGCCTTTGTGGGATGTGTTTGGAAAGTAAGCATATGGGAGAGGAAGCTGTCATGCCTTCGAATCAATCACAAATTTGTCCGACAGAGAAAAGATTATGACCTAGGCCTTCAACGTAATAAACCCTGCTAATTTCGATGTTCCCATTTACATAGTCTCCATTACCCATAATAGCAGCGAAGTGATCATTCCCGAATCTGACCGTTCCAATGAACTTTGCAACAAAGTTTACAAGAAGCTTGAGATTGCCGGTCATATGTCGGGAACAGCCGCTATCAACAATCCATAGAACAATTTGGATCACCTGCATCACCAGAAGTTGACACAGAGGCAAGTTTGGTAACGGTGGAATCCGTTTGGTTAGTTACACATGTATTAATCATTTTAGGTACCCATTTAAAGCTAGATGTGTTTTGTAACCAACGCTGCCACGTCCAACTAGTCTTAGCCATTCTCCTAATAAATGCACTTGGTGATTTGTTTGTCCTAGATGCAGCTATAGGTTTTTCCACAGATTCTTCTGAAACTACTAGTGGTGGTTTTCCTAATATGGACTTGGCAGCAGTAGTGAGCCTAGAGGAAATACCACTAGATCGTTTCTTTTTGCGAGTCAACAGAGTTTTAGCAACACATTTCTCATGATTTCCAGATAATAAACTAGCATGACAAAACACACATGAAGCATCAACAAGTACATCATTCATAACATTTAAAAATCCAGCATTCAATACATCATTCTTAGAATTACACTTGGATAAGCTAAATTCTATGTTTGACATATCATGCTTCTTATTCAAACTACTTGCATTAACTTCTACTTCTGCATTCTTAGATAATGCACCCTTAGGTTTCCAGACTCTATGCTTCTTTTGTCTCTTTGTTGTCTTTGGTCTGCTAGCCTTAGAGTTCTTGCCTAATCCTGTGGAAGATGAAGTAGTTGCATTAGTGGTTTGGGATACTGCTTTATTAGGTGCTCTATCATCCTTGTTCATTCCTGAGGCAATCACATCTTTTTGTGGCATTTTTCCTTTTTCTAAAACTCTGAGTTTCTTTTTCAAATCAACAGTGATGTGTTGGAGTTCTTGATTTTTTGAATCCAAAATTCTGTTTAACCGGACAGTGTCATTTTTGTTTTGAGAAACTTCATCTATTTCTTTCTCATATTCAAACAGTTTATGTCGTAAGACATCAATTTCATTTTGATTCTGACTTTCTGAAACATGACTGTTTTGGAATGACAAAGACGCTTTTAGATGTCGGTACTTTAACTCAAATTCAGCACTTTGATTTTGACACCATTCCAGTCTTTTGTTAAGTTTGAAAATCTCTTTTTCATACTTGTTTTCCACATCAAAGTTGATCTGTCTAAGACTCTCATTCTCTTTTAACAAGTTATCAATCTCAATTTGTAGCAGTTCAACATTCTCAGCATGATCATCAACAAGCAGTTTATTGCATGACTCATATATGGAATTCATGATAACAGATACAACATCATAACAAAGAACATGTTCCAAGAGTCGATCGACCTCATTTTCTAAAGCTTTCTTTTGACACTTTTGTTTTGCAATTTTGTCATCTTTAGCTTTAAAAATACTCTTCATTGATGCAACTTCAGTCTGTAGATCATGTTCCCACATTGTTTCACAAAGTCTCAGGTTTTTAACATGTGGTAAGAATTGTTTCTGAAAAATTTCTCTTTTTTCTTTCTCAGCAGGATAGAAGATAGAAGAGATTTTGATTTCAGAATTAAATTCTATTACATGTTCCAAAAGTTTAATGTCATCCATAAATGTCTTAAAATATCGAAGAATTCGACATTGTTGAGGCATTTGTGGTTCAACATTAGCGTTTGGACCATTGATTTGTGTGACAGGAGTGGTGACAGGAGCAACTTTAGAAGAGGCACTTATGTTATTTAAAGTCAGTGTTTGTTCTGGTTTGTCCTTTGGAGGAACAAAAGATTGACTTATGTGAGGTCTTGCTGAATAATCATATGGAACTCTTGAAAAATCTTTTTCTGACTTTGATCGACTCTCATTCTTATGTTAAAGATATTCAAGTTCTTCATCACAGCTAAATACAACAACACGTTGAAAGGTATCATCTAACAGGTAATCTGCATTGTATAACTTAGGATGTTCTCTGAGTGCTTTGTGTAAAAAACGAGGTTGGTCACTTCCAATTGTAAAACCGCATCCTTTAGGACTTGGTTTCACAGTTAGTCTTTGAATTTGTGTCACTGAATCACCCGTTTTATAAACAATGTTTTGAAATTCTTAGAGTTTGGATTCCAAGTCCACAATCTCTTCAAGATATGAGTCAACACGTTTCTTAGTTGTTTTTTTTTTCTTCAAGAAGATTATTTTGAGATGTTGAAATCTCTGATTGAGTTTTCAATAGCTCAGAATTCAAGATGTCAAGTTGTTTTTTGAATTCAAATTGCTCTTGTTCTTTTTGAGAAAGCAAATCAGCTTTGGAAACAGTTAGCTCACGAACTTGATGCTCTAATTCCTTTACCTGAACGTATGTCTGTTGGAATGCAACCTCAAAGCCTTTCTCACGTTTTGCATAATTTTCATAACTTGAAAGTTGCATTTTATAGCACTCATTGTCCTTCGTTAACATTGCAATTTTGGCTTTTAAGTTCTGATTTATCTCATTACATTTGTCAATTTGTGACTTTTGTGCATTCAATTGTGATTGGGTGGTCAGCAATAAGGTCATAAGCTCTGGATCTTGATCAGGCATAAGATCATGTTGTTCAAGATGATCATGATTATCATCATCAATAGGATCATCAAATGAAACAGTGGTGTTATCATCATCAAATGAAACAACAATGTTTATTTGATCATCTTCTTGAGATGGGAATGATGAAACATGTTGAACAAGATTCTCTTGTGAAGATGAAGATGCAGATGGTGAGGCAATCTCATGAATAAGGCATTCTGATTCAAGTACCTGAGATAAGCCATCGGTATCATATACCGGGCCTGTCTCGTTCGCATTAATCTCCTGCATGTTGGCCATCAGCATCACTGCAGCATTAGCCTCCAAGTCTTCCATCTCATCATCAGATTCAGCATTGGCCATGAAACTTTGTTCTTTCCCAGTCATAGATCCACCGGATTCATCTTTGAGTGCCATTAAAAGAGCTTCCTTGTGATATGCACTACCCTGAGTCCTAGGCTTAGGGCAAGCATTTGCCATATGACCACTTCCTCCACAATTGTAACAAGTGATTGACGTATTTGCAATTCCTCTTCTGTTAGTGCCAACATTCTGAATTTCCCTCTGTGCATTCCCCATACTATTTCTACTTCCCTCAGTAGTGTTGAACCTCTGTCCCCCTGAGTTAAACCTTGTACCATAATTCCCCATGTTTCCTGACCCAAATTTACCAGAAGACCGATTCTGAATCTCAACTCGCCCATCATTAATGACTGCTTGGTTCCTGGTGTTTGATGAAGAACGAAGACGGTTGTTTGACTTGTTTGAGAATTTGTTGAATGCTCTTGCAATTAATGCGAATCCTTCATTAAGAGAGTTGAAACCATCGTCGTCTTCATCATAATCAGAATTGGAATAGAGCATGGAGTCAGTATTGTTGTATGGGACCAGTTGGTTATCAGAATTTTGAGATGGTGCTTCATAAGGAACAATTTGATTGTTTGGTTGTGGTTGGAAACTTGGTTGAGAAGGTTGTGGAACAAATTCTTGGTTTAAGGGTGGAAAGTGTGATTGAGCTATCAAAGCAAGAGAGTTTGAAGTCGGTGCTGAGTAACCTCCTCTTGCTGCAATGTCTTTGTCTACCTCAAATTGATGTTGCTTGAGATAATCATACAAAAGCCCATATGAAACTTGATTGATCTTTTTAGCTTGCCTCACGAATGTCACATACTTCTGCCAGTCTGGTCCAAGACAACCTAAAAACTTTGAGTTGATAGCAATCTTTGGGAGAGTAATTTTGTGACGTTCCAGTTCATTGATAATGTTGGTGAAGCGGTGATAGTATGATTCTAAGTTTTCCCCTGGTTCAATCATGAAATTATTATATTCCATGTAAAGCTTGGATTCCATATCCTCTTGGTTCAATTCTGTGCCTTCCATGAGAAGATGCACATGCTCCCACATGTCCTTGGCTGTTTTTTGAGCATCAATACTCTTGAAGATTGGGTTTGGAATTCCCTGGAGTATGTAAGCCATGGCCATCTCATTAGCTTCTTGCTGTAGAGTTTGTTCAGTGGTATATTAAGCTATTGGAATGGGAGTTGTGGATGCTTCTCGTGGAGGTATAGCAGTTGGATCACCCGGAACCAATGTTGAAGGAACTGGATAAGGTCCTTCCATGATGACCTTTTTGAGATATGAAACATGAGGTTTCCTTAGTTCAACAAATCGAAGAAACCGGCTAGACCATTGCACATAGTTTCCTATTGTCAGCATTGGTGGAGTTTCAAAAGATCCGGCTTCATGTCTGGATTGCTGACTACTGATAGCTTCACACATCTTTGTAAACCAATGAGGTTCTCTTGATGAAGGTTGGTAGTTTTGCATTTGAGATTGTGGCATGAGTTGTTGCTGAGGTGCTGTTTGTTGAGGGAAAAACTGATGTTGTTGCACAAAAGCATGTTGTTGTTGATATTGAGGATGAAACTGTTGTTGTTGCTGATGATATTGTTGCTGTGGATACTGTTGTTGCTGATTGAAGTAGTAATTGTAATGTGGTGGTTGAGACATTCTTGTGTTTTTGTTGATTGTTTAGATAATTAAAATGTGTGTTGTGAGTTATAAGGTTTGATTTTGGTTAATTGAGATTTTTGTCCAATTTCGAAAAATTTCTACTGTTCACTCCAATTGCGAAAACACTGTTCACACTGCCAATTGCGAAAAAACTGCGAATTGCGAAAGAAACTTCCAATTGCGAAAGAAGCGTCCAATTGCGAAATAATCAGAGAATTCCGAAACTTAACAATTTGTGAAAGAGAATTGATAATTGCGATAAACTGTCTAATTTGCGAAAGAACTTAGCAATTGCGAAAAATTATCTTAATTGCGATATGAAAAAGGCAATTTCGATAAATTAATCAGAATTGCGAAAGATCAAGCAATTTCGAAAGATTATCAAAAATTACAATTTCGATCACTTTCTCAATTCTTATACAAGAAATGAGATTATATGCCAAGTCGAAGTATTTTCACAAACTTATACAAGCAAGGAAAATACCGAGTACCAATTCCGAAAATTCTTGTGATTTGCGAGAAACCCTTTTCTTATCCAATTGCGAGAAACCCTCTTTCTGCCAATTCCGAAAAACCCTCTTTTCACCAATTCTGAAAAACCCTCTTTTCACCAATTCCGAAAAAACCCTCTTTTCACCAATTCCGAAAAACCCTCTTTTCACCAACTTTTTTCGAATTTCTTCTAGAACTTTTAACGATGATGATTAGTCGATAATGATGGTTTTTAACGAATAAAGCTACGTAAATACTAAGATTTTTGCAACTTTGAAGGTGAAAAACGAAGATTTGGTGAAGATCTACAACTAGCAACGATTAGAACGAATGTTTTCAACACAACTTCGAACAAAAACTCAAAAAATCAACGCGTTACGAACAAAATAACGATTTGAAAACTGACGAAACCAAATGAAATAACGATTAGATCTACTCTTAAACACACACGATAATTATCCTTAGGCGAATGATACCACTTGTAGGTCCTAGTAATTAGCGTAAAACACAATCTACTCAACTATATAAACCACGACTACAACTACACACTAAGCTACGAAAGAGATAAACAACAAGTAAAGTAAATACGAGAGTAAAGAGAAGAGTAGAAATGAGATTAAGATAAAGAAAGACGGATGATTAACATTCACAAACCAATCGGACAAAGCTTACGCACATAGAATGAATAACCAACAACTATTATGAGCACCTAAGCACCCTATTTATAGGAAAGAATTAGGGCGACATATGCTTAGGATGCTTCTAGAAATAATTCACTAGACCACATGGTCCATGGGCTACTAATGGACCATGTGCTTACTAATAAACGTATAGCCCTTATATTTGAGCAACATTTGACGCTTTGACCAAGACTTGCAATATTACATGAAAAACGTTCCTAACATAGTTCTATTCATAACATCCACACTTACAAATAATTAACGGTTCATGATACGTAGGGGACTTCAGTGGCAATGTGGTAACTTAGGAAAAGTAACAATTTTAGTACTTGTGTCCGTATGTAAAAACAAGCAGTGTATTCCCACCCCGAGGGTTTAGAAATCATGTATAAACAATGTAAAAGTCGGGGCTATGAAACTCACCTGATGCAATAGAAACAATGACAATAGTGAATATGCTTGAACGAGGCTCGGTCTCTAACCGAAACCTAATATGAATGATATGATCTAATGTAAGCAATGAAATAATGTTACACATGCAAATACGTATGTTATCGATACCACTCGTTAATTTTGAAAATAACGTTTATCGTCGAAAAATATATTTTTGACGTCTCGTTAAGTTATAAACTACTTTTCGTGCAAATATGTTGAAACGATACTCCACTATCCTCGTTTGGTGGTTTATCGGTGAATATTGTGTTTTCGTCGTAAAAATAGCATTTTTCATTACTTGAAAACATGACCAAATGACCTCGCAAAACTAGCCATAAAAGGGTGTACGTTAAATGTTAGAACATAAGCTCGACGTTTTTAGAAACCTTATAACATTATCTTGAAGTCGTATCTTTGTCATTTTGACCATACGCGTCTCGATCAATGAGAAAAACGCCTCTCAACTTGATTACTTGTAAAAACTGTTTTTATACTTAGAATATATTTCTAATAAAAGCTGTCAAAATGTCTAATGAGTCGTCGGGTTTCAAACGTGTGTATCTCGGTCGTTATAAGCTCGTTTTCTACGTTCTTTATATCCACGGTTTCGTATTAACATGTACTAACATATTTTCAGTAGGTCGGCTCATCTAGATCACGTCTAATGCCTCGTTTTAGCCTTTGAATCTCGGAAAACAGCAAGCTAAATTTTCAGAAATTGGTTTTTCGTCGTCAAACTTAGAAAAATCATATCTTTCTCGTCGTAAGCTCGTTTTTGCTCATTCCAACGCCCACGGTTTCGTTTTTGAAAGTATTTTCTAAATATTTAAGCCAAAATATACCCTGAGCTACTGAGTTTTCCAGATTTCCCAAAAATGGACAGATCCTTTTCTATTGTTGTTAAAAACCACTTTTTCTAGTTCAAGGCTTGTTCAAAACACTTCCAATCAACACCACAACAAATCTAATCCTACCATACACCTTCTTAGGGTGTCATGGGTTCCTAATCATCACCAAAAATGGTGGATCTCTTAAAGATACTAATAAAACCTTTAGATCTATTGTTAGAAAGCTTGGATCTATTTTTAGAAAGGAAAAAAAAACATTATGTGGTATCTAACATATATATATATATATATATATATATATATATTTGCATAACTTGTTAATAGAACATAAAAATATAGTGAATGGAAGTGTAAAAGATTGAAAAATATATGTTGATACTTACTTGAAGTATTGATGGATTTTGGAGCAAAAATGCTTAAGAGCTTTGAGGTTTTTAGTGCAAATCTTTAACTAGGAACACAATGGGACTATAAACTCTTGATCCTGTGAAAAGTTATCGTGTTCTTCCTTGTTCTTGATGCTTGGCCGAGCCCTAGAGTGAGAGTGGAAGAGAAAATGATTTTTGCTAGTTTGATCCTATTACTTGAAGTCTTGTGTTTATAATATAGATTGGAAATAAATTTGGACAATGGTACAAGCTCATTAATGAAGTTAGTGACATATTTTCAAAGTGTAAGTAAATAAGAATTGGAGGGGGGGGGAGGGCGGCAACACATGGAGGGGAGGGTTGAGTGTAAGAAAATGTAAGACTTTTGGTAGATTATGTTGGATATTTTGAGTTTTAGGTGATACCGGGTACCGAGTTTGCTAGAAATGAAGTTTAACAGTACCAAATAAAATATGACGACGTTGTAAAAATTATGAAATTACATTCCTGATAAGAATCAGGTACTAAAATAATTGTCGTGTTGAGATATCGCGATCCGACGTAGTTATAGGCAATTACCGGAAAGTATATCAAAAGGTTTCAAAACACCGAGTAAATTAATAATATAATTTTTATATCATTATAATGAATATGAAAATATATTAGGATCATAATCGGGAGTGTCGGGTATATTATTCGTAGTAAAGACTGAGTGATAACGTTTATTAATAAATGAACATACGTAAATTGGAATAATGCATATCCATGCATGACCTAATATGCAGATGATGTTACTGATGATATGTAGACTACTCTAGTCTATATGACAGGTACTTAATGATGTTTCATGAATTCGCAGCTAAACCATACTAGTTACGCGAATTTGAATACCCGTAAACCTAGTTTACGAACTGATGAATAATGACCATGAATAGTGATTTCCCTCCGGGAATGAATAGTGTTTCATGAATAGTAAAAATTTTGAAAACATCTCAATGTCGCAAACTGACTTCAAAAATGATGAATAGTAAATGATGAATAGTAACACATGAATAGTAAATTGTCGAGGTTCGGAAAATGACCTGAAATTGTGATTTGTCACACTAGGCTAATGGGCGAAACCTTAATCCAAAATGGATCACTTGACCCAATTGATGGGGATTATATTGAATTAAATTACCTTAATGCGCCATTAGAACTTTTTGATCATGTGATCGAGGATCCAGAACCCGAAATTGAGGATGGAGAAGTAGTGGATATTCCGAGGGTTAATGTTATTAGTACTAGAAACTCTGACGAGATTGAGGGATATCCTAGCTTTTGTAACTACGGTAGACGAATCCATGTTAACTATGCTTATAACTTACAATTTTCATGCATGATAGGATACAAACATGTTGATGCTAATTTCTTCCCTATTTTACCAATTAATGTGATGTCAAAAACTTTTTATAATTCAATTATGAAAAAGAAAATGGAGTACAAAAGGAGAAATGTGGTGGGGACCTTTATGAATGTGCCTATTTTTGTTGGAAAATTTTCAATTGTTACAGATTTTACTATTGTGGAAGACATGGATGCTTATCGTGACAAGGAAATGGGTGATATAATTGTTGGAAAGCCATTTTGTAGGGAAATTAACATTGATGCAAAAAGATTTGAAGGAAAAATTACCATACACAATGGAAGCGACAATGTCACCTATTTGATGCCTCGTACTCACCCAGGATTTAAGAATGCCACAAACCAGGTATGCTATAGAATGTCACCATTTCTCACTGTAGATAAAAATGATGAGCAGAAAGGGATCGAGTATCCATACCAAAAGAAGAAAGGATTCTACAAAGGAGTGGTGGATTTGGGACCAGAATATGTTCGTGATGAGAGGATTGTCAAGTGGCTCACACAAGAACACGTGAGCATGCACAAGAAGAAGTAGAAGCTGACAATGAGTCTAACTTAAAGACTCTAGAATAAAGAGAAGTTCTTACCGGGAAACAACCCGGTTTTGTAATTTCTATTTTCTGTCATCGAGTCTATCAGACCTGCACATTGATACGGCGCATCCCATCCCAAGGATGTGGCGTATCGACTGTACAGGTCATATCTATCCTTTTATTTTTCTTCATTTATTTTTTATTTCTGCACTCTGAACAATCTGTCAGTTGTTTTGATACGGCGTATCCAGGATTAAGAATACGTCATATGAAATTCCTGACTCATATTTATTCCAGACTCGATACGGCGCATCCCATCTCATGGTGCGGCGTATCAACTGACCTGATGAAAATTTTCAGTTTTAATTTTTAATTTTTAGTTTGTTTTAACTAATCATCGATTAATCAGAGACGCACTAGCTGTAATTTTCACATTCACTTACACAGGTTGTTCACAAGAAGTGGTGGCTAACATACATTATGTATTTTTTGTGTGTTGTAGCCATGCTGGTATACAGACGCCATTACACACACAGAAAATAAAAAGTTGCTCACAAACGCATAATGGAGGATCATACCGAGCAAATCTCAGGGGAGTTTTCCGTTCTAATTCTTTTTATTTCCTGTTTTTAATTTTTATTTTTACAACGAGGACGTTGTTTAACTTAAGTAGGGGGATGGGGAATTAGAACGATTATTTGTCCTTAATTTTTCAAAAATATGCCTAATCTATTTTAAATTTAAAATTTTTCTAGCATGTTTTTGTGAAATCAAAATTGCATAACCGCACACATAACCCTTATTTCCATATTGTGAGGATTAAGCCTTATCCGTTTCCATTTATTTTACCCAAATTCCACAAAAATATGAGTGTGTCGGTGACTTTTAGTAAACTTTAGAACTTGGCTTTTATACTATTCGAGACCACCCTAATGAGTATTATAGACATAATTGGAGTGACTTGTCAAACTAGGTAAATTTCTAGGATTACACCCAAATAGCCTGTATATGTTGTGTTACATTAACTAACTACACTGGTTCGTTAATCCCCATGTTAAACCCTTTTGTTACACTCATCTTTAGAGT
Organism: Artemisia tridentata subsp. tridentata; assembly: GCA_021014915.2. Taxonomy (NCBI): domain Eukaryota; kingdom Viridiplantae; phylum Streptophyta; class Magnoliopsida; order Asterales; family Asteraceae; genus Artemisia; species Artemisia tridentata. Next base: position 183,064,520 of record CP139504.1, on the reverse strand, counting down.
AGGATACCCCTAGAAAAACCCTGAGAGCCATTCCTTTCGTTTTTGATAAGGATTTATTTGGTACATTTTTAAGGGGTCATTTAAGCCTAAGATCGTATTAATATGATCAAATATTGCCTCAAATCATTTCTTTTTGCATTTTAGGTACTTGGGACGGAAAATCTGGAAATCGGCACTTGTTGTACGTATTTGGACAAAAAAGTGAAGAAAACAACGTAGTCGCGAAAATCTGTCAGACATGGAGCTCTGACGGCGTCAAATGCTACAACGTGACGCCGTCACTTGTTGATTATCCTGGATTTTTGGTTCAAGTTTAACAAGATACGCCTCAGACAAAATCTGAAGACCTACAACCTGACGGCGTCAGGTGTTATTTGGAGTTAAGAGTCACGTGTTAAGTTAACAAGAGACGGCCCAGACACATTAATGAAGGACGTGTCAGAAGTTAAAAGGTGACGCCGTCATAACGGCGACTTGCACAAGATGAAACCCTAATCAAGGCGAGCTGACGGCATCAGAGGCCATAAGCTGACGCCGTCAGAGTTGTAATCCAATATATACTTTCGTATGTTTTCATTAATTCGTGTAACATCTTGGAGTAGGGTTTTAAGGACGAATTTGGCAGCTTTTGTAAGGGTTTTACAGCCCCCAAAACCTATGTTTCATTGAAGATAAGTTACTCGTTTAATCATTCAATATGTCTATGTTTTATTTGATTAATTGTTTATCTTCTCTTCTCTTTAACATGCTAGCTTAAGTTTATTTGTGTTTGCTTAAATCTAATGAAACCTAGTTGTTGAATATTAGTTTGTCGTCTCTTGTTTTGTTGATTGCTTCGCGTTAGGCTAAGAAAACTGGTTGACCTCTTATATGTAACTAGCTTGAACGTCTTAGAAACGCAACCGTAGAGTGCACTATCGGTTTTTCTCGTTGTATTTATTGTATGAATTACGGCATGTAGATCCTAGAAAGCTTAATAGACTTTAAGGTTTTTAGGGGAGACTAAGATTCATAGAGTTGGGGACTTCGGCACCTCCCCACGACCGATATTAAAGAATACAACGCTTCAACTAAAACAAGGACGTGACAATTTGACAGATCAGTAGGAGATAACTAGGGAGTAATTGAATCTAAGTAAACACGTTTTTCCCTGTTATAAGAAGTCACCAATTGTACTTTTCTCATTTATTTTTATTTAATTCAGTTTTATAATTAGATCCCTAGCCTCTAGACCTATCTCGTCATACATCTTGACCTAACGACACTATTCCCCTATAGAACGATCAATCCACCGGATTTACCTATACTACACTACAGCGATTAGGTCACTGCCTAGAGGATTGTAAAACTTCTTTTCGAGGTCTTACAAATCTCGCATCAAGTTTTTGGCGCCACTTCCAGGGAATAATTAATAGTTTAGGTTCGATTTCTATCTCGTTATCAAGTGAGAATTTTGTTTTTCTTTTCATTAGCTTTCTTGTAGTCTATCTTTTCTTTGTGTCTTTTTTTGTAAAAGTTCTCATTGACTATTCTGTTTGCCATTATAGAGAATGCGAATCCACCATACTACCCACCACGAAATTCACCCATTTCACTAAAAAATGACATCTTGATGTTCCAAAAACATCAAGATGAACCTCTTTATGATGCATGGACTCGTTTCAAACATTTACTCCAAAAAGTCCCTCGTCATAGCTTTGATTTATGGTCCCAAATTCAAATATTTTACCATCGTATCAACCACTATACCCAAATGGACAGTGACCATGCAGCAGATGGGAAATTTAGGGAATTAAGTGCTGAAGAAGCATGGTAGACCATAGAGAATTGTGCCCAACTCGATAAAACCTTAGACAACGCAACCACCGTTATTTCGGATGAATTGTTAACAAGTTTGAAGGAGCAAGCAAGAAGTTTGTTTGGGGATAAAAAGGTTAGAGTTGAGATACCTAGGTGCATGTCATGGTTTGGTGCTACCATAATACAAGATGAACACATAGGTGATCTAGATAAGATGGAGGATAGAGTAGAAAATCCAAGCCCATCGAGTACCCCAAAAATCCTACCATCATTTAAGGAAAATATACCGGCCGTGACTTACCCGGAAGAAGTAAAAGAGACTATAGGAACCCCGATAGATGTAGAACCTTTAGACCAAACACAATTAGAGGAAATAGGTTTGAATACTTGTTGTCATAACCTTTCTCTTAGTTCTGTTAGTCCCAAATATGAGTTGAAATGAAATTGCAAATATATACTGAATAACTATAATTCGTCTAACTCTGTAACATTACATATGTGCATGTATATATGGAGGTCGAACAGGTGCGACCCAAACATTGTAACTGTTCAAATGGGTATGACCCAATCGACATGACTATTCGGTTATGTATAACCGACTTTTAACTAACTTAACTAACTTTAACCGAATTAACTAACTTTCGGTTTCAAACTATCTTTTGAACAACTTTGGTCCTTCGTGTTTGGTCAAGAAGTAACATCGAGATTATCTTGTTCACATTCTCCTCCTTAATCTTGATCATTGCTTCATCCTAAGTCTTGAACTCCGAGCATTTGACGCATAGTCACGAACTTTAGTCTTGGTAAAGCATTCGTTAAAATATCTGCTCTTTGTAATTCTCTGCTGACGTGTTCCACATTGATGTGACCATTCTCTACGCATTCACGAATGAAATGATAGCGAATGTCTATGTGCTTGCTTCTTCCATGAAAAACTGGGTTCTTGACGAGTGCTATTGCTGAAACGTTGTCAACTTTCAGTGTTATCCTTTTCTCTTCCCATCCAGTTAACTCACTAAGTAATCATTTTAACCATAAGGCTTGACATGCTGCTCCAGTAGCCGCCATGAATTCTGATTCACATGATGAGAGCGCCACTGTTGGTTGCTTCTGAGTACACCAGGTAATAGGTGATTCTCCAAAATAAAATACTATGCCAGTAGTTCCTTTTCCTTGATCTGTGTTGATTCCATAACTACTATCACTGTAACCTGTAATCTTGCAGCAGCCTTCTTTCTTGTATATTATGTCATGCTCCTTTGTTCCTTTGATGTATCGGATTACTTGTTTCATTGCTTTCAGGTGATGATCCTTCGGGTCTTGCATAAATCTGCTAAGTAGTCCGACTGAGTAACTAAGATCTGGTCTTGTATGTAGTAAGTACCTGAGACTTCCAATTAAGCTACGGTAGTAAGTTGCGTCAATTGAGTTTCCATCTTCCGCCTTGACCAACTTAGTGCCGGGATCCATTGGTATCTTCGTATCATTATTGTCCATCATACTTGTTTCTTTCAAGATCTTGTTAATATATCCTATTTACTTGATTGTAATCTCTCCTCCTGTCTGTGTAACTTCTATCCCAAGGTAATAAGCTAACAATCCTAAGTCGCTCAATTCAAATTTATCTTCCATCTGGGATTTGAACAAGTCTATTTCCTTCCTTGGAGTGCCCGTGATTATCAAATCATCTACTTAAACTCCAACTATAAGTGTAGAAGTCTTGCTTCTTTTCGTATAAACTGCTTGTTCGAGATTACATTTCTTACAGTCTAATGACTTCAAGGTTTGATCAAGTTTCACATTCCAAGCTCGCGGTGCTTGTCTTAAGCCGTACAAAGCTTTAATGAGCTTGTAGACTTTCCCTGAATTTCCTTCTTGAATAAATCCTTCAGGCTATGTAACATAGACTTCTTCCTTCAAATCTCCATGTAAAAATGCTGATTTTACATCTAAATGATGTACTTGCCATCCATGATATGCTGCTAGTGCTAATATCAACCAAACTATTTCTATCCGAGCAACTGGTGCAAATACTTCATTGAAGTCTATTCCTTGTTCTTGTACATATCCTTTTGCTACTAAACGTGCCTTGTATTTGATGATCTTTCCTTTTGCATCTCTCTTGGTTTTGTAAACCCATTTAAGTCCTATTGCCTTCTAATTTTCAGGCAAACTAGTAAGAGTCCATGTGTTATTCTTGTTGATTGAATCCAATTCAATCTCCATGGCCTCAATCCATTTCTTATCTGTTGATGCCTCCTTGTAATTACGTGGTTCTTCTTCCGTAAATAGTAAACTTGCAGTTTCAACTTCAGGTGCATCCCTATATACTTCTGAAATCTTCTTGAAACCTCGTACTGGTGTATCATCAAATCCTCTTCCTGAGCTCCTAACTAAACTATTAGTAGCTTCTTCTTCTTCCTCTTCTGAGTGTGAGTGTATGTAGGTGGGGTAATTGGTGAGGTTGGATCTGTATTTAGATCCTGTTCCTAATATATGTTATCAATGTTTTCTGTGTTGACTGGTATAGGTTTTTCATTGTCAACTCTTTCTACCACAAAACTTCCCCAAAATGAGTCATGTGTTCCTTCTTCCTCTTCATTCTTATCCCAATCCTATGATTTTGTTTCCATAAACTTTACATCCCTACTTACATGTTTCTTCTTTCCTATTGGATCATATAACCTACATGCTTTTGATCCTTCCTCTACTCCTAAGTAAATCATTGGTATGCTTCTGTCATCCAGCTTCTTAAAGTGAGGTATCGTTATCTTGGCATAAGCTTTGCATCCGAATATTCTTAGGTTTTCCAGATTCGGTTTTCTGTTGTAGAGTGCTTCATATGGTGTTTTATCTTCCAGGGCTCTCGTAGGTACCCTATTGAGTATGTAAATGGTGTGTTTGACTGCTTCCGCCCAAAAAGTTAAAGGTAACTTCATTGCTTTCATTATACTCCTCGTAGTTGATAATACTGTCCTATTTCCTCTCTCCACTACTCCATTCTGTTGTGGTGAGTATGGTGCTGTCAACTGTCTTGCTATTCCATTTTCCTTACAGTATTTAGTGAATTCATTAGACGTGAATTCACCTCCTCTATCTGTTCTTAGCATTCTTAACTTTATTCTCATCTCCATCTCAATTTGCTGTCTAAATTCCTTGAATGTGTTAAATGCCTGATCTTTCGATGTTAGAAAATAGGCCCACATAAAACGTGTACAGTCATCCACTAATAAGAAGATGAGTTTCTTTCCAGAGTGTGTGGCTAGACTTATGGGACCACAGAGATCTCCATATACTAGGCCCAGCGGATTCTTTGATCTGAATTTAGCTTGATTTGGAAATGGTGTTCTACTGTGTTTTCCTAATAAACATGCATCATAAATCTGTCCTGCGTGATTTATTCTCGGTATTCCTTCCACTAGACCCTTTATTGTCATTTTGTTGATGTCGTCAATGTTCAGATGTCCTAATCTAGCATGCCATAACCATGCTTGGTTATCTACGTTTGCTAAGAGACATATAGGTGCTTCTATTTGTAGTCTAATACTGTAAATTCGATTCTTAGATCTTTCTACTTTCATCAACAACTTCTTATTCTTATCATACAAAGTTAGTTTGTTTTCATCCATGATGATCTTACAACCTATTTCGGTAAGTTATCCTAGACTAAGTATGTTGCTCTTGAGGTTTGGAATGTAGTAAACATCCAAAACTATTTTTTGTTGTTTGTTTCTACATCCCAACAGTATTGAACCTCTACCCTTTATCTTCACGTAAGATCCATCTCCAAAATGAACGCGTCCAGTGATGCTTTCGTCAATGTCCTTAAAATGACTCTTGGTTCCCGTTATATGGTTACTTGCACCATTATCTAAATACCATATGCTAGCATCTGTTGTAGCATATTTTCCGGGTTGTACTTGTCCTTCGTTCAACAAAACTTCTTCATGTTCAGTTTCGTGTGTTGTCATTAATAGTGATGGTTCATCGTCTTCTAAGATAAGGTTTGATTGTTCCTGAGTTGTTGATGGTTTTCTGCAGTCTTTCTTAATATGTCCTAGTTTCCCACAATTGAAACATTTTACCTTTCTTACATCCCACTCACGTCTATTCCTATTTGATTTTTCTTTGTGAGTTGAGTTTGCTTCATTCGAGTTATTTTTATTTCCATTATTATGCCAGTTTCCTCGTGAGAAATTTGATCTACCTCCGCGTTTGGTAAATCGTCTTCCTTTTCTAGAGTGTTCACTTTGTGTGAATAATAGGTTCTCCTGGCTTTCCACTTGTCCTCCCTTTCGGAGTTTTATCCTTTCCTCGAATGCCTTAAGTTTTCCTGTGATCTCATCTAAGGTAATGTCGTCGAGATCATTAGTTTGTTCTATGGATGCTACTATTTGAATGAACCTATCTGGTGTGGAATCTAATAGTTTCCGTACTAAAAGTGATTCATCCAAGGTTTTCCCTAATTCTTTAGCCTTCGTGGCGTAGCCGTTTAGTTTAGCCATAAATGCATCCACCGTGTCATCATCCTTCATCTGAAGGGTTTGAAATCCTATCATCAATGATTGTAACCGTGCTTGTTGCACTCTCTCTTCTCCAACGTGTCTCTTCTTTAACGATTCCCATAATTCTTTTGTCGTTTTACAACTTGCTACTTGTAGAATCACATCTTCGGTCAAAGCTTGATATAGTAGGGCAGTTGTTGCCTTATCCTTCTTATCATCTACTTGCGTGTTTTCCTTAGGTTCTATCGTTTCCTATAAACCGTGTGCTTCTAATATGACCTTAACTTGTATAGCCCAAACAGTGTAGTTTGTGGTTTTCAATTTTGGGCATTGATATTGTGCGATTGGTGTTATGGGTTTTGGTGGCGTAGTACCATTTGCATCGTCATCCGACATCCTAATTGTGTTTAATATCTTCACCTTCTAACGTGCGGTGTTATCCTTGCTCTTATGGGAATTCCTAATACTATGGGAATAATAATAGTTCTCGGGAATTCTAATAATACGGGATCAATAAATAGTTCTTCGGGATTTCCTAATAGTACAAAATAACTATTCTATACTATTCAATATAAATAGAAATCCAAAGTTTGAATTTTTGTGACCTCGTTGTTGTGTAAATCACAAATGTATTCCCTCTTGTGTGTCGGTACTTGAGTACTATACCAATCACGTCTTTTCTTTTCCTCGTCTTATCCCCAGCACAATTCGTAAGTCAATCTTTCGGTTGTACCCTTTCTTGATGTTGTCGGCTTGTTTTTTTTCAATAAACCATACTTTGCCCACGTTGTTTTCTTTTCTCTTTTGTGTCGACTCGAAACCAAAACGTGCCCTTGACTTCTTTGTTCTCGGCTTTCTTTCCAAATCTTCTTAGTCACAAAAGTGCTCAAATACCTTTCGGTATTTTACCAAATACAAACGGCTTGTTTGTTTTTCACTAATACTACTCGGTAGTATGTCTCCAAACAAGAAATGATTTGTTTGTTTTCTTGTTTTTGTCGTTGCTTGTCTCTTCTTCCAAAAACGCGTACCACAATAATATTTCTTTGTCTCCTTTTGTTCCACACCGCTGTCTCACAACAAATCTTCAAAAACAGCCTACGGTATTTTTCAAAACAAGTGATCAATTTGTTTTCTTCGCTCTTGTTGTTCCTTGTATTTCTAGCGTTCTTTTCCAAACAATCCTAGATTGTTTCTTTCTCGGTATACCTTTTTATCTATCCACAAGCAACTCTTCTAATTCCTTTGTGTCTTTCACAAAGTATCCTTCTTTTCCTTTCCTTCTTGTTGCGTTAGAAATAGAAACAATGGTGTCACACCCCCAGAAATCGGGTCCAGCGGAAGCATACATGCCACTGGGGTGCAACTCAATTGGTATCACAACATAAGTGCAGAGAACGGTTTTCACCTCAATCATTTAGATTGAAATTGTTTAACAAAAGTGTTAAATTTACATTGTTAAAAGTAGTGCGGAAATAGGCCCTTAAAACAATTAAAATGGTCCACAAATGAATATCAGAGTCTCCTATGACCATGCCATGCCCTGCCAAAATCCTCCTGTAGCGTGCTGTTGCTTAATACCTGAAAATACATGCTAAAAGTGTCAACACGAGGTTGGTGAGTTCATAGAGATTAGTGTAAAATGTAAAGCATTTGAAAATGATTTCCCAGCAAAGGCGTTATAAATCCACCCAGTTCCAAGTCCCGCCCATACAAGACTTGCAACTTGTGTGTTTACAACCCACTGCCAACATATGATTTGGTTTAAGTGAACGTCAAATGATTTATGGACCACTAAATGTAAGGTTAAGTGTGACAATGTCGCTATATAAAGGTAAGTGTAATAATGTCTCCATATAACTAAATCTAACAATGTCGCCATATAAATAAATCTGACAATGTCGCCATGACAATGTCATCATAAGATAAACTCTGACAATGTCGCCATATAATCTAATCTAGCAGTGTCGCCATGACAATGTCGCCATATATATCTATCTCTGACAATGTCGTCATAACTAAAATAATATGAAATTAACAGTCCATAACATAGGCAATATGAAATACCTTAATGTACTAGTGTCCATAATGAAATGATCAAGGGTGAACAATGTAAACACAAAATACTTCCGAGCAACGACTCAAGTATTTTAACCAATCAATAATGTTTGAAAAACAAATCATGTCTCAAGCAAAACAAGCAAGGAGTTTAAATGTAAAACGAGCATAGAGTTTAATGAAAAGCGAGCATAGAGTTTAATGAAAAACGAGCATAGAGTTTAATGAAAAACGAGCATGTATTCTCCCCCAAAACAGTTACAAAATAAGTAAAAGGAGGGGCTATGAAACTCACCTGATGCGATAGCTACGATGACAAAAATGGATACACTGAAATGAGGCACGATCTCTAACCGCAACCTAACATGAATGATATGATCTAATATAAGTAAATGAAATGCTTCTACTCATGCAATTACGTATGTTATCGATACCACTCGATAATTTAGGAAAATAATGTTTTTCGACGAAAAATATATTTTTGACGTCTCGTTATGTTAATAAACCCTTTTTGTACAAATGTGTTGAAACGGTACTCCACGATCCTTGTTTGGTGTTCTATTGGTAAATATAATGTTCTCGTCGCAATTTACTATTTTTCACAACTTGAAAATGTGCCCAAATGGCCTCGCAAAACTAGTCGCGAAGTGGTGTACGTTAAGTGTTAGTGAATAAGCTTGGCGTTTTTAGAAACCTCATATCTTTGTCTTGAATTCATATGTTTGTCATTTTGATCATACGCGTCACAATCCATGAGAAGATAGGCTCTCAATGTGACGTAGTGCAAAAACTGTTTTTATACTTAGAAACACTTTTCTAATAGTGGCTGTCAAAAATAATTAGAGTTTGTGAATTGTCGGGCTTTAAACGTGCATATCTCGGTCGTTATGAGCTCGTTTTCTACGTTCTTTATATCCACGGATTCGTCATAACACGAACTAACATAATATCAGTAGCTCGGCTCTCCTAGATCACGTCTAACACCTCGTTTGGTCCTTTAAAGTTCGGCTAACAGCACGCTTATTTTCAGAAAATTAGTTTTCGTCGCCTAACTTCGAAAAATCATATCTCCTTCGTTATAAGTCGGTTTTTAGTGATTCTTGCGGCCACGGTTTTGTTTTTGAAAGAACTTTCTGATTACGAAGGCCAAAATATGCCAAAAATTTCTGAGTTTTCCAGTTTACACGATTTTGGACAGAACCTATTTTAGATTGTTAAAAACTCACTTTCTTGGTTCTAAACTTGATCTTAATAACTCAAATCAACTCCACAAGTTCGCAAATCCTACCATACACCTTATTAGGGTGTCATGGGGTCCTAAACATCACTAACTATTGATGAGTGTGTAAATACTCATCATTTTACACCCGATAAAGACACAAAAATGACCAAAAACACCCAAATATATTGCAGATATCCTTGGTTTTGTGTTTTTATGTGTTTCAGGTACGAAGGATCAAAAACAGGGCAAAACAGGCAAAAACCGAGTACAGGATTGGAAAAGCGTGAAAAGCCGGAGCCGGGGAAGAAATTTACGGGTTTGGACCGGGATTTTGCTCAATTTGTCAAGAATAGTCCTTGGAAGTATTTTTCAGAAATTACAAGAATGGTCCTTGGGATATTCAGAATTGACATCAAAGGTCCCTCAATTTTCAGAGATTACATCATTGGTCCTTAAACCTTATCCCATTTCAACATTAATCCCTAAAACAACCTTTTAACTAAACCCATAAACCCAATCCAACCCTAATCCTAAACTGCCTAACCCATTTCCCCTAAAAACCCAACCACTAAACAAATAAACACCTAAACCCAGCCCAACTCCAATAAACAAAGCCCATCCCACGTTTATAATAAAAATCCGGTCAATAGAAAAGTCAAACCCCCATCTCCTTTCACCTTTCCCCAACCAAAACCAACCCGTACACCATCACCATCACCAAAACCATTTCCCCAGACCAACAATTTTGTCCCCCCATCCCTTTTTCTCTTACACACGCTATCCTCCCCCCTCCTACTTAGCTACTCACACCTACACGTGACTCAGAAAAAAAGATATCTCCACTTGGTACTTTTCCCGCCAAAACAAGAATAGACGATTGGGATTGATTCTTTCCAATCCAACGGCTGGGATTTGAAGATGAGGGGTCAGTGAAGCTTTTGAGAGTGATATAAAAAAGAAAGAAGACACAGAAGAAAAGGGGGTCACTGTTTTTAGACCACTTTCATAGTGTAGAGTTCTTATTGCTTATTTTTAGTTAAATCTCAGTTCCAATTTGTAATTCAAGTTCGTTTATGCTTATTTGTTCCAATCTGTATCAGCATTTGTTCTAAGTTTTTAGTTTAATGAAATCTTGAGTTTTCATATTTCACTGGTAATCGAATTTAATTCCTTGGTGTTAAAAGTTTGATAACAAGCTCTCATTTAAGCTTCAATAAGCTCATAAGAGCTTATTAAAGCTTTTGTTTTAATTAATTTTGTGTCAATTCAGTTTTAATTTAAAAGTCAAGTAAAGTCAAAATTTAGTCAAATAAGTCAAATTGCTTATTGCTTCTCCATTCAGTGCTTATGTCTGCTTTTTAAGTGTTAATTAAGGCTTATTTCATCTAGGTAATTGTTTGTGTTTCATAATTTTAGCTCTAATTGGCCTAAATTAGCTTAACTTCTGTCATCAATAGTTTAAAAGGGTGTTTGGATTAGGCAGTCAAACGGGTCAAAGTGGGTAAGTACTGTTCTTTTGCCATCCTTGTTAGTCTAATCTAGCTTAAATCAAGTTGTAGAAGTTGTTTGGAGGTTAGCTTAAGCTGTTTTGTAGAGTTTTATTGCATTTAGTAGTTTATGCTTGATTAGATATCTTTGACTGTCCCTTTAGCTTATTGTTTAAGCTGTAGAGTTTAGATTATTATTTTTGTTGTTATACAACCATTAGAAAGCTTTATGTGAGTCTGCAAGTCTTTGTTTTCATTCGTTGGGATTTGAAGGAGTTATGGCGAAATTAGTGACTAGCTTGGATCAATGGCCAATTCCATAACTGATCTTGCAGCCTTTCTCACAGACCTTGTAAGTGCTTATTTCCTTTCTGATTTTCATCATCTAGGTTAATTGCTTATTAAACTTTGCTTATTTTCATTTCGAGACCTTGTGCTAGATTGTTGTAGCCTAAAAATAAGTTCATCTTATTACCTCAGTAACCAAACCATGTCTGAACATTTTTCATTTTTTTACCTTTTCTGCCCTTTTCAACATCAAATTTAAGCTAGTAACAGTAGGGTTTAATTTCTATTTTTTGTTTTTATCAATAGTTTGTAGTGCTAAGTTAATCTGTTTTAGCTTATTTTTGCCTTCTCAGCTTATTCTATAGCTTAATTGTGGTCTGCAAATAGCACATTTGGCCTGATCCACCCTACACTCAGTTTTTCTATTTTTCTTGCATCTGATCTAGTGTCTTTTTAGGGTAGCAATTGGCTTGAACTTTTGAACATTTTTAGTTCTTGAATAGCTTATAGTATAAGCTTTAAGCTCATGCTTCTGGAGTCACCCAATTAGCTTTTGATCAGCTTCAAAAGCTGTCCAAAAATTGGTTGTTGATCCACTTTGTTTCTGTCTCAGCATATACTGATCAGCAATATAACTGCTTTTTCCTTGTGATTATTTCTGCTTTTTTCTGTTGTTTTAAGCTTCATTTAGTACATTAATCAGTTTCTGATGTTTTGGTAATTTTTGGTCAAGTTTAGCTTATTATTAGCTTATTTGAATAGTGCTTATTTAGCCCATTTTGCTTATTATGGGTTAGATAGATCTAATTTTATTTTTCCTAGCTTTTTAATATCATTTTAGAATTACTTGAATTTTTTCAGATTTTTCTGTTTTCATTTTCTATTTTTAAATAATTTAAATAGTTTAAATTAGTTTTTAATTCATAATAATTAATTAAAAAGTCAAAAAAATATTTTTCTTTTTTGTAAAATTTTCTTTTGTCATGTAATATGTAGGAAAAATAGAATTGTACTCGTAGAGTTTATATTTCTTAGTTTTGACGTTTTTAGTTTCGTTCTTAGTCCCGTTTTTTCGTTAATTCGCGTTTCTTTTATTTTAATTACGTTTTTAATCACGTTTATTTTTCCTAAATTGTTTTTATTGCCTTTTAGATCGTTTTTAATTTATGTTCATCAATCGTAGCTTAGAAACCCAAAAACCCACTTTATTTCACCATTCAAACACATGCACGATTCGAGATCACGAATTCCATTCAGCCTTCGTTGGGGATAACGACCCGGGAATACAACTTCCACTGTATTCCTTGGAAATAATTACGTGTTGATCACGACGAATCAAATTTTGGCGCCGCTGCCGGGGAAGGCTGACGCGAATTTTGAATTCTCGTTTATCGTTGCGTGTTTTGAATCTTCGTAAATATTTTCTCATAAAAAAAAAAAAAAAAAAAAAAAAAAAAAAAAAAAAAAAAAAAAAAACCCAAAAAGATTTTCATTTCAAAATTTATTTTCCTTTATATTTTTCAAAATGTTTCTAAAAAACCAAAAATATTCTTCATATCCCTCTTATCCGTTTAATTCTTTTTCTCACCCTCTATCCGTTTAATTCTTTTTATGTCTTCATCTTACAACTATGGTTGTGAATGGTGTGGGGGACCTCCAAATGGTGGAAATTGCCATGGTTGTAGCATTGTGAATTCGGGAAACGGGTTTGTCTATGACCAAAATCCCTACAATGAAACAACCAATTTCCTTAACCAACCCCCGCACCATGAGATGGAAACATATTCTTGTGAATTTTGTGGAGGTTGTCCTCATCCGGGATATGATTGTCGAACGGGAGACATGCTTGTCTATGAGCATGGACCTTGTGACAATTATGACTATTCTCACCATGACCAACCTCCACAGTATCAAATGATTCATGCACAACCTCAGCCATCATTCACAGAACAAAAAAATGAAATTCTCATTGGTCTTCTTGATGTGCTTAAAGATCTTAAGGCTGAAATAGCCGAAGAACGAAGAGCACAAGAAAATCCTCATGAAGAATCTATGGCAGAATTACTAGCCAGAGAACGAGGAGCGAAAATGCGTTCCATATTTCTCAGGGCTGCCCTTCTTGATGACGATGTTGAGGATGAAGAAGACGAAGAGGAGAGTGCTATTCCTTTAAATGATACCATTTCTCAACCCTCTCAGTCTAAACCCGAGGACTCTCTTATTATGGGGGATGAGCCTCTTAGCACTATTCCTGAAAAGGAATCGGACAAATTCATAAAGTCTAGTGCTGAGAACCTTATCCCAATCCCAAGTGAGTCTGAGGATATATCGGATTGTGAAAGTGATGAGTCAGAAACGGAGACAATAATGGACGAGGTGCAAATTTCTAGCACACAAAGTACAGCACATGTCCCACCTCCGTATATCCTTCCAGAGCCCGAGCTCATGGATGCTTTTCCCGCATATGAGAGTTTTATTTTTGATGACAAAGAGGAGAGTAGTGGCAATCCCACTTCTCATCCCGAGTATTCTCTCGCGGCTTACGAATCATTTAGTTTTGATTTCACGGAAGAGACGAGTAGTGGCAGTACCACTTCTCATGCTGCTTTCTCTCTTCCAGAATATGATTCGTTTACCTTTGATCTTGATCATGAGGAGTTCTCCGATGAACTTTCTCCCATCATATCTCCGCCGGAGTATGATCACTTCTACTTTGATCTAGACAAAGATGTTTTGTGTGACCCGGGGGGAGGCATTCTCAATCATGAGAATTTGCTTATTGATGATTTAATCCCGACCCTCACACCCGAGTCATTTCTTGAACAAAAGAGCTTAAATGATGAGACTCATAATATGAAAATTATGAAGTCTACTTTTGTTGATGATGACCTCATCATGATTGTTATCATGACCTTCTTCCCTTTCATCACATATCATGTGATTTCTCTTCTCATTCTCTCATTTGGGAATGAGGATAAAGTTTTTGATCCCGGCATCTTAATTTATCATTCTTTTGAGCCGGTTGTATCTCATCGGAGTGGAACTTTCATGTACTTCAATGTTTATCCAAACATTTTGAACGAAAGTCCGATGGAGATTTTCTTTTCCACATGCTTCCCCAAGAACAAATGAATTCGGGGTCGAGTCAAGCTAGTGACTCGGTTAACAAAAACATTAGCACCACATGGGTAAACGCCCATGTTTCTGACTTCTTTCTATTTTCTGACACTAAGTGTGGGGGGATTCCTCTACTGTGCTTTGTTTGTGTGTTGTTTGCCCTTGTTTGCAGGTTTCCTTTGGATAGTGTTGATTGTCGCGCCTGTTTTCAATTCAGCCGCCCAATATCCTATCCTTTTGCTAACGATTATCTAGGGATATCTTTTCGACCTTTTTTGTGAAAAATGGAGATTTCGTTTCCACACTTGGCTATTAGTATTACCTTTTTACGTTCTAAGTGTCGGCATAATAGCCGGTACTTTGAATATTGAGGGCAATATTCAATTCTAAGTGTGGGGGGGAATTCTCGCGAATTTTGTCACATTTGTACCTTCTAGTGCCCTAGTACCCCCGTTTTGGCCAAAATTTTAAAATTTTTGTCGTTTTTAGATAAGAAGTTGCAATAAAAAAGTAGTGTTTAGTCTTGATTAGGTTAGAACAAAGGGAATCCCGACTCTGCCAGAGTATTGATCTGGCTGCTTCCTTAACTTTTAGACTAAGGTTTTACGATTTGTGCAAATGAAAATGCTAAGCGTAGAGTAGTTGGTTCTCTTTAGAGCTTATACAAGTAATCTATGGCTTTTCCTCCCAGAAGATAACTAATCTGATTAAATACATGCTGTTTTCAAACGTTTGAACGTGAAAATCATGTTGTTATGCAAAACAAATTTTTATACAATTTTGATATAGAGCCCGAGTTTAATTTTTTATTTTAGTTTTTGAGAAAGCATATAAGTCCCAAGCTACGGTTCGAAATTGGCCCTTGGATCCTTTATTCCGAAAGGCGTTTAGGTCTTGGTTCCCGTGAAGCTCCGTTAATTTATGTTGCACAAGTTAAAAAAAAAAAAAAATAGATGAAAAAAATGAAAAAATATAATAAAATAAAATGGAATGATATTGCAAAATGCAATAAATTTTGATGTTGCAAAAATAAAGATATATATGTTAATAAATGTAGAAATTGCTTTCTTTTAAACTTAAATCGGAAGTTGAACTTGGATTCGTCAATTTTATATAAAGGTTAAACGGTAATTTAGTAGATTGTTGATTTCAAAGGGGTTCGAAATCTCCGGAATTATTCTCTGTGGGGTGTCAAAAGCCTGGTCACCTAAAACCAACTGGTTTGGGATGTGCCGAGAAAAAGCCGTTACATGGAGTGATCTCGTCTTTGAGTCCCTAAACTCTAAATGATCGTTTGTTGCTATTTATTTAAGTATGTAATACTAGCGTAGTGGGAATATCCAAAATCTTTGAAATCGAAATTCCGCTGATTCCGGTACTATTCTCTGTGGGGTGTCAAAAGCCTGGTCACCTAAAACCAACTGGTTTGGGATGTGCCGAGAAGAAAGCCGCTACATGGAAAAGGCCCTTTTGATCCTTAGATTTTCGAGGTTCCCGGTAAATTAGTATTTGACTTAAACAAATAACAACCATAATAAATATCGATTTTTGCGGTCAAAATTTTGAAAATAGCACAGTCACCTAAATTGAATAAATTTTGGGAGTGAAAAGTTAAGTTTCGGCTTACATAGATTATTAGTATAAGTAGTGTTAGCATTTTACAAAAGCATTTGCACATTAAGTTTTAGCTTAGTTGGGAGTATTGAAAAGAGGATGACGATTACAATTCCCTGGAGACACCCATTTTGTGTGAATCCCGTTCCATGATACCATTTTTGATAATCAAGCATTTATATATTTTTTTGTTTTAGTTTAAATTTCTCGCATTTAATAAAAAGTCGAAACGGGGTATACTTGGTATTCTTTTGATCCTTTCATTACTTCACATGATCGGATTACTAGGGACTAGCAATAGTTTAGTGTGGGGGATTTGATGAGTGTGTAAATACTCATCATTTTACACCCGATAAAGACACAAAAATGACCAAAAACACCCAAATATATTGCAGATATCCTTGGTTTTGTGTTTTTATGTGTTTCAGGTACGAAGGATCAAAAACAGGGCAAAACAGGCAAAAACCGAGTACAGGATTGGAAAAGCGTGAAAAGCCGGAGCCGGGGAAGAAATTTACGGGTTTGGACCGGGATTTTGCTCAATTTGTCAATAATAGTCCTTGGAAGTATTTTTCAGAAATTACAAGAATGGTCCTTGGGATATTCAGAATTGACATCAAAGGTACCTCAATTTTCAGAGATTACATCATTGGTCCTTAAACCTTATCCCATTTCAACATTAATCCCTAAACCAACCTTTTAACTAAACCCATAAACCCAATCCAACCCTAATCCTAAACTGCCTAACCCATTTCCCCTAAAAACCCAACCACTAAACAAATAAACACCTAAACCCAGCCCAACTCCAATAAACAAAGCCCATCCCACGTTTATAATAAAAATCCGGCAAATAGAAAAGTCAAACCCCCATCTCCTTTCACCTTTCCCCAACCAAAACCAACCCGTACACCATCACCATCACCAAAACCATTTCCCCAGACCAACAATTTTGTCCCCCCATCCCTTTTTCTCTTACACACGCTATCCTCCCCCCTCCTACTTAGCTACTCACACCTTCACGTGACTCAGAAAAAAAGATATCTCCACTTGGTACTTTTCCCGCCAAAACAAGAATAGACGATTGGGATTGATTCTTTCCAATCCAACGGCTGGGATTTGAAGATGAGGGGTCAGTGAAGCTTTTGAGAGTGAT
This sequence comes from Artemisia tridentata subsp. tridentata, assembly GCA_021014915.2. Classification (NCBI taxonomy): domain Eukaryota; kingdom Viridiplantae; phylum Streptophyta; class Magnoliopsida; order Asterales; family Asteraceae; genus Artemisia; species Artemisia tridentata. The sequence goes on along the minus strand of CP139504.1, from coordinate 183,047,276 downwards.
ATAAAAAAGAAAGAAGACACAGAAGAAAAGGGGGTCACTGTTTTTAGACCACTTTCATAGTGTAGAGTTCTTATTGCTTATTTTTAGTTAAATCTCAGTTCCAATTTGTAATTCAAGTTCGTTTATGCTTATTTGTTCCAATCTGTATCAGCATTTGTTCTAAGTTTTTAGTTTAATGAAATCTTGAGTTTTCATATTTCACTGGTAATCGAATTTAATTCCTTGGTGTTAAAAGTTTGATAACAAGCTCTCATTTAAGCTTCAATAAGCTCATAAGAGCTTATTAAAGCTTTTGTTTTAATTAATTTTGTGTCAATTCAGTTTTAATTTAAAAGTCAAGTAAAGTCAAAATTTAGTCAAATAAGTCAAATTGCTTATTGCTTCTCCATTCAGTGCTTATTTCTGCTTTTTAAGTGTTAATTAAGGCTTATTTCATCTAGGTAATTGTTTGTGTTTCATAATTTTAGCTCTAATTGGCCTAAATTAGCTTAACTTCTGTCATCAATAGTTTAAAAGGGTGTTTGGATTAGGCAGTCAAACGGGTCAAAGTGGGTAAGTACTGTTCTTTTGCCATCCTTGTTAGTCTAATCTAGCTTAAATCAAGTTGTAGAAGTTGTTTGGAGGTTAGCTTAAGCTGTTTTGTAGAGTTTTATTGCATTTAGTAGTTTATGCTTGATTAGATATCTTTGACTGTCCCTTTAGCTTATTGTTTAAGCTGTAGAGTTTAGATTATTATTTTTGCTGTTATACAACCATTAGAAAGCTTTATGTGAGTCTGCAAGTCTTTGTTTTCATTCGTTGGGATTTGAAGGAGTTATGGCCAAATTAGTGACTAGCTTGGATTAATGGCCAATTCCATGACTGATCTTGCAGCCTTTCTCACAGACCTTGTAAGTGCTTATTTCCTTTCTGATTTTCATCATCTAGGTTAATTGCTTATTAAACTTTGCTTATTTTCATTTCGAGACCTTGTGCTAGATTGTTGTAGCCTAAAAATAAGTTCATCTTATTACCTCAGTAACCAAACCATGTCTGAACATTTTTCATTTTTTTACCTTTTCTGCCCTTTTCAACATCAAATTTAAGCTAGTAACAGTAGGGTTTAATTTCTATTTTTTGTTTTTATCAATAGTTTGTAGTGCTAAGTTAATCTGTTTTAGCTTATTTTTGCCTTCTCAGCTTATTCTATAGCTTAATTGTGGTCTGCAAATAGCACATTTGGCCTGATCCACCCTACACTTTTGGACATTTTCAGTTCTTGAATAGCTTATAGTATAAGCTTTAAGCTCATGCTTCTGGAGTCACCCAATTAGCTTTTGATCAGCTTCAAAAGCTGTCCAAAAATTGGCTGTTGATCCACTTTGTTTCTGTCTCAGCATATACTGATCAGCAGTATAACTGCTTTTTCCTTGTGATTATTTCTGCTTTTTTCTGTTGTTTTAAGCTTCATTTAGTACATTAATCAGTTTCTGATGTTTTGGTAATTTTTGGTCAAGTTTAGCTTATTATTAGCTTATTTGAATAGTGCTTATTTAGCCCATTCTGCTTATTATGGGTTAGATAGATCTAATTTTATTTTTCCTAGCTTTTTAATATCATTTTAGAATTACATGAATTTTTTCAGATTTTTCTGTTTTCATTTTCTATTTTTAAATAATTTAAATAGCTTAAATTAGTTTTTAATTCATAATAATTAATTAAAAAGTCAAAAAAATATTTTTCTTTTTTGTAAAATTTTCTTTTGTCATGTAATATGTAGGAAAAATAGAATTGTACTCGTAGAGTTTATATTTCTTAGTTTTGACGTTTTTAGTTTCATTCTCAGTCCCGTTTTTTCGTTAATTCGCGTTTCTTTTATTTTAATTACGTTTTTAATCATGTTTATTTTTCCTAAATTGTTTTTATTGCCTTTTAGATCCTTTTTAATTTATGTTCATCAATCGTAGCTTAGAAACCCAAAAACCCACTTTATTTCACCATTCAAACACATGCACGATTCGAGATCACGAATTCCATTCAGCCTTCGTTGGGGATAACGACCCGGGAATACAACTTCCACTGTATTCCTTGGAAATAATTACGTGTTGATCACGACGAATCAACTATAATGGGTTTCATGAGGATGATGATAAAACTTATAGATCTAGTGTTTATGATGAAAATAATTAAAGTGGTATAGATAACTTGTATATGTCACACCCTGAATTTACCTGTTAATGGCAGCGGAATTGAATACCTTGGTGTGACTTTCATGGCGTCTCATACAATGGATATATTGAACGACCTAAAGTGTCGTTTTGAAAATACACGTTTGATCATAAATAAAATCAGAGTTTACAAAACATAGGTCCCAAATGATGTTGCAAGTTTAAAAACAAAACCATAGTAGATCAAACGGTTACATAAGTGCATGAAAATAAGTGATGCAAGTCGACCCCGCGACTCCAAGATGGTCCAATGCATGCCCACATGATAGCTAATAACCTGAAAATACATTGCTAAAAACGGTCAACATAAAGTTGGTGAGAGTTCATAGGTTTAATAAAATGAAGTTATACGATAGCCACAAGTATAAAGTGTATGACATAAGTCACATAAAAAAAAATGATTGTACAATAGCCTTAAGCTCATGACCCCGACGCTGTGACTGAATTCTCTGGAGCCCCTGGGAGTGTTTTGCCAGACACTCAAATGAAAAGACATGAAATGCATCCGCTATCGGTTGTTGGTCAAAGTCAACACGGATGGAGGCGTCACCCTCGATAGATCTATCCACTCACTCTCGCTTAAACATAATTAACGGTTCATGATTATATGGGGACTTTCAATTGGCAACAAGGTAACTTAATCTATGTACAGGAAGTCTGATACTTTGGCTCGTATGGAAAACAGTTGCAATGTATTCTCCCCCGTGGGATTTGAAAACAATAATAAAATGTATACGGGGCTATGAAAACTCACCTGAAGTGATGATACAACAATGCTATGAAATCGGAATACTTGGAATAATTGAAATACTGGAACACTTGGAATACTTGGCAATAACAAGGCGCGAACACTAGCCGCTACCTAAAATGAATATGCATAATCTACTTAGATTATGAGGCAATGTAGTGCATGTACATGTATATGTAACCTATACCACTCGTCATTTGAAAATACTAGTTATCGTTGATATGTAAAGTTTTTCCAAAACTTGATATAAATATGTTAACTTGCTAACGTAAAACTAGTCGTGTCATAATGTGTATAAAACGTTAGTGTTGGTCTTGGCGTTTTGAAAACATTGAAATGTGATATGGTAGTCGCGTTAATAACCCTTTGATTGCACGTGTTCCAATGGATAAGAATTACGGTTCACCATAGTCGTTACGTGAAAAATATAGTTTCTAGTACGTAAACATTTTCTTATAAAAAGCTGTCAAAAATTAGTGTGGATTGTCGATGTTTAAACGCGTGTATCTTGTTCGTTATTAGCTTGTTTTCTTCGTTCTTTATATCCATGGTTTCGTAAAAATAAATGCTAACACATTTTTAGTAGCTCGGTTCATCTAGGTTTCGTCAAACGCCGCAAATAAGCCGTCGAATGCTACCAAACAGCATGCAGTTTTTCCGGAAAATAGTTTTCGTCGTTTAAACTTGTAAAAATCGTATCTCCTTCGTTATTAACTCGTTTTTATCCCCGTTTTCGGCCACGGCTTCGTCTCGGAATGTATTTTCTAAATATTTGACCAAAAATTACCTCATACCTACTGAGTTTCCCACGTTTCACTTTTAAAGACAGTAGGGTATGTATACTTGTAAAAACTTCGTTTTCTAGTTATTATCTTGTCCAAAAATGTCACAAACAACAACCAATCTTTCTAAAACTTACCATATATCTTTTTAAGGTGTCAAGGGTCCTAAACATCATCATCCATGTAGATCTAACAAGGATCTAAGTATATAACACTTCTAGGGCTCATAACTTGTAAAAAGATTTAAAAGGAGTGGTATAACTAACATATACATATAGATCTTGCATAAAAATGATATGAACATTATATTAACTTGGTAAAATTATGAAAATGAGTTTTGATAACTTACTTGAAAGATTAGTGAGAAAAAGAGGATGAAAACCTAATTACACCTTGAGTTTTTATTTCAAAACCCTAAAAGGAGTACTAGATGGACTTGATTATGTGTTGATCTTGAAAAATTGATGAATCTTGCTTGTGTTTTGATCCTTGGCCGAGCACAAAGAAGAGAGAAAGGAAGAAGAGAAACTTTTCTAGTTCTTGAACTTGTATGTGTAGATTATGTGTAAAAAAATGAGATATAATCCTTAAGTAGTAGACAATATCTAGGTAAGCAATTAATGAAGGATGGGAAGTTGCATATTTTGGGGGATAGGGGAGGGGGGGCTGGCGTGAAACAAGGGGAGGGGGGGGGGCCATGTTGGGTGATGATTATTTATAAAGATTGTGTAAGATTTGTGTAGTTTTAATTAGTTTTAAGTGTAACCGGGTACCGTGTTTGCTAGAAATAAAATTTAACGGTGTTAATCGGGACTTGACGAAGTCATAAAAATTACAAAAATAGGTTGGGTACAAGTATTGGGTGTTCGGGTAATTACTGTTTAGTTTTTACAAAAACCGTCGTAATTATATTAAACGTACGATATAAATTAAATAAATTTGCAAAATACTGGGTAAATGAATTTTAAAATTTTCTTGATATTAAAATGAGTATAAAAATATGTCGGGACCATCGTGGGGTTTGTCGGACGTGTTAGTCATATTTATTGATCGCGCGTTGACGTTTTAATTAAAAGTAATTATACGTAATACGTCGAATGTAACAAAAATATTAATTTGATAAACCTACGAGTGGTATAGTATGAAAATGGAAATCTGATGATATGCAGACTATTCCTAGTCCGTATGCAGTGTTCCTACTGATGATGCATGAATTTCGCAGTCAAACCAAACCGGTTACGCGAATATGAATACCCGTAAACTACGTTTACGCTGAAATGAATAATGAACATGAATAGTGATTCCCTCCCGGGGATGAATAGTGTCTCATGAATAGTAAAATTCCTGAACGCTTCTCGAAGTCTCAAACTGACTCCAAAAATGATGAATAGTGAAATGATGAATAGTGATTGGTGAATAGTAAATGATGAATAGTAACTGATGAATAGTGAATTCTCGGGGTTAGGAAAGTGACCTGAAATCTCGGGTTGTTACAGTCGCCCCTCCAAAAGGGAATTCAGTCCCTGAATTCAATTATCGTTGGTTCCGGAAGCAGGCTCGGGAAAATGATGTGGATACTTGCGTCGCATTTGGTCTTCTCGTTCCCAAGTAAACTCGGGTCCTCTTCGAGAATTCCAGCGAACTTTCACGATAGGAATTCGACTCTGCTTCAATCGTTTGACCTCACGGTCCATGATTTCAACGGGTTCTTCCACAAAATTAAGCTTGTCATCTAGTTGAATTTCTTCTAGTGGAATAACGGACGACTCGTCGGAGAGACACTTCTTGAGGTTTGAAACATGAAATGTGTTATGAACGTTGCTGAGTTCTGACGGAAACTTAGGTGTGTATGCCAACTGACCGGTTCTAACTAGAATCTGAAATGGTCCAATACCGAGAGCTCAGTCTATCGGGTTATCAAAAATTGTATCATGCCTTTCCAAGGCAAGGCTTTCAATCATAGTTCGTGCTTCTACTTGAATCTAGGAGGTTCGTTGTTCAAGGGTATCAATTCCGTATGATGTGCATCATGCATCGACCTAACTTCCGTTGTTTTCTCATTTCTTGTAACTGATTCTTGACTTGTGAAGTTTCCTTTGTTGTCTCCCGGTTTAGTTCTAGGTCCGTGAATTTAACTTTCCAAATTCGATATATAAATATGTATATGGTCACTTCGGCCATAGGGTGTCTTAAATGGTGCCTTTATATATTCCCGTGATGGTTATTTTTGCTGATGATGAAATTCGTCAATAATCGAAAGATTATCCTAATCCATACAAAGTTGGTTATGTGGTGTTGAATACATCCTATAGTGCTCAGGAAGTTCTCTTAAGGATTCGTCGGGCTAACGATGGTAGAGCGTGTATATCCGATTAGAAAAGGAATATCTTAAGGGATTGCTAGAAATCTGAGGGGTATCGTCTATCCTTTCGCCGTTTCTATGTCATAAAATATCTTTCATAATGTAGAGTCTCTCCTAGAGAAGTCAATGGTGCAAATTCAACTTAATGGCTGAGTGAGTGATGAGTGATGTAAGTATCCGGTGGGAGTTTGTTAAAAGGGGTGTTCATGAAAAATTCCATTTGTTTACAAAGCTTTTGAATGAAGATTGTTATTAATAATTTCTGAAAATGTGACTATTTTCTTCACGGCATAGTTCCTCCTGAATTATACATAGGTGATCAAGCTATGTATAATTGAGGACCAACGATGCGATGCTTGGTTAAATTGAAACGGTATTACTTTTTCCCAAAAGTTTTAGATGGTGTTCAACGGGTTATTTTGATAAATGATTTTCTAGGCATTTCCTTTGAAAGTAACATGAAAATTGTCTCGCGTAGCTGTAGTAAATACTTGATAAAATGACAGAAATTCCATTTATAGGGTGGTACAAAATGGCTTTATTTTGAAAGTTCTGAAAAAAAAAAATATATAGTTCTCCCGTATGGTAGTAAAATAACTTGCATTAAATTTGTTGAATGGTTCATTGGATACATGGATGAATCTTATGAAATGGTATTAGTCTACTAGTCCGTCAAGAATGAAATCGGCCTAATCCCTAGTAGGATAAAGGTATATTGTTGCGAAACTATGGAGAATTGAGCAATTGGAATAGGAATGGAATAAACGATGGTTATGATTATCGCGAAGATAACAAAAGATAGGTATTACATTGGATAGGAAAGTGCTTAATACAACTAGGTTACACCAACGTACCTATGGAAAGTACAAAAGAAAGATACAACCCTAGAGGGCTCAACTACGGTTTATTAAAACATGAACTCCTTCTGGTTAAGCATTGTTGTTGTCTTTGATGTTGCTAATGTCCTGACGGTCTCTCTCCCAAACACGCACGCTATTCCTCGAGCTAATTCCTCTTGGTCCCCATGTCCTGATTTCCTTTCGGGCAATTGTTCCTAAAGTGTCCAACTTCTCCACAACCATAACATGTTGGCGGTGGATTCTGATTATTTCTCCCAGGAGCAGCCCTGCATCCCTTAACCAGATGACCGATCTTCCCACAATTGAAACAAGGTTTAGGGCAATCCCCCGGGTTATGATGTGTTTGGCATTTGTTACACTTTGGTAGAGTACCGGCGTAACCTTTCTTTTCAGTCGGACCCGCAACATAGGCCCGTGCAGTTTCTTGTCTTTTGGGTGGTGGTTGGTTGGCGTTGTTACCTTGGGTGTCATCCCATTTCCTTTTGTTGTTGTTGTTCTGGTAATTGTTGGTGTTATTGTTGTAGTTACGGTTTCGGTTGAAGTTATTGTTGTTGTTGTTGGCGGGGGTCACTTTCTTCAGAACTTGAGCTATGAGTTTTTGAGACATCCTGATTGCCTCATCAAGAGTTTGCGGATCAAAAGAAATCACATCACCACGGATGCTTTCGGGCAATCCACCAATGAAATTCTCTACCAACTTTTCATCATCAGGCACCATAGATGGGCATAGAGCAGCTAACTCTTGGTACCTCCGAATGTAAGTCTCAATATCATTACCCACAGTTACCAGATCATAGAACTCCACCTCTAACTTCTTCACTTCGGTTCGTGGGCAAAACTTCTTAGTTACCAACTTTCTGAACTCGTCCCATGTGACCTTGTAAGCATTCTCCATCCCTATGGGCTTTGCATAGGAGTTCCACCACGATAAGGCTTGATCACGAAGCGTACTCACGGCAAACTTAACCTTGGAATCATCCGGACAGTTGCATAAGATAAACACGGATTCAGTATGTTCGAACCATCGAACCATGGCAGTAGCCCCTTCAGTACCCTTATACAAAGTAGGATCTCCACTCTTGAAATCCTTGTAAGTACATTTCTTCCCATTGGTTCCGTTGCTAGCTTCTCCCGATGTCCCTATCCGAGAAGCATCTTCGGCAGCTCTTGCGGCAACAGCGGCTCTTTCAATCTCTAGAGCTTCGGCTACACTATCCCTAACGAGCTTCCGGATAGCAGCCTGAGTCATTTCTGGGGTAGTCGTTGCAGCAGCCTTGGCTTTTGCTTTCCTAGGTGCCATAATTCTGGTACATCACAACAGAATACATCAACAACAATCATACTAGAAATGATTATCGTACAAAATATATACAACCACAACATGTATATATATATCCACCACAAGTGTAAATACAACCACGATATGTACAACCACAACATGTACAACCTCAGCGTGTATAAATACAACCATGAGTACTCGTAATAGCAACGATCATTGTTCACTAGGTATACCACCACAACCATGCGTATATCCTCATAACACATGAATACAACACTTAAAAATTTTGGTCTACATTGACCGGTGTCATAGATAGCACAACCATACCCATATAGTAAAGTCAATACTTGGGGATCTCGTTGTACAACAATCAACATACCACAAGCTTCTTCGAACTACGCCACCCTTCCCGTGGCTAGGATGATAGTAAAAGCGAGTAAAGGTAAAAGATAGGATGATGTCCTGAAGTGAGGTCCGGGGTTGTGCATCGATTCATGTCTGAGATAATGTAGATTCCAATCCATTCCTGAGGAATCTATTAATGTTCCTGTCGAGTCCGTGATCTTGGTGTTATCCACAAAATGTTATTTAATTCATGTCAAGTGAGAATGGGAAAAGGGAAATGACAATGGTCGTACTGAAAGGCAAGGTTAGGCTCCCGAATCTCGAAGGTCTCGGTGTCATATCTGATTGGTGGGGTGTTGTTACGATGACCAATGATGAAATCCAACTCATCGGTTTAGAATGTGATGTAATCAAACTTGGTAATGAAGAGGGAGTTGTGAAGAGTTCTCTTGTGGTGGTGTAATATTGCTCAAAGCATCTTGTTGGTTCATTATGTCATGGAAGTATGAGTCGATTATACCTGAGATAGTATAGAGTCTTTGCGAGGAATGCCACTCTTTGGCAATTTGTTGTTGCTCTTGTTTGGTCTGTAGGGCATCCAAACCCTCACGTGTAGTCTCAATTAATTAGAGATCATCATCTAACGATGAAGAGTAGTAGGTTGTCTAACAGTAAGGGCTCTCGAACTCTCATCAACCTTAATCTATAAGGTGGTGTAGTGTCCTTAGTGGTAGATGGTAATGGTGTATGAAACCATGTACGCTTCTCAAGCGGTAAGTTAAGTATGTGAGTAGAGTCCCTGAAATGTGATGGTATAAATGGGGTTCCATATGATGATGATGAAGTCGATGGTGATAATACTGAAGGAATCACTACCTTCTTTTACGCTATCTTGCGATGTCTAAGCGGTAAAACTGGAGTATGCACTATGGGACGACCAATAGTGGTATGAGTAGCTGATACTGGTGGTAATACATGAGTAGTGAGTGTTCTAATAGTGAGGGAATGAAGATATACTATCTTTCTTGCAATAAACATTCTAATAGGTCCATAAGGACTACGCATGTACGTCTTATCAAATGGTATACTCTGTATGGGCTGAAGTAATAGGGACATCCCGATCGTCTTGCGACGTCGGAACATAAGAGTTGGATTCTGCGGAAACCGGAATAGTATGGGATGATGAATCTGTAGGTGCACGAGTAACCAAAGGTGGTGCAATAAGTGAAATCTGAGGAGTAGGTGCAACAATGGAAGTAGTAGAAGACATAGCGTCCTCGATGTAAACATCAGAAAATATAACAATAGTGCGGGAATTGGAAGACATATCTTTGTGGCAACAATACAAAATGAAATGAATAACCCATGTAATGAATCCTCGCAAATAATAATGTGCACTTATGATGTAATGATGAGACGCTACCGTTGGGGTAGTTATAGTCTAGGGTATGAGGACAACCTAGTTCGCTATAACCATTGCTCTGGTACCAATCTGTCACACCCTGAATTTACCTGTTAATGGCAGCGGAATTGAATACCTTGGTGTGACTTTCATGGCGTCTCATACAATGGATATATTGAACGACCTAAAGTGTCGTTTTGAAAATACACGTTTGATCATAAATAAAATCAGAGTTTACAAAACATAGGTCCCAAATGATGTTGCAAGTTTAAAAACAAAACCATAGTAGATCAAACGGTTACATAAGTGCATGAAAATAAGTGATGCAAGTCGACCCCGCGACTCCAAGATGGTCCAATGCATGCCCACATGATAGCTAATAACCTGAAAATACATTGCTAAAAACGGTCAACATAAAGTTGGTGAGAGTTCATAGGTTTAATAAAATGAAGTTATACGATAGCCACAAGTATAAAGTGTATGACATAAGTCACATAAAAAAAAATGATTGTACAATAGCCTTAAGCTCATGACCCCGACGCTGTGACTGAATTCTCTGGAGCCCCTGGGAGTGTTTTGCCAGACACTCAAATGAAAAGACATGAAATGCATCCGCTATCGGTTGTTGGTCAAAGTCAACACGGATGGAGGCGTCACCCTCGATAGATCTATCCACTCACTCTCGCTTAAACATAATTAACGGTTCATGATTATATGGGGACTTTCAATTGGCAACAAGGTAACTTAATCTATGTACAGGAAGTCTGATACTTTGGCTCGTATGGAAAACAGTTGCAATGTATTCTCCCCCGTGGGATTTGAAAACAATAATAAAATGTATACGGGGCTATGAAAACTCACCTGAAGTGATGATACAACAATGCTATGAAATCGGAATACTTGGAATAATTGAAATACTGGAACACTTGGAATACTTGGCAATAACAAGGCGCGAACACTAGCCGCTACCTAAAATGAATATGCATAATCTACTTAGATTATGAGGCAATGTAGTGCATGTACATGTATATGTAACCTATACCACTCGTCATTTGAAAATACTAGTTATCGTTGATATGTAAAGTTTTTCCAAAACTTGATATAAATATGTTAACTTGCTAACGTAAAACTAGTCGTGTCATAATGTGTATAAAACGTTAGTGTTGGTCTTGGCGTTTTGAAAACATTGAAATGTGATATGGTAGTCGCGTTAATAAACCTTTGATTGCACGTGTTCCAATGGATAAGAATTACGGTTCACCATAGTCGTTACGTGAAAAATATAGTTTCTAGTACGTAAACATTTTCTTATAAAAAGCTGTCAAAAATTAGTGTGGATTGTCGATGTTTAAACGCGTGTATCTTGTTCGTTATTAGCTTGTTTTCTTCGTTCTTTATATCCATGGTTTCGTAAAAATAAATGCTAACACATTTTTAGTAGCTCGGTTCATCTAGGTTTCGTCAAACGCCGCAAATAAGCCGTCGAATGCTACCAAACAGCATGCAGTTTTTCCGGAAAATAGTTTTCGTCGTTAAACTTGTAAAAATCGTATCTCCTTCGTTATTAACTCGTTTTTATCCCCGTTTTCGGCCACGGCTTCGTCTCGGAATGTATTTTCTAAATATTTGACCAAAAATTACCTCATACCTACTGAGTTTCCCACGTTTCACTTTTAAAGACAGTAGGGTATGTATACTTGTAAAAACTTCGTTTTCTAGTTATTATCTTGTCCAAAAATGTCACAAACAACAACCAATCTTTCTAAAACTTACCATATATCTTTTTAAGGTGTCAAGGGTCCTAAACATCATCATCCATGTAGATCTAACAAGGATCTAAGTATATAACACTTCTAGGGCTCATAACTTGTAAAAAGATTTAAAAGGAGTGGTATAACTAACATATACATATAGATCTTGCATAAAAATGATATGAACATTATATTAACTTGGTAAAATTATGAAAATGAGTTTTGATAACTTACTTGAAAGATTAGTGAGAAAAAGAGGATGAAAACCTAATTACACCTTGAGTTTTTATTTCAAAACCCTAAAAGGAGTACTAGATGGACTTGATTATGTGTTGATCTTGAAAAATTGATGAATCTTGCTTGTGTTTTGATCCTTGGCCGAGCACAAAGAAGAGAGAAAGGAAGAAGAGAAACTTTTCTAGTTCTTGAACTTGTATGTGTAGATTATGTGTAAAAAAATGAGATATAATCCTTAAGTAGTAGACAATATCTAGGTAAGCAATTAATGAAGGATGGGAAGTTGCATATTTTGGGGGATAGGGGAGGGGGGCTGGCGTGAAACAAGGGGAGGGGGGGGGGGCCATGTTGGGTGATGATTATTTATAAAGATTGTGTAAGATTTGTGTAGTTTTAATTAGTTTTAAGTGTAACCGGGTACCGTGTTTGCTAGAAATAAAATTTAACGGTGTTAATCGGGACTTGACGAAGTCATAAAAATTACAAAAATAGGTTGGGTACAAGTATTGGGTGTTCGGGTAATTACTGTTTAGTTTTTACAAAAACCGTCGTAATTATATTAAACGTACGATATAAATTAAATAAATTTGCAAAATACTGGGTAAATGAATTTTAAAATTTTCTTGATATTAAAATGAGTATAAAAATATGTCGGGACCATCGTGGGGTTTGTCGGACGTGTTAGTCATATTTATTGATCGCGCGTTGACGTTTTAATTAAAAGTAATTATACGTAATACGTCGAATGTAACAAAAATATTAATTTGATAAACCTACGAGTGGTATAGTATGAAAATGGAAATCTGATGATATGCAGACTATTCCTAGTCCGTATGCAGTGTTCCTACTGATGATGCATGAATTTCGCAGTCAAACCAAACCGGTTACGCGAATATGAATACCCGTAAACTACGTTTACGCTGAAATGAATAATGAACATGAATAGTGATTCCCTCCCGGGGATGAATAGTGTCTCATGAATAGTAAAATTCCTGAACGCTTCTCGAAGTCTCAAACTGACTCCAAAAACGATGAATAGTGAAATGATGAATAGTGATTGGTGAATAGTAAATGATGAATAGTAACTGATGAATAGTGAATTCTCGGGGTTAGGAAAGTGACCTGAAATCTCGGGTTGTTACAGATAACTTGTATATTTGCATGATCAATCACTAAAATAACTTGAAAATACATAACCACATGGATCAAATGAAAGTAATAGATGATCAAAACATGTTCTTGAAACTTACTTGATGAGTTTTGGTAAGAAATGAGTAATAAACTTGAGGTTTGATCACAAATCCATAACTAGGAAGGTAAATGGAGTGTGATTAATACTTGATCTTGAAAAATTAATGGATTCTTGGTGTTCTTGAGGTGTGGCCGGTTGGGGTGGATGAGATGGAGAGGTTTTTGATCTAAAATGGCTAGTTATTTGTTTATAGTATCACTACAAAAAAACAGGCTTTCAGAGACTGAATTTCTAGGGACTGATATATCAGTCGCTGATACATAGCATCGGTAACTGAAACATCAGTTATTGATACTTTTAAGGACTGACCTTTTATTGACTGACTGCGGCGACTAAAAATCAGTCCTCGATTCAGTTACCCCATATCCGAGACTAAATTTCAGTTACTAATATGCATGTACGGGAAAGAAATTTGGAGGCAAATTTGTTAGTGACTGAATAAGGGTGACAATTCAGTCCCTAGTACATGTACATCATATCTAAGACTAAATTTCAGTTACAAAAATATTTGCGCAATAAAAAATTTTGGCGGAAAATTTGTTAGTGACTGAATTATGGTCACAGTTCGGTCCCTAGTACATGGAGATCATAGCTAAGGCTAAGTTTCAGTTACAAATATGTCTACACAATAAAAAGGTTTGGAGGGAAATTTTTTAGTGACTGAATTTCAGTCACAGCTGCGTCCCTAATACATGGACATCATACCTAAGACTAAAATTCAGTTACAAATATGTTTGTGCAGTAAAAAAAGTTTGGAGGGAAATTTGTTAGTGACTGAATTTGAATCACAACTCAGTCCCTAATACATGGACATCATAGCTAAGACTAAAGTTCAGTTACAAATACATATGCAAAATAAAAAAACTTTTGAGAGAAAATTGTTTATGACTGAATTTTAGTCCCACATAAACCTCTTATACATGGGAAACATATTTAAGACTAAAATTCAGTTACAAATAAAAAAGTTTGTAGGGAAAATTTGTAGTGACTGAATTTCAGTCACAACTGAGTCCCTATTACATGGACATCATACCTAAGACTAAAATTCAGTTACAAATATGTATGCGCAATAAAAAAGGTTTGGAGGGAAATTTGTTAGTGACTGAATTTCAATCACGACTCAATCCCTAATACATGAACATCATAGCTATGACTAAATTTCAATTACAAATACGTATGCAAAATAAAAAGGTTTGGAGAGACAATTATTTGTGACTGAATTTCAGTCCCACATAAACATCTTATACATGGGAAACATATTTAAGACTAAAATTCAGTTATTCTTTGGAAACGTGGACTTATATTGTGACTGGTATATATTTAACTCCGTTCATTAGCAAGGTTATTGACTTTTACCTATTATCACGAGTAACTAATTCACAAATTTCAAAATAAAAGTGACATATACATACAATAATAAGTTGATTATGTCTATTACTTTTAGATTTTGACTTTATTTTTTTTAACTTCAAAATACTAATCTAGTTATATATTTTATCTAACACACTAAATAATTATATTAAAGATTATTTGACTTTTAATATATATATATATATATATATATATATATATATATATATATATATATATATATATATATATATATATATATATATATATATATATATATATATATATATATATATATATATATATATATATGAAACTACTATGTAACAATAGCAAACTACATATTATAAAGACAATCGAAAATAGACAGCTGAAAGATACTGATGGTGGTTGGTACCGGTGGAACAGACGGCGGATGGAATGGCTGATAGGGCTGCACCGATGGTGGTTGCTGCCCTTTTTTTACGTTTTCATTCGATTTTTTTCGTTTTTGTCTGTTTTTTAGTTTTCATCTTTTTTTGTACGTTTTTGTCCGTTTTTTTACGTTTTCATCCGTTTTTTACGTTTTTCGTCCGTTTTTTTACGTTTTACGTTTCCGTTTTTTTTTTCCGTTTTTGTCCATTTTTTTACGTTTTTGTTCGTTTTTGTTCGCTTTTTTTTATGTTTTCGTCCGTTTTTACGTATCCGTTCGATTTTTTTCGTTTTTGTCCCCTTTTTTACGTTTTCGTCTATTTTTTTACGTTTTCATCCTTTTTGTACGTTTTCATCATTTTTTTACGTTTTCATCCGTTTTTGTACGTTTTCATCATTTTTTACGTTTTCGTCCATTTTTTTGAGGTTTCGTCTGTTTTTTACGTTTTTTTCTATTTTTTTACGTTTTCTTCCGTTTTTTTTTACCATTTCTTCCGTTTTTTTACCATTTCTTCCGTTTTTTTTACGTTTTTGTTTTTGCCCATTTTTTTATGTTCTTGTCCGTTTTTGTCCCCTTTTTTACGTAAAAAGACAGACGAAAACGTAAAAAAATAGACGAAAACGAAAAAATATAACGAAAACGTAAAAAAAAAGGACAAAAACGAAAAGAAGCAGACGAAAATGTAAAAAATGGACAAAAACATAAAAAAAAAGGACAAAAAAAATCAAACAAAAACGTAAAAAAAGGACAAAAATGTAAAAAAAACGGACGAAAACGTTAAAAAGCGGACGAAAACGCAAAAAATGGATGAAAACGTAAAAAAAGGACAAAAACAAAAAAACCGAACGAAAACGTAAAAAAATGACAAAAACTGACGAAAACCTTAAAAAGCGGACTAAAACGTAAAAAAATAGACGAAAACGTAAAAAACCGAGTAAAAACGTTAAAAAAGGGACAAAAACTGAAAAAATATAACGAAAACGTAAAAAACGAACGAAAACGTAAAAAATGGACAAAAACGAAAAAAAAATCGAATGAAAACGTAAAAAAAAGGGGCAAAAACGTAAAAAACGGACGAAAACGTTAAAAAGCGGACGAAAACGTTAAAAAGCGGTATACTCGACTCGTTCGTTTAACATCTCATTTATAACGATATCATCTCGACTCGTTTGTTTAACATCTCATGTATAACGATATCATCTCGACTCATTCGTTTAACATCTCATTTATAACCATATCATCCCGACTCGTTCGTTTAACATCTCATTTATGACGATATCATCTCGACTCGTTTGTTTAACATCTCATGTATAACGATATCATCTCGACTCATTCGTTTAACATCTCATTTATAACCATATCATCCCGACTCGTTCGTTTAATATCTCATGTATAACGATATCATTTGGACTCATTCGTTTAACATCTCATTTATAACCATATCATCCCGACTCGTTCACTTAACATCTCATGTATAACGATATCATCTGGACTCATTCGTTTAACATCTCATTTATAACGATATCATCTCGATTCATTCGTTTAACATCTCATTTATAACCATATCATCCCGACTCGTTTGTTTAACATCTCATGTATAACGAAATCATCCAGACTCATTCGTTTAACATCTCATTTATAACGATATCATCACGACTCGTTCGTTTAACATCACAGGTATAACGATATCATCTCGACTCATTCGTTTAACATCTCATGTATAACCATATCATCTCGACTCATTCGTTTAACATCTCATGTATAACCATATCATCTCGACTCATTCGTTTAACATCTCATGTATAACGATAATTTTATCATTTTTTAAAAATAATTTTACATTTATGTATATTCAAATCATGTATAACGATATAATATCGACTCATGCGTTTAATATCTCATATATATCCATAGCATCTCGACTCATTTGTTTAACATTTATGTATATTCAAATCATTTATATTTAATTAAATCATTTATAACTAATTTAAATAATTTTGTAATCATTTACAATTAATCTACATAATTTTTTAATAATTTATAAGGAATTTAAATTATTTATAAAAAATTTAAACTATTTTTAAGTTATTTATAATTAAGTTACATCATTTTTTTTTTCTTAAAACAAAATTGTGATAGAGAACATGTCAACATTACAAAAACAAATAATTTTTGCTAAAATTTTGTTTACTCCTTTACCCCCCAAATATTTTCAGTCAAAAATTTGTTTGCCCCGCCAAAGGTAAAAAACAAAAATTAAAACACTTTAGCTTTCACAAAAACCTGATCTTCATCCTCCCATCCGAAACCACCACACACACCACTGTTTTTTTTTTTTAAACTTGAACCCGTATCTTTTGTGTGTGTGGGTATTCTTCACCATCTAAAACAAAAGCCTTTTACATACCACCATCCTCCTAAGTTTAATCTTAATTATATCCATTTATTTATCTCCTAATATTTATTACTCATTAACCTAATTATTATTTATATTTGATATTGATTCATTGATAACAGATCATACACCGATTCATATTGGTACCCCACAATGCCTCGGTCAGTTTTTTTTATATTTTATATGTTGTATATTTACGATGCTGAATTAATTTATCAACTGATTTAATCTGGTTTGATTTTTGCAGGTATTATTGCGATTACTGCGACACTTACTTGACTCATGATTCGGTAATTTATCTTTTTTCTTGTTATTAATTCTTCTGTGATTTGTGACTACCTTGTAGCTGGGATTGGGATTTTTATGTATAAGTTTCGACTGATTTTTACCGAGTTTAGACCTTGTAGCGAGTAATCGGTCATTGACTTTGTAGCAAGTAATCTCGGCCTAGTTGATGTTTAGACTAATAGAAAATCGTACTTGCTGTAACTAAATATGGTCGTTAATAGAAAATTGTAATAGAAAATCTCGCCCTAGTTGATCCCCATTTTCAGGTATGAATGTGCTTAACTTAATTCTTTTGCTTGTGATGTTATAAAGCATTCTGCAACTGTCTTTTGTTATTATTGTAGGGGCGGGGAAATAAGAGTAGTGGAGATAATTTCCATGCTGCCCCAAACATTGATCATTCACAAGGCTTTGTGAGAAAAGATCTTTGTGAATGGGTTACGTTGGCTTAGGTTAGTCATTCACCTTATTTAAATTTTTTGCTTTTATGTATTTGTTGTAAAGTGTTGTGATCTTGCAGGAAAGAGATTGGGTATGATGGATGGAGGCTGGATTATGTACGCGGGTTTTGGGGTGGTTATGTAAAGGAATACATGGAGGCAAGTGAGCCGTATTTTTCTGTGGGTGAATATTGGGATTCTTTAAGTTATACCTATGGTGAGATGGATCACAATCAAGATGCTCATCGCCAAAGGATTATTGACTGGATAAATGACACCAATGGAACACCTTTAACTTGTTTTAAAGGTGGAAGATTGGCAACCATCTTGTGTATCTCAGGGGGAATGGCCGCGACATTTTGTTGAATTCGTCAAATACTTGCCTTTTAAAGATTATACACACCCTAATCACGCGTACCTCAATGTTGCTGATAAGTTGCCTGAGCTGTCCTCAAAACCAGACATGGGTCCACGGATGGATATAGGTTATGGTAACTGTGACACTAAACTTCACTACAATAATGCTGATACTGTACGTATTGTTTCTTTTTAACTGAAAAGACAAAAAATTGTTACCTCTTAGTTATTAAGTTCAATGCGTCCTAAATTAACTTGTAGGTGAGTATACTGACACATACAGTAATTGTGGAACAAAAGCATGATGACAAAGATGAAGCTTTAGTTTGTGAACCGGATGTGCAAACAAATGACGATCATCAACATGTCGTTGACCCGACGGAGGGAGGTGCTTTGTGGGACGTATTCCGGAGGCATGATGTATCTAAATTGGAGGAATATCTTAGGAATCACTCAGCAGAGTTTAGTTCTGTCGAGGTAGTTTTTTACTTAGAAAAGGTGGATGTACGCAAGTGTTAGAAATATTACTCCATATAGTTACAGTTTTACTTGATTGTAGCCTTGTAGGTTGTTCACCCTATACATGACCGTGCGTTTTACCTGAATGTGGAACATAAATGGAGGCTTAAAGAGGAATTTGGTATGTGTTCAGTTAGTATCTTGCCGATTACTTGTCATGTTTAGACCTATTTATTTATTCTGTTATTTATACTCATTAGGAGTTGAACCATGGACGTTTAAGCAAAGATTGGGAGATGCAGTTTTTATACCAGCTGGTTGTCCTTATCAAGTTAGAAACCTTCAGGTCAGAATTAGTGTCATTTTAGCTACTAATTTGCTAAACAGAATCTTTCCTAGCTAATAAATTTCCTCCTTAATTACAGTCATGTACGAAGGTTGAACTTGACTTTATGTCACCTGAAAGTCTTGGCGAATGCATCCGTTTACAAAACGAACTCCGTTTGCTTCCTGAAAGTCACAAAGCCAAACAACAAAAGCTAAATGTAAAGTATCAGAATCTTTAAATCAAGAAACTAGTGGGGTCCGTGAATATTTTTCTTTTTTTATAACCCCCTGTTTTTCATGTTCTATATAGATTGGGAAAATGATGATTTATGCAGTAGACCATGCCGTTACTAATTCATCTTCGGTAGTAGATTCAAGCGAGCTCGTTAATGATCTTCCAGAGGAATTTGCCCAAGTGCCTGAGATCTTAAACGATATGAATATTAGCAATCACACGAATGGTTGGGTATGTGATACCGAAAGTGAAAGCAACTCCCAAGAGACCAGCAGTGCGTTTCCTTCTGTATCACCATTGATCAACCATGCGGTTGACCATCAGCCTCATGAAACTTCAGGATTATGGCGTGGGAATGCTGTTGGAGCAGAGGCAGTAGAGCTACTACAAGCTGTCGAGACTCACTATCCGAACACATTTCACAGGGTCCACATTCGGGCAACATTGCACTGGTTGTCCTTTTTGCAAGATATATATGATTCATACAAGCAACACCTTTAACTTGTTTTGGTTACAGATTGAGGCTCATGTTGGAAGTGTTAATGATCTTGCTTTCTCGTACCCAAACAAACAACTTTGCATTGTGACATGTGGAGATGATAGGCTGATAAAGGTTTGACTTCTACCAATCTGCTTTTCTATAGTATAATATGGTTTTGAAAATCGTTTGTGTATAAGGTAAAGCTATCTACAGGTGTGGGATGCAGTAACAGGGACAAAACAGTATACATTTGAGGGTCATGAAGCACCAGTATATTCTGTATGTCCACATTTCAAGGGAAATATACAGGTATAATCAGAATTGTTGCCTTAACTCTTTCTATTACTTCTTGTGGAGTTTTGGGTAGAGTCTCTAAAAGCCTGTTTTTTTTGTTTTGCTTCGGATTGGCTCCAGAATTTTAGTTTTTTCACTGTGCGTCTCTTTACTTGGGTGGGTCTAATCTGTCAGAAAACCAAAGATTTCCATAGGTGTTAAAAACTTAAAAAATAGTTAACTAATACAAAACCATTTGGCTGGACCATATTAACTTAGAAGCCACTAGTTATATATGTTCAATATGCAATGGTCTGTCACGACCATCTTTGAAAGTGTGACATCTAAGTGATTTAAACTTAGTATTACGAGCAAAAAACTATGTGAGGGTAAATGGTTAAAGTAACTTGAACTGTTGCTATTTATAGGAAAAAGACTCATGGGAACTAACTACACCAGAAAAGATCGAAACTTGTGGAAGAAAGAAAGAAGAAGGGAATACCATTTTCATGAAACAAAAATACGCGAGGGCTTCCAAGAGATATGAGAAGGTAAACGAGTGTTGGTACAATACTACCCTTTGCTAAATCTTTGAGACTTAGGGGTGTTTGGCTTTGCCTTATGAAATTGATTATCTAATTAGTGTGACTTGAAATAGTGATTATCGGTTTTTAGTGTTTGGATGGAATAGTATTTGATTATCTAGAGGTCAGATAATCAGTTTTATACCTGCTGCAGAAATGAGTAGTTAAAAAATGTCAGCACTACTGGATGATATACGACATTTTTTTATAAAGATTGCATACAAAAGTTTTGTCCCGCATTGGTTAATGAGCAAACTTTTGATGTGTTCATAAGCAAGAATGTGGTGCTTTATACCAGCTGTCTTTATAATTCATCATGATGAGGTTGTGTAGACTCGTGAGAAAAAAGTTACAAATCTTTCTCATGAGTTGCTGCAGCTTTATCTCGGTGATGCTATGAGATGGTTATTTTTTAATATAACCACGTTGTATTCATTTTATCCATTGAAACACTATCCTATGCACCAATTTTTGATACAGTTTCTTATCTGACTGTGCTTTGTCCACATCGCCATAATCAGTTTTAAAAGACACATGTGTCCTCAATCATACAAAGGCATTTTTGAGCAAGTTTTTTTCTGATTATACAACCATTTTTTATGACATAGGCTCTTAGTTTAGTCGAATATGACTCAGCTTTCAGCAAAGACGAGAAACAGCGGGCCAAAATGCTAAAAATCAGCTGCAATCTAAACAATGCTGCTTGCAAATTAAAATTGAGAGACTACAAACAAGCGGTAAAGCTTTGTACAAAGGTATTAGATGCTGACAGCAAGAATGTTAAGGCGCTTTACAGGAGAGCCCAAGCTTATATTCAGCTTGTCGATTTGGATCTTGCTGAGATGGATATCAAGAAAGCACTCGAGATCGATCCTGATAATAGGTAAATAAATCTAGTCTTCTGAATCTTTCACTTTAAATAAAGTTGGAAATTATAACCCTTCACTTATAAATGGGTCCATTTGGGTTGTTTTTTATTTCAAAATGGTCAATTACAAGATTTTCCAGAAGGGAAATGGGTCAAATGAGCCAAACGGGTTGAAAATTACCCAATGTCTATTTTTAATATAGACAGTATCACAACTTGTTTTCATTCAAAGATTTTGCATTAAACATTTATAAAGAAAAAAAAAAGGCAAAAATGGGTAAACCAAGCCCTGCCTATTTCAACCCAAATCCATTTGGTAAGTCAAGCCAGACCGTTTCGACCCGTATGACAGACAAAGGAGTTGTTTCAATCCACATCCATTTTAATATGTTATGCAACCGGCCCATCTTTCCACCTTAAACTTTTTAATTTACATTGTTTATGGAGTAGGGATGTGAAGTTGGAGTACAAACTGTGGAAAGAAAAGGTGAAAGAACAAGAAGGACGCGCAGTTCTATGGAAATATTTTTGCGAAAATGAACACACTTGAGCACCTCAATTCTGCTGTAAGTTCCTATATATATTTCTATCATTTCGCTTTTAATACTGATACACTGATGTCTATAACTCCATAAGACCTGGTGCAATTTCAAAACATTTGACCCAAGCTTCCATAGCTGATTGTGTAAATGAAACTTTTTCTGCAATCCGTACAGTAAGTTGTCTAAATTTAATGCCGAAACTCTTGTATCTTAATACCATTCTGTGAATTAATAAGTAGTTAGAGTGGCACCACAAATCTGATAGTAATGATGCTTTTATTGTTGTTTGCAGGTAAGATCGTTCAGTGGAGAAAAACGCCAAATATTGACGTTTGGTAGCCAGGTTAGACATACGTGATATGCATAGGTGATGGTAACGATGATCCATTCACCGATAGTGATACATATATATAGGACGTTCAAATTTATTTCTATTGAATTTGGTTTTATTTTTAAACATATTGAATTGTAAACTCTTGTTATTTGGATTGGTGATTATTATACTTTAAAAAAATATTGTTATTATTATTGTTTATGGTTTGGAGTTTTATATACTATTGTAAGAGGTCATGTATGCATTGTGAATGGGGACTTAATTAAATTGTATTTGGTGATGATTTGAAACTAATTTTCAGTCTCAAAAAGTAACAATTTATGGACTGAAATCATCCGAATTCTGGGACTATTAATTAGTCTTTAAATCCTTTTATTGCAGACTGATTTAAAACTAAATTTCATTCTCTAAAAAGATAAAATTAAGGACTAAAATTGCCTAGTTTTTTGGGACTAATTATCAGTTACCACAGCCTTTTAACAGAGAATGATTTGGTGATGATTTGAAACTAATTTTCAGTCACCAAAAGTAGCAAATTATAGACTGAAATCGTTTGTATTCTGTGACTAACAATCAGTCTTTAAAGCCTTTCATCAGAGACTAATCAGTTTTTAAATCCTATTATTAGAGACTGATTTGGTACGGTAATCTACAAAACAACGAAACGTATTAGGGACTATAAACAATTTTCATGGACTAATTTTCAGTCCCTAAATCCATGTGTTAGTAACTGATCAAACATAGTATTGGCGACTGACTTTTCAGTCGCCGATAATATGCATCGGGGACTGAAATAACATGATACCAACCCATAGAAATAAGGACTGACTTTTTTATTTTGGAGACTGATCTCTGGTCCTCGTTGGTTCGATACAACAAGGACTGAATTTCAGTTGATAACGTCACTTTCCGTAACTAAGCTTCTACCACTGATTAGCGACTAGCAAAATCAGTCCTTGATAGACCATTCGTAACTGATCATGGTGTATCAGAGACTGATTTTTCAGTCTCTGAAAGCCTGTTTTTTTGTAGTGTATGTGTTAAGTTAGTGGAGGATGGAATTAAATCATGTAAATTCATTTAATGCAAATTGAAAGTATTAGCTAAATGGGATGGTTAGAGGGGCGGCACACATGTGCTAAAATGAAGAGATTTGATGTGTAATTAAAGAGTTTGTCTCCCATTTAATTAGATATAGTTAGTTTAATGCATACATTGGGTGTTATCGGGTACCAAGTTAACTGAAAATAAATTGTGACGAGTTGAAATAAAATACGACGAAGTCGTAAAAATTGTAAAATCATATTCCTTGCAAGAATCGGGGGTTAGAATGATTATCGGATTGAAATTTCGTAAACCGACGGAGTTATAAGCGTCAAACGAAAAATATAGCGATTGGTTTTAAAACACCGGGTAAAGTAATAATATAATTTCTATATCATTATAATTAGCTTGAAAATGTATTAGGATCATTTTCGGGCGTATTGGGTATAATGTTAATAGTAATGACTGAGTGGTAACGTTTAACAAATAAACGAACATACGTAAATTGAAATAATGCATATCCGTCCATGAACTAAGGTACTGATGATGTTACTGATGTTATGCAGACTCCTCTAGTCTACATGGTGTGTCCTTCCTGACAATGCATGAATTCGCAGTTAAACCACTCTGGTTACGCGAATTTGAATACCCGTAAACCTAGTTTACATAATGATGAATGATGAGCATGAATAGTGATTTCCCTCCGGGAATGAATAGTGTTTCGTGAGTAGTGAAATTTTTGACGGCTTCTCAAAGTCTCAAACTGACTTCAAAAATGATGAATAGTGAAATGATGAATAGTGATCGGTGAATAGTAACTCATGAATAGTAATTCCTGAGATGAATAGTGAAATTTGAAGCTTGAAAAAGGACCTGAAATTACGGGTTGTGACATACTCCACCCGTTAAAGGAATTCAGTCCCTGAATTCAGTTAATGTTGGCCTCTGAAGTGGACTCGGTGAAGAGATGTGGATATTGGAGTCACATTGCGGTGATAAAAGATAAAACATCCATTAGATTGGGATTCGTAATAGTACATGAAGTTCATACGATAGAACTTAAAGTGAAACACAATAGAAATACAACACTAGAGAGCTTAGGCTTTGGTTTATTTTTAAGGCAGAAGTTCTTGGTTCTTGAACATTGTTGTCGTCCCCCACGTCGTTGATATGCTGACAATTCCCTCCTCTGATGACCTAGGCTCTACCACGAGCTATTCCGCCTTGGTTCCTGTTCCCATGATTTCCTTGTTTTGGACATTCATTCCTGTAATGTCCTATCTCTCCACAGCCAAAACATGTCACTAGAGGTTTCTGATTTCCGGCAATGATTGGAAACTAGCATTCCCTAGTCACATGACCAATCTTCTTACAGTTGCCACATGGGTTAAGACAATGTCCAGGGTTATGATGATGTTGACACTTGTTTCATTTGGGTAGGGTACCTTGGTAACCTTTCTTTTCAGCTGAACCTGCAGCATAGGCCTTAGCGACTTCTTGCCTCTTTGGTTGTAGTTGAGTAGCATCGCCACTCTGATTGTTGTCCCAATTCCTCTTTTTGTTGTTGTTATTATGATCATTGTTGTTGACGATGGTTCCATTCTTTATCACCTGAGCCATAAGCTTTTGAGATATCCTGATAGCTTCGTCTAGAGTTTGTGGGTCAAAAGAAATCACATCTCCGCGGATGCTGTGAGGTAGTCCACCAATGAAATTTTATAGCAACTTCTCATTATCGGGAACCATAGTTGGACATAGCACTGCCAACTCCTGAAACCTCCTGATATATGCCTCGATATCATCACCTGCTGTTACTAGCTCATAAAACTTTGTTTCCAACTTCTTCATTTCAGTGCGTGGACAGAACTTCTTAGTCAGCAACTTCTTGAATTCATCCCACGTAAGCTTGTGAGCATTTTCCATTCCCCTGGGTTTTGCATACGAATTCCACCATGACATAGCTTCCCCAACGAGTGTACTAGTAGCAAACTTTATCTTTTCCTCCTCTGGACATTTGCATAAAAGAAATACAGATTCTGTCTTTTCAAACCAACGAATCATAGCAGTGGCTCCTTCAGTGCCTTTGAATTTTTCGGGATCACCACTTTTAAAGTCCTTGTACGTACATTTACGCCCATTAGTACCATTAGCAGTTGTTCCTGCAGCTTCTGCGGTTTCTGCCCG
Source organism: Artemisia tridentata subsp. tridentata (assembly GCA_021014915.2). Lineage (NCBI taxonomy): Eukaryota > Viridiplantae > Streptophyta > Magnoliopsida > Asterales > Asteraceae > Artemisia > Artemisia tridentata. The sequence continues at coordinate 183,021,478 of CP139504.1, read as the reverse complement.
TGAAGCAGCTTCAGCAGCGGCTGCAGCTACGGCAGCTCTTTCAGTCACCAGTGCTGCCTTTATACTGTCGGCAACCAGCTTTCTGATCTGGGCGGGTGTCATAGTAGTAGTAGCTCTCTTGGGTGGCATGATTCTTCAAAACAAGAAAAGAAGAGTGATACGTAAATAAGACGCTTCCGAAAAGTAGGTGCTCTAAGTGTCTTGCCATAAAATGAAGGCTTGAGGTTGGGTTATGATTAGCTGACGTGCTTCTAGGCGGTGGTTCACGAGGTGAGGTAGAGGTGAATATTCTTGCAACGATTGAATGCACACATACGAATGAAACCTTTAGAAATCAAGTAGGAATGCAACTCGGACATAATTCTATTATAACTATTCCCAGTATTGCAAATATCATCTCTGAGTCGGGCATAGGTGGTCAGCCTATGTCCCACTATCCCGGGTCGAATATAGATGACCAGTCTATATTCCACCGAGGTTCAATGAATTTTGAAATACTCAGCTCAGTTATACTAATACTATGTCCTTCACATTTGAAATGACGTTCTGAAAGACTACAGCAAGTGACCAAACTCGAGGTCGAATGATGAAACTACGCAGGAAAAGGCGTAACGCTGAGACGTGTATGATATGCGAGCATGCTTATATGAAAGACAACTATAGTGATCAATGAGAATAAGCAAGTACAAATGATTTGAAAATAAGACACAAATCTTATTAAATATGTCAGCAACAAACCACAAATGAGGCATCAGCTTGGCAGGCAGGCATGCGGCGGTCATAGGGTTAAGTTTTTGTAAATGTAGCTATAGTCTAGGTTTTAAAATCACCCAGTTCTCTATAGCCAAGTCTCTGATACCAATCTGTCACACCCCCAGAAATCGGGTCCAGCGGAAGCATACATGCCACTGAGGTGCAACTCAATTGGTATCACAACACAAGTGCAGAGAACGGTTTTCACCTCAATCATTTAGATTAAAATTGTTTAACAAAAGTGTTAAATTTACATTGTTAAAAGTAGTGCGGAAATAGGCCCTTAAAACAATTAAAACGGTCCCCAAATGAATATCAGAGTCTCCTATGACCATGACATGCCCTGCCAAAAGCCTCCTGTAGCGTGCTATTGCTTAATACCTGAAAATACATGCTAAAAGTGTCAACACGAGGTTGGTGAGTTCATAGAGATTAGTGTAAAATGTAAAGCATTTGAAAATGATTTCCCAGCAAAGGCGTTATAAATCCACCCAGTTCCAAGTCCCGCCCATACAAGACTTGCAACTTGTGTGTTTACAACCCACTGCCAATATATGATTTGGTTTAAGTGAACGTCAAATGATTTATGGACCACTAAATGTAAGGTTAAGTGTGACAATGTCGCTATATAAAGGTAAGTGTAATAATGTCTCCATATAACTAAATCTAACAATGTCGCCATATAAATAAATCTGACAATGTCGCCATGACAATGTCATCATAAGATAAACTCTGACAATGTCGCCATATAATCTAATCTAGCAGTGTCGCCATGACAATGTCGCCATATATATCTATCTCTGACAATGTCGTCATAACTAAAATAATATGAAATTAACAGTCCATAACATAGACAATATGAAATACCTTAATGTACTAGTGTCCATAACGAAATGATCAAGGGTGAACAATGTAAACACAAAATACTTCCGAGCAACGACTCAAGTATTTTAACCAATCAATAATGTTTGAAAAACAAATCATGTCTCAAGCAAAACAAGCAAGGAGTTTAAATGTAAAACGAGCATAGAGTTTAATGAAAAGCGAGCATAGAGTTTAATGAAAAACGAGCATAGAGTTTAATGAAAAACGAGCATGTATTCTCCCCCAAAACAGTTACAAAATAAGTAAAAGGAGGGGCTATGAAACTCACCTGATGCGATAGCTACGATGACAAAAATGGATACACTGAAATGAGGCACGATCTCTAACCGCAACCTAACATGAATGATATGATCTAATATAAGTAAATGAAATGCTTCTACTCATGCAATTACGTATGTTATCGATACCACTCGATGATTTCGGAAAATAATGTTTTTCGACGAAAAATATATTTTTGACGTCTCGTTATGTTAATAAACCCTTTTTGTACAAATGTGTTGAAACGGTACTCCACGATCCTTGTTTGGTGTTCTATTGGTAAATATAATGTTCTCGTCGCAATTTACTATTTTTCACAACTTGAAAATGTGCCCAAATGGCCTCGCAAAACTAGTCGCGAAGTGGTGTACGTTAAGTGTTAGTGAATAAGCTTGGCGTTTTTAGAAACCTCTTATCTTTGTCTTGAATTCATATGTTTGTCATTTTGATCATACGCATCACAATCCATGAGAAGATAGGCTCTCAATGTGACGTAGTGCAAAAACTGTTTTTATACTTAGAAACACTTTTCTAATAGTGGCTGTCAAAAATAATTAGAGTTTGTGAATTGTCAGGCTTTAAACGTGCATATCTCAGTCGTTATGAGCTCATTTTCTACGTTCTTTATATCCACGGATTCATCATAACACGAACTAACATAATCTCAGTAGCTCGGCTCTCCTAGATCACGTCTAACACCTCGTTTGGTCCTTTAAAGTTCGGCTAACAGCACGCTTATTTTCAGAAAATTAGTTTTCGTCACCTAACTTCGAAAAATCATATCTCCTTTGTTATAAGTCGGTTTTTAGTGATTCTTGCGGCCACGGTTTCATTTTTGAAAGAACTTTCTGAATATGAAGGCCAAAATATGCCAAAAATTGCTGAGTTTTCCAGTTTACACAATTTTGGACAGAACCTATTTTAGATTGTTAAAAACTCACTTTCTTGGTTCTAAACTTGATCTTACTAACTCAAATCAACTCCACAAGTTCGCAAATCCTACCATACACCTTCTTAGGGTGTCATGGGGTCCTAAACATCACTAACTATAATGGGTTTCATGAGGATGATGATAAAACTTATAGATCTAGTGTTTATGATGAAAATAATTAAAGTGGTATAGATAACTTGTATATTTGCATGATCAATCACTAAAATAACTTGAAAATACATAACCACATGGATCAAATGAAAGTAATAGATGATCAAAACATGTTCTTGAAACTTACTTGATGAGTTTTGGTAAGAAATGAGTAATAAACTTGAGGTTTGATCACAAATCCATAACTAGGAAGGTAAATGGAGTGTGATTAATACTTGATCTTGAAAAATTAATGGATTCTTGGTGTTCTTGAGGTGTGGCCGGTTGGGGTGGATGAGATGGAGAGGGTTTTGATCTAAAATGGCTAGTTATTTGTTTATAGTATGTGTTAAGTTAGTGGAGGATGGAATTAAATCATGTAAATTCATTTAATGCAAATTGGAAGTATTAGCTAAATGGGATGGTTAGGGGGGGCGGCACACATTTGCTAAAATGAAGAGATTTGATGTGTAATTAAAGAGTTTGTCTCCCATTTAATTAGATATAGTTAGTTTAGTGCATACATTGGGTGTTATCGGGTACCGAGTTAACTGAAAATAAATCATGACGAGTTGAAATAAAATACGACGAAGTCGTAAAAATTGTAAAATCATATTCCTTGCAAGAATCGGGGGTTAGAATGATTATCGGATTGAAATTTTATAAACCGACGAAGTTATAAGCGTCAAACGAAAAATATAGTGATTGGTTTTAAAACACCGGGTAAAGTAATAATATAATTTCTATATCATTATAATTAGCTTGAAAATGTATTTGGATCATTGTTGGGCGTATTGGGTATAATGTTAATAGTAATGACTGAGTGGTAACATTTAACAAATAAACGAACATACGTAAATTGAAATAATGCGTATCCGTGCATGAACTAAGGTACTGATGATGTTACTGATGTTATACAGACTCCTCTAGTCTACATGGTGTGTCCTTCCTGACAATGCATGAATTCGCAGTTAAACCACTCTGGTTACGCGAATTTGAATACCCGTAAACCTAGTTTACGTAATGATGAATGATGAGCATGAATAGTGATTTCCCTCCGGGAATGAATAGTGTTTCATGAATAGTGAAATTTTTGACGGCTTCTCAAAGTCTCAAACTGACTTCAAAAATGATGAATAGTGAAATGATGAATAGTGATCGGTGAATAGTAATTCCCGAGATGAATAGTGAAATTTGAATCTTGAAAAAGGACCTGAAATTACGGGTTGTGTCAAATGGGTCTCCTTCTTCTTGACGTCTTTCTTCCTGCTTGTCGCGTTAAAATAGCAACAGAGGGTCTCTGGTCTTTGTTGTCGTGTGATATTAGTTACCAACAAAGTTCTTGCAACAATTGTTTTCCTTTTCTTCTCGTTTTGTCGCGTTCACTGATCACAGCAACACAAAACCAACAGGTCACCAACGTTGTTTGGTGCCTTGTGTTTGCAATTTCTAAACAAGTACGGTCGTGCACTACTTTCCTTGCGTCCCTAGTTATCCAGGCAATGCCCTCTTTTTTTGAACGTCGCGTATTCCCCTTTTTGAAACAAAAGTCTCGTGTATGTTTTTCTGTATTGATGTCTTAACGAGCGTGAGGTGTATCAAAGGCTAGGCTCTAATGCCAATGTTAGTCCCAAATATGAGTCGAAATGAAATTGCAAATATATACTGAATAACTATAATTCGTCTAACTCTGTAACATTACATATGTGCATGTATATATAGAGGTTGAACAGGTGCGACCCAAACATTCTAACAGTTCAAATGGGTATGACCCAATCGACATGACTATTCGGTTATGTATAACCGACTTTTAACTAACTTAACTAACTTTAACCGAATTAACTAACTTTCGGTTTCAAACTATCTTTTGAACAACTTTGGTCCTTCGTGTTTGGTCAAGAAGTAACATCGAGATTATCTTGTTCACAAGTTCTAGGGAAGTTCCTAGTGTTGATGAAACGGAGCCTCAACCAAAGCCGTTACCCACTTTTCCATCCTTAGATGTGAATTTTGGAATTGAAGAAGTTCCCGATCCACCCATCAAACCATATACTCCGGGTAGTTTCACGATGAAGGTAGTAGACTCTAAGCCTTGTAGAGAGGAAGCTAATATAAGAGTGAACCATAACCTTACATACTTGCATCACCCAGTTATGATTGATCACAAGAAACATAATGGGTTTAAACCGGGTTTATTAGGTCAAGATGGATTCCTAACTAGGAGTCTTTCGAAGTTGATAGAATATGATCCCTTTTTAGGAGAAAACTTTCATTTACCCATTGGCCCAAATGAATTAGGTAAGGATATGATGAAAGAAGCACACCCTTTTGAGCATATAATTCATCCATCACTCTTTCCTCAAAGTGGCATATTTCCATCCTAATGGTGTGTATCACTACTATCAAATCTTAAGTGTAGGGAGAATTCCTTTTCTTCCCATTAAATAAGGGTAGAGTCAGGGTCGTGACTCGAACAAAACAAGCGCTTCTTGGGAGGCAACCCAATCTTTTTGTTTGTCTGTGTGATTTTTATTTTTATTTGTGTCATATATACGTCTTATCATCATTGCCTAATCTTTCATGTTTCGAATAAATTGTGAATTTTCTTTATTTTGTTTTTAACTTCGCCTTAAATGCATATAAAGGTATTTTACAAAAAGATAATTGTAGGGAATATTATATTTGTTTACAAGAACAAATTCAAACATGAAAGTTAACAATGAATAATAAGCATATATTTATGTATGTGTTTGAGTCAAATGCTTGTATCGTGTCACAATGAATGTTCTGCAGAATTTCCAGGTTTTAATACTAAAATTTTTCCAGAAATTTTCCAGAAACAAAACGTAAAAATACTGTCAGGTCAATCCTGACGGCGTCAAGATTAACACCCGACGACTTCAGGCACTGTAACAGCACAGTTTTTCAAGATTTTGTTTTTCTGCTGGAACATACTCCCTCCGTCTCAATTTAATTGTCCATATTTCCTTTTATAGATGTCTCAAATTAATTGTCCACTTTCTTTATTTAGTAAAAACTAGAGAATCTAGTGAAGGAATATTCCATTTTAGTGGTTGAAAATTAAAGTGGCCCCACTTTTATTAAACTTTGTGTTTTCTCTCTCCTGACAAATAAATTGAGACGGAGGGAGTAATTTTTTGTAAATTTTCAGAATTTTAAAATTTTCGGGAATCTGTAAACATTTATTTTGCTAGCATTATATCTTACTTCACTTTCTAGGAATTAGTTTTTATATATATAGAGTTTACTGCCGATTTTATGTGAGGTTTTGTGTTTCGTTTTCTTAGTGAATTACAGGTTATATTGGACAAGAAGATAAGGATGAAGTATGATGAGCGTTTATTGCATTTATTTTCTTGGAGGAGGATTTAACAATGTTTTCACATCGTCCATGCCGAGCAAATCAGGGGAGTATTAGTTTTTTTCATCCATTTTATTTTTCCTTTTTCATAACTTTGATACTTTTCAAGAATATTGGGGACAATGTTCAATTTAAGTGTAGGGATGGTAAAATGGGATACCTTAGAAAGTATAACTTCGTTTGATATTTGTTTTGTCTTAGAGTAAATGTGTAATAAAACTAAAAGAAATACTTGTTAGGGCAATTTTGGCACCAAATTTAAAATTCTTTACAACATATAAGAGTGAAACTTTAGTCTTAATAAGCGTCTCATGGATAAGAATTATATAGCTAGCACAAAAACCCTTCCACTCAAAAATTTCCACCCAAAAAATGTAAGGTTCGCCTTTAGATCTTTAGGAAAAAGCATTTACCTTTAATGCTTATGAGTGTACCGTTAGTATATAGATTCTAGAACTTGCGTATGTGATGCATCCCGAGATCGCTAGTGAGATTACATTCGTTTAGTTAGGATTTACTAAATGATAAGAGGCATTAGGATAACCCTTGTTTTAAACCTGTTTTATAAATTACTTGTCCAATGAGCCAAGTTACTTGACCAATAAAGTCAAATAATTTTCCCACACCTTTGCGATGTACTCATTTTTAGTACACGATACCCCTAGTACTCCCCTCAGAGCCTATCTTTTTCGCGGTTCTCGTGATATTTCGATGGATTCCAAAATATTAATGAAGAGCATTGTTTACAATCCACCTCCAAATGTACACCCAAATCGCCTTAGCCTACCTTGTATGCACTCATCTTTAGTGCATTAGTGTTACAACATATATGTTAAACCCTTTGTTAATTGTCTAATTGATTACATGGTTGCTAAGTCGAGTCATATCTTGTAAATACAGTTTTGGGACGATTGATATGATCAAATATCGCCTCAAATCATTTCATCCCCATATGTACGTTAATGTTTAAGGTACTCCACGTGTTTTGATTTTCTTGATTCGGGTCGTTAGTTAGTTTTTATTCATGTAAAAGTTCAAGTGCAGGAGGTTGCAAGTAATCCCTTTCATGTATTATTCTGGATGGTAGGGCAAGAATGTATGAAAAAAAATATATAAAAAAAAGAAAAAAAAAAAGAAAAAAAAAGAAAAAAATGATAAAAAGAAAAAAAAAAGTAGAAAAAGAAAAGAGGAAAAAACATACGGACTACCATCCCGTCTTTTCCTTCTGTTTAAGTCAAAATAGTGTCTCGAAAAATACAAAAAGAGTTAGTAGTTAGCGAGTCGTGTCGAGTCTTGGCTAAGCAACGCCTCATTGTACATGTAATTAACTAAGATTATTGAATTGCCACCAGTAAATTTCCCCTATCCAACAAAACCGTGTTTTCCTATACCCTTACACCTAACGTTACAACCCTTTAAAAGACCTCTTTGATAGTTTATCCTAGGTGCTTACGCCAAAGTAGTGGAGGTTTGATCCGTTCCCAAGCCTATGGTAATCTATGTGCTATGACAGGTAGTGAGTGTTATATTTTCACGTTTACATATGTTATATAACTTTATACACCCGAGAGATGTGAGAATCCAAACAGTTTATGTGAGGTGCTAGTATGTAATTTCCGTGCTTATTTTGACTAACGTGGAACAATTATGTGTTGTAATTACTTTTATATTAATGTTAAATGACCCCTGACTTGTAAATTGATTAGGATAAAAGCAAATTTGCTTGTGGACAAGCAAATCCCAAGTGTATGGGTATTTGATAAGGAATTATTTGTGTAACCACGGGTAAAATTTCACCTTGTAATAAACTATACTTATCCTTTCTACGTGTAAATTTTTTTTTATTTATCTGATCATAACTACTAACTCATGTGACGTAGCTTACATCCTTGATAAACGTGCTCACACGCAACCCAACCTTAACTTATTTAATATTTATCCCTATAAACATTTTTGATCTAAAATTTTACGATATCTCATTTACCACTTTACGTTAATTCGTTAATGTATGTGTAAAACTGAATGTTTCTTATCTAATAGAGTTACTATAAAACCTCAAGTTATTATAAAAACATTTATGAATTACAAAACCCTAGAATACTAAAGTACAACTCATTAAGACTAAGGTACAAGCATCTAAAGCATGAAAACCCTAATTCCACTTTAACTTCCGGTACCAACCCTAATTTCATTTATTCATGATTTTATGTAATAAAATCATAAACACTAATTTATTTATACAAGATTTTTACAAAATATAAAATGTACAAGTTTCCAATACAATGTACAAGTCATTAAAGCATAAAATCATAATATTAATATAAATGTCATTTTAAACCTCAGTGTACTCATTTTAAAACCTATTGTCCAAGTATTCCATGTATTAACTTTAAAAATAGATTTCTTAAACATACTAAATATAGGTACAAGTCTCTAAACATAGTGTACAAGGGCTTAATGCACAAAATCAAAAATCTCAATTATATACTTTTAAACTTAACAAAATTTATATATAATTACCATAATTTAGAGAAACATTAAAAATATATTTTCCTATATTATTTAACCCCTAGAACAACCATATTAAGCACATGGTACAAAACCTTAATGCACAACATGATTTTCCTTCCTTTTACATACATATATATACAAAGCCTTAATTATTTTTCTAGCTAACAAATACATAAACTAAGCCCAAAATTAACTTAGTTACTCTCCTTAGACCTTAAGTACAACACCTTACACCCTAGGTACCTCTCCTTAAAGCTATTCAACCCATAACCATTTCCCTAGTTCGAAACACATAAAAACCATGACTAAACTAGTTTCACATTTAAAACCTAAATAATTTCCACACCATATGCTACACCACACATCACCATGTCCTATAGAATCTTCACTTAGTAGTTAGAACCTTTGGTTTTAAAATGAAACACATCATCACCTCATCACCATAATGCCAAATGCCACCCTTCTTCCTCCCCCTCCATCCATTTGTCTTCAAAAACATTGAACCACCTCACCTTGTCTCTTTCTTGCCACAACAAGATGACCTAAGCCCCTCTAGAAACTCTAACTCACCCCTTTCTATAAATAACAAAACCATGCGCCTCATTTTTCTCCCATATTCTTCGAATCCAACCAAAACAGCACACACCCTTTCCATTTGGATCTTAGTAGCCACAAATGACCTAAGGAGGGACCTTGAGGAAGCCTAAAAGGAGGAAGAGTCATTAGTGTCTCATTTCCAAATCCCTTCGCCAAATACATGCCCTAATCGACTAAATATATAAGTAAGTATTCTAATGCTTTTTCATTTCATTTTACATACTTATTATACTCTTAAAAATATCACAAAATGTGCCCTAAAAAGAAACTAGGTTAAAAACTAAAATTTTCTTTTCTTTTTTTTCTAGTTCGAAAACAAACCAAACGCACTATAATATTTTTTTTAAGAGCAAACAAATCAAGAACACTTAAAACATATTAGGGATGGATTAAATATGTTCATTATCTCGTTAACATACCATAAAAATCAATTAGAACATCAAAAGATCAAAAACCCAATTAGTTTTTTTCTTTTCTTTTTCCTGTCGAGCAACACCACCAGATCACCAACTTTGGACCTTTGTTTCACCTATCAAACAAACTTCAAAAATTCTGGATTTTGGCCATGTTAAAGATCACCTAGCTGTCTAATTTTAGGAAAAAGAACAGAGTAAAATGGTCGAGTATTCATCAAGTTATTCACTTGTCTTTCTGCCTCGTTTTCTGTCACTCGAACACCCCACAAATAATCCATTCGAGCCTCATAAGCTCGAATGAACAGCCCATAAGCTGCCAATAAGCTGTTGATAAGTTGAAAATAAAGTTTATAAAAGAGTCGTAAAAAGTCTCGCCTTTTCCCGTAACTTATAACGCATTTTTATGAAATAAGGACGTCGGGTGTAACGACTTGGGAGTCTCAAGGGTAATTTTTGCCAAAACTCTAAATAGAATTATAATAAGGACCTAAGTTGTTGTCGACTTACAACTCAGGGGTAAAAAGTGTCATTTTTGAAACTACAAGGGTATAAACTGTCATTTAACCAAAGTTGAGGGGTAAAAATTATAATTTTATAAAAGTTGAGGGGTAAAAATTGTCATTTTATGAAAGTTCAAGGGTATAAATTGTCAATATGTGAAACTATAGGGTAAAAAGCTAAACTTTATATAATTATTATTATTAATATATTCTAAATATATTTATAATAAAAACTAATACGTTTATCTTGATAACGAACGAACGGGAAATAATTAACGAACGAAACAAAAACATAAAATACAAGATAAGATAAATCTTATCCAACTTTTGAAGAGACTTCATGTTGTCTCATTTTAACATTTAATCATCAACCAAAAACACTACGAAACGAACATTAAAACTTATATATATTTGAAAACGTTTACTGAAACTTGACATAACGAACCAGCTTGCGTGCCGGAGACGTTTATCAACTCTGTTTAACTTTGTTTTCCATCCAGACTGTAAGGTGAGTTCATAGTCCCACTTTTCTTTATACGTTTTCCAAACTTGTGGGGAGATACATGCTACTAAACTGAACACAAGTATTTTCCTGTATGCTTTCCTGATTGTTATTGCCTAAGTTAACTGTTGCCTATTTATTTTAAAAGTCCCTCTTATCATGCACCATTAATCACCTACGGGTGAGCGCGAATATAGTGAATAGATCTATTGGCAGTTGACGCCCCATTTGTGTTGCTGGTTAAGTAACCAAATACACTATATTTGAAAACGTTTAATAAAGAATTTTTGGCAGACTCCTACTCGGGGCAATATTACTTTCATTTAATTATGTTGGTAATACTTAAACCTGTTAACGCATTGCGTGTCAGGAGGCTTAGTGCAATATACCGAACTGTGATATAACTGATTTCTTTATACTTAGCTTGTGTTCAACCGATTATCACTTTAAACGCTATGGATTCATTCAACATTTGTGTTGACTTTTTAGCATGTTTTATCTCAGGTAACTAGAAGTACGATTTGGCACGGAGTGGCATGGGCTTTCTTCTTATAAAAAGAGCTTCTATTTCGTTATCATTCAACAAATAATGTAACTTTTATAACGTATTTCGAAACCTCCCTCTGGGACCTCTATAATGTAACTCTGATAAAAATAAATGAATGATAACAATTTTATTTAAAACGTCTCTTTTCGAGTTGTTTTCTATTTTCATGACTGTGAACCTAGAAGTAACACCCCAACTTATATTCCGTTGCGATTATCGAAAATGGGGGTGTTACAGATTGGTATCAGAGCTCATGGTTATAGAGAACCAAATGTTTTAAAACATTGGACTATAACCGCTTTTCACAAAAACTTAACCAAAGTCATCCGTGCCACAACGCCACTGAAACGTTACTTATATATGATTAATTGTTAACTATTTAGTTACATAGAAAAATATTTATAATTACCGGGTGGTACTTATTCTATTACTCTTATGTCGGACTCGGATACCGAAAACATCGTGATTGTACCAGGAATTTCAGGAACGCTTCACAGAAATGGAAGCTGCACAACTAAAACTTGAGACTGAAGCTAAGCATTTACGTCAAGGACGTAACTGATCTTAAATTCACATATATCAAAGTTGTGTCTACTAAACCGAATAGTATTTGGTTAGTATTTCCTGTATTTTCCAATAAGCCTGAAACTTTCAGAGTTGTAATCAACATGTAAATCTTTAAAAATCCACTTTTGTTATATATTTTCTGTTGTGAACAAACTCATTCTATTATGTCTTACTATGATGTTGTGCATACATGTAATGACTTCTCATGACCTTATACAAAAATCCCACCGAACTTAGACAACCGACCCACCTATAGCATAACAAATGACAGAAACTAGGACCACTATAGAAAACAAAGGACCAAGCATTTAGAGATAGAGAATCCTTAACCTACCACATGGAAAATTAATAAAAGACCTTGAATCAATTGTTTTATAAAAACAATCAATCAAGTTATTAATGTTAACCAGACTTACTATGACATTACTTAAGATTATTACTCCTTATACCTACCATGACTAGGTTATAACCATAGAACCTCCTAAGAACAAATTTCGGAAGAAAAACTTGGTGAATGAAGAGAAAGTTGCTGAACTTCAGCTTTGTAAATGGATTTGTCTATTCCTTAGCAGTTTTATGCTAAGAGATAATCATTTATTTACGATCTTAACCAGACACATCGTAAATTACTGATTCTCAATTGGATATAACTTTGCATTGTGACCACTTGATAGGACTAGTATACTTGAATTATGTTCAAAATCATTTCGTAAACTCTAGTAGCTCACCCTAAAAATCTAGGAAGAATAACCAAACCTACCACTACCCGTACCCTAGGAATTAAACAAAATAACCAAAAGCGAAAGCTTGATAATAGGAAAATCACAATACCAATTGGAAAGCTAGGTCTAGTGCAAAAGAATAAGAACTCATTAAGATCCCAACCATGTCAAAGGATGACTTTAGTATTTAAGAAAAAGATAAATCCCTGTGGTAGAAAAACAAATTGAGGTTTAGAACTCCCTAAGTTGTATTTCCTTTCGAATCTTACCTTAGTTATGAAGGATGTAATCTAAGTGTAATAAACTACCTTTCTACCGTATGAAACCTTTATCTTGTAATACCTCCATAATAATCACAATCTTAGTTCTATTCCATTTACCTTGTTCATAGGCATAACCCTATTATACCATTAGGAAAATTTGGCTGATACTATTTTTGGACTAAACAATAGACTATCACTACCTTATAGGATCTTTACACGAACCTTAAGATTTATTTTGAGGATATTCCATTAGTACCCTAGAAATTCCTGACTTATCACCATATTATGAACAAAAAAAAAATCTTCTTATTCTTTTCAAAAATATTTATGTTGTCATTTTACAAAAACAAAACGTTAAACACCGTCTAAAACTTTTTGAAGAAACATAAGTATCATTGTAACTGAGCCAAACATCACATTATTTGATCCTCAATTATACATAACCTGATCAACTATGTATAATTTAGGAAGAATCATGTCATAAATGGAACAGTTATCTTTTCATATTTTCTAATAACAATCTTCATTCAAAAGCAAAATTTTGAAACAAAATAAACTGTTTATAATTATTCCTTTAGATCAACCACAATAGAAGCCTACAACTATTACCCATCACCTCTAAGATAGGAAACCAACGAAAATACAAATAAGAAACCTTAGGAACATACAAAGACTTTACGGAAGACATAGATAGTACAAATTTATACATGAAAATTCATACATAATGAGATAACTAGCATTGGAAGTACTAGTATTACAATGACTCCTAGGAAGGGTAGAGAATCACTAAAGGGTTGACCCGCCATAGCAACAAAGACTCCCATCAACACCACGATAGCGAGAGAAATCACTGGATGAATCATTTTGATTACCCTGTGTAATAGATACCAACGAAACATTAGGCACGAGACCAAACCTAGATCTTAAACACGGAAACAAATAAGTTTTATTAAGGATTATATATAAATAGCAAAAGACCATTACCCCCATAATTTGTCAACACCGATAGCAAGGAGCCCGAATGGCATAGTAGCCGCAACAACATAAACCATGAACTCGTAATCTTCCTTAGGAACATACGTCAAATAGATATTTCCGAAAACGACATAAACGAATGCTAAGATTGTGAATAGGTGCGGCATTTTGAGGTTTTAATGAGAGAATTTAGTGATGGAAGAATGAGGATTGAAAATGAGGTATTTATAGGAGAAAAACTACTATTCCTGACCGTTAAATTTTACTATTCACAAGCACTATTCTTGACCGTTGGAAATACTATTCACAACCTTTAGACTTGTTAGGTGGCAAAACATTCAAATTTATTTCATTAGTAGGAATAAAACTGATGAAATTATATTCCCTTGAGTACCAAATGGAAATCTCTAGACAATCCTTTTAGACTAAGAATATAACCAAGAATTGATAGCGGAATGATATTATTAGATTTAAATGGCATAAGAACAAGATAATATTATATATAATATTATTTTTGAACTTGAGGCATTTTAAGCACATCAAACTCACCAATCAAATCATTGTACGATTTCTCATTTTCACACTCACTACCTGAATAAGATAGAAACTCAGATTTCCTTATTCAGATCGTGTGCTAAATTCATCATTAAGGTTAGTTAGAACCCTAAGAAAGAACCAGGATTCGCTTAGAAACTAGAAAATCATATTCGGGCAAAATACCCACATGTTTTTCCCAACTCATCTACAAACTTAGACAGAATCTCGGGACGAGATTCCCTTCAACGGGGGGATAATGTAACCACTGGTAAAATTTCACCTTGTAATAAACTATACTTATCCTTTCTACGTGTAATTGTTTTTTTATTTATTTGATCATAACTACTATCTCATGTGACGTAACTTACATCCTTGATAAACGTGCTCACACGCAACCCAACCTTAACTTATTTAATATTTATCCCTATAAACATTTTTGATCTAAAACTTTACGATATCTCATTTACCACTTTACGTTAATTCGTTAATGTATGTGTAAAACTGAATATTTCATATCTAATAGAGTTACTATAAAACCTCAAGTTATTATAACAACATTTATGAATAACAAAACCCTAGAGTACTAAAGTACAACTCATTAAGACTAAGGTACAAGCATCTAAAGCATGAAAACCCTAATTCCACTTTAACTTCCGGTACAAACCCTAATTTCATTTATTCATGATTTTATGTAATAAAATCATAAACACTAATTTATTTATACAAGATTTTTACAAAATATAAAATGTACAAGTTTTCAATACAATGTACAAGTCATTAAAGCATAAAATCATAATATTAATATAAATGTCATTTTAAACCTCAGTGTACTCATTTTAAAACCCATTGTCCAAGTATTCCATGTATTAACTTTAAAAATAGATTTCTTAAACATATTAAATATAGGTACAAGTCTCAAAACATAGTGTACAAGGGCTTAATGGACAAAACCAAAAATCTCAATTATATACTTTTAAACTTAACAAAATTTACATATAATTACCATAATTTAGAGAAACATTAAAAATATATTTTTCTATATTATTTAACCCCTAGAACAACCATATTAAGCACATGGTACAAAACCTTAATGCACAACATGATTTTCCTTCCTTTTACATACAAATCAATTACATACATATATATACAAAGCCTTAATTATTTTTCTAGCTAACAAATACATAAACTAAGCCCTAAATTAACTTAGTTACTCTCCTTAGAACTTAAGTACAACACCTTACACCCTAGGTACCTCTCCTTAAAGCTATTCAACCCATAACCATTTCCCTAGTTCGAAACACATAAAAACCATGACTAAACTAGTTTCACATTTAAAACCTAAATAATCTTCACTTAGTAGTTAGAACCTTTGGTTTTAAAATGAAACACATCATCACCTCATCACCATAATGCCAAATGCCACCCTTCTTCCTCCCCCTCCATCCATTTGTCTTCAAAAACGTTGAACCACCTCACCTTGTCCATTCCTTGCCCCAACAAGATGACCTAAGCCCCTCTAGAAACTCTAACTCACCCCTTTCTATAAATAACAAAACCATGCGCCTCATTTTTCTCCCATATTCTTCGAATCCAACCAAAACAGCACACACCATTTCCATTTTGATCTTAGAAGCCACAAACGACCTAAGGAGGGACCTTGAGGAAGCCTAAAAGGAGGAAGAGTCATTAGTGTCTCATTTCCAAATCCCTTCGCCAAATACATGCCCTATCGACTAAATATATAAGTAAGTATTCTAATGCTTTTTCATTTCATTTTACATACTTATTATACTCTTAAAAATATCACTAAATGTGCCCTAAAAAGAAACTAGGTTAAAAACTAAAATTTTCTTTTCTTTTCTTTCTTGTTCGAAAACAAACCAAACACACTATAATATTTTTTTTAAGAGAAAACAAATCAAGAACACTTAAAACATATTAGGGATGGATTAAATATGTTCATTATCTCGTTAACATACCATAAAAATTAGTTAGAACATCAAAAGATCAAAAACCCAATTAGTTTTTTTCTTTTCTTTTTCCAGTCGAGCAACACCACCAGACCACCAACTTTGGACCTTTGTTTCACCTATCAAACGACCTTCAAAAATTTTGGATTTTGGCCATGTTAAAGATCACCTAGCTGTCTAATTTTAGGAGAAAGAACGGAGTAAAATGGTCGAGTATTCATCAAGTTATTCACTTGTCTTTCTGCCCCGTTTTTTGTCACTCGAACACCCCACAAATAATCCATTCGAGCCTCATAAGCTCGAATGAACTGCCCATAAGCTGCCAATAAGCTGTTGATAAGTTGAAAATATAGTTTATAAAAGAGTCGTAAAAGGTCTCGCCTTTTCCCATAACTTATAACGCATTTTTATGAAATAAGGACGTCGGGTGTAACGACTTGGGAGTCTCAAGGGTAACTTTTGCCAAAACTCTAAATAGAATTAAAATAAGGACCTAAGTTGCTGTCGACTTATAACTCAGGGGTAAAAAGTGTCATTTTTAAAACTACAAGGGTATAAACTGTCATTTAACCAAAGTTGAGGGGTAAAAATTGTAATTTTATAAAAGTTGAGGGGTAAAAATTGTCATTTTATGAAAGTTCATGTGTATAAATTGTCAATATGTGAAACTATAGGGTAAAAAGCAAAATTTATATAATTATTATTATTAATATATTCTAAAAATATTTATAATAAAAACTAATACGTTTATCTCAATAACGAACGAACGAAACAAAAACATAAAATACAAGATAAGATAAATCTTATCCAACTTTTGAAGAGATTTCATGTTGTCTCATTTTAACATTTAATCATCAACCAAAAACACTACGAAATGAACATTAAAACTTATATATATTCGAAAATGATTACTGAAACTTGACATAACGAACCAGGTTGCATGCCGGAGACGTTTATCAACTCTGTTTAACATTGTTTTCCATCCAGACTGTCAAGGTGAGTTCATAGTCCCACTTTTCTTTATACATTTTCCAAACTTGTGGGGAGATACATGCTACTAAACTGAACACAAGTATTTTCCTGTATGTTTTCCTGATTGTTATTGCCTAAGATAACTGTTGCCTATTTATTTTAAAAGTCACTCTTATCATGCACCATTAATCACCTACGGGTGAGCGCGAATATAGTGAATAGATCTATTGCCAGTTGACGCCCCATTTGTGTTGCTGGTTAAGTAACCAAATGCACTTTATTTGAAAACGTTTAATAAAGAATTTTTGGCAGACTCCTACTCGATGCAATATTACTTTCATTTAATTATGTTGGTAATACTTAAACCTGTTAACGCATTGCGTGTCATGAGGCTTAGTGCAATATACCGAACTGTGATATAATTGATTTCTTTATACTTGGCTTGTGTTCAACCGATTATCACTTTAAACGCTATGGATTCATTCAACCTTTGTGTTGACTTTTTAGCATGTTTTAAATCAGGTAACTAGAAGTACAATTTGGCACGGAGTGGCATGGGCTTTCTTCTTATAAAAAGAGTGTCTATTTCGTTATCATTCAACAAATAATGTAACTTTTATAACGTATTTCGAAACCTCCCTCTGGGACCTCTATAATGTAACTCTGATAAAAATAAATAAATGATAACAATTTTATTTAAAACGTCTCTTTTCGAGTCGTTTTCTATTTTCATGACTGTGAACCATGAAGTAACACCCCAACTTATATTCCGTTGCGATTATCGAAAACGGGGGTGTTACAATTTGGTACCTTTTTAAAGGGTCATTTAAGCCCAAAATCGTATTAATATGATCAAATATCGCCTCAAATCGTTTCTTTTTGCCTTTTAGGTACTTGGGACGAAAAATCTGGAAATCGGCACTTTTGGACGTAGTTGGACGAAAAAGTGAAGAAAACAACGTAGTTGCGAAAATCTGTCAGACATGGAACTCTGACGGTGTCACATGCTACAACGTGACGCCGTCACATGTTGATTATGCTGGATTTTTGGTTCAAGTTTAACAAGGGACGCCTCAGACAAAATATGAAGACCTACAGCCTAATGGCGTCAGGTGTTAATTGGAGTTAAAAGTCGCGTGTTTAGTTAACAAGAGACGACCCAGACACATTAATGAAGGACGGCGTCAGACATAACGTGATAGCGTCAGAAGTTACAAGGTGACGACGTCATAATGGCGACTTGCACAAGATGAAACCCTAATCACGGCGAGCTGACGGCGTCAGAGGCCATAAGCTGACGCCGTCAGGGTTGTAATCCTATATATACTTTCGCATGTTTTTATTAATTATTGTAACATCTTGGAGTAGGGTTTTAAGGACGAATTTGGCAGCTTTTGTAAGGGTTTTACAGCCCCCAAAACCTATGTTTCATTGAAGATAAGTTACTCGTTTAATCATTCAATATGTCTATGTGTTGTTTGATTAATTTTTTATCTTCTCTTCTCTTTAACATGCTAGCTTATGTTTATTTGTGTTTGCTTAAATCTAATGAAACCTAGTTGTTGAATATTGGTTTGTCGTCTCTTGTTTAGTTGATTGCTTCGCGTTAGGCTAAGAAAACTAGTTGACCTCTTATATGTAACTAGCTTGAACGTCTTAGAAACACAACCGTAGAGTGCACTATCGGTTTTTCTCGTTGTATTTATTGCATGAATTGCGGCTTGTAGATCCTAGAAAACTTAATAGACTTTAAGGTTTTTAGGGGAGACTAAGATTCATAGAGTTGGGGACTTCGGCACCTCCCCATGACCGATATTAAGGAATACAGCGCTTCAACTAAAACAAGGACGTGACAATTTGACAGATTAGTAGGAGATAACTAGGGAGTAATTAAATCTAAGTGAACATGCTTTTCCCTATTATAAGAAGTCACCAATTGTACTTTTCTCATTTATTTTTATTTAATTCACTTATTATTAGTTTTGGGTTAGTTGACTAGCAACTAATTCCGCCCAATCTTTCAAAACCCGATATTTTAATTGCTTTCTTAAAAATATAAAAATACAAAAAGAATCATCCCTTGCCTCTAGACCTATCTCGTCATACATTTTGACCTAACGACACTATTCCCTTAGAGTACGACCAACCCCCCGGATTTACCTATACTACACTACAGCGATTAGGTACACTGCCTAGAGGATTGTAAAACTTCTTTTCGAGGTCTAGCAAATCTCGCATGAGTTTCTTACACATTTAATGTTTCGTTACACCTTTACACCTTAGCCTACCCTATTGATTTAAGTCTGTGGTTAGTTACTTGTGTAAAGTGTGTATTTCCTGTGTCCGTGTGCGTCCTTGTGTTCGTGTGCGTATTTCTTATCTTTGGTTATGTCGGGAATTGCACAATGCTATAGGAATGTGATAGTAGTTTTTATTTTTTATTTATTTTTCATGTGTTTACTGCTATCACTATTATTTTTACATCTGAAATATTGAAAAGTATGGAAAAATTATCCAGATTTACTATGATTGTGATGTGGTGAAATTTTACACCACTAGTAGTTTTATTTGATGTTTTAAAAAAAGTCAAAAAAAAATGAAAAGAAAAAGAAAGAAATATGCTGGTAAGTGTTATAAACGAACAATGTAAAGTTATGTACTAGTAGAGATATCGCTACTTCCTGTTGTATTATATTTATGGATTGCAAGGGAGTTGGCCGTTATGGGAACGCCAACTAAGGTTTATTCTTTGATTGAGACATCATTGAGTCTAATTCGTGTCTACTAAAGAGTGAGTTACAGTGTTAAAGCGTGAGTTAGTCTATGATTTGTGTATTTTTCATGGGATGGTTGGGAAGTAATTAACCACACATGTTAGGACTTAATCTACCTGTTTGTTTATTTTATTTTACACCAATTTTATGTATTTCCCAAAGTTTTATCCCTACCCTTTACCAAGTTACTTTATTCGTTGTTAGCTTTCGAGCATCCAGATATGGTAATAGCTTAGTGAGAATGTCAAGTGCATGAATAAGGTAGTGACCATCCGAGTTTTAGATTAATCGAATGACGCGCCAGCGATCTAAGGTTCCACCTTAATGACCATCCGTTGTTTGAGGAATCGAGAACTCGCGCCAGCGATCTATTGAGTTTGTGTAGGAGATGTTTGAACGAAACTAGGTTTAACCCTTAAGCCTTATCATGTATAACCTAATTTACCGTTTTAGACTTGTCACTCCTTAGCTTTAGTGGTGGAGTGATGCGGCGGTTGTAACCCTCACAAAAGGTTTTACAATCCTCCAAGGCAGTGTACCTAACCGTTGTAGTGTAGTATAGGTAAGTCCGGAGGATTGATCGTTCTCTAGGGGAATAGTCTCGCAATAGTTGTGGAAAGGTCAAGATATATGACGAGATAGGTCTAGAGGTGAGGGATGATTCTTTTTGTATTTTTATATTTTATGAAAAGCAATTAAAAATCTCGGTTTTGAAGGAGTGGGCGGAATTAGTTGTTAATCAACTAACCCAAAAACTAATTATAAAACTAAATTAAAACTAATTAAAACAGAAAAGTAAATTGGTGGTAACTCTTATAATAGGAAAAACGTGTTCCCTTAGAATTAATTACTCCCTAGTTATCTCCTACTGATTTGTTGAATTGTCACGTCCTTGTTTTAGTTGAAGCGTTATATTCCTTAATATCAGTCGTGGGGAGGTGCCGAAGTCCCCAACTCTATGAATCTTAGTCTCCCCTAAATCACTTAAAGTCTATTAAGTTTTCTATGATCTACAAGCCGCAATTCACGCAATAAATACAACGAGAAAAACCAATAGTGCACTCTACGGTTGCATTTTCTAAGACGTTTAAGCTAGTTACATATAAGAGGTCAGCCAGTTTTCTTAGCCTAACGCGAGGCAATCAACTAAACAAGAGACAACAAATTAATATTCAATAACTAGGTTTCACTAGATCTAAGCAAACACAAATAAACTTAAGCTAGCATGTTAGATAGAAGAAAAGATAAACAAGTAATCAAACAACACATAGACATACTGAATGATTAAACGAATAACTTATCATCAATTGAACATGGATGAAAAAGGCTGAAAAAACCCTACAAAAGCTGCGAAAATCGTCTAGGGTTTTGTCCTCCAAAGTGTTACACATTACAATGAAAAATTGCGAAAGTATATATAGTTTTACAACTC
The DNA here is from genome assembly GCA_021014915.2 of Artemisia tridentata subsp. tridentata. Classification (NCBI taxonomy): domain Eukaryota; kingdom Viridiplantae; phylum Streptophyta; class Magnoliopsida; order Asterales; family Asteraceae; genus Artemisia; species Artemisia tridentata. Next base: position 182,999,834 of record CP139504.1, on the reverse strand, counting down.
TGACGGCATCACCTTATAGGTCGTGACGCCGTCAGCTCGCCGTGTTTAGGGTTTCGTCTTGTGCAAGTCATCGTTCTGACGGCGTCAGGAATATATTGAGGCCATCAGTTGTTAATTCTTCTGGGCCGTCTCTTGTTAGCTTAAAACGTAACTCTCATCTTCAATTTGTACCTGAAGGCGTCAGGTTGTAGAATCTTCAAATTCCTCGTAAGCATCACTTGATAAACTTGAACCAAAAATCCAGCTTCATAAACAAGGGATGGCGTCACGTTGTAGCTTGTGATGCCATCAGCTCTCCAAGCCTGACAGGTTTTTTTGCGACATCGTCGTTTTCTTTAATTTTTCGTCCAAATACGTCCAAAAAGTGCCAATTTTCAGAATTCTCGTCAAAAGTACCTAAAATACAAAAAGAAACGATTTAAGGCAATATTTGATCATATTTATACAATTTTGGGCTTAAATGACCCCTTAAAAAGGTACCAAATAAATCCTTATCATGGAGATGTGTATCCTTGCCAAGCTTATGATAGAATATTCATCACGACCGAGAAATTGAGCGAATTACTTAAATGTTACCACATAGATTAGTCGAGTGATTTGAGTGATTTCATTTTACTAGTTCGTGAGATGTTTGGTTGTGCAATTGTGATTAAACGAATAAATGCTTAAACTATAAAAAATCCTAGATTATGTTTAGGATACATTTTCATAAGTTTAATCTAAGGTTTACTTGAGGACAAGTAAAGTTCAAGTGGGGGGATATTTGATGATATCAAATAACAATATTTTATTAGCATCATTTATCCTATGTTTATTTCTTATTTTATATTATTCTATATGAGAATTGATACTTAATCGCTTACTTTTGTAAATCTCAGTTATAAACAAGCATTTGGTGAAAGTTAGCTATTTCAGATGTAAATTGGTGCAAAATGGATCAAGATAGAAAAGTCTACTGAACTGAAGGAAGATACGCCGTATCATTCTAGACAAATACGCCGTACATCAAGACTTAGACGATTATAAAGACCATTTCCTGACTTTGAAGCATACGCCGCATGGCTTTATCCCATGCGCCGTATATGAAACCTTGGTCAACGTAAGAAGATCTGACTTGTTTTACTCCAGATACGTCGCATGACATCCCATATATGCGACGTATTAATCTCAAAACTTCACCAGAGAATCCAAGATATTGAAGAACATGTGCCGTATAAAGACTGAAGGTGCGCCGTATCATATGGTGGTGTACGAATTGTAAAACCCCGAAATTTAAACAATCCGAAAAGACTAAAATACCCTCTAAATTTGAATTTTTAAGAACTTATGAAATACGTAAGTAAACCCATTCGAACTTAACATAAGTTACAAAACAAAGTAAGTTAACGTAAACCATACATTATGAAATTTAAGGTCACAAATAAAATCCCTATATCTAGCACTAATCTATTCGACCCATTGATGTGTTTTGTACACACATATTTTTGGCCCATGTTGTGAAATAAAAAGGCATTTAGCTTGATGAATCCTAGCCCAAAATAAACCCATTCATTCCCCATTTGGCCCATCAAAATAAACACACGGCTTGTTCTTTTGTTATAACCGATCTCCACCAAAAACAAATAAACCAAAAACCCTAATTCACTAAAAAGATCGGCTCATCTTTTGCTGCTGCTCTTGTTGATCTTCTGCTGCAGCCAAGGGAAGAATTTTGTGTGTCCTTGTTCAATTCGTATTAAGGTAACCATGTTCTCATTGTTTTCTATCCATTCGAACCCTTAATTAAGCCCTAATCGACCCATTATTTTCTTGTGTTGCTGCTGTACGAATCAAGAAGGAGGAAAAGAAATTCGTTCGTGGTGTTCTTGATCTTGTGTTGTTCTTACTCTTCGTTGACCTTCAAGGGTATTTGTATCATCCTCCTTTTGACTCTCAATTTCGTTTTCCTTGATGTTGTGATCTTTTAAAACGCATATGATAATAAGAAAAGTTGTCACATAAAATATTGAATGAAACCCTAAAATCTTTTATGTATAAATCGGACCAGGAGTATATGTGATGAAATTATTCGATTTGATTATGTTAAGACCTGTTATAATCGACCTAAATATGTTATGGATTAACCTATAATCATTATGTGTTAAGAATTAAAGAGATAAAATGATAAAACCCTAAGTTATACATGAATCGGTGAAAACTGCTACTGATCTGAAATTTTGTTCGACTTTAACCGGCTGTAAATAAATGATGTGAACGTATATTTTGGTGTTTTAAGAGTCTAAAACTAAGTTCAATGAAATGGCTACCTGGGAAAATTAAGTTTGTAATTTTTGGAGGCCTGGAAGGTTAACTTTTGATTTTTGGAAAATTATGTGTCTGATCGGATTTGTGAGTCTGGAAAATCAGTCCGGGTTTTTGAATTTTCATTTCCAAACCGTGTAGAATCAGGAGGTTTCCTTTAAACTGGGTAATATTTAGGATGTCTATTAGTTACTGGAATTTTTATAGATTTTTATGAATTTTTATTAAAGGTTTTCTAATTAATAACTTTTCGTATAGTAAAATTTATCAGAAATCTGGACAAGTTAGTTTAAGTGAATTTTAATCCATAGTTTTGCAAGTTAATAAAATCTGGAAAAATTAGGTAAAATACTAAAGACATTTAAACATCTCTAGGAATTTTTGGGAATTTTATTACTGAGTTCTTGTACGATTTACCATTTATAGAAAGCATAACAATTTCATGTGAAAAACTGTAGAAATAATAAAAAGGTTAAAAAGGAAAGTGAAAGGTGTTTTGTGTTTATTTTATAAACTAAAGGGTTTAAATTGTTATTTGCTAAAACTAAAGGACTCAACTTGTGTAAACCTGTAACTTTAGAATATTTACATTATTTTACCCTAATCTTATCTTAATGACATTATGAACCTTAACCTACTAACATGGTCATCTTTAATACTTTAAGTTGATAAACGGGAATGATAATAACTAAAGTTACTGAATATGTAAAGTTATCTAAGATGGAGAGAAACTAAAATGAAACCCTATGATTTAAAAACTATGAAACTATGAAATCATAAAGCTATGAAACTTATAAGTACAATTATAATTCGTGTAGATTCGCTGAGGCGGGAGTAATCCGGTGTCTTGTGATCTGTCTTTGGTTTGTTTTGCTATCGAATAAGGTACAGATATTCTGCCCTTCTTGTAAGGTGCCTTCGTTCTTTTGATCTCTTGTATTGACTCGTTTAGGATTTCCCTAAGCCATTGCTATGTTCCCCTACACTTTGGTTCGTTTGTTTGATTCATTTTGACCTTGATGTTCGATATGACCCTTTTTGCTCTGAGCCTCTATAATGATCCATTTGATATTCGTTCGTTACCTTGTTATATATATTAGTATTCGAATCACTTTCGAAGGTTCATTTGATTTTGGTAAATAAATGTGAAAACCTTTTAATTATGACCTGGAAATGTTTTGAGAAAAAAATGAGTTATTTTAAAAGAATGATTATGGGTGGTGATATGATACTATTTTTATATGACATTTGTTAACCTCTGTGGATACTAGTTTAAAGAATATTTTTATGAAAAACCGTTTTGCAAGATTATTTTATAAAAACTATTCGAAAAGATCATTTTATTGAAAACCATGATTAAAGAAATGCTTTAAATGAACTTTTGACAAGAACCTCTAAAATGGACTTTTGCTACGAACTTTAATTATGAACCTGTGAAATTCTTTTCTGAAACATTTGATGTAGTCCTTATAATCTGAACTTAATTTTGATATAAAACTTAATTTGATAAACTCTGATTTGAACCTTTGATAGTTATTTCTGGACTGTTTGACATGAACCTTTTGCCATGTACCCTTAAGATATGACTTTTGATTATGTTGATAGTACATTTGACCTTGACCTACAGTTTGATATTACGAGCCAATCACTAGGCATGAGGGTTTCATGTCCATGTCATTGACGCACCTCTGACATGACTCTAGGGCAGGAGAGTGATGACCTGTTCCGTCCCTTATTTATTATCTGCTATGGCCATTATGATTATGATTATTGATTTGTCTGCGGGGGCGTATGGGTGCATCCTAGATTTGACCTGTTATCTGTATATGTTATTTATTTATTGTTATATTTATCTGGTGACTGATGGTGTGTGCGATACACGTCTTTCACATATCTGGGAGCTAGCTACTCTATTTGGTTACATTTGAATGATGTGATTTGGTTTGTTTCTGGGCTCGTGGTGGATTGCTGATCCTTTTATTTCTTTTTATTTCCTTTCTTTTCGTTCCATCATTATTATATTCTTTGTCTATACCTTATGTTATTCCATTTGCACTATACCATGTATGCTCGTTTTCTTTTGCTATCGTTTCCGTCTATTATATATCTGTTTACTGAGCTTTTTAAGCTCAGCCGCGTTTTTTTCCCGCGGCAGGTTTAGTTGGAAGCTGGGTATGAGTGAAGAGAATTTTGGACTTAGAAGACTTGATAGATTCTTGAATATAATAATCTTGGACCCCACGCTAAGTTACCTAGATACGGCGTATCAACTTAATGGATACGCCGTATCGATTCTGTTTCCAGAATGTATAAATACCCCATTCGACTGCCAAAGTCGACACACGTAACCTACCACAGAAGGCGACGATTAGACCTCACAAGACACAACCAGAAGGATGAATTTAGAACAATAAAAAGGTCCTGCTAGTACTTTAATTTATAGGAAGATTTGTTTAATTTGTTGTAACACCCCAACCCGACAAGGGTAAAGATATCACAACAATGGTGGCATATCAGAAGTCACAGACATTCAATAAATAAAACCTCATAAGTCTTAACATTAAATCCAAAATAAGTCAACATGACTTAAATCAAAATGCAAGACAAAATAGCTTAAGTACAAAATCCAATATTTAAATGCCTAAACAATGGCATAAAAAAAAATAGAAGTTCAATTGGCAAAGCTAAATAACTAAGGTCGACTCCGAAATAGATCGCTCTCATCCCAAAGCTAACCCAGCTCCTAGCTTAAGTACCTGCCGCAGGAAAAGAAATGCGGCTGAGCTTCAAAAGCCCAGTGAACATATATATAGATAACGGAAACAAATAGCAAGTAGCAAATACAAAAGCAAATCAGGAATACGAAATCATACCGATACGAAATCAAAATGAAAGGAATGAGAAATGAATCATGAATGAAAGAAAAGAACAAAGTGAAATAAGATTTAGAAAACAAAACACAGCAATTTATCACGAGCCCAGACTACTTACGATACCATAGCATACTAATAAAATAAAACATACCTGTGTAGAGTGATCAGCTCTCAGACAAAAGTGAAAGACGTGTATCGCACACACAATCAGTCACCAGATATAATAACATATAACATATACAGATAACAGGTCAAATCTAGAGTGCACCCATACGCCCCACAGACAAATCAATAATCATAATTATAATGGCCATAGCAAAATAATAAATAAGGGACGGAACAGGTCATCACTCTCCTGCCCTAGAGTCATGTCAGAGGTGCGTCAATGACATGGACATGAAACCCTCATGTCTAGTGATTGGCTCGTAATATTAAACTGTAGAACAAAGGTCGGGCATACTATCAAATAATCAAAATATTATCTTAAGGGCACATGGCAAAAGATTCCAATCAAAGACCACATCGAAAGTTCACAACAAAAGGGAACATAGCAAAGGTATAGGGAATCCTAATAAGGAAATGAATTCTGAAAGAAAAGAACTGAAAAGCCCTTACTGAAAGGACGGAATATCTGTACCTTATTAGCTCAACAGAAAGGAAACAAACACGAAGCTGAGATTAGGGTTTCTCCTTCTTCACACCTAAGAAGTAGAAGACGGAATTATGAATTATTCAAACTCAGATTATTACTTTTAGTTTTACCTTTCCATTTGTAACTTTCCAGATTTAGTAATATGTCAATATTCCAGATTTAGTTAAATCCTTATTTCAAGATCATTATGGAATTAAAATACCCTTTTATCAAGTTACAAAAGTTCAGGGTTAATTATGACAATCTTCATAGTTTAGGGTTTTAATTGCAAATTCATTAACTTCAAAGGTTTAAAATGAAAAATACTTGAGTTTACAAATTTGCAGAACCTCACCTCAGAATTATATGAAATACGAATTAGACCCTCAAAATTTAATAATTACACAATTAGTCCCTTAACTTTCCAAAACTTACAATTTAATTCATAATTTATTTATAATTACATATTAATCCCACCAATACTCAAATTTACCCATTACACCCTTAACGACATTATTTACTCAGAATAACTTCAAGTTTCCCGCATTTACACTTTTAGTCCTTCTATTTTAATTAATTGCAAATCGACACTTATAAATATAGTTAATTCATTTTCTTGCACATTTACACTTAGGACCCTCAAGTTATATTTTTCTCACATTCTTACTGACTTATGTGACATTACAAAAATATCCCAGAAGTTTCAAAGTTGACAAAACACACCCTTGTGAATTAAAATGCAAATCATATAACACTTAAAATTACCAAACAAAACCCTAGTTTCATCCAATCATTATATTATCATTATACAATCATTAATTACATTAATTAAATCAGATTTATTCATATAAAACCTAACCCTAATCCATTCTAGGGTTTTCTTCTTATTTTCTTTATTTTTCGCATAAACCGATTATGAACAATAATTCGCATCAATTATTTTAAGCTTCTATAAATCATGTGGTTATTTTTCTAGGCTTATATTATCAGTATAGGACATGTAAAAATTATAGTTACACCTCAGAAAAATCGTATGACATTATTTGGAATTCATGTGTGTTTTAACTCTTACAATTTTGTACGCCTTGTTTAACTTGCATGATCCATGTTCGACATTTTTACTGAGTTATATACAATATATAGATCATTAGAAAAATGATAGATCAATTATAGAACGTAAGATTTAGTCGTATTATTTTATACCTATCGAGCGAAGTAGATCGGACAAGAAAGGTGTACCACGATCGAACAAAGGCTTCCACAACTCGACTCCTATTTTTCCTAGCTTGCTTACACTTTGATAAACTCCATAAAATTGCTAGATCACGTCCAGAAGATCAAATGAAGGTATGGTCGAATTATGTGTGTGTCGATATTTAGGGTTTCGGCAAAATAGGTTTTACAAAATAATGAATTGATTTTGTATATAATAATAGCCGACTAGGAGGGGGGATATACTCAGAATTTTTAGCCCAAATAGCTTGCTTAAAATCACACTTTGATTTGGTGTACAATTCCCATATTTATTTTGTAATTATCTAATTAAAATGATTTTGCAAAATATATATAAAGTTTATTTAATTAAATTTTCGGACAATACATAAATGTATATGTAATTTTTTAATTTTTGTACATTCAATATAATGTAATGTTATCCCAGAATTTTAATTACTTGATATGTAGTTCGTTTTCAGAAGTTTGGAATTAATTCAGAATTGTTATAAGTGATTTATTAAGGTTTTATAGCTTCAGGGGTAATTTGGTCATTTTATAGGTTATCTGAATTTCAGGTATTACATTTGTATTAGTACTCTTTTAATCATTGAGTTAGCGCCTTTTTCACTATTTGATCGGACTTAATTGTTTCCAGCTTTTAAAAGTATATTTGATGTTTTCTTGGTCGCCTATGCGTATGTTTTGATTACATATACAAGTTTATCGTGCCTTGTCGACCTTAGGCTCGCACAATTACTTCATTAACATCGTTTGCATGATTAATGTAAGCCTGTAAAAGGGATAAACAATATATAAATTTAGTAATCATTAAGGTGGACTTTATGCAGAGATCTGATTAATCGTGACAGGATTAGTCCATTGAGAAGACTTAATACCCGCAATCTTGACGTTTAGACTGGATGTAGACATTGGAATGATATACGCATACACGTAACCAACCACTAAGAGAGAATAGATTTTAGTACTCATCTTATATAATTAAGCAATTAAACGGGTGACAAATCTTCCTTACTATCGGCCAGGCCTCTTATCTGTATCTGTTTTCTTTCTGTGTACGTGTGTGTCAATCGAATTATTAGTTTTATTTATTATTTAACTTGATCTACACATCGTGCCAGTCTCTCAGGCTAAAAACCCCCATGCGTTAGATTAGGTTTAATTAGAACTAACTTTAGGATTAAAATGCTGATAGATACTTAGGTGTTAACTTTTCACTCTTAGTGATCGACACTCTACTTACCAACTAGGCTACATTGATCGGGTACACTGCCCGTTAGTGTTTGTTATAGGTTAAGTCGGCTAAATATAAATGTAAAACTTGATAACATAATCTATACCTACAACGAAAGTACATCAATAACCATAAATCACATAGGCGCGACAATCATGAGATGCAACACATAATCACGACTTACGATGTGCATCTCTATTTAATAAAAGTCACGAGTACTCACCTTAATTCCAAGCTAGTTGCGTATATAATTATCCGAACTTATACTAATTCGATATTTCCGAATTGTGACGTAGCAATAGGAGGGGAGGTGGCAGATGAGGAGGATATGAGGTGGAGAGGGTGACACCAATGTTTTGAAACCCGGGTCGACCCGGCCAGGTTAACCAGTTGAACCGGTTCCAGCAAAAAAATGGGTTTTTAAAAATGGGTAACCGGTAAGACCCACCGGGTTTTAAGTGACCCGGGTCAACCTGGTTCTCGAAACCCAGCCGGGTTTTGTTTTTTTCATTTTTGTATAGAAAACCGGGTTGACTCGGTGGTCGAACCTGTTGGACTGGTTTGACCCGGTTGAAAAAAAAATATATTTTTTAATAGAATACCGGGTTGAACCGGTGACTCGACCGGGTCGATTAAAAACCCTGTTTTCAAAACATTGGGTGACACACGTTGCTCTCATAATTCTCCTTAAACTTTTTGAAAGGATTATGTGCAAATACACAACGACTTTCACATCTTACCTTCACAGAAATGCCGAAGGGTCACACCAGTCCACAATAAATAGAACACGCAAGCGGAAATAAGAAACGAGTTACGATATGAATTGGAAATGAAATGGAAATGAAATGGAAATGAAGAAGAAATGAAAATATGGCAGTATTTTCATTGAGGGATAAAACGGTAATTATCCAAAGCGTATATATTTATCCGCGATAAATATACTAAGTACATAAAAGGCAAAACCAAAAATTAAGGGGTATTGGTCGACCGAATCCCTAAGGGGGGGATTAAGTTTGACAATTTTTCAAACTTATAGATTGATAATTAAAGGGTATCCTAATTGTTCTAGAATACTCCTTGGTGTCCTGTAAATACTAATGCATCCTAGAAACAATTGATTCACTCCCGGCCCTAAAACTGAATCCCCCCACCCCTTTCCTCTCCAATTCGGTCAATCTTAGGGTTTTCCAAACCCTAAGTCGACTCCCAACTTGCATAGGTTCGAAGCCCTAGTTCTATATGTCTAATATCGGCGGATACCTGACGCTACTCAAGTGGCGATTCATCTCCATAAATATTAATATGGATCGTTCAAGGAAGCATCAAGAAGAATAAAGCAATTCAGTGCATGCAGCTAACTGTAGATTAGGGTTGGAGCTTACGTCTTGCAGGAATAAGTAAGTAACTCTATAAACACCCTTAATACATGTTTAGGTTTAGGTTATATCTCTGATTAGGAGATCTTGGTATTAGGGTTTGGCCTACATGACATTTCCTTGTTTATTTTCCGCTATGCATGTTCTATAGGTCATGCAGGTGACCACCAAATCCCTACAATAAAATATAATTATGTGTATAATTAATCTATTTTCAAAACTCAATTTGATACACTCACTTACATAATAACATCAGTAAATCACATATCACACTAATTATAAAACTCATATTAGTCTTGTTATTGTGGAAAAAACTATAAACCTCTCAAACAAACTTAAGTATGCTCCTAAATTTTTATTTAGGTAATGATAATGTTATCTTAAGAAAGTTTTAGATTATTTTATTCTTAAAGCCGTGATTTTCTTTTTATTTGAAAGTGTGCCAAGCGATAAAACTTTTGCAGTAAAATATTGTCATGGAAAAATATATGTTATGGGTATGTTTGTCACCAAGTGTTTTGAAGCATTTAGGAGTAGTTAACGATTAGCATTTTTTGACAAAAAAACGTGTTTGGAAACAAGCGGTGACAAACACGTATTAGATTTTTAGCGACGCTTTTTCTAACACTAGTAAATCAAGATTCAAAACAATAACACTACTTTTTACTTTATTTTACACATTCAATTTAATTATAACTACCATAAAGTTTTATAAGACAAAACAACTATTTACATTGTATTCTCAAGTATCACTTAAGGAAGGAAAGTAAAAAAAGAGATAATTTTTTAAATGAACATATATACACATGTATTACCAAAATGGACCCTCGCAAGGAGAGTTACAAAAATCGGCACAGTTTTAAACCGGCGAGCAGTGTTTTAAAAATCGCGCCTAAGGCGCTCGAGGCTCTAGCCTTTGGGCTTTAGATAGATCGAGGCTCACGACATGCATGAATCCCACAAAAATCGCAGCGCCTTGGGGCTTTTTGCGCCTTTGCGCCTTAGAGATGTAACGGGTTTTGTGGTTTTTTTTTCTAAATATTTAGATAGTATACATGGGCCTTTTAAGTTATATCTAATAACCCTAATTTAGGAAAGAACTAAAACACACAATCAAGTGGGTAACTATAGATTCTAATCATTTGAAAAACATGTAAATCTCTCTCACGTCATAAGTTTATATCTTGAACTGCTTTTTATTGATTGTTTATTTTATTGATTTGTAAATAACGTCATAAGTTTATTTTATCTTCAAGCATAACGTCATAGGGTGAGTATTTGTATGATTTGTAATATTGAACTCATTTTATGTTTATTTTATTGATTGTTATTTTTGTCAATACAAATATCACGTAAAAATATTATTTATATTTTTACGATCTCTTAAGGTTTTGATAATGGAAAATATAAATTCATACGAAGTAAACGTTTACGTAATCAAGTTATAAGTTGTAAGTTTACATTCCGACGTATATCACTTCAGGTATGAATAATGTGATTATACCTCACGTCAAATGATCAAAGACCCCAACAAATAAATGTTTTTAAAACACACTTGAAATACATATTAAGCACACTTTAATTAAATAATTATACATAACATAATTAAGTAAACCAACTAGACATTTTACTTTTCTATTTAATTAAATCAAAACAAAATTAGAAAACTAACTCCTTCATGCCTAAGGCATTCTAGAAGGGCATGTTTTTTAATTAGTTTGGTACAATGCAACATATAGTTCATAAGATAAAAGGCTGCAAAAAATATGTGCCACGGATCCGTATTTTATACAGGCGGATCCATAAAATACGGATTCGCGGATCCGTCGGTAGCCGTTATTTGGGCAGAATGTAGTAGTATAAATAGGACTTTTGTCCAACCTTTTCAACTAATGAAACACAGCCATTCTAAGCTTACTACTACCATTTCCCTCATCTTATAACATCATAATAACACTCTTTAATCATTCCACTTGACCTATAACATATTCAAAGTGATCCAACGATTCTACTTTGAATTCAAGTGAAGAACACAAGAAGCTTTCCAAGCCTTCAAGTGTTGTAGTTAGTAGTGTTTCATCATATACTTAGTTTTATAACTTAGTATATCATTTGTGTGTCACTGTACCTCACCATCTACTACCAACTAGGGTAGTGATCATCATACAACAACTTAGAGAGTCCAGTTAGTATTTTAGTCCTTAAAATACATTGAGTGATAAGGTTGGTCTTGCCTTGTGAAAGACTCGATATCTAGCTTAGTATCAGTAAAAAAGTGAAGCGACGTTTTAAGGTTTTCTCCCCCACAAAGGAGCTTGTTGATATAGTGCTTGCAAACTCTCGAGTTGGGTACTCGCGGAGTGGAGTAGGGCGAGGAAGAAAGATTCATGCCGAACCACTATAAAAAACCGTGTCTATTAGTTTGATCTTTCCTTTATATTTCTGCATTTACTTATTACTCATTGTTATTACTCATATCAAGTCATTGTATGTTGTGTTGATTTCATATCAAGTCATCGAATCTAAATTTTTGTAAACAACTAAAAGCGGTAAAAACTATTCAACCCACCCCCCCCCCCCCCCCCTTCTAGTTTGGCACAATTGGTACCAGAGCCACGCCAACCAAGATTTTTAAAATTTATTGGATTTTAAAACTTGAATCGATCTATGGATTTCGAAAACTACAAAGAGGGTCAATCTATACAATGACCACCACTTTTTGAAAGCGATGGTTTTATATATTGGAAAAATAGATTCGAGACCGATGTGAAATCAAAATATCTTGATCTTTGGCATGTTATTACCATGGGTGATTTTCAACTAACAATATGAAACGAAACTACTAACAAAGAGGAAGTAGTACCTTTTGAAAAACAATCGGATGAACTTAAAAGGAAGCTTGCCAAAAACAATGAAGCTAAAATATTTCTTTAAAACGCTTTACCCAAGAAAGAATACGAAAGAATTTTCATGTGTGAAACGGCAAAAGAAATTTGGCAAACTTTGTTAATCACTCACCAAGGTAATAGCCAAGTCAAAGATAACAAGATTGACTTACTTGTGCAACAATATGAGAAATTCTTGATTGCCGAGGATGAATCTATTGATAGTGGTTTTGCTAGGTTTAATACTATTATAACTAGTTTAACAGCTGTTGACCAAAGTTTTTCTAGCAAAAACTATGTTCGTAAGTTTCTTAGGGCATTTCATCCAAAGTGGAGACCGAAAGTCACCGCTAGTGAAAAATCTAAAGACTTGATGGAACTTTCACTTGATGAGCTCATTGGCAACTTGAAAGTCTATGAGTTGGTCACAGCTAGAAAGATTTGGAAGTGATTAGAGGTAAAAGAGACAAGGTGAAGTCAATTGCCTTGAAAGCTAAGAATGAGTCAAGTGATGAGGAAACTTCGTCATCGGATAGCGATGATGATGAGGATTATGCAATGGCCGTGAAGGACTTCAAAAAGTTCTTCAAGAGAAGAGGTAAGTTTGTTAGACAACCTCGAGACGAAAGAAAGTCAACTCGGAAAAGCCGAGATGACAAGAAAGGCAAAAGTGATCGGAAATGCTATAGATGTGGAGATCCGAATCATCTCATTGGTGATTGTCCAAAACAACCTAAAAGCAAGGACCAAAAGGCTTTTTTTGGAGGTTCTTGGAGTGATAGTGATGAAGAGGACGATGAAAAGACCAAGGAGGAAACGGCTCTCATGGCTCAATCATCTAACGAGGTATGTTCTGATCTATCTTACTATAGTGATGAAGCATCTTCTATAGATGATGATATTATGCAAAAACAATATGATAAAATGTGTGAAACACGTCTACAAATCATACTTAAAAACAAAGGTATGAAAGTAATTAGAAAACGACTAGAAAATGAAATAGTTGAGCTTAAGGAGAAAATAAAAACACTAGAGAGAAACAAAGCCTTAGAATGTGAGTCGTGTCTAGCTTTACAATTAGAGAACACAAAACTAAAAGAGTCACAATCTAAGCTTGAAAAGAACGCGTCAAAATTTGTACAATTTGAAAAGAGTACGCACACACTAAATGTAACACCCTCAAAATATCGCAATGGAATATAGTGTCACTGGGGTATTACTTCATAGCTCACAGTACAAGTTACAGAAAACGACTCTAAATGAGACATTTTGAAATAATTTATCATTCGATTAAATAAAACATCAGAGTTTAAGAGGTCCCAACAAGTTTATAAAACTTAAAAAGTATAACTTAAATGTTTAAAAGCTTTATCGAATGATAATGATGCATTGTCATCAAAAATATTATTCGTGCGCCTTCACATGCCAGCTAATAGAAACCTGAGATAAACATGCTAAAAAGTCAACACAAAGGTTGAGTGAAATTCATAGGTTTATAAATAAATAATGGACCACAAGATTTCAGAGTTAAAATAATAATTGCAATGAATACAATTATGGGTAAATAATAATTATTGCTTTAAGCTCATGACACGCAAACTGACTGAAGGTTCATAGAATGAACCAATGCTCTGAAAGGTAAATTGCCATTTTACCTAAATTTCAAATATAGTGTGTTCGGTTGTCTATCCAATCAACACAAATGGGATTCGTAAATCACAATAGGCCTTTTCACAATATTCGCGTTTACTCGCAAGTAATTAATGGTTCATGATTCCTTAGGGACTTATTTTTGCAATATCGGTACTTTAGCAATAATATGTTCTGATAAGCATACAGTTTAAAGCACTTATGTCCAAATTGTAAAATAGCATGTATCTCCCCCAATGGGATTATAAACAGTTTAAGAGTTAAAGTGGGGCTATGAACTCACCTCGAACTGAATGAGCAAACAACATGAGCAGATAATCAAGTAACACAGCACAACAATAATCGGATGGCTCGATCTAGAAGATAAGGTTTATCTTAATGGTTATGACACGTTAAGAATAGAATAATGAAATTGAGTTTCCGAAGGATGGTTACATCAACGTGATGTTTTGATAAAAGATTTAGTTTTCAATTTGTAATAGTTTGGTGGTTGGTTAAATAAGATAAATCAAGAGAAAATAATAAGGTATGTAATATATATCCGTATATATATTACATATGGAAGTACAAGTATATATATTTAATACATGGTGGGTATTATATATATAAGAAAAAATAATAACATAGTTCAAAGTATATAATACATCGCATGTATTATATAAGAAAATAGAAAAATAAATAAAACTATATAATTCGACACGAATCTGGAAACCTCAAAATGTAGAAATAAATAGTTCACGTTCAAAACAAACATACGATCTAATGTTACGAATTAAATGGAAGTAGTTTTAAAGTTTTTATAAATGTTATGACTTTCGTCTTTTTGTCGGAAATTATAAAATAATATTTTACAATTTAATATATCGTTTTCTTGTAGGGTTTTAGATAACTAGTCATCTTAATTGTAAAAGTATAGTTTTCATTCATTTGTCGGGTTATTGTATAATTATAAGTTAATAATTGTAAAACACTACGATTTCATCCTTTTATCGGGTTTTTAAGGAATTATAATTTTAATGAAAATTTACTAAGTATAGGTATATTTTTAGAAATTTTGGCATGACCTATACTTTTATATAACATTTCCCATATTTACAAAATCAATGTTTTCCACTTAAAACAATCCGACAATTCAAATATAATTACAAGGTCCAAAACAAATGACGCCCTTTTGGTTTATGAAAACCAAAGTGCACTATAATATCAAATGACAATTCCTATGTTCAATATATATAACCAATTACCAAATAAGTCATATATTTAAAATAGTTTTAATTAAGTCCATAAGCTTTAAGTTTAACCATTTAATCAAGTCGCAAAGTAAATTAAACACACCCTAGCGTGTTAAAACATAACCGGACCAAACTCACCCTTCGTGGGCTGTTTGGCTGCGCGGAAAACCAAAACCAAACGCCCCGTAGGCAGAAAAATAAGCAAACCAAACGCCCCCTTTGGGCTGTAATATAAGCAGATCCAAACGCCCCTTGCGGGTTGAAAATAAACAAAACCAAACGCCCCTTGATGGGCTGCTGGCGGGCCAAAAGACCAAACCAAACGGACCCTATTGTTGGGTCGTGGTGGTGTGGGCCGAAACCAAAACAAGCACGCCCTTGGTGGGCTGTGGTGTTGGTCGAGGTCCAAACGAACCAAAATAAGCCATAAGCCCGAAATAAGTTATAAGCTTATCGAATAAGCAAAAAGGGAAAGAAAATAAATTAAACCAAAACACCCTATGTGGGTTTCGAACCCGTGACCTCTCGGTCGGGTTTTGTACCGAGCATGCAATAAGCCCCGAGAGCTAATAAGCTAGCGGGTAGCTTATTCCAATAAGCTATAAGCTCGAAATAAGTTCTTTAGCAAAACAAACTTTATTTAACCAAAACAACCACCATTAATTAACTATTAATTTTTATAAAAAGTGTACATAATAGATCCGATTCATATGAGACATATAAGCTCTCGATCCATAGATTAACATTACAAAAATTCGTATTTTGTTATTTAACCATCCAAATCGAAAAGTAAGATTATAGAAATGATAGTTAGACAAAAACCTACACATGCATGTCTTTAGATCGTACGGATCGACCCTAAACACTATATATTTTTGTTGTAGATTTAGAGGCTTAGATCTAGAGATTGGCGGTGTGGGAGAGTGATGGAGGTGGCGGTGGTCGACGGTGTGATGGTGGCCGGCCTTGGTGGCGGCTGCTGCTGAAGAGAGGAGGGGAGGAGAGAGGCTAGGGTTAGGGTGTAACACCCCAACCCGAAAGGGGCCTAAGTGTAACATTATGGTGTCAATCAGAACATATAAATGCAAGTGGAAGACTTCTTATTAAAATACTAAGTAAAAAATTACAAAGACTTCCAAAATATAATTCAAACAATAGTCTAAAAAGAAATCCATATCCAAAGCATAATTATAATCCAACAATGGGGAAACTAATCATGGGTAGGTCCTCTAGGTCCTACTCTCAACACTCATGCCCAGCATCCCGCTTATAACCTGCCGCAGAGAAAAGAAAATGCGGCTGAGCTAACGCTCAGTGAACAGATATAAACAAATAAAAGGTAATAAGCGTATACGAAATAAATAAGCGAATAAATCCATGAGAACCTGCTAAACATGATGTCAAACAGAATATGGAACATATGAAAGGGATCAAAGCATAATAATGAACATAAAGCGGATATCAATATCAAAGGAAATGCCCAACAAATCATATAACAAATTGTACATGGAGTAGCTAGCTCAATGTACCAAATAGTGAGATGGGGTGTATTGCACACACTCAAGTCCATTCACAAGTATATATATCTAAACTGAACTAAGTACCTAGGATGCATCCATACGCTCCCTTCAAAACAGAGATACATATGCCAGTTCTAGACTAGACATAAATATAATAAACACAGGCCAGGTGCGCTATATATACAGCTATATAAACAAATGGGAACGCTATGGACAAAAACCCACTTCCACAGATGGTGTCAATACCATTGGTGCATCAATGGCAAGGCCATAGACTCCCCATGACTAGCTACAAATATGGGCAACATAATAGGCAAAGAACATACAATATAATGATGAGGGACAATTATAAATTGTCCAACTAAGATAATAGCTATATGAATTGCATAGCATGAAACGGGTAATCAAACGAATAACTAAACAAATATGTATCAAAGCATAACAAATAAAAAATATCAGGAAATCAATGAGTCATGAGAATCCTTAAGGATAGAGTACAACCATATTATGTAATTGTGAAAATCATTTAAATGTTGTTTTCATGAAAGTATTCTTTTAAAAACCGTTTTCATAAGAGTCATTAAGCCTTCATATAAATAGTGGTGTTACCTCGTAGTCATAGAAATCATTTAAAAAAAATAGTATTTCCCAAAACCATCATCAAGATATATGTTCAAAAAGGTTTTTCATACAAGTCATAATATCTAATGCATTATAAAGTATCAAAGGATTCAAATGCGAATATTGAAGTCACGAACGAATCGAACCATATCATAATGAAACGAGACATGAGGAAATCCTTACTGATAAAGGATAGAATATCTGTACCTTAGCAAGAAAATTAAATGGATGTAAAGAATTGAACACAGGACAGGAATCACTCCCTCTTCAGAGAATCTACACGAATTAGGGATCATATATTACTTATTAGCTTATAGTTGATCAGATTACACATTTAGGGCTTCTTTTTATTTTTAATAACTTTCCATATTTAATAACTTTTAGGATAACATTCATACTTAACTAAATTTTAGGTTAAAAGAGTTAATAAGCCAAGCTTAGGGTTTAAAAGTATTTAATTTAATAAGTATCCAAACTAGGGTTTCTAAATTCATTAACTTAGGTTTAGGGTTTATAATTACTAAATTAGGGTTTCATTATCACAATTAGATTAACACATGACCAATTGTAGCATAATTAATGTTTAAGTGCATTTTAGGGTTTCAACACATTAAATGGCATTGATAACACAAAAACCTTAACTTCTAACAAAATTCTGGTTTTAGTATAATCTAACCTTCACTTTACGAATTTTCAAACCATACTTAGACCCTTACTCAGAAGCTATAAAAATTTACACATGTACCTATATGTCTTGTGAGATTAAATGAATTTTCACAGAATTTATTACCAAGTGAAAACACCATTTCAAAAATCATTTACCCAAACATGTCCAGAAAGTGAACTGCAGAAACACCCCTAAAGTTTACGTTTATCAAACCCATTTACATACTTCAGAAAAATCTACAAAAATTCCAGAAGTTACTAAACATGTGAAATATACTACCTGTAGAAGTTGACTGATTTTACATTCCCAAAACTCAGGTTTGACATATGATTCCATAAAATTCAAAAAGACAACCCAATCAACTCTAAATCACCCCAAACCAATTGGAAAACTTAATTAAGACCGTAAAATAAGTTTAAAAGTAAAGAACTAGTATTAAACACTTATGAAATTCGAGTTGTAATGCACACAAGTTCGGCTTTCAAAACTGCCCATTCCAAAAATCCGTTTTAGGCCATCATATAACATGTTTTAATTATTCCAATGCACACGAGTTCACAAAATTCACAAGACCTGAATTAAACATCATATTAACATATAATCATAATCATATTAGCAACACACATTCACAAACCCATACCAAACCCTAACCATTTATCCGATTTCACATATTTGTAAAATAATTACACAAGTCAGCCTAGGTTTTCTGATTGCACACGCCTCATTTAATGATCATTTAAGACAGATTCTAGGGCCTGTTTAGATTATCATTAGGTTGACATGAGGGCTGGAAAATATGACACTAAACAGTCTAATGCACCAATATTAGGTTTTTAAATGTTTTATTTGATGATTCAGGATTCTTATATAACTAAGGTCCGATTCTTATAATTTTTAAAGCACCTCAAACAAGCTCATTTAATTCTATAATTTTACCCAGTGATACACACATATCTTAAGTATTTTTCAGAATTTTTCCAGATTTTATTCATTAGTACAAGCACACAATAAAAATCACTCTTTACACGGCTGTCCAGAAAATAAACTGCTGAGACACCCAGAAAGTATACAGTTAAAAGGCATATCAAAACACTTTGGAAAAATCCACAAAAATTCCAGTAACTAGTAGACATATTATATATTCCCCTGCCAAAATTGGGGCTTCCTAGACCTTATAGTTTGTAAATGAAAAATCATAAAAACTGACTGAATTTCCAGACCAAAATTCAGTTTTGACACTTAATCTTCTAAAATTCAAGAAACTGCTTTCCCGACCTCCAATAACCATGAAATTTATATATTCAGAAAGTAGGAAACTTAAACTTAATTTTAGACTCAAGAATCATACAAAAACACGTTGGCATCATCAAATTAGACATCCCTCAATCCGACCCAATATCTGGACAGCATCACATCAATTCACAAACAAAACCCTAACTAATTTAATCTTGTAATTAGTCATACAAACGCCTAATCTAATTTTTCTAAACATCAATATACTTCAAAACTATAGATTATTAGTCATAATTTACAATCCCTATCCATCCATGCAAGTAACCTAATTAGTTTAAAAGATTAAAACTTAAAAATTAAAGAATTTAGAAGATGAAACTAACCGAAGCTCGAAAACCCAAAACCCTAGATCGATCCCCTTCCTTTTTTTTCTTCTCAGAATGTTGTTTGGTAGTATGGGGGGATTATGGGTCGATTAGGGTGATAATATGGAGGGATAGTTGGGCTAGTTTGGGTTGGATTAGGATTGGGTAAGTGTGTTAGGAACACGGTTTATTAAATATTTCAAGTCTTGTTCATTTCGTATTATTGTTGCTTAATGTGGACATTATGTTAGTATTTAAGGTGCGGTCCATTAGATGTCCATGGGCTGGCCTCTTTAGAGTTAAAACTTCTAGAAACTATCAAGTGTATGTCGCCCTAATATGTTGCCTATAAATAGAAGGCAAGGGTGATCATATTAGTTGTTGGTTTTCATTCTATGTGCGGAAGCTCTGTCAAAGTATTAAGTGAATGATAATCATCCGACTCTTCTTCTTTTTAATCTCTTCTCTATTGTTATCTAATCTCTCGTAATTCTCTTATAGTTGTTTGTTTCATTTGGTAGCTTAATAGTTAAGTAGTAGTCGTGGTTTATCTAGTATAGATTAGCTTGTGTTACGTATTAACTAGGAACTACAAGTGGTATCATTCGCCTAAGGATAGTTAAAGTGTGTGTTTAAGAGTAGATTACATCGTTATTAGATTTGGTTTTGTCATTTACGTTTGGATTTTTTTTGAGTTTTTTGTTCGAAGTTGTGTTAAAAACAAGTGTTCTAATCGTTGTTAATTGTAGATCTTCACAAAAATCTTAGTTTTTCACCTTAAAAGTTTCAAAAATCTTCGTATTTACGTAGCTTTAATCGTTAAAAACCATTGTTATCGACTAATCATCATCGTGGAAAGCTCTAGACGAAATTCGAAAAAAGTCGGTGAAAAGAGGGTTTTTGGGAATTGGTGAAAAGAGGGTTTTTCGGAATTGGCGAAAAGAAGGTTTCTCGCAATTGACAGTGTTTCTCGCAAATCACAAGAATCTTCGGAATTGGTACTCAGTATTTTCTAGCTTGTAGGAGTTAGTGAAAATACTTCGACTTGGCTTTAATTCTCACCTCTTGTATGAGAGATTGAGAAAGTGATCGAAATTGTAATTTTGATAATCTTTCGAAATTGCTTGATCTTTCGCAATTCTAAATAATTTATCGAAATTGCCTTTTCATATCGCAATTCAGATAAATTTTCGCAATTGCTAAGTTCTTTCGCAAATTAGATAGTTTATCGCAATTATCAATTCTCTTTCGCAATTGGAAGTTTCTTTTGCAATTGACAGTTTCTCTCGCAATTGGACGTTTCTTTCGCAATTCGCAGAATCTTTCGCAATTGGCAGTGTGAACAGTGTTTTTTTTGGCAATTGGAGTGAACAGTAACATTTCTTCGAAATTGGACAAAAACCTCAATTAACCAAAACAAAACCTCATAACTCTTAACACACATCTTAATTATCTTAGCGATCAAAAAAAACACAAAAATGTCTCAACCACCACATTTCAATTACTACTACCAGCTACAGCAATATCCACAGCAACAATATCATCAGCAACAACAACAATATCATCCTCAATATCCACAACAACATGCTTTTGTGCAACAACATCAGTTTTTCCCTCAACAATCAGTACCTCAGCAACTAATCCTTCCTCAAACTCAAATGCAGATGCAAAACTACCAACCTTCATCAAGAGAACCTCATTGGTTTACAAAAATGTGTGAAGCTATCAGTAGTCAGCAATCAAGGCATGAAGCAGGATCGTTTGAAACTCCACCAATGCTGACTCCTGGAAACTATGTGCAATGGTCTAGCCAGTTTCTTCGATTTGTTGAACTAAGGAAACCTCATGGTCCATATCTCAAAAAGGTCATAATGAAAGGACCTTATCCACTTCCTTCAACATTGGTTCTGGGTGATCCAACTGCTATACCTCCACGGGATGACACTACAACTCCCATTCCAGTATCTCAATATTCCACTGAACAAACTCTTCAGCAAGAAGCCAATGAGATGGCCATGGCTTACATACTCCAGGGAATTCCAAACCCAATCTTCAGGAGTATTGATGCTCAGAAAACAGCCAAGGACATGTGGGAGCATGTACATCTTCTTATGGAAGGCACATAATTGAACCAAGAGGATTTGGAATCCAAACTTTACATGAAATACAATAACTTCATGATGGAACCAGGGGAATCCTTAGAATCATACTATCACTGCTTCACCAATGTTGTCAATGATCTGGAACGTCATAACATACCTCTACCAAAGATTGCTATCAACTCCAAATTCTTAGGATGTCTTGGACCAGACTGGCAGAAGTATGTGACATTCGTGAGGCAAGCCAAAAAGATTAATCAAGTTTCTTATGGGCTTTTGTATGATTATCTCAAGCAACATCAAACTGAGGTAGACAAGGATATTGCAGCAAGAGGAGGTTACTCACCAGCACCAACTCCAAACTCTCTTGCTCTGATAGCTCAGTCACACTTTCCACCCTCAAGTCAAGAATTTGTTCCACCACCGTCTCAACCAAGTTTCCAACCACAACCAAACAATCAGATTGTTCCTTATGAAGCACCATCTCAGAATTCTGATAACCAACTGGTTCCATACAACAATACTGAATCCATGTTCTATTCCAATGCTGATTATGATGAAGAAGATGATGTGTTTAACTCTCTCAATGAAGGATTTGCATTAATTGCAAGAGCATTCAACAAGTTCTCTAACAAGTCAAACAACCGTCTTCGTTCTTCATCAAACACCATGAACCAAGCAGTTGTAAATGATGGTCGAGTTGAGATTCAGAATCGGTCTTCTAGTAGATTTGGGTCAGGAAATATGGGAAATTATGGTACAAGGTTTAACTCAGGGGGTCAGAGGTTCAACACAGCTGGGGGAAGTAAAAACAATATGGGGAATGCACAGAGGGGAATTCAGAATGTTGGGACTGAAAGAAGAGGAATTGCAAATACGTCAATCACTTGTTACAACTGTGGAGGCAGTGGTCATATGGCAAATGCTTGCCCTAAGCCTAGGACTCAGGGTAGTGCATTTCACAAAGAAGCTCTTCTAATGGCTCTCAAAGATGAAAAGGCTGTAGGAATGTTGACTCAGAATGAGCAAAGCTTTATGGCTAACGCCTATTCTGATGATGATATGGAAGACTTGGAGGCAAATGCTGCACTGATGCTCATGGCCAACAAGCAGGAAATTAATATCAACGAGACAGGCCCGGTATATGATACCGATGGCTATCTCAGGTACTTGAATCAGAATTTCTTATACATGAGATTGCTTCACCATCTGCATCTTCATCTTCACAAGAAAATCCTGTTCAAAATGATTCATCATTCTCGTCTCAAGAAGATGATCAAATAAACACTGTTGTTTCATTCGATGATGATAACACCAATGTCTCATTTGATGATCCTATTGATGATGATAATCATAATCACCTTGAACAAGATGATCTTATGCCTGATCAAGATCCAGGGCTTATGACCTTATTGCTGACCACCCAATCACAATTGAATGCACAAAAGTCACAGATTGACAAATGCAATGAGATTAATCAGAACTTAAAAGCTACAATTGCATTGTTAACAAAGGACAATGAGTGCTATAAAACACAACTTTCAAGTTATGAAAAACAAGCACAACGTGAGAAAGGCTTTGAGGTTGCATTTCAAAAGACATACGTTCAGGTCAAGGATTTAGAGCATCAAGTTCGTGAGCTAACAGTTTCCAAAGCTGATTTGCTTTCTCAAAAAGAAAAGGAGCAATTTGAATTCAAAAAACAAATTGATACTTTAAATTCTGAATTGTTAAAAGCTCAATCTGAGTTTTCAACATCTCAGAAGGATCTTCTTGAGGAAAAGCAAGCCACTAGGAAATGAGTTGACTCATATCTTGAGGAGATTGTGGACTTGGAATCCAAACTCAAAGAATTTCAGAATGTTGTATATAAAACGGGTAATTCAGTGACACAAATTCAAAGACTAACTGTGAAACCGATTCCTAAAGGATTTGGTTTTGCACTGGGCAGTGACAATCCACGTTTTTTACACAAAGCACTCAAAGATAATCCTAAGTTATACAATGCAAAATTTCTGTTTGATGATACTTTTCAACGTACTGTTGTGTATAGTAATGATGAAGAAACTGAATATCTTGAAAATAAGATTGAGAGTCGATCAAAGTCAGAAAACAAATTTTCAAGAGTCCCATATGATTATTCAGAAAGACCTCACATCAGTAAATCTTTTGTTCCTCCAAAGGACAAACCAGAACAAATACTGTCTTTAACTGAAAAACATCCCTCTTCTGAAGTTGCTACTGTGACCACTCCTGTTACACAAATCAATGGTCCAAAAGATACTGTAGATCCACAAATGCCTCAACAATGTCGGATTCTTCGATATTTTAAGACATTTATGGATGACATTAAACTTTTGGAACAAGTGATAGAATTTAATTCTGAAATCAAAATCTCTTCTTTATTTTCTCCTGCTGAGAAAGAAAAGAGAGAAATTTTTCAGAAACAATTTTTACCACATGTTAAACACTTGAGACTTTGTGCAACAATGTGGGAACAGGAACTACAGACTGAAGTTGGATCAATGATGAGTATTTTTAAAGCTAAAGATGACAAAATTGCAAAACAAAAGTGTCAAAAGAAAGCTTTAGAAAATGAGGTTGATTGACTCTTGAAACGTGTTTTGTGTGATGATGTGATTTCTGTGATTATGAATGCTATTTTTGAATCTTGTCATGCAATGCTTGTTGATGATCATGCTGTGAATGTTGAAATGTTGCAAATTGAGATTGATAATTTGGTAAAAGAGAATGAGAGTCTTAGACAGATCAACTTTGATGTGGATGATAAGTGCGAAAAATAAATTTTCAAACTTAACAAACGACTGGAATGGTGTCAAACTCAAAGCATTGAATTTGAGTTAAAATATAAAAATCTTAAAGAGTCTTTGTCTTTCCAAAACAGTCATGCTTCAGAATGTCAAAATAAAAATGAAATTGATGTTTTGCGAAATAAACTGTTTGAATATGAGAGAGACATAGATGAAGTTTCTCAAAACAGAAATGACACTGTCCGGTTAAACAGACTTTTGGATTCAAAAAATCAAGAACTCCAACACATCATTGTTGATTTGAAAAAGAAACTCAGAGTTTTAGAAAAAGGAAAAGCTGTGATTGCCCCAGGAATGTACTCAGTAGACAAGCCAACTAAGCAAGCATCCGATCAAACCACTAATGTGAACACTTCCAATTCTACAGGACTAGGAAACACCTCTAAGGCTAGCAGATCAAGAAACACCAAGAGACCAAGGAAGTTTAGTATCTGGCGCCCTAAGAGTGGACTATCTAAGACTGAAGAAGTAGTAGTTAATGTTAGCAGTTTGAATAAAAAGCATGATATGTCAAAAGTAGAATCAAACTTGTCTAAGTCTAGTTCTATAGATGATGTAATGAATGCTGAATCGTTGAATGTTATGAATGATATTATGGTTGATGCTAGTTGTGTATTCTGTCATGCTAGTATATTATCTGGAAATCATGAGAAATGTGTTGCTAAAACTCTGTTGAATCGCAAAAAGAAATGATCTAGTGGCATTTCCTCTAGGCCCACTACTGCTGCCAAGTCCATATTAGGAAAACCACCACTAGTAGTTTCTGATGAATCAGTTGACAAACCCATAGCTGCATCTAGGACAAACAAATCACCAAGTGCAGTTATTAGGAGAATGGCTGAGACTAGTTGGACGTGGCAGCGTTGGTTACATAAAACACATAGCTTTAAATGGGTACCAAAAATGATTAACTCATGTGTTACTAACCAAACGGATTCCACCGTTACCAAACTTGCCTCTGTGTCAACTTCTGGTGATGCAGGTGATCCAAATTGTTCTCTGGATTGTTGATAGCGGCTGTTCCCGACATATGACCGCCAATCTCAAGCTTCTTAAAAACTTTATTGCAAAGTTTATTGGAACGGTCAGATTCAGGAATGATCACTTCGCTGCTATTATGGGTTATGGAGACTATGTAAATGGGAACATTGAAATTAGCAGGGTTTATTATGTTAAGGGCCTAGGTCACAACCTCTTCTCAGTTGGACAATTCTGTGATGGTGATTTGGAGGTGGCATTCAGAGAGAATACTTGTTTTATTCGGGATCTTCAAGGAAATGATTTGATGAAAGGGAAACGCGGCACCAGTTTATACACAATTTCCTTCGAAGGCATGACAGCTCCCTCTCCCATATGCTTACTTTCAAAGGCACATCCCACAAAGGCCTGGCTTTGGCACAAACGATTGTCTCATTTGAACTTCAAGACGATGACTGATCTTGCTAGAAAAAAGTTAGTCGACGGTCTTCCCAAATTCAGATATGCCAAAGATCACTTGTGTCCTGCTTGCGAACAAGGAAAGAGTCATCGTGCCCACTTTCCTCCAAAAGCATATCATAGCACAGATCATGTCCTACAACTGCTTCATATGGATTTGTGTGGTCCTATGCGTGTTCAAACCATCAACGGGAAACGGTACATCTTGGTAATAGTGGATGATTACTCGAGGTGGACTTGGGTCTACTTTCTTCGTACCAAAGACCAAGCACCTTCGATGATCATTACTTTTCTCACAAAGATTCAAGTTCAGGTTCGTAACACCGTAAGAATTATCAGAACAGACAATGGTACTGAATTCAAGAATCAAACTCTTCGGGAGTTCACTGAGAAAAATGGGATTGTTCATCAAACGTCAATTGCTCGCACCCCTGAAAAAAATGGAGTAGTCGAAAGACGCAACCGTACGTTAGTGGAGGCAGCAAGAACTATGTTGATTAATGCCCAATTACCAGACTACCTATGGGCTGAAGCTGTCTCAACTGCTTGTTATACCCAGAACCGATGCATGATCACCAAACGCCATGACAAAACACCCTATGAGCTCATTCATGGTCAAAAACCGAATATCAACTACTTTCATGTCTTTGGAGCTCTCTGTTACCCAAAGAATGATCGTGATGATTTGGGGAAACTGAAAGCCAAAGCAGACATAGGAGTATTTGTTGGCTATTGTGAGAATTCGAAAGGATTCAGAATTTGGAATCGCCGTACACGGGAGATTTAAGAGACAATCCATGCTAATTTTGATGAGCTCACAGAAATGGCTTCTGAGCAAAACAGGTTAGAACCCGTACACAACCGTCTAAATTTTCCTAAATCTTCATTTGAACCATTACCGTTCAACAGAAAGGATATAGAAGACTTGTTTGCTCCTCTGTTCGATGATTCTCTAGTTAACCGTGCCTCTGCTGTATCCACCAATTCCGCTGCTCAAACCGTAAACAATCAAGCACCTGATACACCTGCAACCACTTCTATAGTAGTTGCTGAAGACGCACCTCAACCAGAACCATCATCGTCAGTAGATCAAACACCTTTAACTTCTACACCTACAGCTGAAGATTCCCCCCACCACAATTCTGTTGAAGTACCCACATCATCAGGTTATGACGGAGATGCATTCTTTAATCCATTTGCACCTGCACCAACCATTCCTGATATTACAGAATCTTCTTCACGCAATTTGGAACCGTCAAACCTGCACCACAGTTCTCAACACTATCCAACCACTCATAAATGGACAAAGGATCATCCCTTAGTAAACATCATTGGTAATCCAGAAAAACCAGTCATGACAAGACAAAGACTCCATACAGACGGTGAAACCTGCATTTATGCACTCACCGTTTGTCAAGCCGAACCCAAAAACATCAAGGAAGCCCTCACTTATGACAACTGGATTGAATCCATGCAAGAGGAATTGGAACAATTCAAGCGGTTAGAAGTTTGGGAACTGGTAGAGAGACCAGATGGGGTTTATGTCGTTGGATTGAAGTGGATCTGGAAAAACAAGTTAGATGCAGATAGTACTGTGATTCGTAACAAGTCCCGCCTGGTCGCCAAAGGATTTAGTCAACAAGAGGGAATCGAATTCGAAGAATCATTTGCTCCAGTTGCAAGGCTTGAGGCTGTTCGCATGTTCCTGGCTTACGTGGCTCACATGAACATTACTGTCTAACAAATGGATGTGAAGACTGCATTTCTCAACGGCCAACTCCAGGAAGAGGTGTACGTTTCTCAACCAGAAGGCTTCGTGGACCAAGAACATCCGAATCACGTATATCGGCTAAAGAAAGCCCTTTACGGCCTTAAACAAGCCCCAAGGGCATGGTACGACAAGTTATCTGCTTTCTTACTTGCAAACCATTTTACTAAAGGAACTGTGGACCCGACTTTGTTTATACAAAAACACGGGGAGGACATTCTCATCGTACAAATTTATGTCGATGATAGAATTTTTGGATCAACACACAAAAAATATTCAAATGCTTTTGCAAAACTGATGAAAAATAACTTTGAAATGTCCATGATGGGTGAACTGAAGTTCTTCTTAGGACTGCAAGTTCATCAATCACCCCGTGGTATATTCCTTAGTCAGTCCAAGTATGCTCAGGAAATCCTGAAAAAGCATGGTATGACCAGCTGTGACACCTATAATACACCTATGTCCTCCTCATCCCCGAAGCTAGATGCTGACATAAATGGGACACCCATTGATCCTACAAAATATCGTAGCATCATTGGGTCAATCATGTATCTCACAGCTAGCAGACCGGATGTTGTATTTGCCACGTATCTATGCTCCCGATATCTGTCAAAACCAACTGAGCGGCATTTGTCAGCCGTTAAAAGAATCCTTAGATACATAAAGGGAACCATTAATTTGGGGATCTGGTATCCAAAGGATTCTGGCTTTGAACTTGTAGCTTTTTCAGATGCTGACCATGCAGGGTGTTTAGACACGCGAAAAAGTACATCTGGAGGAGTACAGTTTTTGAGTAACAAGCTCGTCTCTTGGCAGTCAAAGAAACAAGATTGCACATCACTGTCGTCAACTGAATCTGAATATGTAGCCATGTCTGCCTACTGTGCTCAAGTCATTTGGATGCGATCACAACTGATGGACTACGGATACGTACTCAACAAGATTCCTATGTATTGCGACTCCAAGAGTGCCATTTCCATTTCATGCAACTCCGTGCAGCATTCCAAGTCCAAGCATATTGATCTCCGGTACCATTTTATCAAGGAGCACGTGGAGAAGGGTACTGTTGAACTGTATTTTGTGGGTACTGAACACCAATTGGCGGATCTGTTCACAAAAGCCTTGCCTCATGCAAGATTTGTGGATTTGGTTCACCGGATTGGTATGAGATGTTTGACTCTAGAAGACTTAAACAATTTTCTTACTCAAAATTAAACGGAGTCATACATCAAACAATCTTTGTAAATAATTATTGAAAAACACAAAAAGATTTTTTTTCTTCTTTAAAAAAAAATGCAAGTACAAAACCTTTTTTCCAACACTTTGTTCATATTTTAACATGTCAAATATTATTTTCGAACAAGTGTTGAGGGGGAGATACATAAATTCAAATTTTCAAAATTTGTACTTGCATGATTTCTGAAATTTGTTGCATCACAATGTTTTTTGGTGATAATCTCAAATGATGGAAAAGTTTTGTGCCTATTTTGCTAAGTTTGAGACATATAGTTAGTTAAATGGTGTGTTAGGACTAGGATTTAACTGTTTCAAGGATTAGGGGACTAAATGTGACAATGTGCGCTAAGTTTAAATGAATCATATACAAGTCAAAGTATTACCGTAGTTAATTCGCTTCAACTACTTCTCTGACATAATCACATCCGCAGTAAATACTTTCACCAAACCAATCAGCGGTCCACATTAAATCTGCAAATCGATTCAAGATTCATCAAAAGTGTGAGTGTTTTAATGATTATAACATAATCTTAAACAATGGTTTTAAAGGATTTTACAATCCAACGGTTGAATCTGTCAGAAATAATTGATTTAGATCTAGGGTTTGCGTAAAATTGGGGAAACTCAATTTTATGTGTTTGTGATGTGTTTATTGGTACGATTATACTTAGAATATGATTGTAATCCATGTATGCATGTTTAATTGAACCCAGAAACTTGTAATTTGAATGCTCTTGATTTAGGGTTTTAGCGTACGAATTGGGGAAAATCATGTGCAAGTGTTGCAGTGTAATTAATGTGTTCTAGTGCTGTTGTTATGACTTGAATTGAGTAAATATTGCCTTGGATTAAACCCAGATACATCAGATATGCTTAATTGATTTTAAGGGTTTATGAAGAACACGAGTGCACATTCAGTTTGATTCTTAGGATTTTATGGTTAAAAGTTGTTATAACTCGGTCTGGATGCTTAGAAACATCATAGGATTTCAATGAAACATGTTGATAACATAAATCTCAAGTGAATGTGAAATGCGAAAAATCTGTTGAGTCATTCATCTTCTATGAGTATCGAAATTTCTTGTATGAGAAGTTTTCAAAATTGAAAAGTTTTTTCGCAATTGGAAAAGTTTTTCGCAATTGGAAACATTTTTTGCAATTGGAAACATTTTTCGCAATTGTCAAAAGTTTTTCGCAATTGTCAAAAGCTTTCACAATTGTAAATTTTTCTGACATTATGTTTCAACTTGTGTTATAAATTTGAAATATCATGCTAAGTTAAGGATCTCATGTGAATCATTAAGTTTTAACTAATGCTAACCCACATGTATCTTGCAAATTGGTGTTAAATGATGTTTCAGATTTTTCACATTGTCTGCACCAGTACAACAACCACTACCCATGATCACTAAGGAAGAACTGTTTCCTCAAGGATACAAGGCAAAGTATGGAAACAACAATGCAAGAGTAGTCTTTGACAACATCAAATGTGCTGAGCCAAGTTGTCAAATAGCCATTGAAATTCTCAGAAGACATGAATGCAACAGCATCTTGGAGAATTCTGATAATGTCCCAGAATTGTACATTCATCAAATGTGGAGTACCATTGACCTCGATGACTACAACAGATATTTCACATGTACTCTGGACAGAAAACAAGTCAAAGTCACACCAATACACCTTCGAAAAGCCTTATCCCTACCAGATCCACCTGAACCATCAAACAAATTTTGGCCTGTACCATCTGAACAAGATATCCTCGAGTTTCTTCTCAACATTGGTTATGATGAGAATCCCGATCTTCCACTCACAACAATTTCAAGCATCAATGCTAAATCAATTCCACAACCGTGGAGAGCCATTTACTACATTTTGGTTCGCTCGGTTTCAGGAAGAGATAGCGGGCATGAGCACCCAAGACTTTCACATGCTCAACTCTTCTGGGGAATTGTTAACAAGAAAATTCTGGACTATGCTGCACTCATATGGGAAGATCTTGTGTTTCAGATAAGAGGCTGTAAGAAACCTGTAACAAGAATTCCATTCGTCCGATACACAAAGATGCTGATCAGCTATCTCATTGACAAGAACTCCGACATCTCTCCTCGACCTGAAGACAGGGAACTTCATGTGATAAGGATGGATAAGCCTCTCAAGTCAGTCTATTTTCCTAAAGATAGTACTCACAAGCAAGGGTCAAGACTACCAGAAGAATTGTTGACCGAGGAAATCAAGGAGACCCAAGCCTACAAGAGACTATGACTATGCATACGAGAAAGGCCAGGTCGGGTTCTCTAAGCATCGTGAAGGAACGGGTTCTACCAAAACTCATTCTAAAAGCAGTAGGACTGGGAGTGCCTCTAGTGCTTCAAAACCCAGAGTGGAAGAAGTTGGGATACATGAGGAAAAGGAAACTGACTCAGATGAATCAGAATCAGAGGAAGAAGTTACAGTTAAAATGACAGATGCTGAAATTGAACTTCAAAATCAGCTCGATTTTCTTAATGCAAAGAAGGCCAGTATGAAGTCAACAAAGGAAGATGATGACAGAAGGGCAAAATTGACAATTGAGAAAATGAGGGAGTATGAAGCAAAGAAAGGAGCTGGAGCATCAGGAACTGTTCAAGAAGCCGCCTCGATCCACTCTGATCCGGTTAATCAACCCGGAGGGTCAGGTGCAGCTACATCCACAGTTCAGCATGATATGGTTATTCAACCCGAGATGGCTGAATCTGTTATTTCTCAACCACCAAGCTCGGTTAATCAACCCGACTTGGAAGCTCAAACGTCAGAAAAGGAGAAAGATCAAGATAGTAACATAGTTTTAACCGATAAAGAAATTTCAGATTCCATGTTTAACAATGACCAGGAGGGGGAACAACACTATAATGATGATATGGACTGGAATGTAGAAGAAGAACGGGAAATATTTGGAGAGAAAACCAATGACGATGCAAAGAAACTTGAGGCTGAGCATGCAGCAGCATTAAAGAAAAAGGAAGAAGACGAAAAAGCAAATAAAGAAGCCGATAGCTACATTCGCTCACCATCAGTCCCTCCATCAGTCCCTCCATCTGACCTTGCTATGGTAGATCATGTACCTCAACAAGAGCAGAAATCTAACCCTGTTCAGTCTTCTCCCATATCATCACCAAATCCTACAATACCTCCTGGGTCACCTCCCGAGAATCCAACACCACCACCCTCATCTCCTAAGGACTCTGCTCCTCCCAATTCACAATCATCAATCCCTTCACTTACTCCATCACCAACAAGATCACCATCACCAAAAGCCAAAGCAACTGTTTCGGAACAAATCAAATCAGTCATACAAGGTAAGAATGTGAGAAGAATAGCTCGAGTGACTAGAGTGGAGGTTGTCTCACCTGCTGCAAAGAAACTCAAGAAAGCAGTTAAACTCGCCCAAGCCAAGAAAGTTAGCCAAACGAGTGCATAACTGGCTGAGATGCAAACCATAGTCAAGAATTTGTCTCAACAAATGGGAGAGCTGCAGCAGACAAAGCTGAAAATGGATGAGTTTCTAGCTTATGATGTAGGCGATTGATGAATGTGTAAATACTCATCATTTTTGTCCCATCTGAACTGCAAAAACATTTAAAAACACTCAGAAATGCTTCAAAATACAGAAAATATCCTTGGATTGTGTTTTTATCTGTTTCATGTGCAAAAGGATTGAAAACAGAACAGAAACGAGCATTTTTGGATCGACTCGACGACAATTGTACATTTGATCAAGTAAAGACGAAAGTCAAAGACAGAGTCAAAGTCAACCCCCAAAAATCCCAAAATGGCACAAATGGTCCCTGGAATTAGTTTCTATTTTTGGCAGCAATAGTCCTTGGATTTTCAGCATTGTACAACAATGGTCCCTAAGGTTTAACTAAAATCCAAACCATATCCTAATCCTAAATAACTAAACCCAGCTTAACT
Organism: Artemisia tridentata subsp. tridentata; assembly: GCA_021014915.2. Taxonomy (NCBI): domain Eukaryota; kingdom Viridiplantae; phylum Streptophyta; class Magnoliopsida; order Asterales; family Asteraceae; genus Artemisia; species Artemisia tridentata. Next base: position 182,966,691 of record CP139504.1, on the reverse strand, counting down.
AACCCAACCCATTTCTACTTAAATCCAAGCCCAACTTAAAAAGCCCACAACCCACGCTTAGTTAAACCGAAAGATTTGACTTCGGTCAAATCTTTCTTCTTCAATACCACCACCCCGCCAAAACCGAAACCACCCCTCACCCACAGTATTTTCCTGACACCACCCCCTCCTCCTCAACACTCAACCTAACAAACCAAATGCATTCAATGCTTCTTCCTCCCCCCCCCCCAAGTTACCAGACCAAGTAGTGTTATCCACTCACATTAGTTTTCCTGCCAAAATCGTTTTCAACGATTGAGATGAGTTCAAAGCTATCCAAAGGCCAAGATATGATCAGAGGAAGATAAGGAGCATTTCCCACTTAGTTGGTAGTATAAATAGTCCACAATGTAACCTGTAATAAGTAGTAGTTAATTTTAAGTAATCGTCATTTTTATTCAGTCATTGTAATTTTGTAATTTCAAGTTATCAGTTGTTAATTCAAGTTTAATTCAGTTAGAGTAATCTAATTTAAAGCACTCTTGTTCTAAATTTCAGTTATGCTAAGTTTCAAATTGTCTGTTAAGTCAAAATAAGCTCTAATCCTGTTAAATTATCATCACAAACATCAATACCCTTGCTATAAGCTTATATAAGCTTATTATAGCTTGTTGTAAGCCTATATTAGATACTAGCTGTTCTTATTGTGAAATTTCTGAAAAAGTCAAACAAAGTCAACCTGATCAAGCTTTTGAAGAAATGGTGTTTATCCCTTGAAGTGCAGATTTCTAAGAGTTGTCTGAGCTTAATCTAAGCTCAGATTTGTGAAAAGAAACCCTTGTTCAGCTAGGGTTGTGCAAGTGAGTTCTCAATTTATATTGCATACTAGTTAGTTGATTTCTATTAGCACTGTTCAAGTACTTATTTTAACTTGTAATCTGCTTTTCTCAACTTAACTAAGTTAGATAAATACTAATTAGTCAGAATCTTAGGATGTTTTAGTCATTTCTAGTGTAAAAGTAAAAATCAGTCACAACAAGTGGTGTTTGGCTTTATTGGTCAAACGGGTAAAAAGGGTTCGTTACTGTATATTTGCAATTTGCTTAACTTTAATATAGCCTAATCCTACATATATAAGCTGTTTTTAAGATATTTTAAGCTAATGTGATAGATATCATAGTTTTAAATGGACTGTGTAAAACTTATGGTTGAAACTGTCCAAATAAGCTTGTTATAAGCTGTTGTGGTTTCAGCTCTTATTTTTGTTGTTTATAGTTCCCATTTAGTCCATATTAAGTATGCTTTAAATCCCTTATGCCCTTTTTCTCTAATTCACTCAAAACAGCCCACTAGTATAAGCAGACTGCATATTTTCGTATTTTTCCAATCTGCATCAAATTTTTTTTATTTTTCATTTCTTCATCTTAAGTCCAATTCATCTGAAATTTGGCACGCATAGAGTTTGCTTGCTTGTGTACTTGGTCATATTTTTAGTTTATTTTTAATATTTTTTCTCAGCAGCTTTTTCGTAGCTTGAAACTGCACGTTTTTTCCCTGCTCACTGCTTAAATCAGCAGCCCTTGGGGCTTATTTTGTGATTCTAGTGCTTATTTTACAGCTTATTTAGTATCTATTTATCTTTTTGAACCTATTGTTAGGTACCTCAGCCTTATTTAGCTTATTTTAGTTCAAGTTAGCTTAAATATAAGCTTATTAGCATATATAGGCCATAAGCCACTTTTTAGCTCAAAACTGCATAACTGCTTATTTGCTTATTCCCTTAGATTTTTATAAACTTTTTAGCTTATTTGCATTGAACTCAGTCCATATTATCTTATTCCTTAGCCCTATTAGCTTATTGGTTAACTTATAGCTTATTTCTTAAAATTCCATGTTCTAGTTAATTTTATAAACTAACTGTTGTCAGTTCAGTTTATTAGAAGCTTATTTAATAAGTTAGAAAAATATTTCCCTTTTAAAAGTTGCTTATGGATAGCTTATTAATAAGTTTGTAAAAGAAAAAAGTAAAAAAAAAATAGTTTATAAAAAAGGTCAGGAGTGGGATTCGAACCCCAGTCTCTCAGATAAACACACACACACTTAACCAACTGCTCTAGGGTCTTATTCTGGTTAATCCCTACACCCATTATTATTTAAACCCTTTTTCATTTTAAAGCTTATCCGAATTAATTAGCTTATTTACAGCTTATTAGAATAAGCTGGGTCCTTGTCTTTATTTTTCCTAGAACTGTTTTAACATAAAGTATTTTTAGAAAAAGTGTCAAATTTTTCTAATTAGGTTTAGTATTTTTTATCATTTAATTAGAGTAATTTATTTTTTAATTCATAATAAAAAATATAAAAGTCAGAAAAATATAAATCTTTTTTCTAAAATTTTCTTTTATTATTTAGGATATAAGAAAAATAATTTTACAGTTGTAGGGTTTAATTTTATAGATTTCATTTTTTAATCGCGTTTTTATAATTCCAGTAACGCGTTTTAAATATAATTTGTTAACCTTAATTTTATTTTGAGAATTTGTTTCTCATTATTTAATTAGAATATAAAAAAGCAAAAAAAATCCATATCCTAATCATCAGTCACTCTAATCTCAAACCTCTAACGATTGTCCATTCACTCCTCGTTGGGAAACGACTCGGGTAATCACTTACCTGGTATCACACACACAAACGTGAGTTTTTGCAAGTTAGCCTTTTTCCTAAAGGGTTGATTTGTCTTTATTCACGTGTATCCGTCTGCATAATATTTATATATATACACTATTTAGCACGGATCAAATTTTGGCGCCGCTGCCGGAGAGGTTGTGTTGCGACAATATTGTTTAAAGTTTAAATGATTAGTGATTTGAGATCCTTCTTTCAGAAGTTCCTATTTCCCATAAACCATATAAAATACAAAAATATTTTTCTTTTCTTTTATATATATAATATCATATAAAAAATAAAAACCCAAAAACATTTTCCGTTTTATTTGTAAAATAAAAGATAAAAGCAAAATTAATATAATATTCCTCAACTTGGGTATTATCATAATAAGTTCCCAAACCAAAGATTAAAACTTGCCTTTGTGTCGCTTGCGAATTCGGCTCACCTTTGATTGATAAACAAACTCTAACGGAGGTTTAAGGAGGGTTTGACATTAAATTGTCGAACCGAAAGAAGCGGGTTTTTAAGGAGCATTTATTGCCCACCTTTGCTTCTTCGCCACTCTGTGCGTTTTTTAGTCAGAGAGCTACCGTACGCTTGTTGATTTAAGGTTTTAAGTTCCTTGTGTTTTGCTTCGATCTTGATTTAATTGAAATATTTAGTGCATGCGCACTCGTTCTTCTAGGTCATCAAGCCCTTTTCGTGAGCTTGTAAACATACCACGAAGACGTCGTAGACGTTCTGCCCCATCAGTCGTATCTGAGGGACGTATTGACCCCAAAAACCCTGTCATCATGGCAGATTTGCCAATGAATGAGCTTCTCCAAGCACCCATCGAGGGTTATGGAGATGCCATTGTTGTTCCAGCCATCGTGGCTGATAGTTTTGAGCTCAAAACCGGGTTACTGAATCTTGTAACCTCAAGTCAATTCTATGGTTTTGAAAGGGATGATCCTCATGCTCACATTCGATGGTTTAACAAGATTACATCTACCATCAAATACAAGAATGTCCCTTCTGAAGCAATCAAGCTTCTTCTATTCCCATTTTCTCTCGAGGGACAAGCCCGGATATGGCTTGAAAAACAACCCCCTCGTTCAATTGAGACATGGGAGGATTTAGTTACAAAGTTTGTAAACGAATTTTTTCCCCCATCTAGAACGACAAGTCTTAAAAATGAAATCATCAAATTCACACAAAGATTTGATGAATCGTTTAGTGACGCGTGGGATCGTTTCAAAGAATTGCTTCGTAAATGTCCTCATCATGGTTTCACCGAGTTGATGCAAATCGACACTTTCTATAATGGTGTGAGCCAATCTGACCAAGATTCTCTCAATGCCTCCGCTGGAGGTAACTTTTTGAGCAAAACCACCAAAGAAGCTTTAGCGATTATTGAAAATAAGTCTAAGGTCCGTACTGCACGAACAAAGCCATATCATTCTTAGGCTAGTGCTGGTCCTTCTACTTCATCTCCCGTGAGTACTTCTAGCACCGATGCTAAGATTGACAAGCTCACGGACGCTATTCAAGCTTTGGTCCTCTCAAGCCAAAAGAAAGTCACTTTCACACAAAATCCTTCACATGCTGAAGTGAAGAAAGTGGAAGCCTGTATTACTTGTGGTGGCCCTCATGCATACTACAACTGTACTGCCACCGATGGTAGTCCTTTTGAAGCTAATCCTATAGCCGGTACTTCAAATCAGGGAGGTAATCAATACCGTCCTCAAATAGAACCAAGTTACCGAGCTAACAGCTACCAAGGACCACCCGGTTTCAATCAGAACCAGAATTTGCAAAACCGAAACCAAAACCAACCTCGAATGAACCAAGGTTATCAAAACCAAGGGAATTTCAATTCTGGACAAAATCAAGGTTTCCAACACCAAGGAAACTTTAACCGAAACAATTTCAACCATGGAAATCATTTTCAGGGAAATGGTAATCCAAATCAAGGGAATTTTCAACATCAAGGTTATAATCAAAATAACCGAGTCCAAAATTTCCCTAACCAACCTCAAGCCATTCTCCCTGCCCCACAACCATCATCTGATGAGTTATTGAGGCAATTCATGAAAGCTCAAGAGGACACAAACAGGTTGTTGGTCAGCCAGATCTCTGAGATTAAAAAGTCTTTAAATGATCAACCTTCGGGCTCAGGAAAACTTCCGGGCAACACGATCGCTAACCCGAAGGGTGATGTTAAGGCGATCACAACCCGAAGTGGTGCTTCATATGATGGACCCACTATTCCTACTACCACTTCTTCTTCTTCTCCTCCCAAGGTAGTGGATAGTGAACCTGAGGTGACTAAGGACAAGGTACTTCCTACTAATAACGAAGGTACCGACAACGTCCAACCTCAAGTTGTCCCGAAAACCAAACCCAAATCAGGAGTTGTCTTTGAACCTCCTGAAACCCCGGTTGAAAACCCAAAATCCAAACCTTCTATTCCCTACCCATCACGTTTAAATGAACAAAAGCTCCGCGAAAAGGCTAGTCAACAAATGGATAAATTCTTTCAAATCTTTCAAAAATTACATTTTGACATAAGCTTTGCGGATGCTATCATTCTGATGCCCAAGTTTGCATCCACAATCAAACACTTATTAAGCAACAAGGAAAAACTGTTTGAAATGGCAAAAACTCCATTAAATGAGAACTGCTCAGCAGTTATCTTGAAAAAGCTTCCCGAGAAGCTTGGAGATCCTGGAAAGTTTCTAATACCTTGTGTATTTTCGGGAATGGCTGAATGCTATGCCTTGGCCGATCTTGGTGCAAGCATCAACCTGATGCCTCATTCAGTGTGGAAGAAACTTTCTCTTCCGGATCTTACTCCTACATGCATGACTCTTGAGCTTGCAGATCGTTCAATATCTCATCCACGTGGCATTGCTGAAGACGTATTTGTGAAAGTAGGAAAGTTCCATTTTCCAGCTGACTTTGTGGTTGTTGATTTCGATGCTGATCCTAGGGTTCCTCTCATTCTTGGAAGAGGATTCCTAAGAACGAGCCATGCTCTCATTAATGTATTTGAGCATGAAATCACATTACGTGTGGGTAATGAAGCTGTTACCTTTAACCTCGATCAAACTTCGAGGTACTCCTCAAATTATGATTCTGAATCGGTTAACCGAATCGATGTCATTGATATTGCTTCAGAGGAGTACTCTCAAGAGTTTCTTGGTTATTCTCATAATTCTGTGAGTGGGGACCCCACCACATCTTCTCTGCCTATCATTTTCGACTCTTCCCCTTCTCTCACTCCGTTTAAGGGAAGTGATTTCATTTTGGAAGAGATCGAGGCTTTTCTCAAGTGTGATTCATTTATAGAAGGAATTGATAACGCTGAGATTGATCTGGAGGGAGATATTCTTCTTCTTGAGAAATTGTTGAATCAGGACAATTCTCCTCCACTCCCTCCCGTTGAACTTCATAATGAGGAAATCAAATCAGTTGAGAAAACCGATGAATTTCCTGAGGTCGAACTCAAAGACTTACCACCTCATCTTGAGTACGCATTTTTGGAGGGTGACGATAAATTGCCCGTCATTATTGCTAAAGATTTAAGTGATGAGGAAAAGACTGCTCTAATAAAGGTCTTGAAGTCACACAAGCAAGCCATTGCTTGGAAACTCTCCGACATAAAGGGTATCAACCCTGAATCTTGTACTCACAAGATTTTAATGGAGGATGACTTTAAACCAGCAGTCCAACATCAAAGAAGGGTGAATCCTAAAATCCACGATGTTATCAAACAAGAGGTTCTCAAACTTCTTGAAGCAGGATTGATTTATCCCATCTCTGATAGTCCTTGGGTTAGTCCCATTCACTGTGTTCCAACAAAGGGTGGCATAACTGTTGTCACAAATGATGAGAATGAGTTGATCCCAACTCGATTGGTTACGGGGTGGCGTGTTTGCATTGACTATCGTAAGTTAAATGATGCCACCCGAAAAGACCACTTTCCTCTACCCTTTATGGACCAAATGCTTGAGAGATTAGCAGGGAACGAGTACTATTGTTTCCTTGATGGTTTCTCGGGTTACTTTCAAATTCCCATTGATCCACAAGATCAAGAAAAGACCACCTTCACATGCCCCTATGGAACCTTTGCTTATAAACGTATGCCTTTTGGCTTATGCAATGCTCCAGGCACATTCCAAAGGTGCATGATGTCCATATTCTCCGACATGATCGGGAAAACTATGGAGGTCTTTATGGATGACTTCTCGGTCATTGGGGATTCATTCAAAACATGTCTCTCCCATTTAGAAAACATGCTGAAACGGTGTGAAGACACCAATCTTTGTCTAAATTGGGAAAAGAGTCATTTTATGGTCAAAGAGGGCATTGTCCTCGGCCATAAGTTATCAAAGAACGGGATTGAGGTTGACAGAGCTAAAGTTGATGTCATTGCTAAATTACCTCATCCCACTACCGTCAAAGGTATTAGGAGTTTTCTGGGTCATGCCGGTTTCTATCGTAGATTCCTACAAGATTTTTCTAAAATCGCCCGGCCTATGACTCATCTCCTTGAGAAGGATGCTCCTTTTATCTTCTCACCCGAGTGCATCGAAGCTTTTGAAACATTAAAGAAAAAGCTTACTGAAGCACCCATTCTGGTTGCCCCCGACTGGGATTTACCCTTTGAGCTCATGTGCGATGCAAGTGATTTTGCTATCGGTGCAGTCCTGGGGCAACGAAAAGCCAAACACTTTCAGCCTATCCACTACGCAAGTAAAACCATGACTGAAGCTCAAACTCATTACACCACTACAGAAAAAGAATTATTAGCTGTGGTGTATGCCTTTGAGAAGTTTCGGCCATATTTGATCTTGACAAAATGTGTAGTGTATACGGATCACTCGGCTCTCAAATATCTCTTTGCAAAACAAGATGCAAAGCCTAGATTGCTCCGATGGGTTCTCCTCCTGCAAGAATTTGATATCATTATACGTGATAAAAAAGGAGCTGAGAACCTAGCTGCTGATCATCTATCCCGATTAGAGAACCTACACCAAGATGTTTTCGAGAAAAAGGAAATAAATGAAACATTTCCTCTCGAGACACTCAATACGGTTTCTTTTCGTGGAGATTCTACTACCCCATGGTTTGCTGACTTCGCAAATTACCATGCGGGTAACTTCATAGTGAAAGGGATGTCGACCCAACAAAAGAACAAATTCTTCAAAGATGTGAAGCATTACTTTTGGGACGACCCCTACTTGTTTAAAGTATGTGCGGATCAAGTCATTCGGCGGTGTGTTCACGGCCAAGAAGCCGTTGATGTTCTTAAGGCTTGCCACAATGGACCCACAGGGGGACATCATGGTGCCAATTACACTGCCAAGAAGGTGTTTGATTCCGGTTTCTATTGGCCTACAATCTACCGTGATGCCCATGACTTAGTCAAATCTTGTGACTCTTGTCAATGTCACGGGAAGATCTCTCAAAGAGATGAAATGCCACAAAACGTCGTTCAAGTTTGTGAAATCTTTGACGTTTGGGGCATTGACTTTATGGGCCCGTTCCCGTCTTCACGAGGGAACAAGTATATACTCGTGGCTGTCGATTATTTGTCTAAATGGGTCGAAGCAAAAGCTCTCCCCACCAACGACGCCCGAGTAGTGTGTAAATTTCTGAAATCACTCTTTTCTCGGTTTGGAACTCCCCGTGCTATCATTAGTGATCGCGGTACGCACTTTTGCAATGAACAATTTGCAAAAGTCATGCTTAAATACGGTATTACTCACCGTCTTTCTACCGCGTATCACCCACAAACAAGTGGACAAGTAGAAGTTTCAAATCGTGGTATTAAAAGAATACTGGAAAGGACTGTAGGAGAAAATCGTGCATCCTAGTCGGATAAATTGGATGATGCACTATGGGCCTTCCGTACAGCTTACAAAACACCCATCGGGTGTACGCCTTACAAGCTTGTGTACGGAAAGGCATGTCATCTTCCGATCGAATTAGAGCACAAAGCCTACTGGGCCTTGAAACATGCTAACTTTGACATCCAAACTGCGGGTGATCACCGTAAAGCTCAAATGAATGAATTAAATGAACTGCGTGATCAGGCCTACGAGAACTCTTTGATCTACAAAGAAAAGACAAAGAAGATTCATGACTCAAAAATAAAGAACCGCGTTTTTAACGTTGGTGATCGAGTCCTTCTTTTCAATTCAAGATTAAAGATCTTCTCAGGCAAACTCAAATCCCGTTGGTCTGGTCCATTCACTATTACAAAGGTTTATCCATATGGTACCATTGAGTTATCTCAAAATGACGGTCCAAAATTCAAAGTGAATGGTCATCGTTTGAAACACTACTTTGGAGAGGATATACCACCCATGGTTGTCCCGGATCTCCAAACTTTCCCCATGAACCAATGAATGCGGGGTCGAATCAAGCTAAGTGACTCGGTGAACAAAAATATTAGCACACCATATGGGTTTTCACCCATATTTCTGCCTTCTTTCTCTTTTCTAACACCTAAGTGTGGGGGAGTTGCCCCTGCTGTTGTATATAATTTTCAGTCTAAAAAAAAAAAAAAAAAAAAAAAAAAAAAAAAAAAAAAAAAGAAAAAAAAAATTGTTGTTGTGTTTCCACTCTTGGCCAGTAGTATTACCTTTTTACGTTCTAAGTGTCGGCATAATAGCCGGTGCTTTGAATATTGAAGGCAATATTCAATTCTAAGTGTGGGGGGGGGGAGAAATTCTGGCAAGTTTGATCACATGAGTACCTTTCTAGTGCCCTAATACCCCCGTTTTGGCCAAAATTTTAAATTTTTTCATTTGGTGGAAGTGCTTTGCACTAACACAACAAATGGTTATCAGTCCACCATGTCTAACCCACATAAGGACTGGCTAATCCGAGAGCAAACGGCTCTAGGTAAAGATATCTCAAATCCGTTTATGGCTGACAATTTGCCAAAAATTGCATGGTATTCGACTCACCATATCTTCGATAGCGAAGAGTTGGCTAGCCCACAAGGTTATGGCTTGTGGTTAAGGCAGTAGAAAACCATAATTGGTAATCAGCTCACCAAGATTATAATTGTATTCTATCAAAGAGTTGGCTAGTCCAGAAGCAAACGGCTTTTGGTAAAGACAAATCAAATCCGTTGACAGCTGATGATTTGCTTAAAATCATTTGGTTATCAATGTACCATAGTATCATACTAAAACATTGGCTACTCCAGAAGTAATGGCTATCTGGTAAAGAGACATAAAATCCATTAAATTTTCAAAAAGGATTGCTAGGGACTAGCAATAGTTTAGTGTGGGGGATTGATGAGTGTGTAAATACTCATCATTTTTGTCCCATCTGAACTGCAAAAACATTTAAAAACACTCAGAAATGCTTCAAAATACAGAAAATATCCTTGGATTGTGTTTTTATCTGTTTCATGTGCAAAAGGATTGAAAACAGAACGGAAACGAGCATTTTTGGATCGACTCGACGACAATTGTACATTTGATCAAGTAAAGACGAAAGTCAAAGACAGAGTCAAAGTCAGCCCCCAAAAATCCCAAAATGGCACAAATGGTCCCTGGAATTAGTTTCTATTTTTGGCAGCAATAGTCCTTGGATTTTCAGCATTGTACAACAATCGTCCCTAAGGTTTAACTAAAATCCAAACCATATCCTAATCCTAAATAACTAAACCCAGCTTAACTAACCCAACCCATTTCTACTTAAATCCAAGCCCAACTTAAAAAGCCCACAACCCACCCTTAGTTAAACCGAAAGATTTGACTTCGGTCAAATCTTTCTTCTTCAATACCACCACCCCGCCAAAACCGAAACCACCCCTCACCCACAGTATTTTCCTGACACCGCCCCCTCCTCCTCAACACTCTACCTAACAAACCAAATGCATTCAATGCTTCTTCCTCCCCCTCCCCCCAAGTTACCAGACCAAGTGGTGTTATCCACTCACACCAGTTTTCCCGCCAAAATCGTTTTCAATGATTGAGATGAGTTCAAAGCTATCCAAAGGCCAAGATATGATCAGAGGAAGATAAGGAGCATTTCCCACTTAGTTGGTAGTATAAATAGTCCACAATGTAACCTGTAATAAGTAGTAGTTAATTTTAAGTAATCGTCATTTTTATTCAGTCATTGTAATTTTGTAATTTCAAGTTAATCAGTTGTTAATTTAAAGCACTCTTGTTCTAAATTTCAGTTATGCTAAGTTTTAAATTGTCTGTTAAGTCAAAATAAGCTCTAATCCTGTTAAATTATCATCACAAACATCAATACCCTTGCTATAAGCTTATATAAGCTTATTATAGCTTGTTGTAAGCCTATATTAGATACTAGCTGTTCTTATTGTGAAATTTCTGAAAAAGTCAAACAAAGTCAACCTGATCAAGCTTTTGAAGAAATGGTGTTTATCCCTTGAAGTGCAGATTTCTAAGAGTTGTCTGAGCTTAATCTAAGCTCAGATTTGTGAAAAGAAACCCTTGTTCAGCTAGGGTTGTGCAAGTGAGTTCTCAATTTATATTGCATACTAGTTAGTTGATTTTTATTAGCACTGTTCAAGTGCTTATTTAATTGCTTATTGTCATTTTCTTAGTGTATCTGTTTAATTTGAAGTACAAGTAAGTTGATTGATAGTCAGTTTAAGTTTTAAATCTCATTCTCCATTAAATAGCCAAAATCAGTCAAATAAGTCAAAATAAGCTCATAGCTTATTCAGTACTTATTTTAACTTGTAATCTGCTTTTCTCAACTTAACTAAGTTAGATAAATACTAATTAGTCAGAATCTTAGGATGTTTTAGTCATTTCTAGTGTAAAAGTAAAAATCAGTCACAACAAGTGGTGTTTGGCTTTATTGGTCAAACGGGTAAAAAGGGTTCGTTACTGTATATTTGCAATTTGCTTAACTTTAATATAGCCTAATCCTACATATATAAGCTGTTTTTAAGACATTTTAAGCTAATGTGATAGATATCATAGTTTTAAATGGACTGTGTAAAACTTATGGTTGAAACTGTCCAAATAAGCTTGTTATAAGCTGTTGTGGTTTCAGCTCTTATTTTTGTTGTTTATAGTTCCCATTTAGTCCATATTAAGTATGCTTTAAATCCCTTATGCCCTTGTTCTCTAATTCACTCAAAACAACCCACTAGTATAAGCAGACTGCATATTTTCGTATTTTTCCAATCTGCATCAAATTTCTTTTATTTTTCATTTCTTCATCTTAAGTCCAATTCATCTGAAATTTGGCACGCATAGAGTTTGCTTGCTTGTTTACTTGGTCATATTTTTAGTTTATTTTTAATATTTTTTCTCAGCAGCTTTTTCGTAGCTTGAAACTGCACGTTTTTCCCCTGCTCACTGCTTAAATCAGCAGCCCTTGGGGCTTATTTTGTGATTCTAGTGCTTATTTTACAGCTTATTTAGTATCTATTTATATTTTTGAACCTATTGTTAGGTACCTCAGCCTTATTTAGCTTATTTTAGTTCAAGTTAGCTTAAATATAAGCTTATTAGCATATATAGGCCATAAGCCACTTTTTAGCTCAAAACTGCATAACTGCTTATTTGCTTATTCCCTTAGATTTTTATAAACTTTTTAGCTTATTTGCATTGAACTCAGTCCATATTATCTTATTCCTTAGCCCTATTAGCTTATTGGTTAACTTATAGCTTATTTCTTAAAATTTCATGTTCTAGTTAATTTTATAAACTAACTGTTGTCAGTTCAGTTTATTTGAAGCTTATTTAATAAGTTAGAAAAATATTTCCTTTTTAAAAGTTGCTTATGGATAGCTTATTAATAAGTTTGTAAAAGAAAAAAGTAAAAAAAAATAGTTTATAAAAAAGGTCAGGAGTGGGATTCGAACCCCAGTCTCTCAGATAAACACACACACACTTAACCAACTGCCCTAGGGTCTTATTCTGGTTAATCCCTACACCCATTATTATTTAAACCCTTTTTCATTTTAAAGCTTATCCGAATTAATTAGCTTATTTACAGCTTATTAGAATAAGCTGGGTCCTTGTCTTTATTTTTCCTAGAACTGTTTTAACATAAAGTATTTTTAAAAAAAGTTTCAGATTTTTCTAATTAGGTTTAGTATTTTTTATCATTTAATTAGAGTAATTTAGTTTTTAATTCATAATAAAAAATATAAAAGTCGGAAAAATATAAATCTTTTTTCTAAAATTTTCTTTTATTATTTAGGATATAAGAAAAATAATTTTACACTTGTAGGGTTTAATTTTATAGATTTCATTTTTTAATCGCGTTTTTATAATTCCAGTAACGCGTTTTAAATATAATTTGTTAACCTTAATTTTATTTTGAGAATTTGTTTCTCATTATTTAATTAGAATATAAAAAATCAAATAAAATCCATATCCTAATCATCAGTCACTCTAATCTCAAACCTCTAACGATTGTCCATTCACTCCTCGTTGGAAAACGACCCGGGTAATCATTTACCTGGTATCACACACACAAACGTGAGTTTTTGCAAGTTAGCCTTTTTCCTAAAGGGTTGATTTGTCTTTATTCACGTGTATCCGTCTGCATAATATTTATATATATACACTATTTAGCACGGATCAGCGATAAAGTCAAAGCCAACACAAGACATTACGTCAAGAAGTTTCTGCCAGATATTCAGGAAAATATTGAAGCTCACATCAACGCAACAGTAGATGAGAAGATTAAAGATCTTGCACTCCAACAGAAACATCTTCTTGAATACTCTGTTGAAGAACTTCAAGACGCCCTCTTCACCAAATTGCTTGCAAAATCCACCCTCAGCTACACTGAAATGCCCATCCTGGATGCTATTCGGGCCAATATGGAATCATGTAAGACTGCAGCTGATAAAGGCAAGCGTCAACGTGATAATGATGACCAAGATCCAGACACCACTACAAAGAAACAAAAGACTGGTAGTGGATCTGGGATTCACATTATAGAACCCACCGTGTAACACCCCGAAAATCGGGTCCAGCGGAAGCAAACATGTCACTGGGGTGCTAGTCAATTTGGTATCACAACACAAGATACAAAGAACGGTTTTACCTTAACCGTTTAGAATAAAATTCATTATCAAAACATTGAGTTTACATCATCTGAAAGATAGTGCGGAAGTAAGGCCCAAAATGATTAAAGCGGTCCCAAATATAAATATCAGAGTCGTCTATGACCATGCCTCTTGCCAAGCGCCTCCAGAGATAAGCTATAGCATTAAACCTGAAAATACATGCTAAAAGGGTCAGCTTACGCTGGTGAGTTCACAGGTTTTAGTTTAAAACAGTATAGTTGAACCAAAAGGTTTTCAAGTTCAAATCATCGTTCGCAAGCAAGACAAGTCTAACGTAGGCTAACACTGCCAAAATCACGGGTTAAGAAAAGTATGATAGTGGACCAAGATAAGGGATTTGCTACACTGGACTAAGATCGATGTAAACCACGAGTTCCAATAATACTTCCAAAACCAATCATTCCAAAACCGATCGTTCCAATATCTTAACGAGATCTCAAGTAGGGCCCTAAGCGACTCTAGCCAGGTAACACGGTTATAACAAGGGATTGCTACCCTGGTCTAGGCCGTAAGCAAATATCTATTCTTAGCTAGGTACCACGGTTATAGCAAGAGATTGCTACCCTAGACTAAGTCAACATCTACCGCAAATCTTAACTCTTAGCCAGTCAACGAGTTATAGCAAATCCAAAACGACGGTTAGGTCCATTCAAAATAGTTTAAATGTTTTCACTCATGAATACCAGATAAATCACGTAACGCCATCAAATAACCAGATCAGATATATCAACCAAATAGTCAAAATAGAGCAAACAGTTTGCATAAATTCCAAGTAAACAGTCATGAGTTTAGTTAAAAACGAGCATGTATTCTCCCCCAAAATAGTTAGAAAACCGGTAAAAGTAGGGGCCATGAACTCACCTTAGCCACAGCAATGCAAGATCACAACTGACACAACTGGCATCGAGAAGCAAAACACAACAGTATTCAGGAGACAGGCAAAATCGGTACACGGAGGTACAAGCACGGTGGTACACAACGGTCTAGGATCGGCACAACCTAGTACGTATACGATCATCTCAAAACACGTCTCGCAAAATAATAAAGTCTATAAAAGACAGCGTGTCGTAGTTTTCGTGGATTACTCGATTTCAAAACTTATCAAAAGCTTAGTTTCAACGTTTCGTGTGGTGTGGTAAGAAGACATGGACTCGACAGACAACTCACGCCAAAGAGAATAGACATCGACATAGTCGAGAGAATACTGACGAGAACTCAACCAAGGAAGACAAACCTAGAAGTTTACGACAACCAAACACCTCAAATAAAATAAATCAGTTTGTACGTTTCGACATTTACCCCGTTATCCCCAAATAATTTGTATAAAACATAAACGTTTTATAATAAAAATAAGTTTAACTAATAAAATTAGTTTTTCTCGAGTCGTCGAGACTTGGATTAACCAAAACTGAAATTACAATATCTAACAAGTTTATGTCTCGATATTTTTCTCGTAAATATTAGTTTTGGTTTTATTGAAGATTTTTGTGTCCGGTCCGAGTTTAATATATTAAAGTCTTTTCGAGTTTAATATATTATACCGTCTCAAGTCTCAAAATGTTCACTGAATCCAATATCTAATGTTGTACGTCCGATAACGATCCATGGTTGTTCAATGTCCAAATATAATAATCAAAATCCGTATTCATAACCAATTGATGAAGCGAAAAGTGTACCGCTTTTAAGGGGTCATTTAAGCCCTAAATCGTATTTATTTGATCAAATATTGCCCTAAATCGTTCCTTTTGTCATTTTAGGTACTTTTGAGGAGAAATCTGGAAAAGGAGGCATTTTGGACGTTTTTGGAGCATAAAAGTGAAGAAAACGACAAAGTCTCAAAAATCGGCTGAATGTTACCTTTGACGGCGTCACAATTAACTCTGGACGGCGTCATGCTTTGGCAAGAAAAAGTGGACGTGAAATTTACTCATGATAGGCCAGTGAAAATAGCATGTGAATTCTGACGGCGTCACGCTTTAACTTGATCAAGGGCATCACGGCTTAAATCATAAGGGGACGGCGTCACGTTCACGAGCTGACGGCGTCAAGCCTTGATAAGCCAGAATGGATTTTTGAAGAGCTAAAGAGGGACGGCGTCAAGAAGGTCATCCGGGAACCCTAGAAGCGGCTCAGTACTATGACCCCGACTCTGTTTATCTATCCCTTTCCCAATGAAAGTTTTAGAAGCGGCGAGGTGACGGCGTCACAATTCATAAGGTGACGCCGTCAGATGCAAAAGTCTATATATAGTTTTCTAATTTTTTGTCATTAAGGAGAGCTTAGTGTGTGGAATTTTGGGTGAAAACCCTAGGACGATTTTAGCTACTTTTTCAAGGCTTTTTGCCTTGAGATCTTCCATGTTACATTGAAGATAAGTTATCAATTAATCATTCAATATGTCTATGTGTTGTTTGATTTTATCTTATTCTTGTCTTTTGATTAACATGTTAGGCTAAATTTATCTTGTGTTTGCTTAGATCTAATGAAACCTAGCTATTGATTATTGGTTATTAGTGTGTTGTTAGTTGTATTGGATGATTGTTTATCTATGTTAGGCTTAAGAAAACTGGCTAACTTCCTATTCGGTAACTTGCTTGAACGTCTTAAGAAACATGAACCAAATGCGTACTAAAGGTTTTTATGGTTGTATTTAATGCACAAGCGAATTCTAGTGATCCCATGTTAGGAGCTTCCTAGCCGGCTCGACATAGGAGTGAAGTAGGAGCTTGTAGAGTTGGGGAAGTAAGTACGCCACCCCACGAATGGTATTAAGGAATACACCCGTCATCCACGCGACTAATACACACTAATTAACCGGTAAAAGATAGTTAGGGAGTAAGGAAATCTAAGTAAACACATTTCTCTACACATAAGTTTCTCACCACATTTTCATTTTTGTTATTTTACTTTATTTGCATCCGTAGTAATTTTGGGTTAGTTGACTAGCAACTAATTCCGCCCACTCTTTCAAAACCGATATTTTACTTGCTTTCATAAAAATTATAAAAACATAAAAAGAATCTTCCTCAACCTTTAGACCTAATTAGAGTAGACCTTCACACCTAACGAACACTATTCCCTGTGGAGAACGATCAATCCCCCGTACTTACCACTACACTATACTACATCGGTCAGGTACACTGCCTGGTGGGGTTGTAAGCCTCTTGAGATCCCTCGAGAGGTAAAACCTGTTGTAAGGTCGCAAAACCACGCATCAAGTTTTTGGCGCCGCTGCCGGGGAATAGTTATTGTTTAGGTTGAATTTTTATTTCTATTAGGTCTACTCACTAGATTCCTTTCTAGTGAGATTTTTATTTTATTTTTCTAGATTTTCTTTAGTCTATCTATTATCTTCGTGTCTTTGTTCGTAACCATACCATCCGACATCATGGAAGATGGTAATATCCTTAACCCCCACAACCCACCACCACAACAACCACCACCACCTCCTAGAGCCCGTACTTTAGGAGAGTATTCCCGTCCTAGCCACCATGGCTATCGAAACACCATTGAGCTCACTCAAGGAGCCAATATCACACCCTTGCGATCCGACACCATCCGGTTGGTGCAAAGCGGATGCGCATTCCATGGACTTCGTTCTGAAGATCCTAATCAACATCTCAAGGACTTTCTCAAAATCGTTGATTCTATAGACCTTGATGTTGCCACTCGAGAGACGACTCGATTGCGTCTCTTTCAATTCTCTCTGCGGGACCAAGCTAGTCAGTGGCTAGAACGTCAACCCGCAGGATCCATTACCTCTTGGGATGATCTCACCACTCGTTTCCTTGCTCAGTTTTTCCCACCGGGAAGAACTACCAAGCTAAGGAATGATATCTTGATGTTCCAACAACGTCAAGGCGAAACTCTCTACGAGGCATGGACTCGATTCAAGGACTTACTCCAAAAAGTCCCTCACCATGGCATAGAACTTTGGCTCCAAGTCCAAATCTTCTATGACCATATAAATCTCTACACAAGGCAAACCATTGACCAAGCGGCCGGTGGCAAGCTACGTGATCTAAGTGCGGAACAATCATGGGCTCTCCTAGAGGATCTTGCTCTTTATGACAACGAAAGTTGGAGTGATCCCCGTGATTTGAATAAAACGGTCAAGGCAATATCTTTGCCTTCGAACAATTCAAGCACTTCTGACCGTAGGATCATAGAACTTGAAGACCAAGTCAAGTTTCTCATGAAATCCTACGAGGCTCCTAAACCTTCAAGCCAAGTGAACAAAATCACTTCTTCATGTGAATTATGTAGTGGTCCCCACGACACTCGTGATTGCATGGAACTCCCCGAACAAGCTTTTGTGGACTACGCATCCTCGCGTACCGACGGAGCGGGAGACAAGTGGTACACTTTCAAACCCGAGCCAAACCATTACGGTGATACATACAACCCCTCATGGAAAAATCACCCGAACCTTAGGTGGAAACAAAACCAAAACGCACAACAAACCAATTCTTCCAACCCACCTAATCGTTTCCAATCAAGCGGTTCCAACTCGAACCGTACTTTCAACAACAATCGTTCCGGCAATGGTAGTACCAATAACCTTGAAGGATTGATTTCCCAATTTATGGCATCTCAAGAAGCTCGGATAGCTAGATTCGAGACCGAATTCAATCAACAACAAACGGAGATGACCAATAAAATTGACAACTTGTTGAAAGCTCTCCATAACCAAGTGTTATCACCTCCACATAAGGACGCTAGGAACACAAATAGCGGACCCCAAGTAAAAGACCCCTCTTCATCCAAACACGTCCACTTTGTCAACATTGTCACTATTAAACCAATTGATAGGAATGAGGATAATAGTGAACCTAAGGATGAGGATAGGAAAGTCGAGGTTGATAAGGAAGTTAGGACAAGTGTGATTAAAGAAGTAGATGATGATGAGGACTACTTCAATAGGCTACCCACTAAGGAAGAGCGCGCATATCATACAAACTTATTCGATGACCCCGAGACACCATACTTCCTAGGTAGACCCATCATAGAAATAGGCGACCCTTCTAATCTCAACATACCATGCAACATTGGACATCTACATGTGTGGAAAGCTTACATCGACCTTAGATCGCCCATAAACATCATGACTAGAGCCCACTACAACTTGATAATGAAGAATCAACTTGGGTATAGGATGTTCCCTGACAAGGGTTGGATGAGTAACTTCACGGGAAGAGTTAAGGGATTACCGGTTTATGTAGGAAACTTCACCTATGTCACCGACTTTGTAATTGTAGAAGATATCCGCCCAATAGTCGATGCATCCTTGACTCAAGTGGTTTTTGGAAAACCATTCGTTGAGGTCTCTAGAATGACTTATGAACCTTCCTTAGGGATAGTTAGATTTAAGGATGAGACCGATGAAGTAAGCTACCAAATGCCATATAAGATAGAACAATTCCAACACTTGTCAAATGTTGAGAAGGAGCTCAAGCAAGCGGTCTACTATAGGAATGATGAGGATAGAAGTAAAGGAGTAGACTATGTTATGGAAAGGATATTCGGTTTCTACAAGGATTGTTTGAAATTAGGACCGGAATATAAAACCGGGAAGGAGAATGGCCTAGGAACCGTGACCGATGATGGAGTCACGTAATGTACGTGACTTTGAGTCTAGCTACAAGACTCGTTAATAAAGAAAAGCGCTTCTTGGGAGGCAACCCAAGCTTTATTTGTTTTATTTGCTTTGTGTGTTTATTTATTTGCTTGTTTGATTTTATTTTCCGTATGTGTGTTTAATTTTTATTAGTATTGATTCATGTTCAAAAGTAATTTGTGAAAATGCTTTATGTTGTTTTTAACTTCGTCTTAACTACATATAAAGGTATTTTGCAAAAGTTAAGTGTAAGGGAAATCTAAATCGGTTTATTAGAACACAAATTAACATGAATCGTAATAATAATAAAATAGCATACATATTAGTGTTTGTTTGAGTCAAATGCTTGTATCGAGTCATAATGATGTTTTGCAGGATTTCCAGGAAGTAAGGTAAAGGTTTTTCCAGAAATTTTCCGAAAACTTAAAATGAAAATTTTTGTCAGGTCATTTCTGACGGCGTCAAGGTTTATAACCTGACGGCGTCAGATTTAATTTTCAGAAATTTTTGAAAGTTTTGTTTTTAAAAAGTTTTTATTAAAATCTCCAACTTATAATCTCCAGGAATCTGCAAAGTTATCATTCCACAAGCATTATATCCTTATATATAGATTTTATCCCGCCGATGTTATGCAGGTTTTCGTGTTTGTTTTCTCAGGTTTAACAGGTTATTTTGGACAAGGAGATGTTTATTGAATCAAGCTTTTGGCGATGCATTAGTCATGGAGCTTCAACATTCTCTTTGGAGGAAGATCTAACCGTGTAATTTCATTATCCACCGAGCGAATCAGGGAATATTTGATTTCATTCTTTTACTTTTTTCTTTTACATCTTGTTATTTGAACATTGGGACAATGTTCATCTTAAGTGTAAGGGGGGGGTAAAAGTACGATTTTAGAGAATACAATTGCGCTTGATTTTTGTTTGTTTAATAGTAGATGTGTAATAAAACTGAGAGAAATACCTGTTAGGGTAATTTTAGTGCCAAATTTAAAATTTTTTACAACATATAGGAGTGAAACTTTGATCTTAATGAGCGTCTCACGGATAGGAGTTATATGACTAGCACAAAAACCGTACCACTAAAAAAATTTTCCACCCCCAAATATGTGAGGTTCGCCCCTAGAATTGGTAGGAAAAGCATTTATGCTATGATGTGTGTACCGGTAGCACTTAGATTCTAGAACTTGCGTTAGGACCATTCCGAGGCCACAAGTGAGACTACATTCGTGTAGTTAGATTTACTACATGATAAGAGGCATTAGGATTAACCCATTGTTTTACACCTGTGTTTTTGTTATAATTACATTGGCTACATTGGTCAAGTAATTCTCCCACACCCTTTGCGTTGTACTCATTTTTAGTACACGATACCCCTAGTACACCCCTCAGAGCCTATCTTTTCGTTTCGACCTTTAAGCATTTTACTTAAAGGAAGAATTTGTTACACCCCACTAAAATGTACACCCAAATCGCCTTAGCCTACCTTGTATGCACTCATTTTTAGTGCATTATTGTTACAACATATGTTTAAACCCAAGTTAATTATCTAGTTGATTACATGGTTGCTAAGTCGAGTCATATCCTTGTACATATTGTTTTGGGACGATTGGGACTCATGGGTAAAGTACTAGTGTAATGGAGTAATGGGGAAGAACAACATTATTACCCCCATATGTGCTAAATGTTTTAAAAAGTACTCCAAGTTTTTCAATTATCTTAATTCGAGTCATTAGAATAGTTATTTGTAAAGTTATGTAAAAGTTCAAGTGTAAGGGGAATGCAATGCCCCTATGATGTATTATTTTGGATGGTAGGGCAAGAGTGTATGAAAAAAAAAAAAAAAAAAAAAAAAAAAAAAAAAAAAAAAAAAAAAAAAAATCGAAAAAATCAAGAAAAATACAAAAAAATGTGAAAAAGAAAAGTAGAAAAAAACATACGGACTACCATCCCGTTTCATTTTATGTTTATTTTATGTTTATGTTTGTTATTTTCTTTCATTAGCTTAAGATCGAGTCTAGTCTTGGCTTAGCAACATTGTATAGTACATGTAATTGATCAAGATCTTTAACTAGCCACCAGTAAAATATCCTTTATCCAACAAAACCGTGTTTTCCTTTTCCCTACACCTAACGTTATAACCCATTTAAAAGCCCTCTTTGATAGTTTATCTTAGGTGCTTACGCCCAGTGGAGGAGGTTTTCGATCCTTTCCCAAGCCTATGGTAATCTATTTGCTATGACAGGTAGTGAGAGATATTATCCGTTTTCATTTATGAGATTTATTTTGATGACACTTGAGAGATGTGAGTATCTAAACACTACTTGTGAGGTGCTAGTATGTAATCTCCGTGCTTATTATGATTGAAGTGGAACGATTATTTGTTGTAATTACTTTTATGTTTGCATTAAATGACCCCTAACTTGTATTTTGATTAGAATAAAAGCGCATTTGCTTGAGGACAAGCAAATCTCAAGTGTAAAGGTATTTGATGAAGCGAAAAGTGTACCGCTTTTAAGGGGTCATTTAAGCCCTAAATCGTATTTATTTGATCAAATATTGCCCTAAATCGTTCCTTTTGTCATTTTAGGTACTTTTGAGGAGAAATCTGGAAAAGGAGGCATTTTGGACGTTTTTGGAGTATAAAAGTGAAGAAAACGACAAAGTCTCAAAAATCGGCTGAATGTTACCTTTGACGGCGTCACAATTAACTCTGGACGGCGTCATGCTTTGGCAAGAAAAAGTGGACGTGAAATTTACTCATGATAGGCCAGTGAAAATAGCATGTGAATTCTGACGGCGTCACGCTTTAACTTGATCAAGGGCGTCACGGCTTAAATCATAAGGGGACGGCGTCACGTTCACGAGCTGACGGCGTCAAGCCTTGATAAGCCAGAATGGATTTTTGAAGAGCTAAAAAGTGGACGGCGTCAAGCGGCTCAGTACTATGACCCCGACTCTGTTTATCTATCCCTTTCCCAATGAAAGTTTTAGAAGCGGCGAGGTGACGGCGTCACAATTCATAAGGTGACGCCGTCAGATGCAAAAGTCTATATATAGTTTTCTAATTTTTTGTCATTAAGGAGAGCTTAGTGTGTGGAATTTTGGGTGAAAACCCTAGGACGATTTTAGCTACTTTTTCAAGGCTTTTTGCCTTGAGATCTTCCATGTTACATTGAAGATAAGTTATCAATTAATCATTCAATATGTCTATGTGTTGTTTGATTTTATCTTATTCTTGTCTTTTGATTAACATGTTAGGCTAAATTTATCTTGTGTTTGCTTAGATCTAATGAAACCTAGCTATTGATTATTGGTTATTAGTGTGTTGTTAGTTGTATTGGATGATTGTTTATCTATGTTAGGCTTAAGAAAACTGGCTAACTTCCTATTCGGTAACTTGCTTGAACGTCTTAAGAAACATGAACCAAATGCGTACTAAAGGTTTTTATGGTTGTATTTAATGCACAAGCGAATTCTAGTGATCCCATGTTAGGAGCTTCCTAGCCGGCTCGACATAGGAGTGAAGTAGGAGCTTGTAGAGTTGGGGAAGTAAGTACGCCACCCCACGAATGGTATTAAGGAATACACCCGTCATCCACGCGACTAATACACACTAATTAACCGGTAAAAGATAGTTAGGGAGTAAGGAAATCTAAGTAAACACATTTCTCTACACATAAGTTTCTCACCACATTTTCATTTTTGTTATTTTACTTTATTTGCATCCGTAGTAATTTTGGGTTAGTTGACTAGCAACTAATTCCGCCCACTCTTTCAAAACCGATATTTTACTTGCTTTCATAAAAATTATAAAAACATAAAAAGAATCTTCCTCAACCTTTAGACCTAATTAGAGTAGACCTTCACACCTAACGAACACTATTCCCTGTGGAGAACGATCAATCCCCCGTACTTACCACTACACTATACTACATCGGTCAGGTACACTGCCTGGTGGGGTTGTAAGCCTCTTGAGATCACTCGAGAGGTAAAACCTGTTGTAAGGTCGCAAAACCACGCATCAAGTTTTTGGCGCCGCTGCCGGGGAATAGTTATTGTTTAGGTTGAATTTTTATTTCTATTAGGTCTACTCACTAGATTCCTTTCTAGTGAGATTTTTATTTTATTTTTCTAGATTTTCTTTAGTCTATCTATTATCTTCGTGTCTTTGTTCGTAACCATACCATCCGACATCATGGAAGATGGTAATATCCTTAACCCCCACAACCCACCACCACAACAACCACCACCACCTCCTAGAGCCCGTACTTTAGGAGAGTATTCCCGTCCTAGCCACCATGGCTATCGAAACACCATTGAGCTCACTCAAGGAGCCAATATCACACCCTTGCGATCCGACACCATCCGGTTGGTGCAAAGCGGATGCGCATTCCATGGACTTCGTTCTGAAGATCCTAATCAACATCTCAAGGACTTTCTCAAAATCGTTGATTCTATAGACCTTGATGTTGCCACTCGAGAGACGACTCGATTGCGTCTCTTTCAATTCTCTCTGCGGGACCAAGCTAGTCAGTGGCTAGAACGTCAACCCGCAGGATCCATTACCTCTTGGGATGATCTCACCACTCGTTTCCTTGCTCAGTTTTTCCCACCGGGAAGAACTACCAAGCTAAGGAATGATATCTTGATGTTCCAACAACGTCAAGGCGAAACTCTCTACGAGGCATGGACTCGATTCAAGGACTTACTCCAAAAAGTCCCTCACCATGGCATAGAACTTTGGCTCCAAGTCCAAATCTTCTATGACCATATAAATCTCTACACAAGGCAAACCATTGACCAAGCGGCCGGTGGCAAGCTACGTGATCTAAGTGCGGAACAATCATGGGCTCTCCTAGAGGATCTTGCTCTTTATGACAACGAAAGTTGGAGTGATCCCCGTGATTTGAATAAAACGGTCAAGGCAATATCTTTGCCTTCGAACAATTCAAGCACTTCTGACCGTAGGATCATAGAACTTGAAGACCAAGTCAAGTTTCTCATGAAATCCTACGAGGCTCCTAAACCTTCAAGCCAAGTGAACAAAATCACTTCTTCATGTGAATTATGTAGTGGTCCCCACGACACTCGTGATTGCATGGAACTCCCCGAACAAGCTTTTGTGGACTACGCATCCTCGCGTACCGACGGAGCGGGAGACAAGTGGTACACTTTCAAACCCGAGCCAAACCATTACGGTGATACATACAACCCCTCATGGAAAAATCACCCGAACCTTAGGTGGAAACAAAACCAAAACGCACAACAAACCAATTCTTCCAACCCACCTAATCGTTTCCAATCAAGCGGTTCCAACTCGAACCGTACTTTCAACAACAATCGTTCCGGCAATGGTAGTACCAATAACCTTGAAGGATTGATTTCCCAATTTATGGCATCTCAAGAAGCTCGGATAGCTAGATTCGAGACCGAATTCAATCAACAACAAACGGAGATGACCAATAAAATTGACAACTTGTTGAAAGCTCTCCATAACCAAGTGTTATCACCTCCACATAAGGACGCTAGGAACACAAATAGCGGACCCCAAGTAAAAGACCCCTCTTCATCCAAACACGTCCACTTTGTCAACATTGTCACTATTAAACCAATTGATAGGAATGAGGATAATAGTGAACCTAAGGATGAGGATAGGAAAGTCGAGGTTGATAAGGAAGTTAGGACAAGTGTGATTAAAGAAGTAGATGATGATGAGGACTACTTCAATAGGCTACCCACTAAGGAAGAGCGCGCATATCATACAAACTTATTCGATGACCCCGAGACACCATACTTCCTAGGTAGACCCATCATAGAAATAGGCGACCCTTCTAATCTCAACATACCATGCAACATTGGACATCTACATGTGTGGAAAGCTTACATCGACCTTAGATCGCCCATAAACATCATGACTAGAGCCCACTACAACTTGATAATGAAGAATCAACTTGGGTATAGGATGTTCCCTGACAAGGGTTGGATGAGTAACTTCACGGGAAGAGTTAAGGGATTACCGGTTTATGTAGGAAACTTCACCTATGTCACCGACTTTGTAATTGTAGAAGATATCCGCCCAATAGTCGATGCATCCTTGACTCAAGTGGTTTTTGGAAAACCATTCGTTGAGGTCTCTAGAATGACTTATGAACCTTCCTTAGGGATAGTTAGATTTAAGGATGAGACCGATGAAGTAAGCTACCAAATGCCATATAAGATAGAACAATTCCAACACTTGTCAAATGTTGAGAAGGAGCTCAAGCAAGCGGTCTACTATAGGAATGATGAGGATAGAAGTAAAGGAGTAGACTATGTTATGGAAAGGATATTCGGTTTCTACAAGGATTGTTTGAAATTAGGACCGGAATATAAAACCGGGAAGGAGAATGGCCTAGGAACCGTGACCGATGATGGAGTCACGTAATGTACGTGACTTTGAGTCTAGCTACAAGACTCGTTAATAAAGAAAAGCGCTTCTTGGGAGGCAACCCAAGCTTTATTTGTTTTATTTGCTTTGTGTGTTTATTTATTTGCTTGTTTGATTTTATTTTCCGTATGTGTGTTTAATTTTTATTAGTATTGATTCATGTTCAAAAGTAATTTGTGAAAATGCTTTATGTTGTTTTTAACTTCGTCTTAACTACATATAAAGGTATTTTGCAAAAGTTAAGTGTAAGGGAAATCTAAATCGGTTTATTAGAACACAAATTAACATGAATCGTAATAATAATAAAATAGCATACATATTAGTGTTTGTTTGAGTCAAATGCTTGTATCGAGTCATAATGATGTTTTGCAGGATTTCCAGGAAGTAAGGTAAAGGTTTTTCCAGAAATTTTCCGGAAACTTAAAATGAAAATTTTTGTCAGGTCATTTCTGACGGCGTCAAGGTTTATAACCTGACGGCGTCAGATTTAATTTTCAGAAATTTTTGAAAGTTTTGTTTTTAAAAAGTTTTTATTAAAATCTCCAACTTATAATCTCCAGGAATCTGCAAAGTTATCATTCCACAAGCATTATATCCTTATATATAGATTTTATCCCGCCGATGTTATGCAGGTTTTCGTGTTTGTTTTCTCAGGTTTAACAGGTTATTTTGGACAAGGAGATGTTTATTGAATCAAGCTTTTGGCGATGCATTAGTCATGGAGCTTCAACATTCTCTTTGGAGGAAGATCTAACCGTGTAATTTCATTATCCACCGAGCGAATCAGGGGAATATTTGATTTCATTCTTTTACTTTTTTCTTTTACATCTTGTTATTTGAACATTGGGACAATGTTCATCTTAAGTGTAAGGGGGGGGTAAAAGTACGATTTTAGAGAATACAATTGCGCTTGATTTTTGTTTGTTTAATAGTAGATGTGTAATAAAACTGAGAGAAATACCTGTTAGGGTAATTTTAGTGCCAAATTTAAAATTTTTTACAACATATAGGAGTGAAACTTTGATCTTAATGAGCGTCTCACTGATAGGAGTTATATGACTAGCACAAAAACCGTACCACTAAAAAAATTTTCCACCCCCAAATATGTGAGGTTCGCCCCTAGAATTGGTAGGAAAAGCATTTATGCTATGATGTGTGTACCGGTAGCACTTAGATTCTAGAACTTGCGTTAGGACCATTCCGAGGCCACAAGTGAGACTACATTCGTGTAGTTAGATTTACTACATGATAAGAGGCATTAGGATTAACCCATTGTTTTACACCTGTGTTTTTGTTATAATTACATTGGCTACATTGGTCAAGTAATTCTCCCACACCCTTTGCGTTGTACTCATTTTTAGTACACGATACCCCTAGTACACCCCTCAGAGCCTATCTTTTCGTTTCGACCTTTAAGCATTTTACTTAAAGGAAGAATTTGTTACACCCCACTAAAATGTACACCCAAATCGCCTTAGCCTACCTTGTATGCACTCATTTTTAGTGCATTATTGTTACAACATATGTTTAAACCCAAGTTAATTATCTAGTTGATTACATGGTTGCTAAGTCGAGTCATATCCTTGTACATATTGTTTTGGGACGATTGGGACTCATGGGTAAAGTACTAGTGTAATGGAGTAATGGGGAAGAACAACATTATTACCCCCATATGTGCTAAATGTTTTAAAAAGTACTCCAAGTTTTTCAATTATCTTAATTCGAGTCATTAGAATAGTTATTTGTAAAGTTATGTAAAAGTTCAAGTGTAAGGGGAATGCAATGCCCCTATGATGTATTATTTTGGATGGTAGGGCAAGAGTGTATGAAAAAAAAAAAAAAAAAAAAAAAAAAAAAAAAAAAAAAAAAAAAAATCGAAAAAATCAAGAAAAATACAAAAAAATGTGAAAAAGAAAAGTAGAAAAAAACATACGGACTACCATCCCGTTTCATTTTATGTTTATTTTATGTTTATGTTTGTTATTTTCTTTCATTAGCTTAAGATCGAGTCTAGTCTTGGCTTAGCAACATTGTATAGTACATGTAATTGATCAAGATCTTTAACTAGCCACCAGTAAAATATCCTTTATCCAACAAAACCGTGTTTTCCTTTTCCCTACACCTAACGTTATAACCCATTTAAAAGCCCTCTTTGATAGTTTATCTTAGGTGCTTACGCCCAGTGGAGGAGGTTTTCGATCCTTTCCCAAGCCTATGGTAATCTATTTGCTATGACAGGTAGTGAGAGATATTATCCGTTTTCATTTATGAGATTTATTTTGATGACACTTGAGAGATGTGAGTATCTAAACACTACTTGTGAGGTGCTAGTATGTAATCTCCGTGCTTATTATGATTGAAGTGGAACGATTATTTGTTGTAATTACTTTTATGTTTGCATTAAATGACCCCTAACTTGTATTTTGATTAGAATAAAAGCGCATTTGCTTGAGGACAAGCAAATCTCAAGTGTAAGGGTATTTGATGAAGCGAAAAGTGTACCGCTTTTAAGGGGTCATTTAAGCCCTAAATCGTATTTATTTGATCAAATATTGCCCTAAATCGTTCCTTTTGTCATTTTAGGTACTTTTGAGGAGAAATCTGGAAAAGGAGGCATTTTGGACGTTTTTGGAGTATAAAAGTGAAGAAAACGACAAAGTCTCAAAAATCGGCTGAATGTTACCTTTGACGGCGTCACAATTAACTCTGGACGGCGTCATGCTTTGGCAAGAAAAAGTGGACGTGAAATTTACTCATGATAGGCCAGTGAAAATAGCATGTGAATTCTGACGGCGTCACGCTTTAACTTGATCAAGGGCGTCACGGCTTAAATCATAAGGGGACGGCGTCACGTTCACGAGCTGACGGCGTCAAGCCTTGATAAGCCAGAATGGATTTTTGAAGAGCTAAAAAGTGGACGGCGTCAAGCGGCTCAGTACTATGACCCCGACTCTGTTTATCTATCCCTTTCCCAATGAAAGTTTTAGAAGCGGCGAGGTGACGGCGTCACAATTCATAAGGTGACGCCGTCAGATGCAAAAGTCTATATATAGTTTTCTAATTTTTTGTCATTAAGGAGAGCTTAGTGTGTGGAATTTTGGGTGAAAACCCTAGGACGATTTTAGCTACTTTTTCAAGGCTTTTTGCCTTGAGATCTTCCATGTTACATTGAAGATAAGTTATCAATTAATCATTCAATATGTCTATGTGTTGTTTGATTTTATCTTATTCTTGTCTTTTGATTAACATGTTAGGCTAAATTTATCTTGTGTTTGCTTAGATCTAATGAAACCTAGCTATTGATTATTGGTTATTAGTGTGTTGTTAGTTGTATTGGATGATTGTTTATCTATGTTAGGCTTAAGAAAACTGGCTAACTTCCTATTCGGTAACTTGCTTGAACGTCTTAAGAAACATGAACCAAATGCTTACTAAAGGTTTTTATGGTTGTATTTAATGCACAAGCGAATTCTAGTGATCCCATGTTAGGAGCTTCCTAGCCGGCTCGACATAGGAGTGAAGTAGGAGCTTGTAGAGTTGGGGAAGTAAGTACGCCACCCCACGAATGGTATTAAGGAATACACCCGTCATCCACGCGACTAATACACACTAATTAACCGGTAAAAGATAGTTAGGGAGTAAGGAAATCTAAGTAAACACATTTCTCTACACATAAGTTTCTCACCACATTTTCATTTTTGTTATTTTACTTTATTTGCATCCGTAGTAATTTTGGGTTAGTTGACTAGCAACTAATTCCGCCCACTCTTTCAAAACCGAGATTTTACTTGCTTTCATAAAAATTATAAAAACATAAAAAGAATCTTCCTCAACCTTTAGACCTAATTAGAGTAGACCTTCACACCTAACGAACACTATTCCCTGTGGAGAACGATCAATCCCCCGTACTTACCACTACACTATACTACATCGGTCAGGTACACTGCCTAGTGGGGTTGTAAGCCTCTTGAGATCCCTCGAGAGGTAAAACCTGTTGTAAGGTCGCAAAACCACGTATTCATAACCAATTCACAATTCCAAGTGTAATTCGAAACGTATCAATCGTCACAAGTAAACAATTTAGTACTCATTATTTGATAATGCTTTGACACGACATAATCCAAATCCCAATCTCGACACAACAAATTTAATAACTCTTATCATTTTTGACACACTCATAAATAACTCGGGCTCGGCCCAATCAAACCACCAAACGCACCAAGTTTGGGCTTCAGCCCATTCGTTAAACCAAAACATACCATTAGACCATTAGTGGGCTCATTAGCCCAAATATTAACCAACTTACCACCTGGTAGTCAAAACTAGGCAACCACAAGTCCATTTTAGTAACACAAGCACCAACATAATTCACTAACTCAAAACGCAACCGAGACCAAAAGATTCAATAACTTAACAATGACAACAATAATATAACAACGACAACAACGTCACGACCACAAGGACCATTGCCGAGACCCTAATGGTCTCGGCCTTGACTCTCGGCTACCAAACCCAAACAGCACCCTCGTGGGTGATTTTGTGAACCGAACAACACCCAACAAACAACAACAACAATAACATTGCCGAGACCCTAGTGGTCTTGGTCTCAACCCAAACGCAACCAGCTGGACTAGACAGCAGCCAAAACCAAACGGACTTCATGTACACATGACTCGAGCCATAAACGCAACCCGAACCAAACAATACCATATCTGTTAAAACTTACCACACAAAAGGACTTCAATAAATTATTTTTAAATCCGATTTTATAGCCACAAAGAATGTGTAAAAATTCTTGCAATCCAATATTAATCCACGAAAACCATAACATAACCAATCGATTCATCAGAAAAAAATAAAATAATAGCAAATGGCTTTCTCGGTTTACCAAGTCGAGAAGAGAGGAGAACACGACGGTGGAGACGGCTTAGCTGAGGTGGCATGTGGTGACTGGAAAAAGAGAGACCGCGGCGGCAGTGGTGGAGGAGGAGGGTTTCTTGGCGCGTGTGATATGGTAGAGCGACGAGGATATCACAAGGATCATTTTGGTGGTGGTGGTGTAGTAGGGTGAGCGGCGGTTGAGCGCCGGTGGCCGGATATGGTGACCGGAAAAATTAGAAGGGGAGAGAGTGAGATGGTGTCGACTGGAAGAAGAAATAAATGAAACATAACCCTAAAAAAATTATAATAGGAGTATATATAGACTATGGTTAGGGTTAGGGTTAGATTAGAAATACCCTAGGGACCAAAGTTGTCACCATCCCAATCTAAGGGAAGAGGGATAAAATTTACTGCAGGGACCATAGTTGTAATTTTTGCTATCTTTCATGAAATGAGACTCGGGGCTCGTTTAAGATAACAAACGATCGATTCAAAACATGGGAATTTCACCACTGCGCTCAGAATAATTTTTCCAATAAAAACGACTATTCATACGCCTCATTCCTCACGAATAATAAAATAATCAAATCAATTTGTCGGTTGTGCCAGTACACGTTGTGTACAAATTTCACGTTTCGCGAGATAGATTTCACATTTTAGAGTCAAAAGAGTCCGAAAAGGTTCGTAAATGAAAAACAGAGATAATCTCGTATAGAAATAAATCAGGAAAAATACGGGTTGTCACACACCGGAACAACTACAACATCCTCTCAACCTCCAAAGAATCCAGAATCTGGTCCGACAGCAACAGAGCATCATTATGAGCACTTCTCCACAGAAAACGTAGATTTTCAACCACAAGAGGATCAGCCACAATTACCACCACCATCACCACCTAAATCAAAACCTACAAGCAGCAAGAAAACCTCCAAAGAACCAGCTGTTGTCACATGGCTTGATGATGATAAAGATGTGAACGGCAATGAATGGTTTGATCAACTTGCCAGTGCTCAGATCCATGATGACGAAGCTTCTAAAGTTGAAGACAGTACGTTTGAATTTACACAAAAAATCAAACATACTCTAAATGTGAAGAAAATGACAAAGAAAGAACTTCGTAGGATCAAAAATGATGCCTTCAATCTTCTTAAAGACAAGTCTGCAAATGCAGCTGAGCTGGAGTATCACCTTGAAAACATTGCTCGTGCAATGTCAAGTGAGTTTGACTGGACGAATCCAGACATACTCAGGGTGGGTGGCCGTGACAACAAAAACCGTCCGTACATCACAGACTGCACTAAGCCACTACCCGTGATCAGAAAACCTCATGGAACTTCAGAAATCCCCTTCTAATTCTTTTTCAACAAAGATCTTGAACTACTCATGCATGGAGCATCAAGCAAAACGAAGTATGCAACTTCAATTACCTTCACTCCTGCAGCAAGTTACCAAAATCCTGCCATTGAGGAAGCTGCAATTCACCAGAAGATCTTCATCAAACAACAAGTGACCTATGATCGTGATGCTGAATTAGGAATCCATCACTGGTATGATAGAAGGAAGAACTGGTAAAAGTATAAACTTAGCCAGAAGTCTCATGAACAAGTCTACAGTGACCTCAGGATCATGGCAGTAATTAGTGTTTCAGGATCGAAGAAGTATGATTACACATTCTTATCTACGATCACCGTCCGACGACATGACAACCAGCTCTACTCGTTCTCTAAAGCAGATTTTCCTGACTTGAGTCTCAATGATATTGAAGACTTGTACCTCATCAAAATACAAGGAAAACTGCAACATCTCTCTACCGATCTTCAGTATGCTTTTAGTGCGGCTATCTATCACTTCATTCTAAGAATGATAATCAAAGAACGAGTAGAAGATCTTCAGTTAGGAGTGGAAAGTTATCAGCAGAAGTTGAATCTCGTTGAGCCCATAATGTTCTTGGAAAACAACCGCGATGCTCAATATACCATGAAGAAATACC
The DNA here is from genome assembly GCA_021014915.2 of Artemisia tridentata subsp. tridentata. NCBI lineage: Eukaryota > Viridiplantae > Streptophyta > Magnoliopsida > Asterales > Asteraceae > Artemisia > Artemisia tridentata. The sequence continues at coordinate 182,934,048 of CP139504.1, read as the reverse complement.
CAGTCTTTGGGTTCGTCTACAGAAGTGCTACACATACAAACCATTTCATGTCATTTCACGAGATTCATAAATTCTGTGACGATACGCTGAAAAATGTTAGAGATGGGTTAGTTCTTCGAGTTCGGGATCATGAGTTGAAAAAGTCAACAAGGTGGACACATAATGAGCTCAAACAAGTGATGCAGTTCATCTTGAAGATTGAAAGAAGGTTGTACCGGAGGGATCAGATTAGGAGACTAGAGAGTTATGTTGGCGGTCGTCCACCATTTCCTATCAGACTATATCAAAGGACGGACCCAGAATTCACAAAGTTTAGCAAAGGAGGTTGATGTAAGCACTTGACTTCATAATTCATCAATTCTTATTTCACTATTCTTACTATATGCCTGTGACATTACGGCTTGTGTACACATAACAGTGCACAACCCGGACCCTAAAGAAAGGACCCTGAGGTACGCTTCAGTGCCTCAATCCTGATCAAAGGAGCGAAAGCTTCTTTCTTATGAGTATAATTAAACCGGAATGTTTTCTAAGTTTTTCAAACATTCTGCTCATAAGAACAAGTATTCCCTCGTCAAGGGGGAGTATTTGTTAATATAATATTTGTTCTGAAAAACAAAAGTTCTTGAAATTCTTCCCTAAAACTCAAAAACAGCATATTTTAATCATAAAAGTTTTTTCAAAAACATCATGAGTATGCTATTTTTGAGGGGGAGAAGTAAAATATGATCAAAATATGGTGTCTCAAGGCTGGAATCTCATAAGTGCTCGACTCAGAATTGACCCTCGAATTGACGGTAGGAAAATTCAGTAGTCGAAAGGACATGTCCCGGACGGGTAATAATTTCAAGCCAGTTCATCTGGTGATGTAAACGTGTCTCGCAAAGGACGTGTCTGAGTAGAATGTACCGATTTCGAGCGAATTTCCTTGAATGTGATCTGGACGGGTAATAATTTCAAGCTAGTTTACTAGTGATGTAAGCGTGTCTCGCGATGATCATATTCATTGAAAATCATTCAATTCAAAAGTGCCCACTCTTCCCGACATGTGCAAATTTCAAATTAATTACTTATGAGCACATGTTAAGGGGGAGTCCTTCTGAAAAACACAAAACTCTCAAGGTGTCAATAAAATGTTTTTACAATCATCGACACTTTGAGAAATTTTCAAAGGTTTTGGTAAATGGCATCAACATAGGATAGTCATGGAGTAATAAGGTGACTAAGGTTTAGGAAAACCGTCCTATGATCCGCCAGAGCCGGAGGGATCTACCCAAGGACAAATCCAATAGTTTAGAACTAGAAAGTACTAGGTATGATACTAAAAAGGAGAAAATGAATGAAAGGAGAAAGAAGGGATTGAAGAATTAAAAAGAAAAGCAAAGAAAAGGGTGAAAAGAAATAGCCCTCCATTTGTTCAACCTTAGGGCAGACACCGGGTTCAATACATAATCTACTAGTTGACTGAGCATCACCGGTATTGAAGACAAAAGACGTCATGGACCCAGTGACGCACTGCACTAAACCTTCTAAGCCACTCAAATGTCTCTCAAAAGGCATTTGTTTCATTCACACGGAGAACCCTTCAAAACCTATCGACCTCTCATTACGAGAGTGTTGATATTGAAAAGGAGGCAATTTGCTCCATGCCTCCGACGACCAAACAAATGTGCACTAATTGAGTCTAGAGCCATGAGATTCATCAAAGATCTCGTAGGTACACTTAGAATTACACTGGTGTTCTACATCATGGGCATCAGTTGTAAATTAGGAAAGTGTCCTTCGCAGATCTTAGCAATCTGCCTAGAACATTCTTGAGAGAATTCACAATTGTGATTCTCAGTGATAGAATGGAAATCCTACCAGGGTAACATCAAACAATCCTAACAGCAGGTCACTTCGGTAACTCCTTGTGGGTTACGCTTAGTGTCTGTTCCAAAACGGTCTACAGTCGTGGGGTGATCTCCAGCGACTCACTGAATCGTGGGTGCACTTCGGTGTGTCCGTGTTAGCCCTTTCGGGGGTATCCGGTTCAGAACGGCCTGGGTTTGGATTAGAGAAAGTCTTCACACTATGATGTTGATGATCTCAAAGTCCAAATCTGTAAGTGTCGGTTGGTTCGTGTTGCTGCTGCTGATGCTGCTGCGGAGGATCATGAAGACCTGGAGTTCTACCACCATCAAGACTCCATCATGCTCATATCCTGAAGATAAGTTCTCATAAAGACTCAGGAATATCAAAAGTTCAGAATATGTTAAAGAAAAGTCAAAGTTTAAGCACTACAACCTTTCACAAGTTAAAGATTGAAAAGTGAGAACAAGCTGCAGGACAAAAGTCAAAGATATATGAGCATGATGGAAAACGACAAGAAAACATTGGAGATTGGCAGATCGAGACAACACCATAACATTTCAATTCAAGAACAAAGGACAAAGATTATCAAGACGTCTGAAGCCCAAGAAGCAAAGAAGACGTCGAGCAACATTGATGACCAAGACTTAGGGGGAGATTGTTAGGAACACGGTTTATTAAATATTTCAAGTCTTGTTCATTTCGTATTATTGTTGCTTAATGTGGACATTATGTTAGTATTTAAGGTGCGGTCCATTAAATGTCCATGGGCCGACCTCTTTAGAGTTAAAACTTCTAGAAACTATCAAGTGTATGTCGCCCTAATATGTTGCCTATAAATAGAAGGCAAGGGTGATCATATTAGTTGTTGGTTTTCATTCTATGTGCGGAAGCTCTGTCAAAGTATTAATTGAATGATAATCATCCGACTCTTCTTCTTCTTAATCTCTTCTCTATTGTTATCTAATCTCTCGTAATTCTCTTATAGTTGTTTGTTTCATTTCGTAGCTTAATAGTTAAGTAGTAGTCGTGGTTTATCTAGTATAGATTAGCTTGTGTTACGTATTAACTAGGAACTACAAAGTGTTTAGGCTTTTGTAAATAAAATAACTCCTAAACACTAACACTACATTAATCGGCCCATTCTTTTTACACATTTATTTCATTATCTTAACAAACGCTATTTGCAATACTTATTTATTTAGTTAAACTTAGGATATAATCAAAATGAATATTTGAAAAAAAAAAATTTATTCAAATTTTAGGGCGTTATATAGGGTTTGTGTAAAAAATGTGTATGATTATTAAAAAAATGAGGGGAAATATAACGCTAATAGGTTATATAAGGGGTGCAGGGACCATATGTGTAATTTATGCAATCTTTTATAAAATTAAGGTTCGGGACTTGTTTAGGCTCGATAACTATTGATTTTGGATACGAAATTTTCACCATTGCGTTTGTAATAATTTTTTCAATAAAAACAAGTATTCACACGACTAGTCTTTTGAAAACAACATAATAATTGAATTAAATGATTTATTAGGTTTACGATTGCCGAAACGCGTTGTGTGTAGTTTTTCACGTCTTGCGAGATAATTTCTCATTTTCAAATTAAAAGAGTTTGAAACAGTTTGAAAATGAAATATAAGTGATAATAAATATAATTTATTATAAAAGTGAGTCCGGAAAAATTATGGGTGCGTGTTATGACGTATGCGGTTTAACTCTTTTGGTAAATGAAATTTACTTAAAATAGGATAATAAATAAATAATAATAGTAAAATAATGACTCGAAATTTCACGGTTGTTACATCTCCCATCCGTTAAAAAGGGAATCACGTCCTCGTGATTCAGTTAGTGTTACTGCGGAAGCGATGTCAGTAAGGAGGTGTGGTTACTCGTAAGGAATGAAGTCTAGAATAATTAGCGATGCAGTTCGATTCTCGTTGACTCGGAATACGGTATAGAGTAAGGTTAACTACATGCGACAAGGATAGTGTAAGAATCTGCTTAGATGTTGTGCTCGATCATATGAATACCGCTGAATTGTTTATACTTACACAAGAATTTTGTGATTCTCGAAATTCAAGTAGAAAATCAATTAGACATAACCCATATATAACTAGTATTTGAAAATTTTAAGTTGAACATAGGTAGTCAGACTATGTTCTACTGTCCCTAGGTTAAATATAGGTGACTAGACTATATTTAACCGAGGTTCGATAAAATTTTCAAGTACTTAACTTAGTTATACTCGTGATATGTCCGTTGTTGGACAAGTATAGAGTTTTTATAAGTATCTTATATACAAAGAGTGATATAAGTTTTTACATACGTAAAGAATCAATTATAAGTATGTAGTATAAGTGTGTAACACAAGCAAATAAGAAAAATACGCGCAGAAATGAAGTTTTAAACAGTTCTAAAACAGTCCACACCGGGCCGAAATCACGGACCTTTAACAATGAAGGTTTTGGAAGAGAACTTGGTGAATGTAGAGAAAGTTGCTGAACTTCAGCTTTTGTAGATGATGAATCGGTTTATAAGATTTATAAGAAAATGACGAACAATAAAAATAATAACAAGACAGTCCACGAGGTAATAGTAAATCAGCGTTTTTAGTTAATAAGACAAGGGTAGTGTTATTTGTAAGAAAGTAACAAAATGGTTTATAAGATGGTGAAAATTTTGGTATAAGGTAATTGACAGAACTATTTGGAAGGTGATAACAAAATAGTTTATTTGGAACTAGTCCAAGACAGTTTATGTAATAGTAGTATATTAGTGATTTAGTTTATAAGATGGTGGTAAAGTAGTTTGTAAGAGAGTGGCAGGCAGTGTATTAAAATTTTAGCGAAATGGTTTAGAAGATAGTAGTAAACTAGTTTTACAAGGTAATTGATCAAATGGTTTGTAAAGGGGTGACAAAACAGTTAATTCTGAATTAGTCAAAGCAGTTTATAAAATAGTAGTGAATCAGGTTATTAGTTTATAAGGGAGTAGTGGGGTAATTCTTTGGGGAATAGTAAATCCATTTGTAATATAGTGAGAGATAGTTTACATGATAATAACGGAGTTGTTTATAAAATGATAATGAAATTGCCTAGGTAAATAGATAGACTATGACGGTTTCATGTAAAATACTGTTGTGTATGGTCATGAAAAGTTTTTAAATATCATCGCATTACTCACAATGTTTGAGAAAATAAATGAGACCACTGTGTCACTCACAGCGTATGAGAAAGTTTTAGGGGATCATCAAAATGAATAAATATGTATATACTAGTTTAGTAATCTCGGTGGAATAGATACATAATTGGGATAAGTATAGTATGACATGATGTTAAGGAGACTGAGTATATAAAGGGTAAGAATCGATAAAACATTTATAGAATTAATCTTTATGTAAATAAGGAGTAACGCTCTGGTAAATAGATATAAGTAGTCGAGAGCAAATCAAGTGTATATAAATAGTCTTTATATATATATTGGTGCTTCAAACAAAATAAGCAAAAATTCTGAGAAAAATATAAGTGCACGGGGAGTGAGGCAATCAAGAGAAATTAATAAACTGTAACGAGTTTCATCATCGTATGAATCGATATTATATAAGGTTATGAAATAGTTTAGAAACCATTGTAATGAGTTACAATGTCCGAGAGATAAGAGAGACGATCGTGCAATTCACAATGTCAAAGAAGTAAACGAGACCATTGTGCAGCTCACAATGTCAAAGAAGTACACGAGACCATTGTGCAGCTCACAACATCGAAGAAGTACACGAGACCATTGTAATCACCTACAATGTCTTGAAAAGGTTTCATAGATCACAAGAATGTAAGAGTAAGTACATGATCGGGGAAAACAAGGTTCGATATGAAGTTAAAGAAACAAATGTAAGAGGTCAAGATTAGTCAAATGTTTATATAAATAGTTTATATATAGATAAACAAGTGATATGTTAAAGAGTAAGCATGGCGTACGGAATGAGAAGACAACAATAAGCGAAGCGGGTCTTAACGTAAAAAGAGTAGTTATAGTCTAGGTCTAAAATGCAACCTAGTTTTCTATAACTAAAGCTTTGATACCATTCTTTAACACCCCCAAAATATTTCAGTGGAATATAGTGTCACTGGGGTATTACTTCATAGCTCACAGTACAAGTTACAGAAAATGACTCTAAATGAGACGTTTTGAAATAATTTATCATTCGATTAAATAAAACATCAGAGTTTAAGAGGTCCCAACAAGTTTATAAAACTTAAAAAGTATAACTTAAACGTTTAGAAGCTTTATCGAATGATAATGATGCATTGTCTTCAAAAATATTATCCGTGCGCCTTCACATGCCAGCTAATAGAAACCTGAGATAAACATGCTAAAAAGTCAACACAAAGGTTGAGTGAAATTCATAGGTTTATAAATAAATAATGGACCACAAGATTTTAGAGTTAAAATGATAATTGCAATGAATACAATTATGGGTAAATAATAATTATTGCTTTAAGCTCATGACACGCAAACTGACTGAAGGTTCATAGGATGAACCAATGCCCTGAAAGGTAAATTGCCATTTTACCTAAATTTCAAATATAGTGCGCTCGGTTGTCTATCCAATCAACACAAACGGGATTCGTCAATCCCAATCGGCCTTTTCACAATATTCGCGTTCACTCGCAAGTAATTAATGGTTCATGATTCGTTAGGGACTTATTTTGGCAATATCGGTACTTTAGAAATAATATGTTCTGATAAGCATACAGTTTAAAGCACTTGTGTCCAAATTGTAAAATAGCATGTATCTTCCCCAATGGGTTTATAAACAGTTTAAGAGTTAAAGTTGGGCTATGAACTCACCTCGAAGTGAATGAGCAAACAACATGAGCAGATAATCAAGGAGCACAACACAACAATAATCGGATGGCTCGGTCTAGAAGATAAGGTTTATCTTAACGGTTATGACACGTTAAGAATAGAATAATGAAATTGAGTTTCCGAAGGATGGTTACATCAACGTGATATTTTGATAAAAGATTTAGTTTTCAATTTGTAATAGTTTGGTGGTTGGTTAAATAAGATAAATCAAGAGAAAATAGCAAGGTATGTAATATATATCCGTATATATATTACATAGGGAAGCACAAGTGTATATATATAATACATGGTGGGTATTATATATATAAGAAAACGAAATAAAATAGTTCAAAGTATATAATACATCGCATGTATTATATAAGAAAATAGAAAAATAAATAAAACTGTATAATTCAACACGAATCTGGAAACCTCCAAATATAGAAATAAAGATTTCACGTTCAAAAGAAACATACGATCTAATGTTACGAATTAAATGGAAGTAGTTTTAAAGTTTTTATAAAAGTTATGACTTTCGTCTTTTTGTCAGAAATTATAAAATAATATTTTATAATTTAATATATCTTTTTCTTGTCGGGTTTTAGATAACTAGTCATCTTAATAGTAAAAGTATAGTTTTCGTTCATTTGTCGGGTTATTGTATAATTATAAGTTAATAATTATAAATCACTACGATTTCATCCTGTTATCGGGTTTTTAAGGAATTATAATTTTAATGAAAATTTACTAAGTATAGGTATATTTTTAGAAATTTTGGCATGACCTGTACGTTTATATAACGTTTCTCATATTTACAAAATCAATGTTTTCCACCTAATACAATTCTATAATTCAAATATAATTACAAGGTCCAAAACAAATAATGCCGTTTTTGGTTTATGAAAACCAAAGTGCACTATAATATCAAATGACAATTCCTATATTCAATATATATAACCAATTACCAAATAAGTCATATATTTTAAATAGTTTTAATTAAGTCCATAAGCTTTAAGTTTAACCATTTAATCAAGTCGAAAAGTAAATCAAACACACCCTAGCGTGTTAAAACATAACCGGACCAAACTCACCCTTCGTGGGCTGTTTGGCTGCGTGGAAAACCAAAACCAAAACCAAACGCCCCGTAGCCAGATAAAATAAGCAAACCAAATGCCCCCTTTGGGCTGAAATATAAGCAGATCCAAACGCCCCTTGCGGGTTGAAAATAAACAAAAGCAAATGTGATGCGTGGTTTTGCGACCTTACAACAGGTTTTACCTCTCGAGGGATCTCAAGAGGCTTGCAATCCCCACCAGGCAGTGTACCTGACCGATGTAGTATAGTGAAGTGGCAAGTACCGGGGGATTGATCGTTCTCTAGGGGAATAGTGTCGTTAGGATTGAAAAACTACTCTAATAGGTCTAAGGGTGAGGGAAGATTCTTTTTGTATTTTTATATATTTTTTTTTGAAAGAAAGTAAAATCTCGGGTTTGAAGGAGTGGGCGGAATTAGTTGCTAGTCAACTAACCCAAATGACTACAAATGCAAATAAAATAAAATAACTGAAAATGAAAAGGTTGGTGAAACTTATATGGAGAGAAATGTGTTTACTTAGATTTCCTTACTCCCTAACTATCTTTTACCGGTTGATTAGTGTGTATTAATTGCGTGGATGACGGGTGTATTCCTTAATACCAATCGTGGGGTGGCGTACGTACTTCCCCAACTCTACAAGCTCCTACTTCACTCCTATGTCGAGCCGGCTAAGAAGCTCCTAACATGGGATCACTAGAATTCGCTCATGCATTAAATACAACCATAAAAACCTTAGTACGCATTGGTTCATGTTTCTTAAGACGTTCAAGCAAGTTACCGTATAGGAGGTTAGCCAGTTTTCTTAAGCCTAACATCGATAAACAATCATCCAATACAATTAATAACACACTAATAACCAATAATCAATAGTTAGGTTTCATTAGATCTAAGCAAACACAAGATAAATCTAGCCTAGCATGTTAATTAAAAGACAAGAACAAGATATAATCAAACAACACATAGACATCTTGATTGATTAAGTAATTACTTATCTTCAATTAAACATGGGAGATCCAAGGGTATAAAACCCTTAAAAAATGGCAGAAATTCGTCTTAGGGTTTCTCCTCACAAAGTTGCACACAATGAATAAAAATTGCAAAACTATATATAGAGTTTAGTGGCTGACGGCGTCACGTTGTAGATCTTGACGCCGTCACCTCGCCGTGGCTAGGGTTCCCGGATGGTCTTCCTGACGCCGTCCCTCTTTAGTCCTCCAAAATCCGCTCTGGCTTATCAAAGGTTGACGCCGTCAGAAATGTGCTTGACGCCGTCTCTCTTTAACTTAAACCGTGATGGCCTTGATCACCTTAAAGGGTGACGCCGTCAGAAATCCATTGTAAAACTCTCTGGCGCGTCACGTGTATTTTTCATATCCACCTCTTTTGCCAAGCCATGACGCCGTCAGGAGCAATCCTTGACGCCGTCAAGTGTACTTTTCCAGCAGCTTTGGAGACTTTGTCATTTTCTTCACTTTTATGCTCCAAAAACGTCCAAAATGCTTCCTTTTCCAGATTTCTTCTCCAAAGTACCTAAAATGACAAAAGGAACGATTTAGGGCAATATTTGATCAAATAAATACGATTTAGGGCTTAAATGACCCCCTAAAAGCGGTACACTTTTCGCTTCATCAAATACCCTTACACTTGAGATTTGCTTGTCCTCAAGCAAATGCGCTTTTATTCTAATCAAAATACAAGTTAGGGGTCAATTAACGCTAATATAAAAGTAATTACAACAAATAGTCATTCCACTTTAATCATAATAAGCACGGAGATTACAAACTAGCACCTCACAAGTAGTGTTTAGATACTCACATCTCTCAGGTGTCATAAAAGTATATCTCATAAATGAAAACGGATAATATCTCTCACTACCTGACATAGCAAATAGATTACCATAGGCTTGGGAAAGGATCAAAAGCCTCCTCCACTAGGCGTAAGCACCTAAGATAAACTATCAAAGAGGGCTTTTACATGGGTTATAACGTGAGGTGTAGGGATATGATAAACACGGATTTGTTGGATAAAGGATATTTTACTGGTGGCGAGTTAAAGATCTTGATTAATTACATGTACAATATGGCGTTGCTAAGCCAAGACTAGACTCGACTTAAACTAAAAACAAAATAACAAAAACATAAACATAAAATGAAACGGGATGGTAGTCCGTATGTTTTTTCTACTTTTCTTTTTCTCATTTTTTTGTATTTTTCTTGATTTTTTTTCGATTTTTTTTTTTCTTCATACATACTTGCCCTACCATCCAAAATAATACATCATAGGGGCGTTGCATTCCCCTTACACTTGAACTTTTACATAACTTTACAATTAACTATTCTAATGACTCGAATTAAGATAATCGAAACACTTGGAGTACTTTTAAAATATTTAGCACATATGGGGGTAATAATGTTGTTCTTCCCCATTACTCCATTACACTAGTACTTTATGTGGAAAACTAGAAGGGAGGGTTGAATAGTTTTATGTCTTTTTGATTTTATTATGAAAACCTTTGTTTATTTTTAAAACACTTGGATTCAAGTTTGTATGAAAAATAAAACTTGAACCTTATTATTTGTTATATATGTATTCTTTTAAATTGATTGTAAAAGTTTTGGTTTCTTGAATGGATTTTCAAATTGATCTTTATGTGAAGTCGACCTCTAATTAATACTAGCAATTATATAAGCCTATGTGTATGAAAGTAATGACGATGCAAGTAAAGAAATAAATAAGGTATGGAAAGATCTAACCGAGACACGAGAGATTTATAGTGGTTCGGCTACAAGGACACCTTCCTTGCCCTACTCCACTCCCCGAGCACACCTTGCTCGAGAGTTTTCTTCACAACTTCAATAAGCTCCCTTATGGCGGAGAAAACCGTACACAACTTTGGCTTACACGGGTTTAACGACACAAAGCTAGATGTCGAGTTCTAATCGTAGCTAGAACCAATCTCACAACTTAAACACAACTTAATCACACCTTCTTCTTCACGACTACTCCACGACTTCTTCACGACTTCTTCACGACTTCTTCACGACTTTAACACAACTGCTACACGACCTCTATGCTGCGGCTTCACGACTCCAACACTAGGACTTCACGACTAGGACTTCATGGCTTCAACACGACCGCTACACAACCTCTATGCTACGGCTTCACAACTTCAACACTAGAACTTCACAACTAGGACTTCATGGCTTCAACACGACCGCTACACAACCTCTATGCTACGGCTTCACGACTTCAACACTAGGACTTTACGACTAGGACTTCATGGCTTCAACATAACCGCTACACAGCTTCTATGCTACGGCTTCACGACTTCTACACCACGGGTTCACGACTTCTACACAACGGCTTCATGACTTCTACACTTTGACCTCACATCTTCTATACCACAACTACTTATACAACATCTTCACTACTTACACACAACACTAATCTACAACACACACCTTACATACAAATGAATGAATGATTTACAAACTTTGTTGAACACACAACTTAAGTAACAAGATGATACTAAGTTGTAATACTTCTAATCTTGATTGATAGAAGTATTCTTCTTTTGCACTTGGATGGTGGAAGCTTGGATCACTTGGAAACCAATGCTTAAGATTACATGATCAAAGGTTTTTCTAAGATATGAAATGAGATCTACAACAGAAAGTTTTAGTGCAAAAGGGTTGAGAAAAAATCCAGGAGAAGGCTTGTATTTATAGGGAAAAATCTGGACAGCTGGAGCCTACTGGAGAGGGGGCGGTCCCCTTAATTATTAAGGGGGCCGCCTAGTAAAATTAAGGGGGCCGCCCTTACTGAACGTTGGCCAATTTTGTCCTTTTGTGGGGAAGGTTTTTCTAGAACATTTTAACTGATTTTGGTTAAAAATTTGAATTCATATTTTTATAAAAGATTAAACATTTTTATTTAATGCCAAAAATGTTTTTCAAAAATATATAAAATGTTTTTGATGTTTTATAAAAAATCTAGTTTTAAGAAAATGTTCCTTTGATCATATAATGCATTAAGCATTAGTTCATTCATACCTTAAGTGATTTTAGTTGTAGAAGTGAATATTTACAACTAAGTAATTGTTTAATTTATAAGTTTATGTTTTAATGAGTTTACATTTTGTGATCATCAAAACATAGAGATATGAATAAATATTGATAATATTTTTAGGCATTTATTTATATCAACAATCTCCCCCTTTTTGATGATTACAAAACCTAAACTCATTAAACCAAAAAGTTTATTTTTGGACAAGTATTTAGTGAGTTTACATTCACTTCTCCCCCTTTTTGTAGAATCAAAAAGGTTAAGCCGACAAAATTCAAACGTGAAATTTTTTGGGACGAAAACTCCCCCTTGATGTGTACTCCCCCTCGTTTGGGGGTACCAAGGAATCGATATATGGAATACTTGCAAGAAAAATATTAGAAGCACAAGCATATATATAGCAAAAATAAGCATGCATATAAAGACATTCATTAAAAATGTTGTGTATCAATACACAACCATCCAAGATTATATTCAATCCTACATTAGCTAGTAAGTAATGCAATCTACATAATCATTTTAGGAGTACATGATCTTCCATGGGGCTTGCACACAAAATGGTTTGAAAAATTATTTTTGATTAAGCATTGCATATGCTTAATTTGGTGAGAATGAAGGTGGTGGTAGTGTAGTGGGTGAAAATGATGGAGGTTGTGGTGGAGGTTGGTTTTAAGCATGTGTTCAAGGGATGAAAACATGTAGTGTATCTCATCTCTAAGACCAAAGATGATGGTTCGTTTGTGGGTGTGGTGGTATTGGTGATGATGAGAAATGAGCATCAAGAGGTGTTATTGGTGATATGAAAATGACAAGTTGGGTGAATGGAGGTTCTTGAATAGGAGGTGGAGTTGATGCTCTTGATGGTGGTGATGAAAGGTGTGAGTTGATGTAGTTATTAATGGATGAAGTGGAAGGTATGGATGAAGATGTTGTGTCATGAGTGAAGGGTGTTTTTGATGGTGCATTTGGTGCACTTGGGGATTAACATTGAGGTGGTGGTGATGGAGTTTTGGTGTCTTAGAGATGATTTTGGTGATAGCATGGTGAATGAAAATGGGTGTTTGATGGAGGTAATGGTTGATTTACGTAAGGTTTGGGCTAGATAAAAGGGGTCGCAAGATGCAAAAGAAAACAGTAAATTTTACTGCCCAGATGGCCGGTCCCCTTAATTGTAGGCCGGCCCCCTTAAAATTAAGGGGACCGCCTAGGGAATTAAGGGGGCCGCCCATCTGGTGTTTTCCCAGGCGACCAAATTTGAAAAATTTCCAGAAAGGGTCATTTTTAGGGTGTTTTTGCAGCAAGCTCCATTTGAATCATGTACATCAAGAATGATTAAATAGTGGCATAAACATGTTAAATACGCATGCATACATTTAAAACATATTATGGAATAAGCATGTTATTAATCATCAAGCATGTATATATATATCATGATATCAAGTATACAGGCAATAAGCACAACAATCATATATTAAAGACAAGAAATAAAGCATTCATTAGTTGAAAATAATTATGTTAAAAACATAATTATTGATACAACACATATTTTGCTTATAGCATACAATAAGTAGAAAATTTTAAATTGCCTAAGAGATCCATTGGACTTGCTTGAGACATGAAAACTTGGATTATTTTGGATGGATGATGGTAAAGAGGGGGTAAAAAATGTTGGATTAATGGGGTTGTAAGTTTGGGTGTATGGATGTTGGAGAGAGTGTTGATAGATGAATTGGAGGTGGAGAGCTTGGACTTGACCATGTTGAATGAGGGTTTTGATGTTGTTCAAGTGGTGGTGTTGGATTAGATCTAGTGAGAAGATACTCAATCCAAGTGAGACGCTCATTTAAGGTGATGGTTTGATTTTGGAGAAAGATGCAACAAGGACAATTGTTGACATGTTTCTCAATTTGACTCAAGTGATGTGGTGATGATGGTGATATGGATGGTGATGGGTTTAAGTTGCTTTGAGCAAGGTGCAAAGCAAGGAGAGCATTAAGCTCATGGGCTTCCTTGAGTTCTTCAATGAACTTCAAGTGTTGAGTGGAAGGTGATGATGATGGAGAGTGGTTGTTATTTGGTGGAAGTGGTGGTGACACTTTTGGTGGTGGAGACATTTGTGAACTTGGGTAATTATGAGTGAATGAAGGTGGACATATGGATGATTGGTTATGTGTGTGAAAGGGTTCATTAGGATGAGGTTTAGGTGTTGGTTGAGTTTGAACAACATCATTTGTTGGGTTATGGCAAATGTCAAGCTTCCTCCTCCAAATGGGTATTTATGGTGTAGTGATGATGTGATTGTGGAAGGTAAATTTTGGAGAGTGGTTTGTGACAATATGTGTTTGTGAATTTTGGGAAGTATAGGATAAAATGGGTTGGAAATTGAAAAGGAAAATAGTAATCCGTCACTCCAGATGGCCGGTCCCCTTAATTTTAAGGGGGCCGCCTGGGTATTTAAGGGGGCCGCCCATCTGCTGACTTCCAGATTACTGGAAATGGGTTTTTGGCATAAATTTGTAGAAAAGGTTGTGTTTTTGGGTTCAGTTTCAAGCAAGTCCAACTTCTTTCAAGGCAATTTAGGATTTAATAACTTATGTATGCTAAGCATATTCATTAGACATTATTATCTAGCATGCAAACAACTCATTTAGCATGTAACATATATATGTTAGACAAGAAAACACTACATAGCACCAAGTAATTCATAGTCTCATATTTAGGAAGATTAATAAGCTAGTTAAATAATCCTAATGAATATCTATGTGCATGGGAATGTAGAGTTGTGATAGCATGGACTTCTAGACTTGTACCAAGTGAGGTCTTAGTGAATAAATTATGGTTATTTTCAAATTTGGTTCACTTATAAATGTCACATACATAAATATAGATGACAGATATGAGATCACCATGCATGATTTAAAGAAATGTTTTTGGCATTATTCAACAATGTTTGAAAGTGGGTTTTTATGTGGATGTGAAAAATATTTTAATGAAATAGTTTTGGTTTTATTTCAAAATGTTTTTATGAGGAAAGAAAACATATTTTTCCAATCTTTGGTTTTGATAAACACGTAATTATGGACAAAAGTTTGGAAGAAATGTAGGATGGTGAAACATGTAAAATAAAAATGTGTCATAATCTTCTGAAAAATTATTTTTCCAAAATGTGAATTTTTTGCAAATTTAAAAATAAGTCCCATTAATTATAGGTTTAAAAAATAATGGTTTATAAAAGATCTCATGCTCAAGTCTATTGTCACATGCTACCTCTTTCTACATATCCTATGACATTTACGCATGTATTATGACTAAATACAAAACTACATCATGTCAGAGTAGTTAGAGAAAAACAAAAGCTATTATAATGACAATGCATTCAACTAAACAAATAATTACGAAGGTATGCAGTCAAATCACATAGGAGCAAGTAAACATCTAGAAATTTTATATATGCAGGATGACATACATCTAGGAATGAAAAGCTTTAGTGAAAAGCACAGTTCATAACAGTAAACTATCGTTAGGTATATTTAGGAAGAATAATGTATTCGGGTTGGAGAATGAGTATGAGACTATTACTAGTGGTGCTCAATTCAGGCTAAACACGACCGTTTTTACGGGTTACACACACCCAACTTCTCACATAGAAGCAATTCAACCGTTAGGTCAAATTGAGTTTCTAGTCAATAGATTCTCCAGTAGTCATTCTCTTTTTTAGAAGAAATTAAGTTCCTAAATTTACCTATCGAAGAGTACCAAATATGAAGATTGCTTGGTTTACTAACACTTAGGGGGGCTAACTAAAGGGTTTCTAGTTCATTAAGCCACAGAACGAATATAACTAAAGTGTAAAGGCAAAGCAACCTATCAGACTAAGCATATCCTAAGGCATTAATAAGATTATATGCATGAAGTAATTACTTATGAAATTTTAAATAGAGAACTTACCTCACGTCCTAGCTTTTCTTCGTAATGTCTCAGATGATGATCGACGTGTGAATGATAGGTGAGTCTTCAAGATACACAAGGTGTGAAAGTATATCATGGCAAGCTTCTAACACCTTATTTAAACCGAAGTGGCTTGACCCGAACATGTCTTGTACGGATCATGATCTTCTCCTTCGTCTGTGTCACTCCATGATTTTGGATTGAGTTCACTTTGGAGTTGATTCATGTAGTCTTCGTCGTTAATACCTACATTAACAACATTTGAACTAGTAGCACATGTATCTATTTTATCTAAATGTTTATCTATTAAATTTTCTAAGATAACTAATTCATGTACAAGATCAAAATCCTCATCTTTGGCTTGACATTTTTCTTGATAAAAGTTTAAGAGATTTTTCCAAATATCATTTGCCGTTTTACAGAAAGATATTCTTTCATATTCAACTTTCGGCAAGGTTTTGTAAATAATTATTTTAGCTTCATTATTTTTGTTATTCTTAGTTTTTAAATAATCATTTTGAGTTTCAAAATCCGTTTTTGTTTGACTTTCAAAATCCGTTTTTGTTGGTTGAAAATCACCAATCGAAATGACATGCCAAAGATCTAGATCAATTGATTTCACATAAGTTTCAAATTTATTTTTCCATTCAAGAAAAGTATAGTTTTCAAATAGTGGTGGTTTTAGCAAAGATTCCCCTTCTAGATATTTTTCGAATTCCATAGATCGATTCAAGTTTTAAAATACAGTATATTTTAAAGATCTTGATTGACGTGGCTCTTGATACCAATTGTGGAAAACTGGAAGGGGGGGTTGAATAGTTTTATGTCTTTTTGATTTTATTATGAAAACCTTTGTTTATTTTTAAAACACTTGGATTCAAGTTTGTATGAAAAATAAAACTTGAACCTTATTATTTGTTATATATGTATTCTTTTAAATTGATTGTAAAAGTTTTGGTTTCTTGAATGGATTTTCAAATTGATCTTTATGTGAAGTCGACCTCTAATTAATACTAGCAATTATATAAGCCTATGTGTATGAAAGTAATGACGATGCAAGTAAAGAAATAAATAAGGTATGGAAAGATCTAACAGAGACACGAGAGATTTATAGTGGTTCGGCTATAAGGACACCTTCCTTGCCCTACTCCACTCCCCGAGCACACTTTGCTCGAGAGTTTTCTTCACAACTTCAATAAGCTCCCTTATGGCGGAAAAAACCGTACACAACTTTGGCTTACACGGGTTTAACGACACAAAGCTAGATGTCGAGTTCTAATCGTAGCTAGAACCAATCTCACAACTTAAACACAACTTAATCACACCTTCTTCTTCACGACTACTCCACGACTTCTTCACGACTTCTTCACGACTTTAACACAACTGCTACACGACCTCTATGTTGCGGCTTCACGACTCCAACACTAGGACTTCACGACTAGGACTTCATGGCTTCAACACGACCGCTACACAACCTCTATGCTACGGCTTCACAACTTCAACACTAGAACTTCACAACTAGGACTTCATGGCTTCAACACGACCGCTACACAACCTCTATGCTACGGCTTCACGACTTCAACACTAGGACTTTACGACTAGGACTTCATGGCTTCAACATAACCGCTACACAGCTTCTATGCTACGGCTTCACGACTTCTACACCACGGGTTCACGACTTCTACACAACGGCTTCATGACTTCTACACTTTGACCTCACATCTTCTATACCACAACTACTTATACAACATCTTCACTACTTACACACAACACTAATCTACAACACACACCTTACATACAAATGAATGAATGATTTACAAACTTTGTTGAACACACAACTTAAGTAACAAGATGATACTAAGTTGTAATACTTCTAATCTTGATTGATAGAAGTATTCTTCTTTTGCACTTGGATGGTGGAAGCTTGGATCACTTGGAAACCAATGCTTAAGATTACATGATCAAAGGTTTTTCTAAGATATGAAATGAGATCTACAACAGAAAGTTTTAGTGCAAAAGGGTTGAGAAAAAATCCAGGAGAAGGCTTGTATTTATAGGGAAAAATCTGGACAGCTGGAGCCTACTGGAGCGGGGGTGGTCCCCTTAATTATTAAGGGGGCCGCCTAGTAAAATTAAGGGGGCCGCCCCTACTGAACGTTGGCCAATTTTGTCCTTTTGTGGGGAAGGTTTTTCTGGAATATTTTAACTGATTTTGGTTAAAAATTTGAATTCATATTTTTATAAAAGATTAAACATTTTTATTTAATGCCAAAAATGTTTTTCAAAAATATATAAAATGTTTTTGATGTTTTATAAAAAATCTAGTTTTAAGAAAATGTTTCTTTGATCATATAATGCATTAAGCATTAGTTCATTCATACCTTAAGTGATTTTAGTTGTAGAAGTGAATATTTACAACTAAGTACTTGTTTAATTTATAAGTTTATGTTTTAATGAGTTTACATTTTGTGATCATCAAAACATAGAGATATGAATAAATATTGATAATGTTTTTAGGCATTTATTTATATCAACACTTTACCCATGAGTCCCAATAGTCCCAAAACAATATGTACAAGGATATGACTCGACTTAGCAACCATGTAATCAATTAGATAATTAACTAAGGGTTTAAACAAATGTTGTCACAATAATGCACTAAAAATGAGTGCATACAAGGTAGGCTAAGGCGATTTGGGTGTACATTTAAGTGGGGTGTAAACAAATTCTTCCTTTAAGTAAAATGCTTAAAGTTAGAAACGAAAAGATAGGCTCTGAGGGGTGTACTAGGGTATCGTGTACTAAAAATGAGTACAACGCAAAGGGTGTGGGAGAATTACTTGACAAATATAGCCAACGTAATTATAACAAAAACACAGGTGTAAAACAATGGGTTAATCCTAATGCCTCTTATCATGTAGTAAATCTAACTACACGAATGTAGTCTCACTTGTGGCCTCGGAATGGTCCTAACGCAAATTCTAGAATCTAAGTGCTACCGGTACACACATCATAGCATAAATGCTTTTCCTACCAATTCTAGGGGCGAACCTCACATATTTGGGGGTGGAAAATTTTTTAGTGGTACGGTTTTTGTGCTAGTCATATAACTCCTATCCGTGAGACGCTCATTAAGATCAAAGTTTCACTCCTATATGTTGTAAAAAAATTTAAATTTGGCACTAAAATTGCCCTAACAGGTATTTCTCTCAGTTTTATTACACATCTACCATTAAACAAACAAAAATCAAGTGCACTTGTATTCTCTAAAGTATCGTATTTTTACCCCCCCCCCCTACACTTAAGATGAACATTGTCCCCAATATTCAAATAACAAGATGTAAAAGTAATAAGGTAAAAGAATGAAATCAAATACTCCCCTGATTCGTTTGGTGGATAAAGAGGTAACATGGTTAGATCTTCTTCCAAGGTAATGTAGAAGCTCCAAGACTAAAGCATCGCCAAAAGCTTGATTCCACATACATCTCCTTGTCCAAAATAACCTGTTAAACCTGAGAAAACAAACACGAAAACCTGCATAACATCGGCAGGATAAATCTATATAAGGATATAATGCTTGTGGAATGATTATTTTGCAGATTCCTAGAGATTATAAGTTAGAGATTTAATAAAAACTTTTTATGAAAACAAAACTTTCAAAAATTTCAGAAAATTAACACCTGACGCCGTCAGGTTGTAATGCCTGACGCCGTCAGAAATGATCTGACAGAATTCTCATGTTAAGTTTCCGGAAAATTTCTGGAAAAACCTCTACCTTACTTCCTGGAATTCCTGCAAAACATCATTATGACTCGATACAAGCATTTGACTCAAACAATTACTAATATGCATGTTAATTTATTATTGTTATGATTCATGTTCATTTGTTCTACAAAACCGATTTGGATTTCCCTTACACTTATCTTTTTGCAAAATACCTTTATATGTAGTTAAGATGAAGTTAAAAACAAGATAAAGCATTTTCACAATTTAGTTTCGAACATGAATCAATAATAATAAAAATTAAACATACATACGGAAGCAAATAAAATCAAACAAACAAATAAATAAACACACAAAGCAAATAAAGCTTGGGTTGCCTCCCCAGAAGCGCTTGTTTTTGTTCGAGTCACGAGCCTGACTCTACCCTTATTTAACGGATAAAGGAGAGGTTTTCACTACACTTAGGATTAAGTGCGGGTGATAGTAGCGATACACACCAACTCGGTAGGAGTATGCCACGTGAGGAAAGAGTGGTGGATGAATTATATGCTCAAAGATGCAGGATCCTATCATCATAACCTTACTTAGTTCAATTGGGTCAATGGGTGAACTGAAGTTTTCTCCTAGAAAGGGATCATCTTTTATCAACTTCGAGAGACTCCTAGTTGGGAATCCATCTTGACCTAATAAACCCGGTTTAAACCCATAGTGTTTCTTGTGATCAATCATGAATGGGTGATGTAAGTATGAAAGGTTATGGTTCACTCCTATATTAGCTTCCACTCCACATGGCCTAGAGTCTACTACCTTAATCTTAACATTACCCGGACTACATGGTTTGATGGGTGGATCGGGACCTTTTTTAATTCCTAAATTCACATCTAAAGATGGAAGATTAGGTAACGGTTTTGGTTGAGGCTCCGGTTCATCAAAACTAGGAACTTCCATAGAACTAAAAGAAAGGTTATGACTACAAGTATTCAAACCTATTTCTTCTAGTTTTGTTTCTTCCAAAGGTTCTACTTCAATTGGGGTTCCTATAGTCCCTTCTACTTCTTCCGGGTAAGTCACGGGCGGTGTGTATGCCTCGAATGATGGTAGGACTTGTGGGGTACTTTGTAGGTTTGTGTTATTTACCTCATCCTTCCTTGTCTCTATATCAATTATATCCACATCATGTGTTTTAGTAGAATCTAACCCAAACATGTTCCTAAGTATCTCAAATCCTTCTCTAGCCATTTCAATTTCTAAGTCCAATTCATAAGAATCTTCCCCGATAACATGATTACTATGTTCAATTTGCCTAAAGGATTCATCATGTGTTCCTTGAGATTCAAAGTCATTGATCATAAAACCTAGGTCTTTTTGCTCAATATGCTCATGTTCGGCTAAATCCTCCTTAATTGTTTCCTCAAGTTGTGATGTATACGAACCCATTAATTCATTAAACTTATGGTTCACGGTTAGGAGGCTTTCCTCAAAAATTTTCCAAAAGGGTCTTATTAAAAGGAGTTGATCCTAACAATGATTGTTTAATAGAAGCCACACATGCACATAATTCATCAAACCTATCAAACTTTATACCCATCTCCTCTTGTATATATCTAAGATCACTTAAAAATTCATTGGAACAACAGGAAGTAAATCTATCCGTGTAAAGTAATTGTTCCTCTATTGTTAATGATCTAAATGGAATTTCATCCGCCATGGTGACAAATGAAAATGGTTTTACAAACAAAGGGCACAAAGAAAAAGATAGACTAAAGAAAACCTAGAAAAATAAAATAAAAATCTCACTAGAAAGGAATCTAGTGAGTAGACCTAATAAAATAAAAATTCAACCTAAACAATAACTATTCCCCGGCAGCGGCGCCAAAAACTTGATGCGTGGTTTTGCGACCTTACAACAGGTTTTACCTCTCGAGGGATCTCAAGAGGCTTGCAATTCCCACCAGGCAGTGTACCTGACCGATGTAGTATAGTGAAGTGGCAAGTACCGTGGGATTGATCGTTCTCTAGGGGAATAGTGTCGTTAGGATTGAAAAACTACTCTAATAGGTCTAAGGGTGAGGGAAGATTCTTTTTGTATTTTTATATATTTTTTTTTTGAAAGCAAGTAAAATCTCGGGTTTGAAGGAGTGGGCGGAATTAGTTGCTAGTCAACTAACCCAAATGACTACAAATGCAAATAAAATAAAATAACTGAAAATGAAAAGGTTGGTGAAACTTATATGGAGAGAAATGTGTTTACTTAGATTTCCTTACTCCCTAACTATCTTTTACCGGTTGATTAGTGTGTATTAATTACGTGGATGACGGGTGTATTCCTTAATACCAATCGTGGGGTGGCGTACGTACTTCCCCAACTCTACAAGCTCCTACTTCACTCCTATGTCGAGCCGGCTAAGAAGCTCCTAACATGGGATCACTAGAATTCGCTCATGCATTAAATACAACCATAAAAACCTTAGTACGCATTGGTTCATGTTTCTTAAGACGTTCAAGCAAGTTACCGTATAGGAGGTTAGCCAGTTTTCTTAAGCCTAACATCGATAAACAATCATCCAATACAATTAATAACACACTAATAACCAATAATCAATAGTTAGGTTTCATTAGATCTAAGCAAACACAAGATAAATCTAGCCTAGCATGTTAATTAAAAGACAAGAACAAGATATAATCAAACAACACATAGACATATTGATTGATTAAGTAATTACTTATCTTCAATTAAACATGGGAGATCCAAGGGTATAAAACCCTTAAAAAATGGCAGAAATTCGTCTTAGGGTTTCTCCTCACAAAGTTGCACACAATGAATAAAAATTGCAAAACTATATATAGAGTTTAGTGGCTGACGGCGTCACGTTGTAGATCTTGACGCCGTCACCTCGCCGTGGCTAGGGTTCCCGGATGGTCTTCCTGATGTCGTCCCTCTTTAGTCCTCCAAAATCCGCTCTGGCTTATCAAAGGTTGACGCCGTCAGAAATGTGCTTGACGCCGTCTCTCTTTAACTTAAACCGTGATGGCCTTGATCACCTTAAAGGGTGACGCCGTCAGAAATCCATTGTAAAACTCTCTGGCGCGTCACGTGTATTTTTCATATCCACCTCTTTTACCAAGCCATGACGCCGTCAGGAGCAATCCTTGACGCCGTCAAGTGTACTTTTCCAGCAGCTTTGGAGACTTTGTCGTTTTCTTCACTTTTATGCTCCAAAAACGTCCAAAATGCTTCCTTTTCCAGATTTCTTCTCCAAAGTACCTAAAATGACAAAAGGAACGATTTAGGGCAATATTTGATCAAATAAATACGATTTAGGGCTTAAATGACCCCCTAAAAGCGGTACACTTTTCGCTTCATCAAAATGCCCCTTGATGGGCTGCTGGCGGGCCGAAAGACCAAACCAAATGGACCCTATTGTTGGGTCATGGTGGTGTGGGCCGAAACCAAAACAAACACGCCCCCGGTGGGCTGTGGTGTTGGTCGAGGTCCAAACGAACCAAAATAAGCCATAAGCCCGAAATAAGCTATAAGCTTATCGAATAAGCTAAAAGGGAAAGAAAATAAATTAAACCAAAACACCCTATGTGGGTTTCGAACCCTTGACCTCTCGGTCGGGTTTTGTACCGAGCATGCAATAAGCCCCGAGAGCTAATAAGCTAGCGGGTAGCTTATTCCAATAAGCTATAAGCTCGAAATAAGTTCTTTATCAAAACAAACTTTATTTAACCAAAACAACCACCATTAATTAACTATTAATTTTGATAAAAAGTGTACATGTTGGGTTTTGAAGATCTGCTGTTATGAGGATTATTCTGCTGCTCATGGTTCTAAGGAAAATATACTAAATATGATTCTGCTGTCAAGCTTAATCAATCTGCTGCTAAGTATATTCAATCTGCTGCTGATGATGTCTGACGAATTGTGAAATAAGCTAAGTATCAATCTACTGCTAGCCCAAGAGGATTCTGCTGCTAGAGTAATGATTCTGCTGCTTATTAGATATGTATAGTTTGTTAAGATAATTATGGTAAAGATACGTATAGATGTTTATCTTGTATAGAAAGTTTTGTAACCGACTAGGACTCCTTAAGTCTATAAAAGGAGGATCTAGGGTTAGGTTTTAGGCACGTATTACGCATTGAGTATTATTGTTTTATCACTTCAAGGTTTTGTAACCCTGTTACTTTTGAGTAACCGTATTGAATATATTGAAGTGTTGTTTGAGAATTCGTTTGTGTTTAATTCTTCTTAAGATTAATTACTACTTTCCGCATAGTAATTAATAGATCATTCAAAGAACAGTTTCTATACCTATTGCTTTAGGTTTATATCTAAAGTAATTAACACGATCATAAAGCTCAACTGGGATCAACAGTACATAATAGATCCGATTCATATGAGACATATAAGCTCTCGATACATAGATTAACATTACAAAAATTCGTATTTCCTTATTTAACCATCCAAATCGAAAAGTAAGATTATAGAAATGATAGTTAGACAAAAACCTACACATGCATGTGTTTAGATCATACGGATCGACCCTAAACACTTTATATTTTCGTTTTAGATATAGATCCGAGTACACAAAGGGTGTTAGAGGCTTAGATCTAGAGATTGGTGGTGTGGGAGAGTGATGGAGGTGGCGGTGGTCGACGGTGTGACGGTGACTGGCCTTGGTGGCGAGGGCTGCTGAAGAGAGGAGGGGAGGAGAGAGGCTAGGATTAGGGTTTGTGTAAAAAATGTGTATGTTTATAAAATAAAAAAAAATAAATATATAAATAAAAAATGGGAAATATAACCCTAATAGGTTATATAAGGGGTGCAGGGACCATATGTGTAATTTATGCAATCTTTTATAAAATTAAAGTTCGGGACTTGTTTAGGCTCAATAACTATTGATTTTGGACACGAAATTTACACCATTGCGTTTGTAATAATTTTTCCAATAAAAACAAGTATTCACACGACCAGTCTTTTGAAAACAATATAATAATTGAATTAAATGATTTATTAGGTTTACGATTGTCGAAACGCATTCTGTGTAGTTTTTCACGTCTGGCGAGATAATTTCTCGTTTTCAAATTAAAAGAGTTCGAAACAGTTTGAAATGAAATATAAGTAATAATAAATATAATTTATTATAAAAGTGTGTCTGGAAAAATTATGGGTGCGTGTTACGACGTATGCGGTTTAACTCTCTCGATAAATGAAATTTACTTAAAATAGGATAATAAGTAAAAATAATAGTAAAATAATGACTCAAAATTTCACGGCTGTTACACTAAAGAACATAATAGCCTAAGGTAAAAATCCCAATGATAAAGTAGGATTAGGATTTAACCTAAATGAAGTGTCAATAAGTACAACGAAAAGTGTAAATTTTGTAAATGGCAGTCCTGATGTTTTGGCACCCCAAGGATCCACAAATTTAGTGGTTGGATCCGTATTATACGGATCCGCGGATCCGCCGAAGTGCAAAACTCCGACAGAGTTGTTTAATATGCGTTGTGAAGCCCTAAAACCAAAATTTGAGACTAGCTATGATATTTTAGATCGTAAAGTGTGTGAGGAAAAGAAAGTTCCAAAACAAAACACTTCATCTAGAACGGAATTTGTTGTAGTTAGTAAGAAACCATCAACTGATGAAGACAAACAAGCACAACCATTAAAACCCTCACTTAGCCATGGTTTAGGTTATGTTAAAAATGATTCTAGATCAACAACACCTCCACCTAAAGGAGTTGCTAATTCTCAACCTAGATAAAAAACACCTCAACCTAGGAGAAGACGAAATGTTCCGACACAACAACATTCACATCCTATGTCTTGGAACACTAGTCACGAACAACATGTCATGCCTTGGGGAGTTTACTCACCATTTGCATTCATGCAACCAACCCCTCAAATGGCTAGAATGTTTGATACTAACATGTACGGACCCATGAGAAAATGGGGACCAAACGTTTGAGTTTTTTTGTTGTTAAACTAGGTATGCTTAAAGGTTGATTTGGAGCCAAATGAATGGGTAAAAGATAGTGGTTGCTCCAAACACATGACGGGAAACAAAAGTGTATTCTCAACCTACAAAGCATACAACGAAGGTATCATTACTTTTGCTAGCAACCTTAAAGAAAAAATCATTGGCAAAGGTACGGTTTCTAACGACCCACTTACTATAAATGACGTACATGTTGATAACTTAGCGTTTAACTTGCTGATAAGGATTTATTTGGTACCTTTTTAAGGGGTCATTTAAGCCCAAAATCGTATAAATATGATCAATTATTTCCTCAAATCGTTTCTTTTTGTATTTTAGGTACTTGGGACGAGAATTTTGGAAATTGGCACTTTTTGGACGTATTTGGACGAAAAAGTGAAGAAAATGACGAAGTCGCGAAAAACCTGTCAGACTTGGAGAGCTGACGGCGTCACACGCTACAACGTGACGCCGTCCCTTGTTTATGAAGCTGGATTTTTGGTTCAAGTTTATCAAGTGACACTTCAGAGGAATTTGAAGATTTTATAACCTGACGCCGTCAGGTACAAATTGAAGATGGGAGTCACGTTTTAAGCTAACAAGAGACGGCCCAGAAGAATTCACAAGTGACAGCCTCAAGATATTCCTGATGCCGTCAGAACTGCGAGCTGATGGCATCATGACCTATAAGGTGACTTCGTCAGAGTTGTAAAACTATATATACTTTCGCAATTTTTCATTGTAATGTGTAACATTTTGGAGGACAAAACCCTAGATGATTTTCACAGCTTTTGTAGGGCTTTTTCAGCCTTTTTCATCCATGTTCAATTGAAGATAAGTTATTCGTTTAATCATTCAATATGTCTATGTGTTGTTTGATTACTTGTTTATCTTTTCTTTGCTTTAACATGTTAGCTTAAGTTTATTTGTATTTTCTTAGATCTAGTGAAACCTAGTTTTAGAATATTGATTTGTTGTCTCTTTTTTAGTTGATTGCCTCACGTTAGGCTAAGAAAACTTGTTGACCTCTTATATGTAACTAGCTTGAACGTCTTAGAAAATGCAACAGTAGAGTGCACTATTGGTTTTTCTCGTTGTATTTATTGCGCAAATTGCGGCTTGTAGATCCTAGAAAACTTAATAGACTTTAAGTGATTAAGAGGAGACTAAGATTCATAGAGTTGGGGACTTCGGCACCTCCCCATGACCAATATTAAGGAATTCAGCGCTTCAACTAAAACAAGGACGTGAAAATTCAACAAATCAGTAGGAGATAACTAGAGAGTAATTAATTCTAAGTGAACACATTTTTCCTATCATAAGTGTTACCTCCAATTTACTTTTCTGCTTTAATTAGTTTTAATTTAGTTTTATAATTAGTTTTTGGGTTAGTTGATTAACAACTAATTCCGCCCACTCCTTTAAAACCGAGATTTTTAATTGCTTTTCATAAAATATAAAAATACAAAAAGAATTATCCCTCACCTCTGGACATATCTCGTCATACATCTTGACATTTCCACAACTATTGCAAGATTATTCCCCTAGAGAACGATCAATCCCCCGGACTTACCTATACTACACTACAACGGTTAGGTACACTGCCTAGGAGGATTGTAAAACCTTTTGTGAGGGTTACAACCACCGCATCACTTGCTTAGCATAGGAAAAATATGTGATACTAAGTGCAAAGTTGTTTTCTTGGAGCATAAGAGTGAAATCATTAAGGATGGTAGAATCATAGGAAAGGGAACTAGAAAAAACAGGCTATATGTAATGAAATTAGGAAATAACCCTAAGGATCAAATTTTTCTAGCTTCAATAGATGATAGTTCAACTTTATGGCATAGGAGACTAGGACACACAAACATACGTTTGATTCAATCACGTGCGTCTAAGGAAATAGTTAGAAACCTTCCCAAACTTAAGTATGACCAACATTTTTGCGATGCTTGTAAAATCGGAAAACAAACTCATGCTAGCCATAAGGCAAAAAATATGGTTTCTACTAATAGATGTCTAGAACTCTTGCACATGGACTTGTTTGGTCCATTGGCTATTCGAAGTTATGGAGGAAACTTCTACACTTTGGTTATAGTCGATGACTACTCAAGATTAGGGGTGAGCAAAATCGACCGACAACCGAAAAATGACACAAACCGACCAAAACCGACCCAACCGACACAAACCGAACTATACTCGGGTCGGGACTCAGTTTGGGATTTCCAAGAAGTCGGGACTCGGGATAAACCGACAAAACACAAAGAAAATCACACAAACCAACCGAAACTGATCCCGACCGAACCGACCAACACAAACCGACCTATACTCGGGTCGGGATTCGGTTAGGAATTTCCAGGTTGTCGGTTTTGGGATGGGTTGGGCTCGGGTCGGGATGGGTCAGTTTCGGCCCGATGCTCACCCCTACTCAAGATATACATGGACAAGATTTTTGAAAACTAAAAATGAAGCTTTTGAACAATTTGAAATCTTAAGTAAGAAAATTCAAAATCAACAAGGTTGTTCAATCATTTCTATAAGAACGGATCACGGTCGGGAATTTTATAATGAGGCGCAATTCGGAGCTTATTGTGATGCTCATGGGATAAGTCATAATTTCTCGGCTCCAAGAACTCCTCAATCAAATGGTGTAGTTGAAAGGAAAAACTGAACTTTATAAGAAATGAGTAGAACCTTATTGAATGAACAATCAATACCTCAAAAGTTTTGGTGTAATGCCGTGGATACTTCAACATACATTTTAAATAGGATTCTCATTATACCATTCCTAGGTAAAACACCATATGAAATATATAGAGGTAAGAAGCCCACACTAGAGTACTTCAAGGTATTTGGAAGCAAGTGCTTCATTCTGAACGCTAAAGACTACCTTACCAAGTTCGACCGAAAGTCGTACGAAGGTATATTTATAGGATATTCACAAAATAGTAAGGCTTACATAATCCTAAATAAGGATACTATGAAAGTTGAAGGCATCACCCTTGGTGGATGATGATTTAGATGAAGAATCTACAATTAAGAAGAAAACCAATTTGGACCTAGAAAACCAAGTAGAACAAGACAAAGACGATGAGAATGAACCCTTGGAAGAACAATCCTTAGTGAACATTAGAGAGTCTAAGAATCATCCACTAGATCATGTAATGGTAGACTAAACGAACGAAGCCTTAGGTCTCAAGCCCAAAACAAAAGTAACTTCTTTTGTTTCATTTCAACCATTGAACCTAAGAATGTTGATGAAGCCTTAAAGGATGAAAGTTGGATAGTAGCAATGCAAAAGAGGAACTTAACCAATTCATTGCTAACGAAGTTTAGGAGTTAGTACCTTCACCTAAGAATATGACTATCATAGGAACTAAGTGGGTGTTTAGAAATAAGCTTGACGAAAATGGTATAGTATCTAGAAATAAGGCAAGATTTGTAGCTCAAGGGTATTGTCAACAAGAGGGAATAGATTATGATGAAACTTACGCTCCGGTAGCTAGATTAGAATCTATTTGTATATTACTTGCTTATGCATGTGCCTTAGATTTTAAATTATACCAAATGGACGTAAAGAGTGCATTCTTGAATGGTTTTATCAATGAGGAGGTATAAGTAGCACAACCATGGGATTCATTGATTTCGAAAAACCAAATCAAGTTTACACTTGAACTAGTAGCATCTGTATTTAATCTATCTAAATATCTATCTACTGATTCGTCTTCAAAAGTGACGAATTGTTCATATGTATGTTCAAGATCAATTCGGTTATCTTTGGCTAGACCATTTTCTTGATGAAAGTTTAAAAGATTTTTCCAAATGTCATTTACCGTTTGACACAATAAAATTCTTTCATATTCAATTTTCGGCAAGGCTTTATAAATCATTATTTTGGCTTCAATATTTTTATAAAACTTCCTTTTAAAATTATCACTTTGATTTTAAAAATTTATTTCCGTTGGTTGAAAATCACCAATTGAAATGACATGCCAAAGATCTTGATCTATTGATTTTAAATAACTTTCAAATCTATTTTTCCAATCAATAAAATTATTGTTTTCGAAAAATGTTGGTCCTTTCAAAGAATGCCCTTCTAGATATCTTTCAGACTTAATAGATTGATTCAAGTTTTATAGTACAGTATACTTTAAAGCTCTTGAGTAACCTGCTCTGATAACAATTGTAGAAACTAGAAAGGGGGGGTTGAATAGTTTCACCGTTTACAATTACGTTTTAAAAGCTTTTAGTTCCTTTTTGTTCTTTTTCGAAAAACCGTTTGATTCAAAGTTATGTGATATCTATGAACACAATAATAATGCGTAAATTAAGTAAAGTAAAGACAAGATATAAAGGAAGAAAATGACCAAACCGATATGCGGAAATTTATAGTGGTTCGGCACGAAGCTCACTCTTCGTCCTACTTCACTCCCCGAGTACCACACTCGAGAGTTCACAATCACTATGTCAACACACTCCCTTTAGGCGGAGCAAACCGTACACCAAAACTTACAACAATTTAACGACACTAAGCGGAATGCCGAGTTCTAATCCTAGCTAGAACCAATCTACACAAAAGCCCACGTGGCTACACGGACATACACCTAGTCCACTTGGATCTTTACCCAATCCAAGTGTTCACGAACCTTCACCCGAACCAAGTCTTCACTTCACGAACTCACATCGAGTCCAAGTCTTCACATACGGACTTACACCAAGTCCAAGTCTTTACACACCGACACACGAACTAACACAAAGTCCTAATCTAGATACACCACTTCACGGACTTACACTTTGTCCGTAATTATCCTAACACACCTAATCACGACTCACACACAAGTCGGATATACAAATTTACAATATACACAAAGATGAGAATTTGGGGGAAGAAGAGAATCGTAACACAAGTTACGTGTGTGTGATGACTATAACACTTCGTTGACTAATACGAATGTTCTTCTCTTGTACTTTGATATAGAGGGTAACGGGATCACTTATAAACACATATCGACACGTTATAGTGATCAAAGAAAGGAGGAAGAAAGAACATAATGTTTTTGTGCAAAGAGGCTTATTTTTCTGAGTGAAACAGTGCAGTATTTATAGGTACCAGGAGGAGCGGGAGACGGTCCTTTAAACACTGTACGGTCCCGTATATATAAGGGACCGTTGCCATGTTTATGGGACCATCCCGACATACGCTCCTATTTTGGTCCTGATGTGGTGAAAGTTTATCTGGTGAAAAACTTATCTGGTTTAGGCGAGAAATATAGCTGTTGGGAGATTTGAAATTCAAATTTATTTTCTTTAATAAAACATTTCTTTTTAATTACAAAATTATTGTCACATAAAAATGTGAAGTTTTGAGAAAAATAAATTCTTTGATCACTTTACTAATGTCGGTATTGTGTTTGTTCATACCTCAAGTGATGTTGTAGTCGGTACGTTGTTGAAACGATTTTTCTCGACTAAAAACTTATCAAGTGTAGTTTTACGTAACGTGTTTTTATATTTTGTGATTATCAAAACGTAAAGAGACCGATTAATGCAAATGACATTTTTGACATTATTTGTATTAACAATCTCCCTCTTTTTGATGATTACAAAATATAAACTCATTTTAGGTAAAACTATATGTTAATAAGTTTTTAATGAGTTTCTTTTACTTCTCCCCCTTTTTGTAGAATCAAAAAGGCTTCATCGATGTGTAGAGAGGAAAGAAATCGACGGTACTAATGCTCCCCCTTGTTCAGTTCGCCCCCTGGATGAGGGCACCGAGGAATCGAGCTATGTTGTTGTGCTACAAAAACAAGTTAGAATACAATGCACATACACATATTTATATGAGAATTAGAGGGATTGAGAAGAGAATTAAGATAGATAGAAGGAGATTGGATAAGAAAAACGATGAGAGGAAGGTGAAATCAGATAGATTAAGCATGAACCAGATAATTCAGATTGTGCAGAGAAGAGAAATAAGATTTTTAATACTGACTGGGGACGGTCCTTAATATACACCGGCGGTCCCCTAAATATGGGGGACTGTCCCTGTATAAGGGACCGCCGCCAGTGGGCGTGTGTTAGGCAAAATATTGTGATTAAAGTATTACCCATTTTAAAGATAGTTGATTACACTTATTATAAAAGCAAGCATCACAACATAAAAGCCTAGATTTCATATTAACCCAAGTTAATATTATGAATTAGCACAAGTATCACACCACGTAGGAGCTAAATTTCATTAACCAAAGCATGAGATCATACAAAGAAGCCATACAATATAGATAGATAAAGGCATACATGATACAATACAACCAAGTTAAGAAAAACTACAAGTTATTCCTAGAGAAATCTAAGTTCCTAGAACATGCTTGGCCCAAAACATAATCATTGATTATTTTTAACTAAACATGTAGAGATGTTTAGTTAGAAGGTGGAGAACAAGGTGGTGGAGAAGATGGTGGAGCAGAAGATAGCATGGGAGCAAGAGGAGTTGGTTGCATATTGGGTTGAGAGAGAAGATACTCAATGTGGGCAAACATGTAGTGAAGTTCACCTCTTAGAGAGGAAATGAGGTTGAAGTTATGAAAGCAACAAGCACAACCCATGGTCTGGTTGTTCACAAAGTTGTAGGGGAGAGGAAACCCCGTGATTGGAGATGGTGGTGGAGTAGGAGTGTAGTCCAAAGGCCCATTTGGTGATAGAGACAAAGAAGTATTTGGTGGAAGTGGATGTGAACTTCTTGGTGGAGGTGACAAGTCTCCAAGATAAGGTGAGAAGTTACCAATGAAAGTTTCGAATTGAGAAGATGATGGTCTAGAAGAAGAGAAGGATGTTCCATTTATGGATGGAGTTTTCATTGGTGCACTTGGTGCTTGAGGGGATGATGGTGGAGATTTTGGAGAAGGAGTAGTGTCTTCTTGAGTGAGATCAATGAAGTTGGTTTTTGGTGGTGTGATGGTGATTTTAGGCTTTTTGTTTGTGAGAAACAATGAGGTTGAAGAAGATGTCATTGTGAGGAATGAAGAAGATGAAGTAGAGATGAAGAAGGAAGGTGATGATGAACATGAGAAGGATGATAGAGGTTTAAATAATCAAATGTGATTTTCATTTGGGCAAAGCATGCATTAAGCATATTATGGCACATAAAATTGTTTAACTAAACCTGGAAATGGTGGTGATAAACATGCAATAGGGTCAAGGTTTGCAGAAAATAAGACAACAGTGCAAAATCCGTGACTCCTTATGGACGGTCCTTTAAATGAAGGGACGGTCCTTTAAAGGTCAGGGACCGTCTCCTTATTTAAGGGACCGGCGCCAGTGGGTTTCCAGGTTTTTGCCTAGTTCATCATTTATGCAAACTGCAACTAGAAATACTGCCTAACCATTCAGATAACTGCAGAAACATATTTAAAACTACTCATACGAGATATATTTTCAATCAAATACAAGACATGTTCATACGATTAAGAGATAACATTCAACAAGTTATAATGTGACCAAAATTAAACAAGTCTAAAGATCACATACTAGTTCATGATGTTGATAAGTAGAAACATGCATAATACAACCATAATTTAGAATTCTTTTCATGCAACAAAACAAGTCATTCATCCTTTTTTCTTTTCATGAAATTCTTCATCCCTTTAGCCATAGACTTGAACCCTTACGTTGCTCGTCTCGTATTTGAGTAAGAAGATTTATCACTGTTTGGTCTTGTGATTCGAGATTTTGAGGGATTTGAGGAAGGATATTTGTCAATGTTTTGAGAAAGGTTGATGGAGTGGAAGTGCTGGTGTTTGAGCTACCTTCATTTTCATCATCATTGATGTGATGAGAGGATGAGACACCGAAGGATGACCCGGGAAGTAAGGATCTTTTAGAACCAAGATCCGACTTTGCTTTACGCTCAATATGCTAAGCGAGCGGAAACATGACACGATCATAGACTAGATAATCTTCTGACCTTAGGTGGGGGAAGTCATCCATGACATGATTATAAAGACGAGTTAACAACATGCCATAGGGCAAGTTCAAGTTCGCCTTTTTGGCAACAAACTCCATTCTCCTAGTGATAAAGAATGCAAGATTGTATAGTGTGGAAGTTGCAATACATTAAAGCATATGACCAAGACAAGCAGGAATGTGATCTCGATTGCCACCAAGACAAAAAACATTTTCACGAATGATTTCTACTGACGATTTTAAGTCATCAGTAATTTCTTTAGTCAGGATTTGATTATCTTCAACCAAAGTTTTGACTCCTTTATGAGTTCGAGTGATAGGTGAGGATCGTGGTTTTTGAATAAAAGACTTGATCTCGCTTGGAGTAGGAGGAGTGGTGGAGTATTTTCTACGTTTAGGGGAGCTCTTGGCTAGAGCATCAAGGCTTCATTCATTTGTGAATGAGCAATGCCCTATAGTGGGAACTCCTAGGATTCGACCAAATTCGGGAAGAGGATAGGATACAAGTTGGTTTTTAATTACGAATTGAACATGTAGCTCAAATTCGGAGTCGACGCTCAAACTAAGTTGACTATAAAATTCAAGAACAAAACGAGGAAAAATTTGCTCATTAATTTTGAAAAGACAATCAAGGTTAGCGAGTCCGAACATAGCACTGAGGTAATTAATGTCCTCATAGTCTGGGAAAACTACTCGCCCCTCGTGAAAACAGCGATTTTCAATACGTTGAAAGTTGTGTGAAAGTGGAGGAGTGCATTGAGTAGAAAGTATGGGAATATATTTGC
This sequence comes from Artemisia tridentata subsp. tridentata, assembly GCA_021014915.2. Classification (NCBI taxonomy): domain Eukaryota; kingdom Viridiplantae; phylum Streptophyta; class Magnoliopsida; order Asterales; family Asteraceae; genus Artemisia; species Artemisia tridentata. The sequence goes on along the minus strand of CP139504.1, from coordinate 182,899,774 downwards.
GAGTTCGTTGGTAATCGATACCGATAGGTTTAGGCATTTTTCACCTATAAAGAAGTACATTATTAGTAAGACTCTTATATAACGCAAAGATGAAATTGTCATTATCTTGACCAATCTTATGTGCTTGAACTAAACACTCCTTTATTTTTACTAAGTTCAAAAAATCATATTAATTTTGAAAAATTAGGCCAATGTCGGTGCATGGCTATGAAAAAGTTTTTGATATGTATTAACAATGTATGATTACGTTTTGGTTACGTTCCTAAACATGGTTATCAACACCAAATCGAATTGGGGATTATCATATTTTTGACACATTTCAAAATTCAATTAATTGGATGATTCCTACACCTAGGTGAGTGATATTAGTAGTACATTGTTAAGATATAGTGTTAATTTCAATTAATTATATGAAAAGTTAAAAATCCCCAATTTTAGATTTCATGTTCATATAAACCCTAGTTTCGAATTAAAAAGGAAATTGACGAAATTGACTTACAATTGATGATTAGGATGCAAGAGTGATTGATAATTTTTGAATTTGAAACCTTTGATTTTAGTTTTAGTGTAGTAATTAATGATTTGGATGTGTTTAGGCTTGTGTCGTCGCTTTTGCAGCACCAAGGGGTTATTTGGTTATGGTTTTTTGAGAGAGATAAAAGAAAACGGGATACCCCTTTGTGGAAACCATAGAGGGGGGGTTGAATACGTTTCCATTTAAAAACTTAAAAACTTTTGTATCAAACACCCGATCAAGTGTGACATAATATGAAAAGTGTCAACACTAGTCTTACAAGAACTAGAGATAATATAAAGCAACAAGAAGGCATGTCACATTAACACAAACTTAGACATATTAGTAATAACATGCCATGACACAAACACAAGTAACATGATATAAGCAACCAACCACACAAATATAAATGCAATGCAAAGTATAGATGTAAAGCGGTAAATGCAAGAATAAACATAAAGAGATAAGTAAAGAAAGCGCAAACCAGACACGAAGATTTATAGTGGTTCGGTCATGAAGCTCCTCTTCGCCCTACTCCACTCCCCGAGTACCCAACTCGAGAGTTACTCTACTAATCAACAAGCTCCCGTATCAGCGGAAAAAACCATACAACATTCCTTACAATATTTTCCGACACTAAGCTAGATGTCGAGTTCTTCTTCGGGTACAACCAAACCCGTTATGTTTTATGGCCCAACATAACAAACCTTGTGTTTTAAGGCCTAAACACATAAACCGCGTCACTTACATTATTTTTCGACACTAAGCTAGATGTCGAGTTCTAATTTAGCTAGTACCAATCTCACTCACGATCTACCCGATCCTCACAAATCACACAAGCTACAAGATCCACATGATCTACACTCGATCTACCTGATCTACTCACGATGTACGTTATCCTCACGATCTACAAGATCAACCCTATCTTCACACGATCTACCGGATCTACTCACTATCAACACAAGCTACACAAGATCTCCCTGATCTCTACAAGATCACAATGATCCACACAAGATGACTAAACAAGACAGTGACAACTTGATGTATGTCTAGATACAACAAGTAATGCAAGTGCACTACACAATGACTCTAACACCTTGTATCTTCATGATACTTTGTGTTCTTCTCTTGGACTAATAGAGGAATGAAGGTGATCTTTGGTTGGATGAAAGAATCACTCTTAAACAAAAGAAAAACACTCTAAATGATCAAAGAAAGTGATCTAACTAAGAAGGGATTAGACCAGAGAAAACTGACTGGAAAAATCAAGTTGGAAGTGTAAAATGGTCCACTATTTATAGGAAAAGAAAATTTGACCGTTACCGAGGGACGGTACCATTAAATATATCACGGTACCACTAAATTTAGTGGTACCGTGGTACCGTGCCAGACAAAAACGCTCCCATTTTTGTTTTTAGTGGTCAAAGTTTATTTGAGGAAGTTTGGAGCTGTTTTGGGGGGGGGGGAATAGTTGTTGGGATTTTTAAACTTATTTTTCCAATTAAAACATTTCTTTTTAATTCAAAAATAATTTGTAAAATATATTTTTGAAAAATGTATTGTCACATTAAAAATGTGAAGTTTAGAACAAAAAAAATATTTCTTTGATCATCCGTCAAGTTTAAATTTGTTTGTTCATACCTTGAGTGATTTACGTCGGGATGAAAATCTACGACTCTGTTGAGGTATACTTGATATGTCGAGAGATGTTGATGTAAGTATGCGTTGATGATTTGTGTTTACAAGTAACTTGCGCATTTTACGTTATGCATTACATGTTACATGTTTGTCATTATTAAAACCGAAGAAACCGTTTAGTTTAAATATCGTAATAATTGCACTAACAACCTCCCCCTTTTTGATGATGACAAATATGTAAACCGTAACACACAGTAAAATGTAAAAGTTACCTGTTTACACTCCCTTCTCCCCCTTTTTTGGAATCAAAAAGGTAGTTGAGCTCTCCCTTGAACTCACTCCCTACTCCCCCTTATTACACTACTTTCCTTTCTCCCCAGAAAGGCGAGCTTGCATCATCCCAGTGAAGTCTTTTATCACCATTGTTAAGACGACTCCATGCTATGTATTCAAATACTTCCCAGCTCCCCCTAGCTCAATGCTCCCCTATGGTGATTGAGTCCCCTTGTTTATTTACCTTAGTATCTAGCGGATCCATGGATCAAATTCTTATAAAGGCTTTTCCTACATCAAGGGTTAGCTCCGTGCAACATAATATATAAAAGAATAGGAGCAGCATTATAGGGATAGAATACTTTTAGCAAGACATGCAAAGGTTAAACTAAGTTAAAGTGTAGCTACAAACAAAATGAGTTTGATGAGGTATGTGAGCATATCAAAGTATGCTAGAGGTTAGACACGTGCTGAAAGTGTGCTAAAAAGATAAAAGCAAAGAAGAAAGCCCAAGAAAGTTGAGCGACTAAAAAAAATGAATGCATATTGCAATTCAAAGACACTTGAGTGTCACAACCCGACCGACAACCTAAGGCGTAATTGTTCAATCAATCACACTAACAAGAACGAGATTCGTTCATTGACTGACACACAAAATGACTTCTTCCAAGTTGTCATTGGGAAGGCGAGTTCTAATAAACCTTTTGAACGACATAATCATCTACCTAAGATGATTGGTGTTAAGGATAGTTTGTTGATAAGACATACTCTAAATGAGTTAGATATATGTCACTAATATTATGACAATTCATGTCATAATATAGACTCGAAGAAGAAAGAAAAATGAAAACGAGAGCGATACCCACCTAGATGCGAATGGAAATAATTCCATAAGACGGGAAAATGTTGGATTTGACCTTTGAGAAAAGGTGGGCAAAGACGGTTCAGATTAATATATCATTTGCACTGACAATGAGATGCATGATATATTTTAAAGGAGAAAAGGATGTGCATGTGATCCTATGGAGGGTAAATTTCTCTAACGAGTTTGAGGTAACGAAGTTCTAGAGTTCTAGTTTTGGATGATCCTAGTTGTGAGTTAGAGATGATTTGGTGTATGAAGGATTTTGTGTGATTGTGTAGTTTATACACATTGGGTATAATGATTGTGAGGATTGAAGGTTATTGAACTAACTATCACTATCAATAGTGAATGATAGTTGTGAGGTTTGAGTGTAATGATCGATGGGTTGAAGGTTCTTAAACTAAATATCCCTGTCAAGAGTGAAGTTTAGTTGCAAAGGTTGAGTGTGATGATGAATGATATTAATGTGAGGTTTGATGTGAGGGTTGAAGGTGTTTGTATAGAACAAATATCTAGGTGGTCACAAAGAGTAGAGGTTAGGAAGCCAGAACCGATTTTGGTTTTGTGACTGAGGTTTTGCTAAGTAGTGGGTACTTAGGAGGTGGGTGTTTTAGTAGAGAATTCTAGGAAATAAGAACCACATTTGTGTGTTCTTGAGAGTGTTTGGTGAAGGACTATATGAGTGTGTTTTCGCTCCTCCTTAATCGATAACCATCCGGACAAGATGTGTTGGAAAAAGAAAAAATAATAATAAATAAATAAATAAATAAATAAAGAGGAAAACAAACGTTGACGAAAACGATGAGCTTAGTAACGTTATGACAAGTGGTGGATAGCATACAATAAACTTCACCTTTGAAGTCACGTAGCTCTTCTCAATCATTGTGAATATTCATAGAACATTTATATGATGAGGCATGTGATTACGTAGAAATGTGCTAAGGGTTAAGAAGATAGAATCTTCAAGGTTGTGGAGTTTTGATAGTACTTTTGAAACTGTGAGAATTAAAAACAGAATAAGTTGTCTCAACAGATAACGGTCCAACGGTACCGTTAAATTTAGCGGTACCGTTACCTATTTAAGGGTACCATGACCTGCTGAGGTCAGTTTTGACCCATAATTTGATTTTTGACAAAGAAATTTCACATATATTGTGATTTTTCTAGACCTTAGATTAAAGGAATTTATACCAAATTAATTCTTTTATGAACGAACCCAACGGGATTCGAATGAACGTTGATCGAGAATGAGAGATGACATTTAATTGCATTTCACAAATTAAATATACTTTAAATATTTCAGATGAAATGTTTAAGTTGTCATTGGAAGCTTGAGAGGATTTGACTCTAATCTAGAGATGTTTTAGAGACATATAAATCAACGATTTTAGAGGATCTAACGAATAAATCTCGCTGATTTAGTGAGACTTTTAGACATGATGAAAGAATCTATACCTAATAAATTCTTTGAGGGATAAATCCAACGGGATTTGACACGAGATTATTGACAATCCGAGATGAATTTAATATTTCCAAGGAAATACTTAAATAGTCATTAGGCGTGACTCGAAGGACGACTTCAACATTTCCAATGAAATATTTAAATAGTCATAAGACGAAATTCGAAAGATGTTCTTGAACACACGTAAATTATGAAATTCACGGAATGTGTTCCATCATTCTTAGACCTAGACATAGAGAGTCGAAGGATTCTCGTTTGAAAGGTTTGGTTAGTATGTCGGCGATGTTGTCTTATGAAGGAACTTTCTCGATAAAAATGTTTCCTTTTTGAACATTATCGCGAAGGAAGTGATGACGTATTTCGATGTGTTTCATACGAGAGTGTTGCACGGGGTTTTGAAAGGTGTAAATCAAGACCTATTGTGCTGATTCACAGCAGGGTTGAGGATCTAAAAGAATGAAGTATTTTACCGACACAACGGTGGTAGATGTTTGGTGAGACTCGATTTGGAACATAAGGATGGCTTCAAGATTATTGAGGTTTGGTGTTCTTAGGGTGATTGATGGGATTTTTAGGATGAACATCCATTGTTGTTGTGAGATCGCTACACGTCGGTAGGTGATCAAGATTGACGACAAAAAAAAGGACTCAAAGATATCAATCTTCGTATAGGCATATTGCCCGTTATTCGGAAGAAAGAGAGTATCAACGTACTCTTGGCGAGATAGGATGATACGTTTGTTTTCTACCCTAAAACTGATAGATAAGTTCGATCCTCATTATCTATGAGGTGAGCTTGACACAAAACACGATGACAAACCTATAGGGATAAAAAGAACTAACGGAAATGTATATACTTGGTCTTAAGAAGTGTATATTCACACGAGGATGAAAGGAACTACTAATCACTTATATAGTAACTCTTGAGTCCTTTGTCACCCGAAGGTTTATGTTAGCTTTTAGCTTTTGGATGAGCGTTTTAACACATGTTGTTAAAAGGCTTGAATATGATGTTTCAAAAATGACATTTAACAATTGCGATCGCAAGTTAAAATTACTTGAATATTTCAAATGAAATATTTAAGTTGTCAAACCTACTCCGAGTTCTACTAGGTTTGTATCTAACCTCCCCATGACAAAAGGGTGTATTACTTGGAAGAAAGCGAAATGATGACCAAGGAATTAGGACAATTTCGCGACTACTTTAACTTATAGATTTTGACACTAGTGTATGACTATATGACGTCTAAGAGTTCATAGTGATAGGCATACCTAATTCATTATGTGTCAAAATGACATAGTGTGCAAATCATGTAAAATGCATATAAGGAATAAATGCAAACATCATGCAAAACATGATAATCATTTAGCATTTAAGAGCGTGAAGACATTCAATCATATCTTACGAGAACATGTTATCATTTTGAAACACATATGTGGGATGCAAGTAATCTAGGTTCGCTAAGGAGGATCCTAATTACTACTTGTTCAAAATGAAATCCTAATGGGAGATAAAGTTCACCGATGTAAACTATCTTTAGTCAAATGTAGGAATGAAAAATTTTCAAGTTAGAGAATGAATATGAGACTATCACTAGTGGTGCTTAATTCAGGCTAAACACAAACATTTTTACGGGTTATACCACGAACCCAACTTCTCTCCTGGAAGCAATTCAACCGTTAGGTCAAATTGAATTTCTAGTGCAATAGGTTCTCCAGTAGTCATTCTCATATTAAAAAAATTCAAATTCCTATATTTTCCTATCGAAGTGTAGCAAAGATGATATTAACTTATTTCGCTCATACATGGCCTAGTATGACTCAACTAACCATATTTTAAAAGTCGGTGAAGAGGAAGACATGTCTTACACAATATCCTAACAAAGGCAAACACGTTTCAATTTTATGTTTGAGATTTAGAGATTATTTGGTTTAGATGGTCCATTTTAAGATCTCATGGATGACATTTTTGTTTGTTGAGTCGTTACATGTTATTTTAACATGATTTGATTTTCTAGAGTCAAGAGATGCCTTAATGTGATACAATGTAGAATCTACTACATCGAGAGTGTTTCAAGAATGCTCCTTTGCATATCTTGAGAAAAGAATCTAGTAAAGGTTACTTACCTCAATAGATCTTGGGAGTATTATATGATGTATGATTGAAATGAGACATATTGTATAGTTCAACAAATATGCTTTTCTAATAGGAAACTTATCACTCTTACGAATGCTTAGTAAAACAAGTATTTTAGTGTATGACCAATTTTACTTGTTTATGCAATGACACATGTTGTATTGGGTTATTATTCAAATCTAATATCTTATATTTGTTAACAAGATGCAATGTATTCTCTTGTAACACAACCATTCATGTTACAAAGGGAATGAGATGCAGATGATATAAATTATCCTTTGTCAATCTTTTGATAAGAGAAATACATGTGATTTTCTCGAAGATTGATGTCGTACATAATAGTTAATAACATATTATGTGTGACACTTTTACTTGACATGTGATTTTGAGTGTTGATTCGTTCATGAGCAAAGTTTACATATGTTGTTTGTTTGGTCGTGTTTGGTTTTTCAGAAATGACACATTTACTAATTGCATTGCAATGTAAATTACTTGTATATTTCGGATGAAACATCCAAGTTGTCAATCCTACTTAGTTGTGTATTTTATGCATCTTTTAAACATATTAGTTTAATGTTTGGAACACAACCATTGGACAAGAAGACTCAATATGGCATCTTCAACACAAGTGTGAGTTATGATCCGATGCATATTATTTTCGTCTTAAGAAGAAGTCATTATTTTCATAACAACCGAGTGTGATTGAGTATGTAGATTCAAGATAATATATTTCGTTATATTTTGATGTTATCTTAAAGCTAGACAAATAATGACTCTAATTTCATGTCCATACTCGAAAACTTGTCAATTAGATTCAATGATGATATCAATCATAATTTGAATAATGAATTGATATGTACTCGAAATCTTTCTTGACCCTCACGATCACTCCTTTTAAAAAGAAAATAAAAATTTAAGGAATGTGTTCCATTTATTCTAATACTAGCTGTATGTGTGAGGTTGATGACATATTAACTTACTGCTTCGATATTGTCATTTATTTTTATTTGAGAAAAACTATGTATATTATTAAGTATAATATTCTTAGTTTTCGACATATCATGAGTATAAAAATAATTATCTTAACCATTTTTATACAACATACGTAAAATAATAAATGTTTAAAACATTTTTTGTGTGTGTTAGATCAATGCAAGTTTAATACATTTTCATTTACTTAAATACTAATGTATTAATATGATCTTTTATCTTATTTAGACAACCCATTGTCAAGCAAGACAAAATGATGTAATGTTTTAGAGATCATGTTACGGATTTAATGAAAGTGTTAAATATTTTGAGGTGATATATTTTTTACACTTAAACCTTTGGAAAAATAATTGTGTAGGACAATATCTTTCGACTCACATGATCAACCAACTTAGTTTCCATTCCTAAGAAGGTTACTAAATCATCTTAAAACTTGCAAGATGTCGAAAACACATATGCAAGAAAACTGGTCTATGCCTATATGCAATGCAAAATCAATAAAGCAACTTAGGACAAGAAGTCTAGTCTAAGTCCTATTGACGCATAAACCGGAAAACTAATAATCAACACATAGTAACAGGGCATGTAAAAAGTTTGTGATTATAGATATAATTAGCTCAAATAAAGATAACTATAAGCACTCAAAAATATTAAATAACAGTACTAGGACACAAAGCAAAAAAAAAAATAACCATTTAGCGTAACACACAAAAATACTTATCGTCATTTTGTGTATTAAGTATAACAATGTATACCTAGCTTGGCTTTATTTATTTTCTTTCAAATGAATTTGTTTCCTCCCCATTTTAAAGATTTTTACCAAGTTACTTTGAAAATACATCAATGTTCAACAGTTGAAATGCCCTTTTTCATTTTGGCCAAAAATTTGCGCAAACGGCATAATTAAAAGGATCTTTCGTTACAAATCAAGGACTCTAATATATTTTCATTTAGAAACAATTCATAAAGATATTTTTTTTAAATGAAAATAGACTCAATAACGTTTAAAATGATAGATGGCACAACTCCTATGGACGTACGGTTGATTTTATACGAATTTATGAAAATGACCCAATTCTGAAAACAGGAAGACACATGCACGGTACCTTTAAATACCCCACGGTACCGTTAAATATAACGGTACCATCCTATATTTAGTGGTACTATCCACTGTCGTTACAGTTCTGTCTCAGACTGAATTTTTGTTTCGACGTAACGAAGAGATGTAAAACTTCGTAAACTAGATACCGAACATGTAGAATATGTTAAGTAACATATCCATGTTTAGGACTAAGAAAAACATTTACAAACATATATTTACTATAAAACAAAGAGTTGTCCCAAACGATCCTTTCAAAACCGTATCACTTAACGACTCGTTCAAAAGACATGATCGGACACTTACAAACTCTTTTCTTTTATTTGTTTAAGAAAACTTTCAAGCTAGTATAACAAAGTATGCTTAACAACAAAACTTGTAAGTATTAAGCACGTAAATACTTTTCATATTATATTCCCCTTCATGGGTAATTTGATATATGGATCGTACTCAATTTTGAAAGCCATTTGTTTTAAAAATTTAAGCGACATGGCTCTGGTACCAATTGTGGAAACCGTAGAGGGGGTGAATACGTTTCCATTTAAAAACTTAAAAACGTTTGTATCAAACACCCGATCAAGTGTGACATAATATGAAAAGTGTCAACGCTAGTCTTAGAAGAACTAGAGATAATATAAAGCAACAAGTAAGGCATGTCACATTAACACAAACTTAGACATATTAGTAATAACATGCCATGACACAAACACAACTAACATGATATAAGCAACAAACCACACAAATATAAATGAAATGCAAAGTATAAATGTAAAGTGGTAAATGCAAGAATAAACATAAAGAGATAAGTAAAGAAAGCGCAAACCGGACACAAAGATTTATAGTGGTTCGGTCATGAAGCTCATCTTCACCCTACTCCACTCCCCGAGTACCCAACTCGAGAGTTACTCCACTAATCAACAAGCTCCCTTCTCGGCGGAGAAACCCATACAACATTGCTTACAATATTTTACGACACTAAGCTAGATGTCGAGTTCTTCTTCGGGTACAACCAAACCCGTTATGTTTTATGGCCCAACATAACAAACCTTGTGTTTTAAGGCCTAAACACATAAACCGTGTCGCTTACATTATTTTTCGACACTAAGCTAGATGTCAAGTACTAATTTAGCTAGTACCAATCTCACTCACGATCTACCCGATCCTCACAAATCACACAAGCTACAAGATCCACATGATCTACACTCGATCTACTCATGATCTACCCGATCCTCACGATCTACATGATCAACCCTATCTTCACACGATCTATCGGATCTACTCACTATCAACACAAGCTACACAAGATCTCCCCGATGTCTAAAAGATCACAATGATCCACACAAGATGACTAAACAAGACAATGACAACTTGATGTATGTCTAGATACAACAAGTAATGCAAGTGCACTACACAATGACTCTAACACCTTGTATCTTCTTGATACTTTGTGTTCTTCTCTATGACTAATAGAGGAATGAAGGTGATCTTTGTTTGGATGAAAGAATCACTCTTAAACAAAAGAAAAACTCTCTAAATGATCAAAGAAAGTGATCTAACTAAGAAGGTATTAGACCAGAGAAAACTGACTGGAAAAATCAAGTTGGAAGTGTAAAATGGTCCACTATTTATAGGAAAAGAAATTTTGACCGTTACCGAGGGACGGTACCATTAAATATATCACGGTACCACTAAAGTTAGTGGTACCATGGTACCGTGCCAGACAAAAACGCTCCCATTTTTGTTTTTAGTGGTCAAAGTTTATTTGGGGAAGTTTGGAGCTGTTTTGGGGGGGAAAATAGCTGTTGGGATTTTTAAACTTATTTTTCCAATTAAAACATTTCTTTTTAATTCAAAAATAATTTGTAAAATGTATTTTTGAAAAATATTTTGTCACATTAAAAATGTGAAGTTTAGAACAAAAAAATATATTTCTTTGATCATCCGTCAAGTTTAAATTTGTTTGTTCATACCTTGAGTGATTTACGTCGGGATGAAAATCTACGACTCTGTTGAGGCATACTTGATACGTCGAGAGATGTTGATGTAAGTATGCATTGATAATTTGTGTTTACAAGTAACTTGCGCATTTTACGTTATGCATTACATGTTACAAGTTTGTCATTATTAAAACCGAAGAAACCGTTTAGTTTAAATATCGTAATATTTGCAGTAACACCCTTGAAAATAACTGACGGTCCTTTAATTATAAGGGACCGTCGATGGGACCGTGTCTAATTGGAGGACAGTCGCCAGTATAGACAGCTTGAGGGGTTAAAGTCTTGTGACTAATTTTTAATTTGAGTTTTATGAAAAGTATTTTGTTGAGGACTCTTAGAAACGATAATTTAGATAACATGGAATTCTAGACACGGAATAGAGGAAACGAATGAGACACAATACGCACGAGTAGTCTAGAGGAATGGGTATTGAGGAGAATTGAGACAAAAGAAGTAGGAGAGACTCGTTTTAAGTAAGGAGGTTGACGACATGCTGAATATAGAGTAGGAATAGAGTCGAGACAGAAGAAATTGAAGAGACGTAGATGATACGAGAATCAAATACGAGACTTGCATAGGGTTGTCTAGAAGTCAATCATGTCTATGGCGAGTAGAGACAAGAAGAAAACAAAAACAAATGTCGTAGACGAGAAATAAAAGAGAGAAGAGATGTCGAGGACGTTAAGAGTGTGCATCATCCATAGTGATTGTTAGACGTGACAATTCGGCTATTTATAATGGTTGTGGTAAGACCATTATCTACAAAAATTTACTAAGATCCTACGGATGATAAGCATATAGGCAAGGAGACTAATATCCTAAAATTTTATCCACCACGCATGTTATCAATTAATCATCATGTAGCAAATAAGCACATAGCAAATAAGCGCATAACAGATAGGCACATAGCAATTAAGACAATAAAGGTTTTAAAAAAGTGTACCTTTGCCGCTAGCTATTCCTAAGGATACATAGAGATGTTGTGGGTGATGCAAGATTTGAGTATCGATGAGTCTTCACACGTAAGATGAGAATATGAATATACATTCATATCTTTAATTTGCATCTAAAGAGATAACTTGCAAGAAAACTTGGTACCCAGTTTCTCATGGGTCCGAGATGGTTAGTAATAAACATCATTTGGATTTTCATGCATAAGATGAGGATGTTGTTAGCGAGCAAGAATTCTCGTAGATATGTCTAGTTGACTTTTATAAAAGATTTTATTTGGAGATGTTTTACTTAAGATCCATTAGTGCTACACGAGATTTTTAGAAAAATAAGTTTTCCAAATAACAAATTTAGATTTGTCTAAGAGGTTTTACAAATTTAATTTGTTTTGACTTGCTCATTGATGAATCACATGAATTAAAACCTAAGTCTGTTTTATCTCCGAATGCCTTTTGACTATTTAGTAAATCCTTAAAAGATTGATAACTCTTTTCAAATTTAACTAATATCTTTGCCTTTTCCTTAAGCTTCTTAATTTCACTTTTATAATCTTGACACATTTTACATTCTAGATCAATTTCTATACCGCTTTCAAGTCTAGACATTTTATCTTCTAAAATGATTTCTTTTTCAAGTTTACTTTCAAAATATTTTAAAGATTCATTTTCTGAAAATGTTTTTAAACTTATGTTACACAAATGTTTAAACTCATTTTCAAATTTTGAAAATTCTAGAATGAATGGGTCATAGCAAAAGTGTTCGATTTTAGAGTGTACCTCATTTGAAGTTTCAACCTTTTGACATATTTTGTAGTCAGAACACATGTTGTCTTCTTCATCCGTATCACTCCAAGATTCTCTAATGAGTTCTCTTTGTATACTACTCATATAGTCCTTGATGGCATTACCTTCACTGAAAACACTTGAACTAGTAGCATTTGTATTTAATCTATCTAAATATCTATCTACTGATTCGTCTTTAGAAGTGATGAATTATTCATATGTATGTTCAAGATCAATTCGGTTATCTTTGGCTAGACCATTTTCTTGATGAAAGTTTAAAAGATTTTTCCAAATGTCATTTGTCGTTTGACACAATAAAATTCTTTCATATTCAATTTTCGGCAAGGCTTTATAAATCATTATTTTGGCTTCAATATTTTTATAAAACTTCCTTTTAAAATTATCACTTTGATTTTCAAAATTTATTTCCGTGGGTTGAAAATCACTAATTGAAATGACATGCCAAAGATCTTGATCTATTGATTTCACATAACTTTCAAATCTATTTTTTCAGTCAATAAAATTATTGTTTTCAAAAATGGTGGTCTTTTCAAAGAATTCCATTTTAGATATCTTTCAGACTCCATAGATCGAATCAAGTTTAAAAGTACATTATACTTTAAAGCTCTTGAATAACCAACTCTGATACCAATTGTAGAAACTAGAATGGGGGTTGAATAGTTTCACCATTTACAATTACGTTTTAGTTCCTTTTTGTTCCTTTTCGAAAAACCATTTGATTCAAAGTTATGTGATATCTATGAACACAATAATAATGCGTAAATTAAATAAAGTAAAGACAAGATATAAAGGAAGAAAATGACCAAACCGAGACGCAGAGATTTATAGTGGTTCGGCATGAAGCTCACTCTTTGTCCTACTCCACTCCCCGAGTACCACACTCGAGAGTTCACAATCACTATGTCAACACACTCCCTTTAGGCGGAGCAAACCGTACACCAATTTAATGACACTAAGCGGAATGTCAAGTCCTAATCCTAGCTAGAACCAATCTACACAAAAGCCCACGTGGCTACACGGACATACACCTAGTCCACTTGGATCTTCACCCAATCCAAGTCTTCACGAACCTTCACCCAGTCCAAGTCTTCACTTCACGGACTCACACCCAGTCCAAGTTTTCACACACGGACTTACACCAAGTCCAAGTCTTCACACACCGATATATGAACTAACACAAAGTCCTAATCTAGATACACCACTTCACGGACTTACACTTTGTCCATATTTATCCTAACACACCTAATCACGACTCACACACAAGTCGGATATACAAATTTACAATATACACAAAGAAGAGAGTTTGGGGGAAGAAGAGAATCGTAACACAAGTTACGTGTGTGTGATGACTATAACACTTCGTTGACTAATACGAGTGTTCTTCTCTTGCACTTTGATATAGAGGGTAACGGGATCACTTATAAACACATATCGACACGTTATAGTTATCAAAGAAAGGAGGAAGAAAGAACAGAATGTTTTTGTGCAAAAAGGCTCATTTTTCTGAGTGAAATAGTGTAGTATTTATAGGCACCAGGAGGAGCGGGGGACGGTACTTTAAACACTGGACGGTCCCGTATATATAAGGGACCATCACCATGTTTACGGGACCATCCCGACATACGCTCCTATTTTTGTCCTGATGTGGTGAAAGTTTATCTGGTGAAAAACTTATCTGGTTTAGGCGGGAAATATAGCTGTTGGGAGATTTGGAATTCAAATTTATTTTCTTTAATAAAACATTTCTTTTTAATTACAAAATTACTTTTGTAAAAATGTTTTGTCACATAAAAATGTGAAGTTTTGAGAAAAATAAATTCTTTGATCACTTTACTAATGTCAGTATTATGTTTATTCATACATGAAGTGATGTTGTAGTCGGTACGTTGTTGAAACGATTTTTCTAGACTAAAAACTTATCAAGTGCAGTTTTACTTAACGTGTTTTTATATTTTGTGATTATCAAAACGTAAAGAGACCGATTAATGAAAATGACATTTTTGACATTATTTGTATTAACAAACTTGTCAAGGACTATGCGATAATTTCTCTAAGATCATGCGTAACGAGTTTGAAATGAGTATGATGGGTGAGTTGAATTTCTTCTTAGGATTACAAATAAAACAAATGGAAGATGGTATCTTCTTTAATTAATCTAAATATATTAAAGAAATGCTTATAAAATTTGGCCTTGAAGATTGTAAACCAATCAAAACTCACATGTCCACTGAAATCAAGCTAACCAAAGACAAGGATGAAGAATCCGTGGATAGCACTAAATATAAGGGTATGATCGGTAGTTTACTTTACTTAACGGCTAGTAGACCCAACATTATATTTAATGTTTGTCTTTGTTCTCGATTTTAAGAGGATCCCAAAATATCCCACCTAGAAGCCGTCAAACGTATCTTTAGATATATTAAGGGAACAACACACTTAGGATTATGGTATAAAAAAGATACGGGTGTTGAAACGATCGTCTACGCCGATTCCGACCACGCGGGAGATTATGTAGATAGAAAAAGCACTAGTGGCGTTTGTACGTTCCTTGAATGTTGTTTGACATCATGGTTCTCTAAGAAACAAACCGCCCTTGCTATCTCCACAACCGAAGCCGAGTATGTGTCAGCAGGCAAGGCATGCTAGCAAGCATTATGGATGAAACAAGCTCTTATCGACTACAACATACGACTTAACGACATCACCATAATGTGCGACAACAAAGGCGCCATAGATTTAAGTAAAAACCCCGTACAACAGTCTAGGACTAAACACATAGAAATCCGCCACCATTTCCTACGCGACAATGTTCAAAAGGGAAATATCTCTATCGAGAAAGTTTCCTCGGAACACAACAACGCCGACATTCTAACGAAACCACTCAAGCGTGAACCTTTCAACTTCCTCCACTTAGGTCTTGGAATGATGGAACATATTCCATAAATTTAAATCTCATTAGGATTGACGTGTTGTGATTTTTCATCCGAACAGTCGTATACAACTCATCGTTGAAGTTCAACGAGGAAACATCATAACCTAAAAATTCATCACAAGACTCCTTACAGCATATGTAAGAGTCTCATGATAAGTCTTAGTCAAAATCTAGGATCCAAATCCTACAAAATGAGTTCTGTCTCATTGTGTCACTTCCACAGATCCATGGATTCACAAAATATGGATCCGTCCATTAAAAATGTGGATCCGCAGGTCTGATCTCTGCATAAAACACTTATTCCTAAAACATAGTCTCATAACACCAACACAACCATAACCACAACCCACTCACACAAATCAACTTCTTTTCAAAATTAAAGGCTTTTGGTCATCAAATCAAGTGTCTTTCATCAATCTGAACAACTACTGTAAGTAATTACTACATCATTATCCTTAATCTGAGTCTAGGATTCTAATTTTTGCATCAAAACCTAATTTGAGGGATTTGCTCTATAATTCGTTATAACTATTAAATCACTTGTTAATTAGACTAGCTTAGTGTAGTTTATAACTATTATGCTTCCTAAATCATCAATTTTGCATAAACCCAATCTACATTGTAAGAAATTGATTTTTAGAAAACTCTCAAATTGCTTTTCATAAAATCTTCTCACGATTAGGAAAATCGTGAAATCATTTTCATTGCATAATTAATACAAACTAAAAACGTTTTCATTCATGCATGATGATCTCAAAAATGTCGTAGAATGTACATAATCAATATGTATGTTCGCCACATTCAAATGAGCAATATCAAACCTAGAAGATGAAATCTGGATTATCTCAAAACCTATTTAACTAAAGTTTACTTTCAAAAATTGAGTCGAGATAATTGCATCTTCACATAGTTTGCATATAGGACACACTAGACTTGATTTGTGCGTTAAAATATCTATGTACTTACTTGGAATTATATTTTAGGTGTCAATCATGTCTCATGAGTATGACTTTGACTACAAAGATACCAAAAACTATATTCCCCACATTTCCCGTGAACCAACAACTCCAAGGAGTCAAATTCGTGCGTTTATCAACCTTGAAACACGCGGTTTTCATGAAGGAAGAACCGTAGATGTCTCACTCCTTAATCAAGAACATATCTTCACCCCGTTTCGAACCATAGGATTTGACCCCTTACTCACTATAAATGAGCATATTTGTCCTAGGTTTGTTACTAGAGTTCTTCCATCAAGTAGAGCTTGTGCGAAACGAAGATCAATCCATCTCTCTTTGGTTTTGGATACAAAATCATAAATTTGTCATGCCCCTCCAATAGTTTGCTCAAATCCTTAGGATTCCAAATTATGGTCAATGTCCCTATATGGAAGATTGGTCATTAGAGTCTCTTTTCAACTATCGAGAAGATAACAGTCCATATCGTTCTTACATACCCTCTCCACAAGAAATAATCCGTTTCGTGCGAACTCCACAACGCGAACACTATCTTGATCCGGACCAAATCCTTTTAAAAGAAATTCGTGAGGAATATCGTCCATGGGCAATTATTTTAAAAGAAAATGTTCTTAGTCTCAAAGGAGATCGTGAGATTGTACCTTCATGTGTGGCTCACATTTATATTGTCTTCTAACTGAGCAACACTATAACCTCGCTTACTTCTTTTCTAAGAGGATCACTAACCTTAAGGGTCACAAAAACAAACTAATTCCCTATGGAATGTTCTTAACTCGTCTTTATCATCACATTATGCACTTTAACCTACACCTCCGTAGTCCTCTCTACTCCATGTTCACAAAAGTAATGGAACCATTAAACGAAGCCTACATAGTAGCATATGAGATTCCGGAGTCAGCCTCAGTCTTTCACCTATTTGATGACCCATCTATACATGCATCAACTTCCCACCTAAACAAAGACAATTAGATCCTTAGGACTTGCTACTAGGATTAAGGCTTGTTGCTAGCTAATATATGTTCCTAGTTATGTGGTAAACTACTTATTAGGATTATGTGTCTTTATATTTATCTAATCTCTTGACATTAGGAGTATGTGTTGTAATACTTGACAATAACTTGACTTTATCATGTGTGATCATTTCTAATTGCCTTTTGTTTGATATTATTTGCTCTTGAGATCACCAATAGCATCAGAATGCACTTAGGAAATTTAGGATAAAAGTCTTGGACTATCCCAAACTGCACAACAGTTCTTTCCAAATTTTTGAGTTTGGCGGATCTACGAATCTGCAAAATGTAGATCCGTCCGTATAAAATACGGATCCGCCATAGGTCTAAAGTGAGCCCCTTTTGTGTCAAACGGACGGATCTGCGGATCCACAATTTGCAGATCCGCCCGTATAAAAAGAAGATCCGTCACTTTTCCAGATTTCAAATTTTCTATTTTAACTTTTAGCACTTTCCCACAATTTTCCATAAACCCTTCATAGATAACTATAGGATAAAACACAAAACCCATATAATCCAAAACCCTTGAGATAATCCACTCCATCTCATTTCCCTTAAATCCAACACTTCCACTCCAAGTTTCTTGCACTTTTGCAAGTTCTAGTTCTTCTTCTACATTTCACATCATCACCATGACTTGCTCATCCAAGTCTTCATCCACTTCCATCAAGAAAAGACAAACCACTAGGATAAGAGTAGGAAAACCAAAGTTCATCAACCTTGAAAGCTCCTCAAGTGATAACTTTTCAACACCATCTCAAACTCATTCACAAAAATCACCAAGTCCACCCAAAGCTCCATCCAAGAGCACCTCATCAAGAACATCCTCAAACTCACGCTTGTACTCACCCAAGGAGATTCCGTCCTTGAACTCTCCCACACCACTCAACCTTGGAGCACTCAAGACACCTTCCACAAACAATTTGCCAACCTTTGAGTCTACTAAAGACCTCACTCAACCTCCAAACCCTTACCTTGAGGACAAAGAAAATGTCCCACAAAGACCTTCACATCCTCCACCACAACCATCACCATCACTTGTCATATGTAGAAATCTTCTACCCTCATTCAACAACACACAAGACTTCCCACCGGGATTTTCCGAGTGGTTGAATCCACCACCTCATGAACCTTCCTACCCTCCATCACCAAGAGGTCCATTTGACATCCAAAACTACACCTACCAAAGACAACTACATGACTATCATTGCATGTGTTGTCACCACAACCGTAAGCACATTTCAACTCTTACGGAAAGAGTCAATGTGATGTTTGCTTACATCCAACACCACGTCTAAGCTCCACCCGCATTCCCACCAATCTAAGTGTCGGCTTATCGTTAAGCCATAGTAGGTCTTAGGAGCTTATCATTTTTTCTTCCTTGGTTATTGATGAAGCGAAAAGTGTACCGCTTTTAAGGGGTCATTTAAGCCCTAAATCGTATTTATTTGATCAAATATCGCCCTAAATCGTTCCTTTTGTCATTTTAGGTACTTTTGAGGAGAAATCTGGAAAAGGAGGCATTTTGGACGTTTTTGGAGCATAAAAGTGAAGAAAACGACAAAGTCTCAAAAATCGGCTGAATGTTACCTTTGACGGCGTCACAATTAACTCTGGACGGCGTCATGCTTTGGCAAGAAAAAGTGGACGTGAAATTTACTCATGATAGGCCAGTGAAAATAGCATGTGAATTCTGACGGCGTCACGCTTTAACTTGATCAAGGGCGTCACGGCTTAAATCATAAGGGGACGGCGTCACGTTCACGAGCTGACGGCGTCAAGCCTTGATAAGCCAGAATGGGTTTTTGAAGAGCTAAAGAGGGACGGCGTCAAGAAGGTCATCCGGGAACCCTAGAAGCGGCGAGGTGACGGCGTCACAATCCATAAGGTGACGCCGTCAGATGCAAAAGTCTATATATAGTTTTCTAATTTTTTGTCATTAGGGGAGAGCTTAGTGTGTGGAATTTTGGGAGAAAACCCTAGGACGAATTTAGCTTCTTTTTCAAGGCTTTTTGCCTTGAGATCTTCCATGCTACATTGAAGATAAGTTATCAATTAATCATTCAATATGTCTATGTGTTGTTTGATTTTATCTTATTCTTGTCTTTTGATTAACATGTTAGGCTAAATTTATCTTGTGTTTGCTTAGATCTAATGAAACCTAGCTATTGATTATTGGTTATTAGTGTGTTATTAGTTGTATTGGATGATTGTTTATCTATGTTAGGCTTAAGAAAACTGGCTAACTTCCTATTCGGTAACTTGCTTGAACGTCTTAAGAAACATGAACCAAATGCGTACTAAAGGTTTTTATGGTTGTATTTAATGCACAAGCGAATTCTAGTGATCCCATGTTAGGAGCTTCCTAGCCGGCTCGACATAGGAGTGAAGTAGGAGCTTGTAGAGTTGGGGAAGTAAGTACGCCACCCCACGAATGGTATTAAGGAATACACCCGTCATCCACGCGACTAATACACACTAATTAACCGGTAAAAGATAGTTAGGGAGTAAGGAAATCTAAGTAAACACATTTCTCTACACATAAGTTTCTCACCACATTTTCATTTTTGTTATTTTATTTTATTTGCATTCGTAGTAATATTGGGTTAGTTGACTAGCAACTAATTCCGCCACTCCTTCAAAACCGAGATTTTACTTGCTTTCATAAAAAATATAAAAACATAAAAAAGAATCTTCCTCAACCCTTAGACCTATTAGAGTAGCTTTTCATACCTAACGAACACTATTCCCTGTGGAGAACGATCAATCCCCCGTACTTACCACTACACTATACTACATCGGTCAGGTACACTGCCTGGTGGGGTTGTAAGCCTCTTGAGATCCCTCGAGAGGTAAAACCTGTTGTAAGGTTACAAAACCCACGCATCAAGTTTTTGGCGCCGCTGCCGGGGAATAGTTATTGTTTAGGTTGAATTTTTATTTCTATTAGGTCTACTCACTAGATTCCTTTCTAGTGAGATTTTTATTTTCTTTTTCTAGATTTTCTTTAGTCTATCTATTTTCTTCGTTTCTTTGTTCGTAACCATACCATCCGACATCATGGAAGATGGTAATATCCTTAACCCCCACAACCCACCACCGCAACAACCACAACCACCTCCTAGAGCCCGTACTTTAGGAGAGTATTCCCGTCCTAGCCACCATGGCTATCGAAACACCATTGAGCTCACTCAAGGAGCCAATATCACACCCTTGCGATCCGACACCATCCGGTTGGTGCAAAGCGGATGCGCATTCCATGGACTTCGTTCTGAAGATCCTAATCAACACCTCAAGGACTTTCTTAAAATCGTTGATTCTATAGACCTTGATGTTGCCACTCGAGAGACGACCCGATTGCGTCTCTTCCAATTCTCTTTGCGGGACCAAGCTAGTCAGTGGCTAGAACGTCAACCCGCAGGATCCATCACCTCTTGGGATGATCTCACCACTCGTTTCCTTGCTCAGTTTTTCCCACCGGGGAGAACTACCAAGCTAAGGAAGGATATCTTGATGTTTGAACAACGTCGAGGCGAAACCCTCTACGGGGCATGGATTCGATTCAAGGACTTACTTCAAAAAGTCCCTCACCATGGCATAAATCTATGGCTTCAAATCCAAATCTTCTATGACCATGTTGATTACCACACCAAGCGTGCCATCGATCGAGCCGCCGGGGGCAGATTGCGCGACAAAATCGCCGAGGAATCATGGGAGATCATTGATGAGCTTGCATCCGACGATGATGAATTGTGGCAAGTCTCCCACGACGTGCGCTCGGCAGTCAAGACATATTCATCGCCCGATACAGCCAATCAAATCACTGAGGAAAGCGTTAGTGAACTTGAGAAAAGGGTTGCATATCTTATGGAAAAGCAAAAGAGACCCTTAAGTCCACAAAAAGCAACAATTAACTCAGTCTCAAGCGTTAAGCAAATACCATTGTCCGAATCACCCCGTAGGGAAAATACTAAACCCTTCCATAAGCACGCTCCACCCAACTCACCACCTCAGGAACTTAGTCCAACATTCGAAGCTCGAATGAGAGAGTACATGTCAAAACACTCCGAACGGTTGGCAAAATTTGAGGAAGCCGTCTACAAACAAAAGGAGGAAATGGAAGAGAAGATGGCGGAGATGATGAATCTTTTGAAAGAATACACAAATACAAAAGCCCCTGAAAAAGTGTTGATGAGGAATGACGCTGATGTTCCTAACACTAAATTTGTCAAGGCCACCTCCGTCGTCCAAGAGGGCGGAAATGATGGAAGAGGGAAATCCATAACTATGGAAGTTAACAAAATTGACCTCATCCCACTTAATAATGGAAACACCAATGCGTACAAATGCGATTCCGACAAGGGAAAGGAGGCGCCCTCTGAGGAGCGCCAATTGGTTGAACCGCCAGTGTCACAACAAGTGAAGCATTACTTGAAGCACGAAATAAACAAGGAGACCATAAACGATTGGGTGAGAAACTATCGACGTACTCATCTACCCAACAAGAAGTCCAAGAAGATGGAACCGGATGATAAATCTGACACATTACCCGGTGGGCAATTGTATGAATGCCTCATAAGACAAAAGTTAGTGGAAAAGCAGAAATTCTACGGGGTCTTTGAAATACCATGCAGCATTGGAAAACACAAGTATCTGGATGCGATAGCTGACCAAGGTTCCGACGTAAATTTGATGCCTTTATCCGTTTATGTTCAGTTAACCGATGAGTTGCCATCCATCACCCATACTAAACTCTCCTTTGCGAAACATTCTTATGAGTATCCGTTAGGAATTGCAGAAGATGTGTTGGTCAACGTTGCCGGATTCCTGTATCCGGTCGACTTCATGATCATTGAGAGAAATGATATGAATATGCCAATAATCCTTGGGGCACCCTTTCTCGCTACCACTAGAGCACAAATCAATTACGAAAATAGCACCATCCAAATGAAGAAGGGGAAGAAAACAATAAACTTCCCAACGATCCCACGACATATACGAGATGTTGCTCTGCAGAAGAAGATGGAGGCTAACACTAATGTAGTCCGTGGTAATGTTCGAGAGAAAATTCTTGCATGGGAGGCAAGGATTAAGAGTTATATGGAAAATGAGATTAGAGAATGTAAGGATGGAAATAACGATTATATTAAAGCTGATGAGCAGCCCAATAACCCCGTTGAATTTACAAAAGGAGACTCAGTGCTCCTAAGGCATTCAGAAACAGAAGCACCTACCAATGAACTAAGTCCCTGGTGGTACGGACCATTCACAATTAAAAGTTTACACCAAGATGGGTTAGTAAGCTTGACCAGCAAAGGAGGAGGTGAAGTAACTGCGAATGTCGAGCGATTGAGACACCACCACCCTGATAACAAGGATCATATCTATCAGGGATACGTCATTATGAATGATGGAATCACGTAATGTACGTGACTTTGAGTCTAGCTACAAGACTCGTTAATAAAGAAAAGCGCTTCTTGGGAGGCAACCCAAGCTTTATTTGTTTTATTTGCTTTGTGTGTTATTTATTTGTTTGTTTGATTTTATTTGTTTCCGTATGTGTGTTTAATTTTTATTAGTATTGATTCATGTTCAAAAGTAAATTGTGAAAATGCTTTATGTTGTTTTTAACTTCGTCTTAACTACATATAAAGGTATTTTGCAAAAGATAAGTGTAAGGGAAATCTAAATCGGTTTATTAGAACACAAATGAACATGAATCGTAATAATAATAATTAACATATATATATTCGTATTTGTTTGAGTCAAATGCTTGTATCGAGTCATAATGATGTTTTGCAGGATTTCCAGGAAGTAAGGTAAAGGTTTTTCCAGAAATTTTCCGGAAACTTAAAATGAAAATTTTTGTCAGGTCATTTCTGACGGCGTCAGGGGTTATAACCTGACGGCGTCAGATTTAATTTTCAGAAATTTTTGAAAGTTTTGTTTTTAAAAAGTTTTTACTAAAATCTCCAACTTATAATCTCCAGGAATCTGCAAAATTATCATTCCACAAGCATTATATCCTTATATATAGATTTTATCCCGCCGATGTTATGCAGGTTTTCGTGTTTGTTTTCTCAGGTTTAACAGGTTATTTTGGACAAGGAAATGTTTTGAATCAAGCTTGTGGCGATGCATTAGTCATGGAGCTTCTACATTACTTTGGAGGAAGATCTAACCGTGTAATTTCATTATCCACCGAGCGAATCAGGGGAGTATTTGATTTCATTCTTTTACCTTATTTTCTTTTACATCTTGTTATTTGAACATTGGGGACAATGTTCATCTTAAGTGTAAGGGGAGGGTAAAAGTACGATTTTAGAGAATACAATTGCGCTTGATTTTTGTTTGTTTAATGGTAGATGTGTAATAAAACTGAGATAAATACTTGTTAGGGTAATTTTAGTGCCAAATTTAAAATTTTTTACAACATATAGGAGTGAAACTTTGATCTTAATGAGCGTCTCATGGATAGGAGTTATATGACTAGCACAAAAACCGTACCACTAAAAAAATTTTCCACCCCCAAATATGTGAGGTTCGCCCCTAGAATTGGTAGGAAAAGCATTTATGCTATGATGTGTGTACCGGTAGCACTTAGATTCTAGAACTTGCGTTAGGACCATTCCAAGGCCACAAGTGAGACTACATTCGTGTAGTTAGATTTACTACATGATAAGAGGCATTAGGATTAACCCATTGTTTTACACCTGTGTTTTTGTTACAATTACATTGGCTACATTGGTCAAGTAATTCTCCCACACCCTTTGCGTTGTACTCATTTTTAGTACACGATACCCCTAGTACACCCCTCAGAGCCTATCTTTTCGTTTCGACCTTTAAGCATTTTACTTAAAGGAAGAATTTGTTACACCCCACTAAAATGTACACCCAAATCGCCTTAGCCTACCTTGTATGCACTCATTTTTAGTGCATTATTGTTACAACATTTGTTTAAACCCAAGTTAATTATCTAGTTGATTACATGGTTGCTAAGTCGAGTCATATCCTTGTACATATTGTTTTGGGACGATTGGGACTCATGGGTAAAGTACTAGTGTAATGGAGTAATGGGGAAGAACATCATTTATTACCCCCATATGTGCTAAATGTTTTAAAAGTACTCCAAGTTTTTCAATTATCTTAATTCGAGTCATTAGATTAGTATTTGTAAAGTTATGTAAAAGTTCAAGTGTAAGGGGAATGCAATGCCCCTATGATGTATTATTTTGGATGGTAGGGCAAAAGTGTATGCAAAAAAAAAAAAAAAAAAAAAATGAGAAAAAGAAAAATAGAAAAAACATACGGACTACCATCCCGTTTCATTTTATGTTTATTTTATTTTGTTATTTTGTTTCTAGCTTAAGATCGAGTCTAGTCTTGGCTTAGCAACATTGTATAGTACATGTAATTGATCAAGATCTTTAACTCGCCACCAGTAAAATATCCTTTATCCAACCAAACCGTGTTTTCCTTTTCCCTACACCTAACGTTATAACCCATGAAAAAGCCCTCTTTGATAGTTTATCTTAGGTGCTTACGCCTAGTGGAGGAGGTTTTCGATCCTTTCCCAAGCCTATGGTAATCTATTTGCTATGACAGGTAGTGAGAGATATTATCCGTTTTCATTTATGAGATTTATTTTGATGACACTTGAGAGATGTGAGTATCTAAACACTACTTGTGAGGTGCTAGTATGTAATCTCCGTGCTTATTATGATTGAAGTGGAACGATTATTTGTTGTAATTACTTTTATGTTTGCATTAAATGACCCCTAACTTGTATTTTGATTAGAATAAAAGCGCATTTGCTTGAGGACAAGCAAATCTCAAGTGTAAGGGTATTTGATGAAGCGAAAAGTGTACCGCTTTTAAGGGGTCATTTAAGCCCTAAATCGTATTTATTTGATCAAATATCGCCCTAAATCGTTCCTTTTGTCATTTTAGGTACTTTTGAGGAGAAATCTGGAAAAGGAGGCATTTTGGACGTTTTTGGAGCATAAAAGTGAAGAAAACGACAAAGTCTCAAAAATCGGCTGAATGTTACCTTTGACGGCGTCACAATTAACTCTGGACGGCGTCATGCTTTGGCAAGAAAAAGTGGACGTGAAATTTACTCATGATAGGCCAGTGAAAATAGCATGTGAATTCTGACGGCGTCACGCTTTAACTTGATCAAGGGCGTCACGGCTTAAATCATAAGGGGACGGCGTCACGTTCACGAGCTGACGGCGTCAAGCCTTGATAAGCCAGAATGGATTTTTGAAGAGCTAAAGAGGGACGGCGTCAAGAAGGTCATCCGGGAACCCTAGAAGCGGCGAGGTGACGGCGTCACAATCCATAAGGTGACGCCGTCAGATGCAAAAGTCTATATATAGTTTTCTAATTTTTTGTCATTAGGGGAGAGCTTAGTGTGTGGAATTTTGGGAGAAAACCCTAGGACGAATTTAGCTTCTTTTTCAAGGCTTTTTGCCTTGAGATCTTCCATGCTACATTGAAGATAAGTTATCAATTAATCATTCAATATGTCTATGTGTTGTTTGATTTTATCTTATTCTTGTCTTTTGATTAACATGTTAGGCTAAATTTATCTTGTGTTTGCTTAGATCTAATGAAACCTAGCTATTGATTATTGGTTATTAGTGTGTTATTAGTTGTATTGGATGATTGTTTATCTATGTTAGGCTTAAGAAAACTGGCTAACTTCCTATTCGGTAACTTGCTTGAACGTCTTAAGAAACATGAACCAAATGCGTACTAAAGGTTTTTATGGTTGTATTTAATGCACAAGCGAATTCTAGTGATCCCATGTTAGGAGCTTCCTAGCCGGCTCGACATAGGAGTGAAGTAGGAGCTTGTAGAGTTGGGGAAGTAAGTACGCCACCCCACGAATGGTATTAAGGAATACACCCGTCATCCACGCGACTAATACACACTAATTAACCGGTAAAAGATAGTTAGGGAGTAAGGAAATCTAAGTAAACACATTTCTCTACACATAAGTTTCTCACCACATTTTCATTTTTGTTATTTTATTTTATTTGCATTCGTAGTAATATTGGGTTAGTTGACTAGCAACTAATTCCGCCACTCCTTCAAAACCGAGATTTTACTTGCTTTCATAAAAAAATATAAAAACATAAAAAAGAATCTTCCTCAACCCTTAGACCTATTAGAGTAGCTTTTCATACCTAACGAACACTATTCCCTGTGGAGAACGATCAATCCCCCGTACTTACCACTACACTATACTACATCGGTCAGGTACACTGCCTGGTGGGGTTGTAAGCCTCTTGAGATCCCTCGAGAGGTAAAACCTGTTGTAAGGTTACAAAACCCACGCATCAGTTATTTTTGTAACTTTTTAGGATGTATGACCTATGAGTCAAACTTTACCTTGTTTTCTTATAATAAAACGAGGTTACTTAGTTAGTGTGTTCTTATGCTTTGCGGTGATCTCAATTGTTGCTTGCTATGTGTGGTTGTGAATTGTGATTACTTGTGGTTGTTTTACATATCGTGGTTGTGATAAACTCGTTATTGCCATATTCGTGCTTGTAAGTTAAATTTGTTTTGTAGCACGACTCCATAGCTCGAATCCTTGGTGCCCCGAACAAGGGGGAGTATACACTGAGGGGGAGCATTTGCATGGCTTCATAGCTTCCACCACGCCACTCAACACTTTTTGTTTCGGCAAAAAGGGGGAGAAATGTGTAAGCTCACACTTAAAACTTGCATATATAAACTTTTACTAAGGATGTGTTTATGTTTTGCCATCATTAAAAATGGGGAGATTGTTAATACAAATATCGCGTAAAAATGTTATTTATATTTTACGGTCTCTTAAGGTTTTGATAATGGCAAATATAAATTCATACGAAGTAAACGTTTACGTAATCAAGTTATAAGTTGTAAGTTTACATTCCGACGTATATCACTTCATGTATGAATAATGTGATTATACCTCACGTCGAATGATCAAAGAGTCCAACAAATAATAGTTTTCAAAACACACTTGAAATACATATTAAACATACTTTAATTAAATAGTTATACATAACATAATTATGTAAACTAACTAGACATTTTACTTTCCTATTTAATTAAATCAAAACAAAATTAGAAAACTAACTCCTTCATGCCCAAGGCATTCTAGAAGGGCAGGTTTTTAGTTTGGTACAATGCAACCTATAGTTCATAAGATAAAAGGTTGCACAAAATACGCGCCATGGATCCGTATTTTATACAGGCGGATCCACAAAATACGGATCCGCGGATCCGTCGGTAGCCGTTAATTGGGCAGAATGTAGTAGTATAAATAGGACTTTAGTCCAACCTTTTCAACTAATGAAACACAGCCATTCTAAGCTTACTACTACCATTTCCGTCATCTTATAACATCATAATAACACTCTTTGATCATTCCACTTGACATATAACATATTCAAAGTGATCCAACGATTCTACTTTGAATTCAAGTGAAGAATACAAGAAGCTTTCCAAGCCTTGTGTTGTAGTTAGTAGTGTTTCATCATTTACTTAGTTGTATAACTTAGTATATCATTTGTGTGTCATTGTACCTCACCATCTACGACCAACTAGGGTAGTGATCATCATACAACAACTTAGAGAGTCCGGTTAGTATTTTAGTCCTTAAAATACATTGAGTGATAAGGTTGGTCTTGCCTTGTGAAAGACTCGATATCTAGCTTAGTATCGGTAAAGAAGTGAAGCGACGTTGTAAGGTTTTCTCCGCCACAAAGGAGCTTGTTGATATAGTGCTTGCAAACTCTCGAGTTGGGTACTCGGGGAGTAGAGTAGGGCGAGGAAGAGAGCTTCGTGCCGAACAACTATAAACAACCGTGTCTATTGGTTTGATCTTTCCTTTATATTTTCGCATTTACTTATTACTCATTGTTTATATTCATATATTGTATGTTATGTTGATTTCATATCAAGTCATCGAATTTAAAGTTTTGTAAACAACTAAAAACGGTAAAAACTATTCAACCCCTTCTAGTTTTCCACAATTTTTTTAACAAGTTACTTTGTTTCATTAAGTATTTTCTTTATGACATATTATCATGAAAATGTGGCATTATGTCTTGAATATTAATACGTTGCTTTCTTGATATTTTGGGTTAAATTGTGAGCTTTGTTAGATGTAAGTCTGCAAGTGTAGGACACAAGCATATTTAGTCTGATATGGATTTTAATCTCTATATAGGTCATCGGGCCAAAGAGTTGATCCGTTTGAGAAGTGACAACTGATCCATTTTAATATTTATAACGGCTATACGTGTAATATACTAAGTAGCTTAATTGTGTTATTTAAGCTACATAAATGGTCACATATGTTATAAAAAACTTAATGTATTTAGTGCGCCTCGTATTCATGAATCTCGCGCCTTGGTATGCGCCTCGCCTCGAGGTTCTTTGGCCCCTTGTGCGCCTTAAGCCTTTCAAAACATTGCCGGCAAGCAATTGGGAGGGAGAGCAAAGCATTTGCTCTCTGTGTGTTTTGTATTTTAGCGAGGCGGCGAGCAATTGGGAGGGAGAGCAAATCATTTGCTCTTCGTGTATTTTGTCTTTTAGCGAGGCGGTGAGCAATTGGGAGGGAGAACAAAGCATTTACTCTCTGTGTATTTTGCCTTTTAGCGAGAATATGTGGCTGAAATGAAATGGAGAGCAAATGGTTTGCTCGCCCAAAATGTCGATTTTGGTAAACTCTTTTGAAAGTGTTTATTTTTGTAATTAAGTGTGAAAAGTGTTTGTTGTGGTAATTCATTTAAAAAAATGAAGTGGAAAAAAAGTTGCGTTTTTAAGTATTACTTAAAGAGAAAAAGAAACGGGAAAAGACTGAAAAAAAAATTGTAATTTGATTAATTTAATGTACCCTTCCTAATGGGTTCAAAATATTTACATCCTACTTTCTTACTTTTACTCAAAAGTTGAGAAGTGAGCATTAGGCTGGACGCTATCTTGACCCAGGGCGACCTGGGTCACTTGCTGCTACGTCAACTTTCTCTCTCCGGCGACCAGAAGCGACCGACCTGCCACACTCTGTAACCGAATTTTTTTTTTAATCAAACATTTAAAATAAATTTAAAATTCATTAATAATTAATAATAAAAATATTACAATACGGAATTAAAAACATTACAATACGGAATTAAAAACAGTACAATACGGAATTAAAAACATTACAATACGGAATTATTCAAATAAAAAAAAATACATTACAAGAATACTTCATCGTCTTCCTCATCGTCACCATCACTACCGTCTTCGTTTTCATTCACTTGATTGACTTGATTTCTACGATTTCTCCAAATGTGTTCAACCAAATCAGATTTTAAGTTTATATTACTTGATGAGTCTACAATCTCCTGGGTAACTACTAACGATTCTTCATGCGTTCTTAAGGGATCGTGATCCTGATGGCCCTCACCTGCGAACCATGTAGGACATATCGCTCTTCCCTTGTGTCGAATGATCATATTATGTAATATGATACATCTATATATAATATCCCGGAGATCGTTTTTGTGTATCCCTCGAGCTGGAACTTTAAGCATTTTCCACTTTTTCTTCAACACACCAAAAGCCCGTTCCACATCTTTCCTTGCTGCTTCGTGCTTCCTCTTGTACAATATTCTTTTTGCATCACCCGTGGGAGGATTTGAAATGGACTTAATAAGCACGGACCATTGTGGATATATCCCGTCAGTAAGATAATATCCCCTTTTATATTCTACATCGTTAGCCTCGAATTGAAGGTCTGGTGCTCTCCCAGATTTGATATCATTGAAAACAGGTGAACGACGTAAAACGTTTACGTCGTTATTCATACCGGAGACACCAAAGAACGCATGCCAAATCCATAAATCTTGGGAGGCGACGGCTTCCAATATAATGAATGGATGTGGCTCATGATCACCCCTAGCATATTGACCTCTCAAAGAATTTGGGCAATTCTCCCACTCCTAACTTGTACAATCAAAGCTTCCCATCATCCTAGGAAACCCATGCTTATGATCGTGATGAGCATATAATCTTTCAAGATCAGTATACGTGGGCTTTCGCAAATACTCAGCAGCGTATAACTCGATGATAGCCGTGCAAAACATACGGAGACATTTACGGGATGTTGTTGCAGCTATTGCCAGATTCTCGTCAAGAGAATCAGGAACGGCCGCGTATCCCAATTGACGAATTGCCGCAGTACACTTGACTAATGGGCTAATACTAACTGCGCTCATAGCGTCAACAGTTTGTTGAAAAAAAGGAGAATGATCGGTTACCTCTCGAACAATTTCTGTGAAAAGTTCTCGGCTCATTCGGAATCGCCGACGGAATGTTCTTTCGTCGAACTGCGGGTTTTCGGAAAAGTATGCCGCCACTAAACGATTATGAGCACCCTCACGATCCCTGCGTATGTACCTTTGTGAAAGTTTTGCCTGTGATGCCTGGTAAGCATTCCAACAATACTTCTCGAACTCAACAAACTGACTCTCAACTTCCTCTTCGTCGGAAGACGAAGAACCGAATAATATTTTTTTTTTGAACAACAAGAATTTATTAAACTAGCAAGATGCTAGAAAGAGATTACAAGGAATAAACCACTAAAGGGTTTTGAATCCAGTTGTTCCAAGATATGGAAGACATTTTACTTCTAGTGGAATACCATCTAAAAGAAAAATCTACAATATTATCAAAAAATCATGCTACGTTTAGGCTGATTGGTACCAAATATCACTTCGTTACGGAATCTCCATAAGGACCAAAGGGTGACACCACAAACAACATCCAAGATGATTCTTTTGTTCGATGCAGAATGAAGGCCATCAATCCAATCATACAAACCAGTCAAATTGTATATAATAGGGGGAGAGATGTGCAACCATTTAAAGACACAAGACCAGGTTGTAGAAGCTAGCGTGCAATCCCATAGTGTATGATAAGCAGATTCAACCCCATGATCACAAATTGGACAAGTAATAGAAGCCACTTCAATTCCTTTACGACTGAGATTCCACCAGGAAGGGAGGCGATCACGAAGAGACCTCCAAATAAAGATATTAATCTTCTTTGGAAGAAGGCTATTCCATCTAGTGCGCGGCCCATCTGGAAGAAAACCCCTATCAATTTTGTGCCGAGCACTTTTAACAGAGAAAGAGGTAGTACCGATAGTCCAGGCCCAGGTATCTTCTATATTATTAAGAGACATACCAGAGATGTTATTTTGGAGGATATCCAGTTGATTAGCGGTAGTACCTCGTGAGACATCTCGCGTCCATTCAAGATGCCAACCATTATCCCAACAGTCTCTAACCATGCAGTCTCTATTCATAGATAAACGAAATAGCCGAGGAAATTGGGTTTTAAGAGAAGTTGTACCCGTCCAAGTGTCGTGCCAGAATTTTGTTGCAGCCCCGTTATTTACCCGTCTCTGCATAGAAGAAAGGGGGATAAAGTCTTTCTCATGCATGTTGTTAATAGAACCAACAATTCTATACCAGACACCTTTGCTTTTAATGTGGTTAAAAAAAGTAGAGGAGTCTTCATTCAGACCATGAATAGCCACTATCAATCGAGTCAAGAGAGCATGAGGATTATTTATGAATCTCCAACGCCATTTTTGAATGAGAACGTGATTCAACGAGAAAAGGCTGCCAATCCCTAGACCCCCTTTGTCCTTGGAAGCAAGAGCTATCTTCCAAGATATCTATGAAATCTTTTTCGTTTTTTCATCACTTCCCCAAAAGAAATTAGATCTAAGCTACTCTAACCTCTTATTAACCGTTAAAGGCATATGAAATAAAGAGAAAAAATAAGTACCAATCGCGCCTAAGATTGAGGTGATGAGGGTAGCTCTACCTCCCACAGAAAGAAGCGAAGCTTTCCATTTAGAAAGGCGTTTTGCAAACTTATCAATAATAGGGTCCCAGCTTTTAACCAGCGCCATGTTACAATCAATAGGAAGACCAAGGTAGTTGAATGGGGTATTCAAGGCCTTACATCCGGTAATCGAGGCAAGTAAGTTAACTTCTGCAATTGGGACACCAACACCAAAAAGTTTCGATTTGTTGTAGTTAATTTTCAGCCCAGAGACTTTGTGAAAACATTCCAGAATGGCTACCAGACTTTTAATGTTATTTTGAGACCACTCACCAATGAATAAAGCATCATCTGCAAAAAATAAATGAGATAGATTCAAAGTGTTAATATTGAACCCACTGTACAGCCCCGCAACCATAGCATCTTCCATCGCTATATGAAGACCTTCCATAGCAATGATGAATAAAAAAGGAGATAAGGGGTCTCCTTGACGAAGGCCTCGCTGAATATTAAATTCATGAGTAGGGCTACCATTGATCAAGATCGAAGAGGAAGCCGACTTAAGACATCTAGAGATCCACTTAATCCATGTATTACTGAAGCCCATGAAGTGCATAATTTGAAACAGAAAATCCCAAGAGATAGAGTCGAAGGCCTTCTCGAAATCTACTTTAAACACCATTAACTTAGCCTTTTTATTTTTGCACCATTGAATCACCTCATTGACCATCAATGGACCATCAAGAATCTGGCGTTTCTTAATAAAAGCAGATTGTTCTTGGCTGATTATATGATCGATAACCTGAGCAAGACGGTTAGCCAAAACTTTGGCAATGATCTTGTATTGGGCCCCAATGAGACTAATAGGGCGAAAATCACTAATCACCATAGGATTTGGAACTTTTGGAACCAGAGTAATGAATGAGGTATTGCATCCTCTTGGAAGAATGCCAGAATCAAGAAAGTGCTGAACAAATTCCACAACCTCACTTTGAATCAAGCTCCAAAACTCTTTATAGAATGCAAAAGTGAAACCATCCGGGCCCGGGGATTTATC
Source organism: Artemisia tridentata subsp. tridentata (assembly GCA_021014915.2). Taxonomy (NCBI): domain Eukaryota; kingdom Viridiplantae; phylum Streptophyta; class Magnoliopsida; order Asterales; family Asteraceae; genus Artemisia; species Artemisia tridentata. The sequence continues at coordinate 182,866,228 of CP139504.1, read as the reverse complement.
AGAACCACAATCCCATATAGCATTTCGAATCTCAGAACTCAAAACCACAGAATCTAATAAAGCGTTTTGATCATTACTAAGAGTTTTATATAAAGGACTCCTATTAATTATCTTAACAACCTCCATCTTTTGGAACTTTTGATCATAATATGCATGAAAAGCATCTTTAATCTTTATTGGATCATCAATCCAGTGCCCGTCAATTTTAATCCCATGGATGGATAGATTTCTGCGTTTTTGATTGACAATCGTATGGAAGAATTTAGAATTTTCATCCACCTCAATACTCCACTTAATTTTCGCCTTTTGAGAAGAGTCAACGGCTTCGTTTAATTCAATATTGCGAAGTTTGTCAATCCAATCAGCACGTTGTTCATCACCCGTCAGATTAGTAAAGGGGGAGGTAATAACAGCATCAAAATCGTTGATCTTTTTAATGAGATCCTCCTTTTCACAAGTCTGAGCATCTTTACGATTAGAAGACCAGTTCTTGATAACAATTTTCAAACCCTTCATTTTATTCTTGAAAGCAACAATAGGATTCATTATGTTATCAGTATCATAACTATCCCAGAAGTCCTTGATAATGGAATGAAGATTCTTATCAGTGAGCCAAGAGTTATAAAACTTGAAGGGAGTTGGACCAAAATCAGTGGACATAGGAGACAAAAGAATGGGCATGTGATCAGAAATATGACAGTCCAAAACATGAGCTGAAAATTTCTGAAGAATTGGAGCAAGTGTATCCGAGCTAAGGAAACGGTCAAGCTTGCTAAGTTTATCTCCATGCTTGTTTAAACGAGTGAATAAGTGTCCACCAAGAGGAATATCCCAAAGATGGGAATCGTGAATGAATTGGTTAAAAGTATTAGCAGAAGTAGGGTTAAAAGCCGTACCAATTCTTTCAGAAGCATGTCTAACCTCATTAAAATCTCCAAAAATCAAGTGGTGCCCCCGGTTATTATTCATAAAAGCAGAAATTTCCTTCCAGAGCGCTTCTTTTTTGTTGACATCTTGAGGGGCATAAACATTGATCATAAAACAATGGATTTGAGAAGCAATCCATTTGCCTTCAACAATAAGAAAATGATCAAACCTGAAGACATTGATTTGTTTAAAAACATTCGGATCCCATATAGAAACCAGACCACCTGATCTGCCAATAGAAGGCCGCTCCACAAACTCGAACTGATAATTACCCCATGTACTTTTAACTTTGAAAGAATCTAGATTTGATACATGCGTTTCTTGGATACCAATGAAAGAGACTTTATGATTATTACAAAGCTTTGCAATAGCTTTGCATTTGTTTGCTCCTAAACCACAAGAGTTGAAGGACATAATATTCATTATTTACCCTGACTTGCACCAAGACTATCAATGTATTTCTTGAGGTCGTTTTTGCTTCCTTCCATGTCATATCCCAAGACCTTGCCCATTTCAATGTGAGAAACAAACGCTTCAATCATAGACCCATGGTTACTGTGTGGCTTAGACTGGGACTTACTGACACGTGAGGCTTTACTCGGGACAGATGAGGAGACTGAGTGCTGCTGCTTGGGACTACTGTAGCTTTTTCTTGGTTGTACATTCTTGTTGTTGCTATTGCATCCTTCGAAACCATGGGATTGTGAGTGGACATTGGAATCTTCTTTGCGAGCCTCAGAATTGATCTTAGGAGATTTTTGAAGATCAACTAAAGGGTCTTCTTGATTCTTTGCTAAAATTTCAGCTTCCACTCCATCAGCCCACTGTGTGTTGTCAACATATTCTGGTTCTTTTGTTTCAGGTTCGGCTTCATCAGGGATCTCACCTTCTTCTTTATCTAGAGACTCATTGTCACTCAAGTCAACCTCATTCTTCTCCGATTGATCCCTATCAGAATTGTTACTAGAAAGCTGGTCCTTATTCTTGATATCTGGGTTCCAGTCGGCAAATTCTTTAACAAAAATTCTATGGGTTTTGCCAAGGATGGACACTTTGCAATATTCATTGATATGACCATGTATCATTGTTTTAATGCAAACACGCCTAGTGGAGACAAGTTCATTAGGGTCTTCATCAACAAAAAGAGGGGTACCCCAATTTTTCCCGATCTTATTGAACGCCTTAGGAGTCCATGCGTTTAATGGGAGACCACTAATTTCAATCCACACCACACGTTCATCCAATACAAAAGATTGATTGATAAGTTTTACATGAGTAAAATACCATGACATCTCTTTATTGGAATGCAATTCGAGACAAGCTTCATGTGATTCTAATTCAATCCATAGCCACATACCCCCAATGTATTTACAATCAAAATTGTAAAAACCCACCTTATTGAGGACAATGTTAATATTAGAGATAAGATGTACATCTCTAACCTTAGCAAGGATCACATTTCTAACGGTTGTAGTATAAATAAGATCAGATTCGTCAAGAGTGATAGATTTGAGGATCGTTTTAGGATGGGTCGTAGGTTTGAAAGAGCCGTTACCATTAAGGGCATTCACATAGGAACGATTAGGGTTTGCATGGGCGTTGGTGGCAGCCGTTTTCTGTGATTCGTTTGGTTTGGAGGTAGAGTTTTTAGGGTTTTTGTTGGATGTAGTATTGTTTTTATTATCAAACCTAGCCATTGCCGCAAACAAATGGTAAGATCCAATCCAGATCTTATTAAGATCAGAGATCAATGATACATTATCTTTCGATTTCAGAAACCTAACAAAAGCGAATCGACGCCCAACCTTTAAGAGTTTTCTGGCGATATAGACATCAGCCACCGTTCCATGCTTATTGCAATGATTCCACAGATCATTAGATCCGGTAGAGGTTGGAAAATTAGTGATGTAAACCGTTGCTGTAATGTTATGAAGGTTTTTGTGATTAGGGTTTGTGGGGGGGTGATCGCCGCTCATTGGGAGGGTTTGTGTGTTTTTGTGATTAGGAACCGAATAATTGCTCGTAAGACGTAGAATAATTGCTCATCGTCGGATGTGTGTTTATGGATGAGAAGTTGAATTTGAGGTGTGTTTGAAATTGTGTGTTTAGATGTGTGTTTATGGATGAGAAGTTGAATTTGAATTGTGTTTGAAATTGTGTGTTTGATTATGTGTTTGAGTTGGGTATTTATAAGATTGAAAAAGTGTTTTTTTTTTTATTAAATATGGAATACCGTTTGGGAGAATCGGTCACTTAGGCGATCGATATTTACACAAGAAAGTGACCGACCTTGGCCTCACACTCCAAGCGACCTAGGTCGCTTTGTGGTTTTGTTGCAACCGACGGATCAAGTGACCGAAGATAGCGTCTAGCCTTAGTGATACTGATTATAGTTGCTGCTATTATTTTCACAATCATACCCTATATAGTGTATACCTCATAGTCAAGGGACCAAAACCAAACAAACACAAAACCACAAGAACCAAAAACAAAACATTCAATCTAGGTTTAACAACACACTTTCACTGTTTCACTTCAAACGTTATACACAACCCAAAAAGATGAGCAGCAAACCTCGTACAGGTCCGCCGAAACACGCGAACAAATACGCGTGGAAACCAAAAGCCGGCGTTAAAGTAAACGAAACAGAAGTCGGAGGAAGATTCCGACCGTTGTCTGAGATAACCGGTGTTTGTCCCAAGTGTCGAGACCAGATTGAATGGAAACGTAAATACGGCAAATATAAACCCTTATCAGAACCAGCCAAATGGTATTAATCTTTGTTTTTATTGTGTTTTTGTAAAATTATGGATTTGGGGGTTTTTTTTTTTTATGATTTTTTTTGTGACAGTCAGAAGTGTACTAAACGTGCTGTGCGACAAGCGTACCATAATCTTTGTAACGGTTAGTGTTTGGTTTTTTTTAATAATGTTTTGTTGTTTGGTATGAATATGTGATTTTTTGGGTGTTTATTTAAGATGTTTGTGTGATGTGAAATGCAGCTTGTGCTAAGGAGCATCATGTTTGTGCTAAGTGTTCGTGCCGTGTTGAACGAATCGTTGGAAGGTTTGATAATCCTTTGAGATTGCTTATTTAAACTGTGTTTGGTTATTGATGTTTTGATTTGATATCGTAGATGAATACTATTAAGGGTGTTTGGGATTGCTTATTTAATTGCTTCAGGTGAATTAATTAGTTTCAAATAATTAGGCTGGAAAGTGGTTATTACACAAACAATCCACAAACAGTGTTGCAAAAAAAGGTCTACAAGGCCGATTAATCGCCGATTAGGTGCTACAAGGCCACCGACCTTGCCGATTTATGTAACTGGGTCAAACAATAGGTCAACCATGGTCAACGACGATCAACGGCGGTCAATGGTGGTCAAACTTGCCGGAAACCTATAAATCTTGCTGGAAGTACCCAAAACTCATTGTAAACTTATTTTCATCACTTATAGTAACTGTTTAAGTCTATTACAATTTGTTTTTTAGAAAATACCTTGCCGAAAATACCTAAAACTCACCAGAAATACACAAAACTTGCCGGAAATAACTAAAATTTGTTAGTAATGCCAATCCGATTAATCACCGATTAATCCCGCCTAGACCGATTAAAAGCTACAAGGTGGTCGACCGCCCTACTACCGATTCGCGATTTTTGCAACCTGGAAAGTGGTTATTACACAAACAATCCACAAACACTCCCCCGTAGAGCACCCTGTGAGGGTTTCATGGTTACGTATGTCACGTGTTGTGGTCTATCTGGGTTCCACTCCTACCTCATCTATTTGTTTTGTTCTTTTAACTTTGGTCGGCTTTTCAAACCCAATTTGGCAAAGCCTTACAGTAATAAAGAAGACATGTGTCAGTTTTCAAAATTGTTTGGGGGTTATATGGTAAAGGTAAATTGATATATAAGCAGGAATGATATGAAGTGGAACCTTATGAGGCTTTTTAGGTTTTGGGAGTTGTAAAAGAGGGGAAGTGATGTGGCAATAACGTGGAATCTTGATTAGGCCATCCACACCTGATGCTACTCCTGATGAGCTCACGAGGTGACCACCTAGATTGCCACCTCAAGGCCACCTCATTGTCTCCACCCGGCCATTCTCTATCCAAGAGAGCTTTGTGGCGGTCCACTCTCACTTTTATATTAGTTTACATTTATCGTATAACTCTACTTACCAATAAAAAATTGACACATCACCATTTGTGTTTTGGTGACTGGAGTGGTAACTTTTATGTTCCAATTTGCGTTTTTATTAGTAAGTGTATGTAAAGCACATATTAAACATACATATTAAAAGACTAGTTAACCAAATTGTTGGAAGGTTTCTGCATTTAGGACTTGTATTTGTGTGGATAGGACAAATTGTATTGGGTTTACTGTTTTTTATTGAAGGGGTCGTTTGGGATTTGAAATATATAATTGGTTTATCTGCTAGTTGATGTTTTGATATCGTAGATGAATAGTTTTGAGAGAGTGTGGGATTTGGGATTGCTTAAGATGAAATAAGCAGTTTTGAATAATTTGGGTGGGAATTGCTTATTTTAAATTGCTAATCTGATTATTTTAGAAAGAAAAATCAGTTAAAGCAATCCATGAAGGCATAGACACCCCACTAGAGCACTTGGTAAGGGTTTCATGGTCCACTCGGGATGTGCGTACACGTGCCGTGGCTCATCCGGGTTCCACTCCGCCCCCATATAGGGTTTTGGTTTTTCATCTTTATTCGGCTTCTCAGTAAACAAAAGAAGTCATTCGTCAGTTTTTGAGTTGTTAAGGGGTTATATAGTGAAGGTAAATTAACATAAAAGTGGAAATGGTATGAAGTGGACCATAATGAGGGTTCATCGTTTTGGATAACGTGGAATCTTGATGGGGCCTCCTGATGCTCAGCAGTAGTCTGACCACTCCTAACCAAAATTGCTACCTCAATGCCACAGTGTTATCCCTCCCCAACGACTCCGGAACCGAGAAAGCCTGGCAATGGTATACTCCCAGTTAGATAATAATTTATGTTTATCATACAACAACACTAACTGATAAAAAATAACACATCAGCATGTGCTAGGAAGGATCATGTTTGTGCTAAATGTTGTACCGTGTGGACCGAATCGTTGGAAGGTTTGAGAATTTCATGCATTCTTTTTTATGTTTAGGTCTTACGTGTGTGTGGGTAGGACAAATTGTTTCTGGTTTAGGTTTTTGTTGAGTTAGGGGTTATTTGGGATTGATTATTTGAACTATTGATCGACTTATTGATGTTTTGATAGCGTAGAGCCGTAGACGAGTTGTTTTGAGGCTGTCTGGGATTTTTTCTGTGATTTCATTAAGGTGAAATAAACACTTTTTGAAAATCAGATTGTGAGTTGCTTATTCCAAATTGCTTATGGGGTCATTTATAAAAGAACCATCAGTTATACATTAAGCACTCATACCTTCTTTGTCTTTATTTAGTTAATATGAATTTTACAGGCTTAAATCTCAATCGCCATAAAAATTAGTCTGGACATAAATAATCAATAAGTCAAGGTATTTACTGATACCAATCATACCTTCTGTTTATTTATGTATGGATCTGGAGGAATCTTGTTCTTTGTTTCCGAGGATTGGTTTATCAACTTTTGGTTACATGTGATTTGAAAGATGCTACTTCAAAGCTTCAATGCTCTATTTTAAGATTAATTTTGCCAACTAGTCATAATGACGAGGAGCAGAACATTGCTTTTAGAAAGAGTACCACCAATGAAATTAATAAACATGTAATCGATGACTGCTAATGTATGGTTATTTGCTTGCAGAGATATTACTGAAGTAGAGGCTGAGCAGAAGATGCTTCAAGAGGTTTGTTCTCACTTTTAAAGTTTGTTTACAATTGTGTTGGTTATTTTCAGTTCTTCTTTTGAAACTGATAAGTTTCTGGGTTTGTGTTAGGCCATTAGTAATGCTCGAGAAAGAGAAAAGAGATCATTGCTTCGAGCCGTAAGTTTCTTTCTACTTTTACATCTAAAGAGAAAACAGATCAGATGCTTTGTGGTTGTTAAAAGTATCTATAAAAGTTACTCTATTCAATGCTAATAATGACCTAATGTTCTTGATGCTGATTCTCATGGCCTTGCTACAGATGAACAAAGGAAAATCTGAAGCAAAGGAAAAAGAACAAGACCCAACCGATAACCCAGAGAAGGCTGGTGACTTGTTTAAAGCTGAATCACTCGAAGCATACGCAGGTGGTGCTACTAGAGACGATGAAGATGAGGATGATAGCGGAGATGAGATTCAAGTAATCAATTGAGAATGTTTTTTATGTGATGGTTAGGACAATGCGATAGTGTGTTTCTTTGTCTTTTCTTGTATTCTTAAATCAGTGATAAAGGTCCATTTTTTGCCCCTTTTTATGCTTATATGTCCTTATATGTGTTTTATTAAGTTTTGTGTCCTGTTCATGGGTCTTCTGCTGAAATATGGGTATGATCGTGACCCACATGTGCATAGTGGGTTAATTAGTATGTTGTCACTGAAATGGGTATCTCCAATTTAGATGCTCCAATGTTACATGGGAGATGCGTGCACTAAAATAGTGCAAAAAGTGTTAAAAATGTCCTCTAATGTAATTAGTGCAATAAATAGTAAACGCACAAATTGCACCAAATATAATGCATTACTACTCTTTGAACTAAACACTATTAAAAACTTATTAGTTTTACTAATCGTTTGATATTTAACACAAATAATAAAAAGCTAATTTATATAAAATATATTTTTTAATTTACATATATTAATTAATATCATTAAATCGGACAGAAATTGGCTAAATCGGCCAACTCGTTTAAAGCAGGTCAACTTTTTTCAAAAATTAAAATTAAGGCTTTTATTTCAATATATCTCCCTTTTTTTACAAAATCGGTCGACAGTCATTCAAACGCACCTCGAGGAGTGATTTGACACAAAATGTGAAGATATGCTCGTTTATATTATTTCAAGTTAATGATACTAATTGAATTCAGAAATTGATTTATGAAAAATTAATTGAACCATTTGAACTTCGAACCTTACAGTATTTTGAATTATTTCGTTTATGTTATATATATATAATTTTAAAAACTTTTATTATTACATATGAAAAATCCAATCCAATTAATCGACGTCTAACCGATTAATCGCTAGGCGGTACCCGGCCTCCCGGCTAGCGCCTAGTGATTTTACAAACCTTGGTTTTTGGACATTGGAGAGTCATTTAGCTATTCAGATGGCTCTGGCGTGTGCAAGGTTGGTTTTTGGACATTGGATAATGGTTTTGCGGGCCTACTGTTTGGTAAATTAGGGAAATCGGGTAAAAAGCACATATCTGTTGATTTTTATTATACAAATTTTGGGGAATTCCTGCTTTATATACAAGCACCAAGTATTAAAGAATAAAATGTAAGACTCATACTAATTGCTTCAGCTACCATTGACTTGCATTTTACCATATGTCCATAAGTTTGTAATTGTCAATGATCATTTCAACATTCGGCTCATTATGGCCAATGACGTAACAGATTGCCAAGTTGTAGTAGCTTTCTGTTTCATCTTTTCAAATGCTTTAAGATCTTTCTAAAAATGGAAAGCTTAAACATCAATGCGTGGTTCTAATTACTGTCTAAAACCTTCAAGAACACCAACATTAAAGAGTTAAAACAAGCAAAAACAAGGCTGAAGGAAGCAGAAAATATCGTCTAGTTATCATTTTTCTGTTCTAAATGAGATTACAGAATAGAATACAGCCTTGAATTAATTCAATTCTAGAAAGTAAAAATTGGTTAAAAGAATGATGTATGAATCATACATTTGCTTTTATGTGGATCTAGTTCTACTCATCATGTAAACCAAGAGAGCCTTATGCCTTTCGACACTATTTCTGTATGTTTATACATGGATCCTAGTAGAGTAAAAATGACAAAAGTATCCGGTATCAATTGAAGAAACACCGTTGATGGATGCAGTTTGTTGGTTGATTAATCTACAAATCTTGAGCGCATATCCTCTCTACACAGACAATAAAAAAAATCATGAGTAAATAGCAAATTTTAGGAGATGAGCACCACAGGGAAGAACAAAAGAAAGACTACCCCACATGCAAATGATTATATTAGCATATACTGTAGTTGATTATTCATCACATCTAGAACACACTTGAAATAAACGAATCTTGTGAACTCATATTAATAGTCAATGCCATGATGCTGGTAACTGGGCAGATAAGTTATTCTAACTTCAAATCTGTCCAACAAAGAATTCTGTGCATCTTTTCCCACGATTCAACATAATCCTAAAAAGTAGTTTTATTTACTCCAAAAGCCAACAGAGAATATACTAAGGATTAATAAAACTGTACATAGAAAAAAGTTCAGCGCATGTTATTCTCTTTGTCTAACGGTTCTGGTATATTTTATGCATTTATACGTTTCATTTCTCAAAACTAACAAATAATATATGGACTTATAATAGCACTTACCATTTATTCCAAGAGCGTAAAAATTAGTACCAGAAATTTGAAAGACATTGTACAGATGTGAAAAAGCAACGAGCAATTATTGAGAAAAGAAATATAGCATAGAAGTGATGTCATATGATTTGAAAGTTGTAACTGTACATGAGATTTTTATTATCTAAATTCAGTTATTATGATGCATAGGTTAATGATTAGTTCCACACAAATTAAAAATAAATCTCCAAGAAGAATTCATACTCAAATATTCGTATGCGAGTATCATGGATGTTCCCCACGCTGACATGCTAAAAAACCTGGGACCAATCCCTCTATAGAAACCTTTCCAGCCATCATCTGCGATCAATGTTTTGATAACTTGACGTGCAGAGGGTCGCTTTTCCAGTCCCATTACCTTAATTGTACAAAAAACATATCAATGAGCATCAAAGCTTAACCCTGTTCAAAAAGAAATGGGACCACAAGCTTATAAGGTGAATCGAGGACTCAAATAAAACCATTTGTCGTCGTTAGATTAGAAAAAGAGTAGGATTCTGAGTCAGCAATTAGTACTATTAGTTTTCTTTAATTAAAAGTAAAAATGTAGAATGTACACCGCACAAAAACTATACATGGTTCTATGAAGATAATTTAAATATTTGGCGAATATCTAAATATATAGACACCCTTCAATGATGATATAATGCAGTCTTTTGTGTTCTTATCAGATTGATAAAGATAATTTAGTTTTTTTTTGGGTAAAGGGTTTATACCCGGTGAATATAAAGATACTTTAGTTTTTGGCATAGAATTTTTTATTGTGTACTGTTCTTGCAGGTACATTAATAAAATCATTTGGTTTTGAATCTCAGATAGTTTAATTGCAGTTCTTGGAGTTAAACCATACACTTGCTTTGGTATGTGATATTAGTTCTTTGTTCCTCTTAGGGCTTCAGGACCAAAATCAGTATCCTTAACTTTTGGGATTGTAACTTGATAAGTTCCAACGAATAGAAATATTGCAACTTTCATAGGACTTCCTAAATTGTAAAGTGTCTTTGTGGAATGGAGGGAAAACAGAACTCATTGTTCAACCCTACCGCTAAAAATCTTGTCATATATCATGTTCTTCAACCATATGTAAATTCCACCTGGAACACAGTATGATAAAATAACAACGAATATGAAGACTCTTTGTGAGCTAAGATCAGTAGTATTAAAACTTTCTAAGGTTAACAAACGACTTTCAGATTAAAACTTCACCAGAAAGAGAAACCTTTTGAATTCATTTTGCCTACACTTTTAAACAGTAGGAATTAGACAATAACCAATATTATGTTTTTATGCCAAAAGGGTGTTCCGAATAATATATGAACCTATAGTGAAGCTGACTGATTACATAGGGGTAAAATAAACCAATTTACATGTAACTTCTTGAATAATCAGAATTTTCCATACACTCAAACGGCTTATAACCACACATTTAAACAACAAAACCACTTCCAAACACTATCTCCCAAGCCTGTTTAGCTACAGCTAATCATCTGATACTAACTATTTCATGTTACACAATCACTTTCAAACCGCAATGCCAAATGGTTAGTAAATAGTAAAGGCCGATGAATATACCTGTAGGCGAGTCTTTATAGTATCCAGTGGAGTAGTGATACAGGACGCCGCAGCACCAGCAAAAATGCCACCAGCACCTTGAACTAGTACTATTGTCCCTTGGCTGGGAAGAGCCCCGGTGCTATCAGTTCCATGACCTAATAGACTACAAAAATCGTGTTAAAATTATGATAAAAACAACAAAATTAAAAGTCTTATAAACAAATATAACAACTCACTTCCATATAACACGTTGACTGGAGCCATAGCTGGCCCACCAAACAGCACTAGAAGGGGAATAGGTCATAACAGATAGACCAAATCCTCTATATAACCCTCGAACTCCATCTTGCTTCAAAACTTTACGAGCAACATCCAGGCCACCGTTGTACCTTGCATGGCCTGAATATCCTTGAACCATCAACCTTTGACTAATCTGTTGACTTCCAATATTCAGAACATCCATCACACATAAATCTAACATTAATACTTGAAGGGACAAAGAAGGCATACCACGTCAATAGGAACAAAGACACCTTGAGAAAAAAGAGAAGACGTCATTCCAGCAAGTCCATTGGCTATAGCAGCCTTTGTAGGATCTGAAAGTTTGAATGGTTCAACCATCTTGAAAGCAGCCACCTTTGTGGTTTCTAATGCGGTTAAAAATATAATTCTTGCAGGGACTGCTCCAGTGATGACTGTGCCGAAACCTCTGTATAGACCCGGGACACCTTCTGTTTTAAGTAACCCTCGGATAACATCATATGCACTCTTCTCGACCGACTCTTTTGTAGCAACTTGCATTATGGTTTTAACAACAGATATAGGGTAGAGTGCAACTGTAAGCCCAGTAAATATCCCAGCTCCCACCACATAAAACTTAGTTTTATCAAGCCTGCACAAGAGCGCAAGAATAATATTATAGATCAGAACAACCATGTATTTACAATGATCGTTAATAACATAAGACATGTACAAAGAGGCACCATATTGTACAACATTTGTTGCTTCTGTAAATCAATGTCACATCAGACTAACCAGTTCAGAAAATCAAGAGTTGGAAGTTGGAACCTATATGCTAATAATAGACACTAATTCAAAATTCTACATAAATACACCCTTTCTCCCATGACACGTGAACAACTCGACCTGGTACATAGTATAATAGAAACTCTAATTTACAATAGCAACCAATACGGAAAGTATGTTGACCCGAGACCAATATCATCGATTCCTTGTAATGATGACAGGGGAAAGTAAATAATTTCATATGAAAAGACATCACCACAAATGAAAATTAGTTTATTACAGTTTTCATGGGACAGAGGAACTATATGACTATAGGACCTAATAAGAACTTCCAAATAGATCATTTAACTGCCACCATTTAAATATCTATTACTGCATCTTATAACTTCTTGTCCTATCTCATTTAGCAATGATAGTTCCAATACTAATTTCTCGGATAACGCTTCATAGACACAATGCGAAGAAACACAGGATTCATCAAATGTCTGAAATCTATAGATAGCTATCACAGTTGTACCATGGTCCATGCTTTAGACTACAATTTTTTTTTTGCAAACAAACAAGACTGCGTTTAATGTAATACTAGTCATGTTCATCTTACATTGTAGCCAAAGCAAGTAGACTGCCAACATCTATATTCATAATAACAAGATCCCTTTAAAAATTCTTGGGCTCCATAACAATTACGAGCGAACTACTTTTGTCTTATGAAGTTGAGGATTGCTTGCATTGTATAGAGTTTAAATTACGATAGGTCAAATCCAATATTATAGCATCAAACAATAAACTTGTATGACCACAATTATAATCATGTATACTTCTAATACGAAAAAAGAAAAGATGGCTAAGGACAACACAATAATAAGCTACAAATAAGCGTTGGCGTAAAATTTACGTTAAAAACTTATTTCCTTAAGCTAAAAAATTTGAACTTCTTGTGAACACATACGCCCTTAAGTTAACCCAAACACACCTAAGATTTCAATTTAAAAGTCATTTTCCACAAAATTTCTGTCTCGCCGCAAATCAAGTGATACCCTATATAGGAATCAACATAAGATACTCTACCCGAATCATACTAATTAGGCACATCATTAAAACATAGAAAATTATATATTTCACAACATTTAATAATTTTATAAATTCTTCGATATGGTTCAACAAATGGAAATAAAGATTCATATGCAATGTAACAAAAATATCATAAAAGAAGAGAGTTACTTGTCCCAATTAATTTCGGTTTGGGCGAAAGATGGCGTATCCGTACGAGCAGCAGGCGCTGTATCCATTGAGTATTTATTAATTCTCAAACGATTATTCTCTTCGAATTAGAACAAGGATTCTACTATATGGTTAAGGGTTCTTTTTTAAAAATCAAGTCAATTTGTTTAAGAATATCGAATTAGATATTTTGATCAAATAAAATGGGAAGAAGGAAAAATGAAATTGGTGTTAGGTTTATTAATCCACGTTTGTTTGTTAATTAAGCCCAAATATTTTTCAACTTTCTCCCCCTTGTCCACCAAGTTACTACTCGTATCATTCTATGGATTATTTAGTTTTGGATTTAAAAAATTAAGGGTGCGTTTAATTGTTAGAAAATGAGAAGTTTCGTATAAAAGTTTTTTTTAGAAGAAACAAAATACATGTTTAAAATAAGCATTTTTAAAAATTTTCTCTACTAAAAACAAAAAACATATAACTATGATTTAGAGAACTTAAATTTAAAAGTTCTTCAGTTTTCAAAAGGTTCTCCGGAAAATGAAGAGTTACTACGTTCTTCAAAAAACTAGAAAAATAAAATTAACAAAACTTTCCTTCAGTTAAACGCACCCTAAGTGTTTTGTTAATTACAATTTTTAAGACTAACACTCTGGTTAAACAAATATCTTCTATTACTGATTTTCAAAAAAGTAATTACAATTCCACAAAATATAAATGCACGACAAACACTTCCTTACGATTGGCTCATTCAGTTTAGTAGAAGATATATTGTTAACCACAAGCCTAAGTTATTAGCAAAACTTAAAAAATAAGAATAATCCATCACTAAACTTCGGTACTCATTAGGGATGGCAACGGGGCGGGTTTGGGGCGGGGCGGTCATCCCCATCCCCAAACCCGATTACCAAAGTTCTCTCCAAACCCGCCCCAATCCCCATCGGGGATCTAATCGGGGTGCTCCGTCGAGGCATGATTCTCCCCCAAACCCGCCCCGTATTAATCGGGGATCTTGTCGGAGTATCCTCTTTGGTGCAATTCTCAACCAAAGCCGCACCATTTCATATTTATTATTTTTAGACCGTTAGCAATAACTTGAAGAATTAAGAACCTATTAATAATCAATTACAAACAAGCCTTATTAAGTTTTCAACGATAGTATTATACATAAATAATGATAAATTATACCGCCGAAAATTAAAACTTAAAAATATGACACTAAACGAGTTTTTATAATCACAAGTTTGCAATCTTAAAAAAAAAAAAAAAAAAAAAAAAAAAAAAAAAAAAAAAAAAAAACCTACTATGTTAGAGAAATATATTTTTTATTACGTAAATACTAAGAAAATACTATATAGGTATAGATATATTTGTATATGTATATATATTATTCGGGCGGGGCGGGGCGGGGCGAGGATTCCCCGCTCCCCGCCCCCCCCCCCCCCCCCCACAAAAAAAAACCCGATTAAAATCCCCGTTTAAGCCCCAAACCCGCCTCGTAACCCGGTTAGCATGACCCGCCCCGCCCCAATTTGTTCGGGTTTCGGGTTTCCCTGTTAGGTTCGGTTTTTTTTTTGCCATCCCTAAACTTCGGTACTCATGGTGTAGATTTTCTTTTTCACCTTATTCTTATGTGACAGGCTGTATATTTGAGTTTAGTATTGTCAAATCTTGTGAATTAGTCGGTCAAATATCAGACATTATGGTCACAAAAATAAAAATATTTTATGTTTTGCAAATTTTTACAATTTACAACTCTATTATAAACGTTGTATTATTACCATTCTCCCGCTAGCAAAAGTAAAACAGTTTACATCCTTAGGTACTAATGATACAATTTTTTCCGCTATCCGCTAACTTAGGTCTTCTTGAGGGTTTTTTTTCATCATTTTGTTTGTCTGAGCCAGGGCCGGCCCTGGCTATGGGCGGCACGGGCGACGGCCCAGGGCATCAAATAAACAGGGGGCAACAAATTTCTGTTGTTGTGAATCGGTTTTATGGGATGAAAGATGGCGTTGTGATTGATGTTGACTTTAGAAGAAGAAAGAAGAGTAATAAAGAAGTACATGCTACAAAGAAGGTCAACACAATTTGGAAGACTAAAGAAGTCAACATTTCACCTCACTGCCTTAGACATCAAAGATACTTGTGTACATTTTAGTCATTTTACTTTCCTGTATTTCAGTTCTATATAAAGCCTTGTACTCATTTCTTTGTAACTAAAAATTCATTTTCATTCAATAAAGTCATTTTTCCCTCCTCTCTCATTTTATAATATGGTATTAGAGCCTCACCTCTCCGGTGACTCACCATAAATAACTGTCGTAATAAACCACCATAACTGTCGTAATAAACCACCATAACCGTTTTCCCCCAAATTTTTCCGACCATCATTCATCATCAACTCATCACAACATCAATTCAAGAACCTTTAATACATCATCATATCAATACACATTAATCCCAATTCACAATCACAATGGTACGACCACCATCAACATCACAACAACCACCACCACAACAACCACCAAACACCACCGAAAACTTAGAAGACACCAATTCCATCAACCATCCCTTATTTCTACATCAAAATGATCATCCCGGATTGATCTTGATTTCAAAGAAGTTGTTAGGATCAGAAAATTACAGTTCTTGGAGGCGATCAATGACCATTGCTCTTAATGCAAAGAACAAGCTCAAGTTTATTACCAAGGCCTATCCAGAACCTGATGCAGAGTCACCATTAAGGGCCCTATGGGAACGAAACAATGACATGGTCATATCCTGGATTTTCAACACAGTTACAGATTAGATAAGTAATAATCTCAGTTTTGTTAACTCTGCTTCAAACTTATGGAATGAATTGCAAGAACATTACTCTCAGTTAGATGGTCATAGAATATATCAGTTAAGTAATGAAAATGCTCAGTTACAACAACAAAACTGTTCCATTGAAGTGTATTATCAGAAATTGAAGGGATTGTGGGATGAAATGGATGCTTTAAAAGTACCTTATATTTGTACTTGTAATTGCACTTGTGAAAATGGTAGATTGAATGGTGCTAGGGAGAATAGGAAAAGATTGATCTAGTTTTTGATGGGATTAGATGAAGGCTTTGCAAACTTAAGAGGACAGATTTTGTTAATGCAACCATTACCCAATGCAACTAAGGCATATGGCATGTTAAGGTAGGAAGAAAAGCAAAGGGAATCACTAACTCCTAAGTATGCAACCCCCACTGTTATGAGCTCTTATACAAATGCCAATCACACTTCACAGTCCAACTTTAGGCAAAACAGAACATCCAACACTCATGGAAACAATAGGACTGACCCAACTCATAGGAGAACACCCTTTAAACAAGGGGTTTACTGTGCCAATTGCCAAAAGGAGGGGCATTATAAGAGTGAATGTTATCAACTTGTGGGTTACCCTATTGGACATCCCTTACATGGGAAAGTTAGACCTACAAACAAGCCAATAGATTCTAGGTCAAGGAATGTGAACATGTCTGTGGGTTCAGATGTAGCATCCACAAGTGGTACTGCAGCAGGAAAGGAAGCCAAAGCTGATGCAACAGGACAGGAGAGCCACACAGATACAACAGTGTTTACCAAGATGGACAATCTGCAAAATCAACTCAACAAAGTGATGATGATGTTACAGGGCAAAGGTACTTGTACTCCTAAAATACTTGCTACTGCTAGATATTTTTTCATTGCTTCTCTCATAGCACATATTAAGGATGCTTGGGTATGTGATAGTGGGGCCACTGACCATATATATATAACACTTGCCCTTATGTTTAACATCAAATATCTTAAAACACCAATCACTGTTTCACTCCCCAATGGTCATCAAACCCTGGTAACCATTATTGGCTCTGTTAGGATTAAAACACAACTTGTCCTGCACAATGTACTCTTCATTCCTTCCTTTGCCTACAACTTACTATCTATAATTCAAATCACAAAAACAACAACTCTTTCTGTCATTTTTAACCACACAACTTGCATCTTTCAGGGACACAACCAGAGGATAGCCCATAGGATACAATCTGAAGGCCTTTATATCATCACACCAGATACTACTCCCTCACCTTCTTCACATACACCTTCTGTAAATACCATTTGTAAGGACATGAATTTGTGACACAATAGATTGGGCCATCCATCTTAAATGTACAAAAGCAAATAAAGTCCTTACCTTTTACTTTGAATAATGATTCTCAGTTTCATTGTGATGTTTGTCCCTTAGCAAAACAAACTGCACTACCTTTTCATTCCAGCCCCTCACATGCAAAATCATACTTTGAACTAATTCATGCAGACACATGGGAACCATACAAACATTCAACACTTAACAACTGTAAATATTTTCTTACCTTAGTTGATGATTTTTCAAGAACAACTTGGACATATCTTCTTCCAACCAAACAGCATGTCACTTCTACCCTTAAGAATTTCTATTTCTATGTCCAAAACCAATTCAAAACAACAATTAAAACATTAAGAAGTGATAATAGGACAGAGTTTGTAAATCAATCACTCACAGAATTCTTTCAACAAAAAGGTATCACACATCAAACCTCATGTCCAAACACACCACAACAGAATGGGAGAGCAGAGAGAAAACACAGACATTTACTAGAGGTGGCTAGATCCATACACTTTCAAGCACATTTCCCTATCCATTTATTAGGTTACAGCCTTTTAGCAGCCACATACCTTATCAATAGACTACCATCCCCCATTCTTAACCACAAAAGCCCTTTTGAAACGCTCTTCCAAACACCCCCAGACTTATCAAATCTCAGAACCATAGGATGCCTAACTTATGCATCAACCCATACACCAAACAAATTTGCACCTAGGGCCATTCCTTCTATCCTATTGGGCTACCCTCAACACCAAAAAGGTTATCTTCTACTCTCAAAAGACACCAACAAAACCTTTGTCAGCAGGCATGTCACTTTCTATGAACACATTTTTCCCTTTCAAAAGTTACCCTCACCTGACACTTCACCACCTCCCTTTACCCCCACTTTCTTCCCTGAACTAGTCCCTTCACCAACTATCTTAACACCACCTATCAATCATCCCATACCTCATGAACCAATCCCTGAATCAACCTTTACCACAACAGAATCTTTTAACCCAACCACCCAATCCACTCCTACACAACCAGATACCACTCCAACACAGTCACCTTCACTAGACTCCCAACCTACAACTGCACCTATTCCTTCTACATCACACCCTCCACCTTTAAGAACTTTTAATAGAGTCAAGACAGTCCCAACAAAACTCAAGGATTTTCAACATTATCAACCACCCAAATATGCAAATTCATTTCACACAAAACACCACACATCACATTACATTAACTATTCAAACATCACCAATCCTTCAACCTTACATCTCATTAATTCACTCCACAAAGAACAAGAACCCACTTCATACTCTCAAGCATCAAAGGATCCAAGGTGGGTGCAAGCAATGAACAATGAAATCAAAGCTCTTGAGGAGAATGGCACATGGGAGCTAACTTCACTGCCTCCATCAAAACAACCCATTGGCTACAAGTGGGTCTTCAGGATCAAATATAATGCAGATGGGACAGTAGAAAAGTACAAAGCTAGACTAGTGACAAAGGGTTTTAGCCAAAAAGAAGGGATAGACTACAATGAGACATTTGCTCCTGTGGCAAAGATGACTACAGTTAGAACCATTCTTGCTCCTGCCTCTGTTTCAAACTGGCATATTCATCAACTTGACATCAACAATGCATTCCTGCATGGTGATCTCAATGAGGAGGTTTACATGTCCCTTCCTAGTGGCTACAACAAACCAAGTCTCCCTAACACTGTGTGCAGATTGAAGAAATCATTATATGGGCTCAAACAAGCCAACAGACAGTGGTATATCAAGCTTACAGAGTTCCTCCTCTCTCTTGGATTCACCCAAAGTCACTCAGATACCTCCCTCTTCACTTATTACACTGCCGCAGTTTCCCTAGTTCTTCTCATATATGTTGATGATATCCTCATCTCAGGCAATTCACTACCACAAATAGAAGAAATCAAGGCCAAACTACGCAAATAGTTCAGTATCAAGGATTTAAGGAAGCTACATTACTATCAAGGAGTTGAGTTCATTAGAGGATCAAAAGGAATTGTGATGACACAAAGGAAATATGCCCTGGATCTTATTGAATATGCTGGCTTGATGAATGCAAAACATGCAAAGACACCATTGAATCCACAAGTCAAGCTACAATATGAAGATGGTACTCCATTGGCTGACCCCTCTCAATACAGAACACTTGTTGGAAAACTCATCTACCTCACAATTAGCAGGCCTGACTTAGCCTTTGCAGCTCAACTTTTAAGCCAATTTTCTCATTCTCCTCATACTGCCCACATGAAAGCTCTACACAGAGTCATCTGGTACATCAAGATAAGTCCTGGTCAAGGGTTGCTCTTTCGAAGGTCAAATCCCTTGTTTCTTCAAGCCTACTGTGATAGTGACTGGGCAAGTTGCCCCATTTCAAGGAAATCAGTATCTGGGTTTGGCATCTTCCTAGGGAACAGCTTAATTTCCTGGCAATCCAAGAAGCAACCAGTGACCTCTAGATCATCTACTGAGGCAGAATACAGGGCACTAGCTGACTGTTCTTGTGAAATAACATGGCTGCAATCTCTGCTAAAGGATCTACACATCACCTCTGCCACTCCAGTCAGAATCTTTTGAGATAACACTTCAACTATTGCTCTAGCATCTAATCCAGTCCAGCATGCCAGGACTAAACACATTGAAATAGATTGCCATTTTGTGAGGGACAAGATCAAGGCTGGACAGATTCTACCAACTTACATTCCATCAGCTTCTCAAGTAGCAGACCTCCTTACCAAACCATTGGCTACATATCCCTTCAACAAATGTCTGTCCAAGTTAGGCATGTGTGATCCCTACACACTGCCTACTTGTAGGGGGGATAAAGAAGTACATGCTACAAAGAAGGTCAACACAATTTGAAAGACTAAAGAAGTCAACATTTCACCTCACTGCCTTAGACATCAAAGATACTTGTGTACATTTTAGTCATTTTACTTTTCTGTATTTCAGTTCTATATAAAGCCTTGTACTCATTTCTTTGTAACTAACAATTCATTTTCATTCAATAAAGTCATTTTTCCCTCCTCTCTCATTTTATAATAAGAAAGAAGAGTAAATGGAGAAAGGCAATGCTTTTAATGAAATTAAATTCGCCGGAAATTATATACACAGTTGCCGAACACGAAAATGAGGAAGACCAAGAGAATAAGGACTAATTTTCTTTTTTGACAACTTAGGTTACGTGAGTATTGGAGAAAAAGCAAAAGGGTTGCGTCAACATAGGAATATGGAAAACAAAATTTTAATTTCTTATTATTATTTTTGTAAGATTGATATATTTGCAATATTTATATCTAACTAATGTTAGTGTTTTCTGAAATAAACTGATATGATAACCAATGTCATTTGTGTTATACCAAAGGGTTTGTGTCTCAATGGTACCCTAAAAGTTTTTCATATAAATGCTTGCAGGTTCAAGTCATGCTTAGAACATGTGAGATAAATTTGTAGTGGTGTAAATGTCGTGAGATAGTAAAAACTGACGTTCTAAAAAAATTGTCATTTGTGTTATCTTTATAGATAATGTCTAAAGATATGTTATTTAGTCAGACATATATATTTTGTTATTACGTTGCAGTAAGAAAATAAAACATGATGTTAAATGTCAATAACTCATTAAATAAAATAAGATATGTTAAATAATTATTAAGGTTTCGGGTTTCATTCGCAAGCTAAACCTTTAAAAGATAATGTCTTGTTTGTTTGATCTTTAGCAGGGCGTTTTTCAGTCATCTTGCACATGTCGATAAAAAAACTCACGACTTGCATGAAAAAAAACTGAGGACCTGCCCGGTAGGGGCATTTTTCAATGACACATCACGCGCATCTCGTCCAGGGCAGTAGAAAACTCAGGACCGACCCTGGTCTGAGCGATGGTTGCACGTAGTAATTATGTGTTGGGTCGGTTACAAATACAAATTTTAAGTTTTTGGTTGCAACATAATTGATTTTTAGGTTCTAGTTTGTAATGTAAATTGTGTTGGGTTTTAGTAGGTGGAGTAGACAAATAAAATGGAATGGTGTTAGTAATGGGGCAAACAAAATAATGAAAATAAATCCTTTAGACACACAATAGCAGGCAAAAAAAAGGTTGCACCATTAGTCTTTTAGTATGTAAACTGTTTGACTTTTGCTCACGGATGGATGGTAATAGCACATCGTTTCTGACAAAGATGTAAACTAGGAAAATTGTTAGATCCACATAGATATCTTTTGCAGTTTACTTTAAATTACCCAAACATTTCATCCAGAGGTTGTGTAATTGTGTTACGCCTAGTTATACTATTCATGTGTAGTTTCGTTGATGAATGATGACAATTTTTCCACCACTTAAATTAGCAAATGTACTTGCAAAATACCATCCGATAATCGAGATGCTTATTCTAGCCAATGGTATACGCAATGTTTCGTCCATTTCGAAAATACACACAACCCCTGTAAGTTTTTTTTCTTTGATCATTTCATTGTTTCTTTGTGTCATCTCTTGAGATTTCGTGTACAGATACAATACGAGGTAGGAATATTATATTCGGAGAATTACTGACACAATTTAAAGAATTGTAAGCTTCCATATTCAACTCAACTGCTAATATTGTATAATAAAAGAGTTGGTTACCTCACAAATAAAAATTCATACGAACCCTAGTTGCGTCCCTTGTGCACTAAAAAATACACCGGATGCTGATTCGACCTACAAAACAACAACTGTTTACTCGGCTTCGGCCCATTAAAGTGTAGGATTTAATTTGGGTCAGTCCCAATTGTATCCAGAGTGTTACCAATATAAATAGAAAAATATTACACTGTTAGTCACTGAAGTAGTGCCAGATTTCATACGATATCCAAAAACGCGAAATCTTGCACCGTTAGTCCATTATATTGAAAATATTACATGGGTGGTCCAATTTTCCTAAATCTGTTTGCTTTTCTCATTATCTCGGACCTCACATGCAAATCACACGAGGGTATTTTTGTTCGATCACTTTTTTTTTTGTCTTTTTCCAATCTTTTCAACCCAGGCTTACTGTAGCACTTTGTACTTTTTTAAAAAAACTTTGCTTTGTTTTTTATTTTTGTTTTTTGTACTTTTTGTACTTTTTATGTTGTCTAAATTGTTATTGTTTCATTTTAAAGTTATTTGGTTTAGTTTCTACCACTACATGTCATCATTTTAACGGGTCACGTAGAAGTCACGTGGGCATGATGGTCATGGTCTCAACTTAAGCATCATCGACACAAGAAAGACTTCGAATCACATAGATCAATTCAACCCGTACCATATTAGTATGACTGCCAATTACTCATATATAATCCCAGTTTCCAGCGATCTGTCCGGCTACAAACCCAGATTCTGGCAACCTTAATCTTTTCATTTTTTCTGTGTACTATCAGTTTCACAAACTTCATCACAACAACAAGAACAACATTCACGAATACAAGAAGCCCATGGTTATCGGTTTCAATTTTGGGCTAATTCATAAGTTTGTGAAACCCACAACAAACACCTATCTTCCTCAAGTTTGTAAATGGAAAAAATAAAAATCTTCCAACAAGATCTCAGACTTTTCGAAGTGTTTTAACAAGATCCAAATTGATCTGAACACAAATCCTTCATCTTGTAAAAAGAAGCCAAGAAACGAACAAGAAACACTTACCCAAGACCAAGATAATCAGTTGTGGGTGTTTCGGAAACAGAATTCGAAAAGAGATTATTTGCGTTTTGAAGGCCCCAAAACGCGGTTTTGCAAAAGCACCTATGGAGTTGCTGCCGTAAAACAAAATACTTCATTCTTTGACGAGTTTACAGATTTGCCCTCAGTTGTATTCTTTTATTTTCTTGTTGCTTGGTGAAGATAATGGCGAGTGAGAGGAGAAGTGGATGAAGTTCTTGAGTGTGGCTGCTAGTATTGATGTAAATATGAAATATAAGAGCATAAGGTGTGGTAAACTTCATTTCTACTTTATTTGAGTCCCACTTGGTGCCACATGTGACATCTTAACACTCGCATAACAAAATCCCCCTCTATCATAACACAGTAACACACAACAAACCTCTTCATTTGAGCTCCACCCACATCCAATTTTATTTATTTCTTACTCTATATCTTATTTATATATACTCAAAAAGAAAAAGGCCGCAAAGTTGTTTTGTCTTCATGCGATTCACTGCAACGAACCAGCCTAACGAACCCAAACGAACCTGGGGGGCGGTGTGGTGAACTTAAACGGCGCTCGCCGTTTTCCCTTCCATGTCACAACGGCGAATCAAAATACCACCGTACCCCACACTCTAAAAACCCTAAATACAACCACAGGAGCAGATGTTTATTAATAGGCCCAACTTTTATTTTTCATTTGGTTAGTTGGTGTAGCAACGTGTAAAATTGACCAGTGATTTGTAAACGTCAATCAAGTATTAATTATCAGTTACAGTTCAGTTAACCATTTTTACGAGTAAAATTTGAAATTTTGTTTATTACGTTACGTTAATTCTCAAAATATTTGAACGAGCTCACACACGGACCACGGATAACCCAACACACTCAATATAAACCCAATGGATCTTAATACTATTCCAAAGCCCAATTTTTCAGCCTACTACTATTCATAAGGCCTTGATTTGTTCAATTATAGTCCAAGAAATTGCAAAGGGAAATATGCAAAACCCGGTTCGTTGTCCCGATGAAGGATGAATGGAATTTCGTGTTTCGGGATCGTGAATCGTGTAGTGAATGGTGAATAAAAGTGAGATTTTGGTTTTTCAACTAAAGAAATGAAACATTAACTAAAATCAATTAATAACGCAAGGGAAATCCTAAACTAAGGCAAACATATCATAAAACGCAAAAGAAAATCCTAAAAACGCATAAAACCCGGGCTAATCCCGAGTTCAAAAGTGAAATCTATGGAAAACTAACCCTAGGTATGAAATTATATTTTTCCTAAGTTCTAATTAACAAAAGAAAATTTTAGAAAAAAAAAGAATTACATTTTTTTGACTTTTTAATTAATTAATATGAATTAAAAACTAAAATTAAGAAATAAAATTAAGAAAAATAGCAAACGATTGAGAAAAATTATAAAATTTTCCAAATAAGTCCTATAAGCTATCTTAATCCTAGGAAAAATAATAAACTAGAAAAAGCTACTACGAATAAGCAGTAAATAAGATAAACAGCTTATAAAGGCTTATATAAAAAAAATGGTTAAATGAATTGATTAGGAGAGTTATGTTGAGAAAATCCCAAGGGAGCCAATGGTTAAAGAGTGTGGAGTGTGATGCTTTGAGTCCAGGAAGTCCAGGGTTCAAATCCCTGGATCTCTTTTTGCAAAACATTTTTTTTTCTTTTTAAAAAACTAAATAAGCACTAGAAAATAAGCTTATTTTACAAAATCAATTATTTTCAAAAACTTGAAATAAGCTCAGACTGAGCAAATGAAAATAGAACAGTAGTGATATGATTAAATAAGGACTAAAACTAAAGCAATTAAGCTAATAAGCAAAAAGAAAATTAAACTAAGCTGAATTATGCCAAATCTAATCTTAAATGAACCAAAGCTGAACAGATTAAGCTAAAAAAAAAGAAAATAAGCTCTACTGATCAATTAAGCAAATAGTGAAAACTTGCAGGCCTAAAATGGGTGAACTGAGCAGTTTGGGACTTAATTTTGAGCACTTAAATGAGCACTAAATACTTCTAAAAGCCAGAACAGATTAAGTTGGCACTATCATCTACTAAGAAAACCAAGAACAAGCCAAAAAGATCAGCCACACAAGCCAGAAATAAGCTGAGAAGGAGGGGCTGTTGGGACAGATCTGTGCAGGTCTGCAACAGGCTGCTGAGGTCTTTTTGAGCTTATGGATAAGCTATAAAAAACTCAGTAGTGTGCTGGAAACTATGGAATAGTAAAGTTGAATAAGCAAATAATCTAGATGAAGAAAATTAGTCAACAAGGATTAAAAAATAAGCACTTATATTAGCTGCGAAAAATGGTGCAAGACCAGATCAGATATGGAGTTCGCTAGTCACTGATTTGGCCATAACTTCTTTAAATCCCAACAAATGAAAACCAAAACTTGCATACTCACTTAAAGTCTTCTAATGATATATAACAGCAGAAATGAGCTCCAAAAACTAGATCTTATAACAAAATCCAAATAAGCAATTCACATCCTCACAAATTTGAATATCAATCTTAAAACTACAAATTCAACTAAATTAACTTGAGAGCACTTAAAAACAACTTACTTAAGTCTAACTAAGCTACCTTAAAATTCCTAAATGTGCAGATGAACAGTAGTATCTAGTTTTGACCCATTTTAGGCTGTGCCAAACAGTCCTTTATGTGACTGAATTTAGATTTAAAACTACAAGGGACCTAAATAAGCCTAAAATTCAAAAGACAAATGTTCTACTGAGACTAATAAGCACTATTGATCACTGAGAAACTAAGCATAATCTCATAGAAAAGCTGATTCTAAACTAAGCTATTTTTGGCTTTTTTGTGATTTTTAAGAAAACCAGATTATAAGCTAATATTAAACCTACAAATAGCAATACTGAGCATAAGTAAAGTGAACAAGTAGAAAAGGAAGCTAATAAGCAGTATAACAGTAAATAAGCTCTAATAAGGAAGAAATAAGCAGTTTGACTATTTTGAGAAATTAAATAAAAACTTACAAAACCATTAAATCTTGAAATGATTACAATTCTGGAAAGCTGAGAGGAACATTACAATAAGCTAAAGCTTTAAGCTAAATTACACTACTCCTACACTATACTACACTATCTAACCACTGGTACAGATATTGCCTATCGTCACACTGGAAATGCGTGACTATATGCATATAGTAACACACGTTTTTTTGGGTGTGTGTGACAAAAAGTCGCGCCACCGTAGGTATCATATGGTCACATTGTTTAGTTTGTGGCTGTTTTCATCGAAAAAGAGTGACCAAAACCCGAATATGTGTGACTAATTAGGCACAAGTTTTGTTGGATTCATCAGTATGTGTGACTATTTCCCATCCTATGGCCACACGAAAATATAATAAATGTGACGTTTGTGATGATTTAGTCACACATCGTGTGTTGTTTTTTTCGAGTTAGTCACTTACAATTTAAAAAACAGTGGCCAAAAGTGTTAATAAGTGTGACCATATGTTGTTTAAAGTGAAGAAATGTGTACTATTGATCATCCAATGGTCACATGAATTCTTAGTTTGTGTGGCCTTTTGTAATATTTAGTCACACAAAGCATGTTTGCTTTGGGTATTTAGTCACATACAATTAAGCATAAAGTGGCCAAAAGTGTTAATAAGTGTGACCATATGCTGTTTTAAGTGAAGAAATGTGTATTTTGTGTGACTATTGATCATCCAATGGTCACATGAATTCTTAGTTTGTGTGGCCTTTTGTAATATTTAGTCACACTAAGCATGTTTGTTTTGGGTATTTAGTCACATACAATTAAGCATAAAGTGGCCAAAAGTGTTAATAAGTGTGACCATATGCTGTTTTAAGTGAAGAAATGTGTATTTTGTGTGACTATTGATCATCCAATGGTCACATGAATTCTTAGTTTGTGTGGCCTTTTGTAATATTTAGTCACACAAAGCATCTTTGTTTTGGGTATTTAGTCACATACAATTAAGCATAAAGTGGCCAAAAGTGTTAATAAGTGTGACCATATGTTGGTTTAAGTGAAGAAATGTGTATTTTGTGTGACTATTGATCATCCAATGGCCACATGAATTTTATGTTTGTGTGGCCTTTTGTAATATTTAGTCACACAAAGCATGTTTGTTTTGGTTATTTAGTCACATACAATTAAGCATTAAGTGGCCAAAAGTGTTGATAAGTGTGACCATATGCTGTTTAAAGTGAAGAAATTTGTATTTTGTGTGACTATTGATCATCCAATGGCCACTTGAATTTTATGTTTGTGTGGCCTTTTATAATATTTAGTCACACAAAGCATGCTTGTTTTGGGTATTTAGTCACATACAATTAAGCATAAAGTGGCCAAAGTTGTTAATAAGTGTGACCATATGCTGTGTAAAGTGAAGAATTGTGTATTTTGCGTGACTATTGTTCATCCAATGGTCACATGAATTTTTATTTTGTGTGGCCTTTGGTACTATTTAGTCACACATCGAATTAAACAAAGAGTGACCAATAATGTTGGAGGAGTGTTGCTACTGCTAGCAGTACTAAGGTAGTCCTGCTGAAGCAGAGTTACTGCTGCTAGTACTATGCTTGTTCATTGTGTAATCGGGTGAGGATAGCCTTTTGCACCTCTGCTAGTTAATTTGTTAGCCACAGTGTTTGTGTTAAAATTAGTGATACTTGCGAGAGAGTTTTATAAGAAGTTGTGTGAGAAAACGAAGTGTTGTGAAAGTGGCTTTGATAGTGGAAAGCTGTTAAACTAGCCGTTGGAGGCTATTTTAAAAATCAGATTAAAAGTAAAAGTAACCGTACGAGTATTATTCAAATTCAAACGTAAAGTAACAATACAACATATTAATAACGAGCGGGATATTTAAAATTTAAAATTTCAAATTCAAATTAAACAAAAGGGCGGGATATATTTAAAATTTATCAATTCAATTCAAATTCAATTCAATTTATAAATTGAAAATAAAGTATCAAATACAAATACATTAAACATGAAATAGAAATACATTAAACATGAAATAGAAATACATTAAATGTCAAATAAAAACTACGTTAACATAAACAACGATTGATTAACATAAACAACATACGATTAACATAAACAACGGACGATTAATAAAAACTATCATCTGAATCTGGGTAACCATCTTCAGAGGATTCGGAAGGTGTGAAAAAACCAGACTCCCACCTTTGCCTACGTTCTCCATCCTCCCTGGCTTGCCGCTCCAAACGATCAGCTTCCTCTTCTCTTTCAAGTGCTTCCATTTCCAGGAGGACTTGCATATCTGCTTCCTCTTGCCTAAGTTGTTCCTCAGTTAACCCAAACGGATTTGGGTCTTAGTTGGGAACCGGTTCATTTTCAGGTTGATTATTCACCGGAAAATTTTCCGGTTGGAAAACCGGAAAGATATGCTCGGGTGGAGTATGGAATTTTTCATTTTCGCTAGGTGGGCTTGGAAACTGTTGGCCAAAATCCTTTTGGCGAGGTGGGCTTGGAAATTGTTGGCCAAAATCCTTTTGGCGAGGTGGGCTTGGAAATTGTTGCCCGAAATCTTTTCTGGAAGACATCTTGAATTTGAGATGCTTGGATCTTGAGTATTTGAGAAGTTTGGAATGTGTTTCTGTGTGACTTGTGCTTCAGAAGCATTGGTATTTATAGGGTACAAATGCACACGTTTTATTAACGTGACTTTGAATTTTAATTGTTGGGGCTAACCTGCGTTAACGCAGCGTTAATATGTTGTACTTTATCTTACGTTTGAATTTGAATTTTAATTTTAATTTGTTAAGGCTGAGTTATTGTTGGAAGTGGCCTAAATATACCCATACTTCTCAAACACATTCAGACTGCGATAGATATTAAAGCATGTATTTACATTAAACATGTACTAGAAAATATCAATTACCCTAATGAAAAAGTCAATTAGTCATTAAAGTTAGCACACAAATTACATTAAACATCATTAATATAGAAAATATCAATTACCCTAATGAAAAAGTCAATTAGTCAATCCAACACCAAACACACTTCTAGATCAACTACACTAGTCAAATCCAAACCAAACACAAACCAAATCCGATCAATATTATCCATCTGTTTACTTTTGGCGCCTCTCGATGGTCCCTCTTCCCGCCTAAAGTATTGGGAACCGTTCGTATACCTCTCTAGCCTATTTGTACAACTCGACATGGAAAACCGTTCATAATTAATCAACCGTACCATATACAACTCCTTTGATATTTTCATTAGAAAATAAATTTCAAATTTCAATGGCTGACTCCTCTTCAACTCCTTCTTCCAACAAAAACAAACGCCCAAGGGATGATTCTCCTCCACCAATGCCTGAAAAATATAAAAAATTTGGCATATCCCAAAATATTTGGGAGAAATGTAGTGAAGGCCAGTATGGTGTTGAAAACGCATTGTTAGAAATTCACAACAAGCGTATAAAGATGTATGAAGAAAGGAACAAGAAAGATTTAGAGGTCATTGAGGAGCATCAGAAGAAAATTGAGGAGAGGAACAAAAAAATAGAAGAAGAAAGAGAGAAAATAGTTGATGTTTACAGAAGTATTGAAGCTAGTAAATATGTGTATTAATGTATCTTTTCTTTATATATTTTGCCTATGTAAATGTAAACTTATTTTGACTTGGTTTAATATATGAATGCAGTTATTATTACAAGTTTATGATATTTGAATGTAGTTATTATTATTGTACTGCTAGGTAAACAATTGTACTGCTAGCGAAACGTTGTACTGCTGGGTATCCTTTTAGCAGTGGTTGGGAGTGCAGGGTAGTTTGTATCACTTTTTACTTAAAGTGTATAAACCCCCAATTGCTGCACACAATCATATTCACGCACACATTACTCTCTCTCTTCCACTCCCTAATCGAATTTTAATCGTCAAATTGCAAAACCCCCAAATCAAATCATAATGTCGAACCTAACTTTTACCGAACCTCATAATAATGTTGCCTTTTTAGAAAAATCCAATGAGTCTGTAGATTTTACTGAGATCATTGATTTCCTTAATGCAAGCTATATTAAGTTTGCATTAACAGTAAAACCTACTATATATACTTCCAACATTATCCAGTTTTGGTCGTCTGCTAAGGTCAATACTATTAATGGGGAAGCACAAATCCATGCCCTTGTAGATGGGCAGATGATTATCATTACAGAGGCGTCTATTCGAAGAGATCTTCTCCTAGATGATGCTAACGGAGTTGAGAATCTTCCAAATACTACAATCTTTGAAAAACTTGCACTGATGGGCTATGAGAGATATACAGATGCTTTAAAGTTCCAAAAAGGTAATTTTTCTCCTCAGTGGAAATTCTTAATTCATACTGTCTTAGTGTGTCTAAGTCCAAAGACCACTGCATGGAATGAATTTAGCAGTAATTTAGCTTCTGCTATAATTTGTTTGGCTGAAAATACTCAAAGATTTAATTTCTCAAAATTAATTTTTGATAATATGGTTAGGAACTTGGATAGTTCTTTGGCTAAATATTTTCTATATCCAAAGTTTTTGTAACTCTTTTTGGACAACCAATTTTAAAAAAAAAGAAAATTCACAAAAATGTTTCTCCCACTCCTTGCCTTACCAAAAAGGTTTTTGCTAATATGAGGAGGGTTGGAAAAGATTTTTCAGGGAGAGTGACACCTTTGTTTCCAACAATGTTGGCACTAGCCCAAACCCAAATGGGTGAAGGTTCAGCAATCCCAGCTGGTACCCATCACACACCCACAGAACAACAACAACAGACCTATAAACGTAGGACTAACACCAAGAACACTGAGCTACCTCAGGCTAGTGGTTCTATACCAACTGTTGCAGATGAGGATGTCACTGGGGGAGAGAGTGACATGTTGGCAAGGGCTGCCACTACTGTGTCTAGCTTAGCAGCAGCACAGGACAGTGGTAACATCATTAAGACCCGAACCAAGACAACTTCTAATGAAGAAAGTTCCTCTGGAACTGATTCAGGTGAAGGTCCCAGTCACATGGAAACAATGGGGGGTTCGGATGTTCATCCTAGGGGTGAGGCTGAACTTAACTTTTCCAGTGATCCACCTCTCGGGCTAGGTAACACAAGCCGAAGTGGTGAGGATAGTCTGCAACTTTTGAATGAATTGAATGATACCTGTGCCAAGTTGTCTGCACAAATTGGTGATCTGCGAGCAATAGCTTCTTCCCAAGATGGAATCATCAAAGCTCAAGGTGGGGAGATAAAGGCTTTGAAGAGAAGGGTTAGGTATTTAGAAGGAGTCAAAGGATCAAGAATTCCCAAACAAAAGGTTAAATCTTCTGAAGCTTCTAAGGATGCTCCCAAACAGGGGGGAATGAAGGCAAAGTTTCAGGGGAGGATAAAGAGGGTGAAAGTATTTGTGAAGAGAGTGATCCAATGGAATTTCTAGTTGCTGATAACCAAGGGAATGAAGCGGTGATGGATAGGCGTTTGGGCAAGGTTACAACTGTTGATAGTGAGCCACCTATTCCTGCTAGTGACCCAGTTATTCCTGCTAGTGGTCCAGTTATTCCTGATAGTGAGCCAGTTATTCCTGCTATTGATAAGGTTAGTTCTCTATACTGAGACTGAAGTTAGTATTGCTGCTATTGATGTTAGTGCTACTGAGACTAAATTTATTCCTGCTATTGATAAGGTTACTGCTACTCAAGGTGATGATGATATGACTATGGCTCAAATATTAACAAAGATTAGGAGTGCAAAACCTAAGAAGAAATTTAAGTTTCAGTCACCTAGTCAACAACAACAACAACCAATGATTACAGATGAAGAATTGACAAGACAAGTGGTTGATCTTGATGCTCAAGAAGCTGCTCAAAAAGCTGCTCAGATTCTTTCAGACAAGGAGTATGCAGAAAAATTACAAGCGCAAAAAAATGCAGAGTTAATAGCTTCATGGTTTGAGGAAAGGGCTCAGGTTGAAGCTGATTGTGAGCTTGCTAAAATAATACATAAAGAAGAGCAAGATAAGTACTCAGTAGATGAAAAAGCCAGGATGCTGAAAGAAATTTTTGATACAAAAAAGAAGAAGTTTGCAGCACAAAGATATGCAGCTAAGAAGAACAAGCCACCCACTCAAAAACAAAGAAGAGATCTCATGTGCAGGTATTTATTTATTTATTTATTTATTTGTTGCAAAGGTAAATTTATATTAATATCAACAACACCCAATATGTACATCATAAACATCTACTCATGTGCAGATATTTGAAGAATGTGGCCAGTTGAAAACTAAAGGATTTGAAATTCTTGGATGATAAAAGCATTGAAGAATTGTATGCAATTGCCAAGAGAAACAATGAACTCTTCTTGAATGACAGTTCAAAGAGAGCAGGTGAACAGTTGGAAATAGAAAGCAGTAAAAAGAGAAAACAAGAACAAACTGAGCAAGCTGTTGCTAAAGAACAAATGCAAGCTCACACTGAACTGGCAGTTGATTCTGTAGGAGAAGCCATGGATGCACAACCTTTAACTGTCAAACATCCCATTGTTGATTATAAGTCTGGATCTCATGGGGAAACAATTTATTACGATATTAAGAGGCATGATGGTTCTTCTAGAAGGTTTGTAAGCTTTCTTCACATGGTTCATGATTTTGATAGACGAGATATGATAGCTCTATGGAAATTACTCAAACAAAGATTTGGTAATAAGACACCAGAACAAGCTTATGATAGAGAAGTCTGGAATTATTTGAAGGTAATGTTTGAACCAAATCATGAAGATGAATGTTGGAGAAGACTAACGCACAATACTGTTAAAGAATGGAAAATTTTTCAACGATGTAGAGTACATGCTTTAACTGTGAATGAGTTGGTGATCTACATGCTTGTAGAAAAGGATTACCCTTTAAAGTTTCACAAAGACATTCTACATCAGATGTTGCGTGGGAAGAAAATACTCAAGCTTCAGCTTAATTATGATAACATGGCATATGAACTGCTCAAGAAGATGGAAGAGTATCTAGGACCCAAGGACAAGAAATAGAATGTATAGTTATTACTACTAGAATGTATAGTTTGACTTAAACATGTATAGTTATTACTGCTTATGAGATAAACATGTGTAGTTATTACTGCTAGAATGTATAGTTATTACTGCTAGAATGTATAGTCTGACAAAATATGCTTACATAAATGCTTACAATCGAGCCAAAACATTGATATTTTTAAATTTTTGACTATTGCATAAGTTATCAGAAATGTGTGACCATATGTATCGAATTGTGACTACACTTAAATAATGTGTGACAAAATTTGACTATTGCCTATAGTCACATGATTGTGCTACAATTAAATGTGTGACCATACACATTAGGAATTGGCAGGCAAACACACACTTAACTTTAGACACACATATTAACTTACGTGACTATTTGTATCGAATTTTGGTCACACTTAATCATGTATGCCTATGGTTTAGTGTGACCATATATGACATTTGGTCACACATCTCAAGTGTGTGACATATATTTGTCACTTTTAAATGCATATCGTGACTATGCTTCAAACTTACTTTTCAGTTGTCACACATTTCAAATTCATATGTGGCTAAATTTTCAACAAAAACTAGCAGTCACGCTTAAATAATGTGTGACAAACTTGAGCATATGATTTAGCCACATACACAATTACTTCGTGTGACCATATATGGATTTTGGTCACACTTTTCAATTGCGTGACATATATTTGTCACATATGTATATATATAGTGTGACTAATGTTTCAACCTTATTTGTATCCGTCACACGTCCCAAATTATAAGTGACTAAAAAATCAAATTTTTTTTTACCAGATACGTATAGTCACGAAAATATTCAAATGTGTGGCTGTAGCCTCGGATGTAATTCCGAAATGGTCACACAAGTCGGATCAAGTGTGGCTGTTTATTTTATTCTTGTACATTTAGTCACATAAAAAGGCGACTGTGTGACTGTTCGAAAAACAGCATGTGTGACTAAATCTCATTTTTGTACTAGTGAACACTAAAATTCTAACACTTCCAAATCGTGTATGAAGAGGGCTACTTATAGCCTTAGCTGAGCGTCTAGGGTTTTCAATCTTTCAATCCCAGCCATCCAATTCCATATGTCGACATCCTATCACTGATCATAGCCCTTGATTTCACCTCCACATCACCACAGCCAATAAGGAGCCTTCATTCTGCCACCTAGGATAAATTATGACAACATTTGTCTTGTCAGCATCATTCTAGAAGCTTTGTACGGGTTAAAAATGGTGAGGCAGGGTAAAGGAAGGAGGAAGATGTACAGTAAATGGCGCTTTTTTATTTTTTATTGTTTAATGAGGTGTTTGACTGGGTGTGGATGGTTGACCGGGTATTTGAGGGATATGGGTTGGGTTTTATGTTAAAAAGGGATCCGAATATATGTGGGCTGGGTTTATTCATTTTGGGGTTTTAATGATTTGAACAAATGGTATTGGTTATAGTAGTTAACCAAAGTTATCTTTAGGACTATTTTTGCAAAACTTGGACTAGAATTGCAAAACTAGTTCAAGGACTTTTGGTGAATTGTGATTTAACTTTGGGGTTGGTTTTGGTGTTTTGGGCATAAATATAATCCACACTTTGAGAAATTCTTCCCCGGCTTCGGCTCTCTTTTTTACTCTTTCCATTCTCGTGCCCGTTTTTGACTTGATTTTGTCCTTTTTTCTCGATATCCATACCTGCACATAAACAAACACAAAAACACAAATATCTTTGGCATTTTGGTTAGTTTTTGGTCGTTTTGGTCTGATTTTGGTCAAATAAAGGTATGTGAATAAGCACATACCAAAATCCCCCAGACTAAGATATTGCAGTGTCCTCACGCAATGTTATAAAAACACGTTTTTGAAACCAAAAATTTCCAATCTCTTTTTACTAACTTTTAAAAGTAGCAAAATTTTCAAAAGAGATTAAGAAATCTTAAGTTTTAAAAACTCCCCGTTTTTCCATTTATTCTATTTTTGTATTTTTCTCATTATCATGTGACGGCTTTGTTGACAATCATTATCTATCAATAACTTTTAGGGTCAACGAGTAGGAAACACGACTCATAAAGAAGTGACCATACGGATAAAATTCGTCGTCCCTGATTTTTCACGAGTCCCCAAACTAAGCTTAAAAACGAAATCATTGTCTATTTACAAGTTAGATTGCCAACACTACCTATGGAAGTTACTTGTGTAATTACCTCTTGCTCCCATTTTCCTAATTTGCCTCTATTTATTTTATTTTTGGTGAGAAATGAATTGCTTCATATTTTCTCGTTTCGATAGGTTTTTAGTCCGATAAAGATACTAAATTAAGACGCTAAGTAGTTTTCAATCTTCTCTCGAGAACCGTTGCTTTGAAAATGAGGTCCACATCAAGGTTTTTATTTATATTTTTGACTTATGCATTTTTTTTCATTCATCACCATTTTTTATTTTTTTTTTCATTTTTCATCATCATTTTTTTTTAATCATTAACTTTTCTCTTGCGTACCCTAAACGACGGAGCTTCACGGTTTAGTTCCAAGACCTTACACCTTCCGAAATAAAGGATCCAAGGGCCGTTACAACGGAGTGTTCCAAGACTCTAGACATTCCTGAAATGAGGATCCAAGGTGGTTAGACCAAGACCTCACACATTCCTGAACTAGAGGTCCAAGGGCCGGTGCAAGAGGGTAGCCAAGACCTAAACACCTTCCGGAAATAAGGTTCCAAGGCCCGATCTCGAATCCGTAGCTTAGAGCACTTAACTTATTATTATTAAACGTATTTATTAAGTAACCTTGATGTGTACCCAATTTTTAAAGCAATGATTCTTTTAAGAAGACCAAGAACTAATCATCGGCAAAACCTAACATCTTTAATTATTCTTACAGTTATATATGGTGAAATAATTTTGTGGGAGCAAAAGGCAACAAGTAACTTCGATGAGCTCTAAAGAGAACCAACTACTCCACGCTTAGCATCTAACTTCTAAATAAACTCTATCATTTCTCGTTCTTCACAAATTTAAAATCTTAAATAATAAGATCCGCGAATGCTTAGCCAAATAATCAAGCCATGCATATATAAAGTCGATACGGGAACTTGCAAACTCTTAAAAAGAATTCGCATTTTATAGCTCCTTGTGTAAAAGACTAGCACGAGCTTATAGATTATAAATGGTTAAGGGGACAAGCTAGGGCTCAACACGCCCGGTCAAGTCAGAATTTTATTCCTACTCTCTCCAGCGGAAAATCAACAAAGTGTCAAAACACTTATTATATTTTTGCAAAAATTTTTAAATTTTCTCATTTTTTGGATTTTTTTCATCATTTTTTTTTTGGAGGAAAAACGGGGTTGCATGAGTAAATGGCAAAAAATGCAAGGCAAAAATCAAATCGAAAGATTACCCCCTAGACTAAAACGAGACATTGTCCCCAATGTCTTAAAGGTAAGGGTTTTCCTAACTAAATCCAAGGCATTTTATTAATTATGCCAAAGATAAATGTTAGACGATAAGATTTAGGATATCGGATGAGCAACGAATGATGAAACTCGAGTGGAGAGAAGACAAAACCACGAGCACGAGAGTCTTCATTATTCGGGCAAATCCTGGACATACACAAACAACCACGAAACACGAGAAATGGAAGAGGTAGCCCTCCTCACGTCACTTATTAGAAAAATAGAAAGAAGATAGAATGATAAGCATGGGGTGCCTCCCACGAAGCGCTTGTTTTTTTTTTCGAGTCGTATAGCTTGACTCGCCCCAAATTTACTTGTTCTTGGGGGAGCATGTGGAAAAGATAATCTCCATCGGACTTTCGTTCAAGATGTTCGGATAAACATTTAAGCATATGAAAGTTCCACTCCGATGAGATACCCACGGCTTAAAAGAATGAGAGATGCCGGGGTCAAAGATGGTGTCTTCACTCACAAAGGAATGAAAGAAAGGAGAAGACACCAGATAGGTGAAGAAAGGGAGAAAGATCTTTATCACAATGAGGATCCATTCTTCATCCTCAAAATTACCATTTTCCTTATTTTGAATGTCATCATGGAAGCTCTTATGGTTATTTGCAACAAAAACCTAGGGCGGGAGGGTCGGGATGATATCATCGACAAGCAAACTCTTAGGATAGAGTACATCTCCCCCGGGTCATGATCTTCCTCAAAAGCAAAGTAATCATACTCCGGAGGAGTTATGATATGGTTCTTATGAAGTACGTCTTTGAGCTTGGGCTCTGGAAGGATATACGGAGGTGGGACATGTGCTGTACTTTGTATGCTATAAGTTTGCACCTCGTCCATTATTGTCTCCGTATCTGACTCATCACTTTCCTTGTTATGAATATCAAAAATTTGATTGTCTGAAATTAGAGTAAATTCAGAATCAAAATCAAACAAAGGATTTGTGATAGTTGTATTGAAAATTTGTGAAGTAGAATCAGGAAGATCGAAGGGTTCCTCGGATACCCTTGGGATTGGAACAAGGTCATCAAGTTCCTTAAGAGGATTGATTTCGACTTCCTTGTCCCCCATTAAAAAAGTATCTGAAGGGTCTTCAATAAGTGGATTGATCTCTGAGTTCTCTTCTTCCTCCTCATCAATCTCTTCTGAGTATAACAAGTTAATAGGAGGATTTTGTTTTCTACGAATCAACTCCTTAAGATGGTTTATTTCAGTTTGAATGTTCATGTTGAATTGATTTTGAGCAATCATCAGTTCAGCTCTAGTAGTTAACACGCTTTGAAGAAGGTGTTGAGGGGTTGTGTATTGTGAAGGTTGGTCAAAACCGGATGAGTCATGATTGTCATAAGGAATATGCTCATAGAGCATGTTCTCGGTTTGACAATCAGAACCATAATGGGGACCTCCGCAATACTCACAACAGTAATACTGTTGTGGTGAACTTGGTGTATAATATGAAGATGTGTCAAATCCGGATGATGTCTGATTTAACAATTATAGATCAAGGGAGAAATCACAAAAGGTAAATAATGTGAAAACCCGAAGTTCGTTGTCCCGATGAAGATTGAATGGAATTAGTGATTCGGTTCGTGAAACATGTAGTGAATGGGAGATAATAGTGAGATTTTGGTAATTATTACTACGGAAAGTAAATTAACACTAGAAATCAACAAATAAAGCATATGAAATGATAACGTAAAGAACATTTAAGCTAAAACATGGTTAAAACTAAAAACGAGTGTTTTAATAAAAATAAACGTAAGTGCGCAAAATAAAAAGTGAATTTGAAGCACTACTAATCCTACGGGCATGAAAATAATTTTCCTACATTCTAAATGATAAAAGAAAATTTTAGAAAAAAGAATTTTATTTTTTTGATTTTTATTTTATTTTTTATGAATTTAAAACTAAAAGAAACTAATTAAATGATTTAAAAATAGCAAATGGATTTGGAAAAATCTAAAAATTTGCAGGTAAATCTAAAATTAAATTTTGAATCTAGAAAAAATGAAATTTGAAATCTACTAAACACTAATAAGCAGTTTGGACAGATAAGCAGTAGCAAATAAGCTCAAAAATAAGCTAAAAGCACTAAAAATTATCAAAAGCTTAGAAACAGATAGACACACTAATTAAGGCTTAAAACTACCTGATAAGACCAGAGAAGCAAAAGAAATAAGCCAAAAAGCACTATAGTGCAGCAACCAAATAAGTCAAAGACAAAAGGCTAAACAACACACTTTAAGCTGTTCTAGAAGCTATGGGAAAACTTATCAGGGAAAAACAAAAGCAGATTATTGAAGCTTATATTAGAGGCTGCTTGAAAACTTAAAATGCCCAAAATTCATCAACAATTGCTACTTCAATTAAGCCCTAGATCAGATGGACTTGGGACAAACATTAATTGCAGGTTTAGAACAGCTTAATTTGGGGCTTTTGCAGACCTATTTTGAGCTATTAAATAAGCCATGAATTGTAAACTAAGTTCTGAAATCTAAAATCACTACTACTAGCTACTGATAAAAACAAAACTCATGTAAATATCTCAAAGGAATAAGTAGATTTAGCTCAACAAAAAGATGAGGTAAGCCAACTTATGTTGCAGGTCTGCACCATCAATTCTGATGCAGCAGTAATGAAACATTCAACTCAACTCTTTCAATTCTCTATGAAACTACACCAACTCTTGGATCTATACTTAATCAACTAAAATGCACCTAAAGTTGCCATAAAAAGGTCCTCAAAAGCATCAGCTTATTCAGAGCTTAAATGAGCAGTTTAGAATCTATAATTTCACTAATCAACTTATAACATCAAAATCATTAAAAACACCTTAAATCCTACTGAAAACAGCTCATATAGCTTAAAATAAACTAGATCAAACCAACTTTAAAAGCAAATGAACAGTGGTGGCTTAATCACACAGCATGAGCATCAACCAAACACCCCTTTTAGAAGCTAAAATGAACTTTTTCACTACAAATTACCAAATAAAGCTGTGGAACCTATTAACTTTTTAATATTTAACCTACTTATTAACTATTAAGCAGCTTCTAATATGGAGATAAGCATTTAACAAGCTACAAGCTACTTCTACTATTTTTGGCTTTTTACTATGATTTTGAGCATTAAAAAATGAAATAAACAAACACACCTAATCTAACTGATATCAACTACCAATATAACACTTATATAAGCTGAGAAAGGTGAGAACAGTACTGAAATTAGCAAATAAGCAGTTTGACTTTTGAATGACTTACATTGAAAACTTGAAACTGAGTACAAATAGAGCACTGGAAATGAAAATTACAATAAGCTGAACAATAAGCTGAAATAAGCTACCACTACCACTATACTACCCTACTCCTAATTCCTAATAACTAACACCCCAGAATCGTGACTGAAAAAGGCTATTTATAGCCAAACCACAAGCTGCCATGTCACTGATCCGTGTGAATTTTGTGCTTCTTTGGTGTCATAACAGCCCTTGGATTTCCCTAGATCACCAATCTTTCATTGCTAACCCTTGGATTAAAATGGCCACGTCCCAATAGCCAATCAGAGGGCTCCATTCTGCTGACATGTCATTCTTTTGCGTCATTCCTCCTAGAAGTCCGTGCAAAGTACGGATATGCCCTTAATCATAGTAATTTTGAGGTCGGGGATTTAGGGTTCTTCGCACAGTAATTTTACTGGGTTAAAATAGAATTGGGGTGCGGGTATTGTTTGTTTGTTTATTTATTATTGTTTGACCCCGAAGTGTTGACCATGGGTGGAGAGTGGGTTTGGTTTCGGGTTTAGTTAAAAGAAGAAGTAGGCTCGGGTTTGTTGCAATGGGCTGGGTTGGTAATATGGAGGATGGGCTTGGGGAATTTAACTTGGACTGGTCTTGGATTTGTTTTAGAAACTGGATTTGTAGTATAGTTTAAAAAAAATGACCAAATATGTAAATCCTGAAACTTCAAGGACTGATTTTGCCACTTGTGAAACTTCAAGGACCACTTCTGAAAAATTAATCCAAGGTCTAAATTTGACTTATGATGATTCTTCAAGGACAAAAATGATTCGAACTTGAAAATACTTCCCCGGCTTCGGCTTTTCTTCACTCTTCCAAATCTCGTGCTCGGTTTTTCGGGTTTTGACTTGATTTTGTCCTTTTTTCTCGATATCCGTACTTGCACAATCATAAACACAAAAACATGAGATATTTGGCATAATTGGTTAGTTTTTGGTCTATTTGGGTCCGGTTTTGGTCAAATAAAAGTATGTGTTTAAGCAGATACCAATGTCTGATTGTTATAAGGGTTCTGCTCATAGACAAGCATGTCTCCCGTTCGACAATCAAATTCCGGATGAGGACAACACCCACAAAATTCACACAAGTATGTCTCCATATGATGTTGTGGGGATTGGTGGAAAAAGTCGGGTGTTTCATTGTAAGAATAAGGATTTTGGTCATAGACAAACCCGTTTCCCGAATCCACAATGTTACAACCGGGACAGTTTCCACCATTTGGAGGACCCCCACA
Source organism: Artemisia tridentata subsp. tridentata (assembly GCA_021014915.2). Taxonomy (NCBI): domain Eukaryota; kingdom Viridiplantae; phylum Streptophyta; class Magnoliopsida; order Asterales; family Asteraceae; genus Artemisia; species Artemisia tridentata. The sequence continues at coordinate 182,825,096 of CP139504.1, read as the reverse complement.
CCATTCACAAGAATACTGGTAAGATGAAGACATGAAGAAGAAGAATTAAACGGATAGAGGGATAAGGAGATAAGAATTAAACGAATAAGAGGATTAAGAAGAATATTTTTGGATTTTTAAATTTTAGAAACATTGAAAATCACAAAAGAAAAAGGAAAAATAATTTGGAGAAGAAAATCTTTTTGGGATTTTTATATTTTTGAAAATATTTACGAAGAAAAACGAGAACTTCACGGGGAAGGGTCTTCAAAACACGAATCAATAAACGAGAATCACGAATTCACTTCAACCTTCCCCGGCAGCGGCGCCAAAAATTTGATTTGTTCAATTATAGTCCAAGGAATTGAAAAGGGAAATATGCAAACCAGGTTCGTTGTCCCGATGAAGGATGAATGGAATTTCGTGTTTCGGGATCGTGAATCGTGTAATGAATGGTGAATAAAAGTAAGATTTTGTTTTTTCAACTAAAGAAATGAAACATTAACTAAAATCAATTAATAATGAAAGGGAAATCCTAAACTAAGGCAAACGTATCATAAAACGCAAAAGAAAATCCTAAAAACGCATAAAACCCGGGCTAATCCCGAGTTCAAAAGTGAAATCTATGGAAAACTAACCCTAGGTATGAAATTATATTTTTCCTAAGTTCTAATTAACAAAATAAAATTTTGAAAAAAAAAAAGAATTACATATTTTTTACTTTTTAATTAATTAATATGAATTAAAAACTAAAATTAAGAAATAAAATTAAGAAAAATAGCAAACGATTGAGAAAAATTATAAAATTTTCCAGATAAGTCCTATAAGCTATCTTAATCCTAGGAAAAATAATAAACTAGAAAAAGCTACTACGAATAAGCAGTAAATAAGATAAACAACTTATAAAGGCTTAAATAAAAAAAAATGGTTAAATGAATTGATTAGGAGAGTTATGTTGAGAAAATCCCAAGGGTGCCAATGGTTAAAGAGTGTGGAGTGTGATGCTTTGAGTCCAGGAAGTCCAGGGTTCGAATCCCTGGATCTCTTTTTGCAAAACAATTTTTTTTTTCTTTTTAAAAAACTAAATAAGCACTAGAAAATAAGCTTATTTTACAAAATCAATTATTTTCAAAAACTTGAAATAAGCTCAGACTGAGCAAATGAAAATAGAACAGTAGTGATATGATTAAATAAGGACTAAAACTAAAGCAATTAAGCTAATAAGCAAAAAGAAAATTAAACTAAGCTGAATTATGCCAAATCTAATCTTAATTGAACCAAAGCTGAACATATTAAGCTAAAATGATTGCGTGGTTTTGTAACCTTACAACAGGTTTTACCTCTCGAGGGATCTCAAGAGGCTTACAACCCCACCAGGCAGTGTACCTGACCGATGTAGTATAGTGTAGTGGTAAGTACGGGGGATTGATCGTTCTCCACAGGGAATAGTGTTCGTTAGGTGTGAAAGGCTACTCTAATTAGGTCTAAGGGTTGAGGAAGATTCTTTTTTATGTTTTTATATTTTTATGAAAGCAAGTAAAATCTCGGTTTTGAAGGAGTGGGCGGAATTAGTTGCTAGTCAACTAACCCAAATTACTACGAATGCAATAAAATTAAATAACTGAAAATAAAATGTGGTGAGAAACTTATGTGTAGAGAAATGTGTTTACTTAGATTTCCTTACTCCCTAACTATCTTTTACCGGTTAATTAGTGTGTATTAGTTGCGTGGATGACGGGTGTATTCCTTAATACCATTCGTGGGGTGGCGTACTTACTTCCCCAACTCTACAAGCTCCTACTTCACTCCTATGTCGAGCCGGCTAGGAAGCTCCTAACATGGGATCACTAGAATTCGCTTGTGCATTAAATACAACCATAAAAACCTTTAGTACGCATTTGGTTCATGTTTCTTAAGACGTTCAAGCAAGTTACCGAATAGGAAGTTAGCCAGTTTTCTTAAGCCTAACATAGATAAACAATCATCCAATACAACTAATAACACACTAACAACCAATGATCAATAGCTAGGTTTCATTAGATCTAAGCAAACACAAGATAAATTTAGCCTAACATGTTAAACAAAAGACAAGAATAAGATAGAATCAAACAACACATAGACATATTGAATGATTAATTGATAACTTATCTTTCAATGAAACATGGAAGATCTCAAGGCAAAAAGCCCTGAAAAAGTAGCTAAAGTCGTCTTAGGGTTTTCTCCCAAAATTCCACACACTAAGCTCTCCCTAATGACAAAAAATTAGAAAACTATATATAGATTTTTGGATCTGACGGCGTCACCTTATGGAGTGTGACGCCGTCACCTCGCCGCTTTTAGGGTTCCCGGATGACCTTCTTGACGCCGTCCCTCTTTAGCTCTTCAAAAATCCATTCTGGCTTATCAAGGCTTGACGCCGTCGAACCTTGAACGTGACGCCGTCCCCTTATGATTTAAGCCGTGACGCCCTCGATCAAGTTAAAGCGTGACGCCGTCAGAATTCACATGCTATTTTCACTGGCCCGTCATGAGTAAATTTCACGTCCAACTTTTCTTGCCAAGGCATGACGCCGTCCAGAGTAAAGTCTGACGCCGTCAAGAGTAACTTTTAGCCGATTTTTGAGACTTTGCCGTTTTCTTCACTTTTATGCTCCAAAAACGTCCAAAATGCCTCCTTTTCCAGATTTCTCCTCAAAAGTACCTAAAATGACAAAAGGAACGATTTAGGGAAATATTTGATCAAATAAATACGATTTAGGGCTTAAATGACCCCTTAAAAGCGGTACACTTTTCGCTTCATCAAATACCCTTACACTTGATATTTGCTTGTCCTCAAGCAAATGCGCTTTTATTCTAATCAAAATACAAGTTAGGGGTCATTTAATGCTAACATAAAAGTAATTACAACAAATAATCGTTCCACTTCAATCATAATAAGCACGGAGATTACATACTAGCACCTCACAAGTAGTGTTTAGATACTCACATTTCTCAAGTGTCATCAAAATAAATCTCATAAATGAAAACGGATAATATCTCTCACTACCTGTCATAGCAAATAGATTACCATAGGCTTGGGAAAGGATCGAAAACCTCCTCCACTAGGCGTAAGCACCTAAGATAAACTATCAAAGAGGGCTTTTAAATGGGTTATAACGTTAGGTGTAGGGAAAAGGAAAACACGGTTTTGTTGGATAAAGGATATTTTACTGGTGGCGAGTTAAAAATCTTGATCAATTACATGTACTATACAATGTTGCTAAGCCAAGACTAGACTCGATCTTAAGCTAAAAACGAAATAACAAAATAACAAAAACATAAAATAAACATAAAATAAAACGGGATGGTAGTCCGTATGTTTTTTCTATTTTTCATTTTCTCATTTTTTTGTGTTTTTCTTGATTTTTTTTTTTTTTTTTTTTTTTTTTTTTTTTTTTGACATACACTTTTACCCTACCATCCAAAATAATACATCATAGGGGCGTTGCATTCCCCTTACACTTGAATTTTTACATAACTTTACAAATACTAATCTAATGACTCGAATTAAGATAATTGAAAAACTTGGAGTACTTTTAAAACATTTAGCACATATGGGGGTAATAAATGATGTTCTTCCCCATTACTCCATTATACTAGTACTTTACCCATGAGTCCCAATCGTCCCAAAACAATATGTACAAGGATATGACTCGACTTAGCAACCATGTAATCAACTAGATAATTAACTTGGGTTTAAACAAATGTTGTAACAATAATGCACTAAAAATGAGTGCATACAAGGTAGGCTAAGGCGATTTGGGTGTACATTTTAGTGGGGTGTAAACAAATTCTTCCTTTAAGTAAAATGCTTAAAGGTCGAAACGAAAAGATAGGCTCTGAGGGGTGTACTAGGGGTATCGTGTACAAAAAATGAGTACAACGCAAAGGGGTGTGGGGGAATTACTTGACCAATGTAGCCAAAGTAATTATAACAAAAACACAGGTGTAAAACAACGGGTTAATCCTAATGCCTCTTATCATGTAGTAAATCTAACTACACGAATGTAGTCTCACTTGTGGCCTCGGAATGGTCCTAACGCAAGTTCTAGAATCTAAGTGCTACCGGTACACACATCATAGCATAAATGCTTTTCCTACCAATTCTAGGGGCGAACCTCACATATTTGGGGGTGGAAAATTTTTTAGTGGTACGGTTTTTGTGCTAGTCATATAACTCCTATCCGTGAGACGCTCATTAAGATCAAAGTTTCACTCCTATATGTTGTAAAAAAATTTTAAATTTGGCACTAAAATTACCTTAACAAGTATTTCTCTCAGTTTTATTACACATCTACTATTAAACAAACAAAAATCAAGCGTAATAGCATTCTCTAATCGTACTTTTACCCCCCCTTACACTTAAGATGAACATTGTCCCCAATGTTCAAGTAACAAGATGTAAAAGAAAAAAAGTAAAAGAATGAAATCAAATACTCCCCTGATTCGCTCGGTGGATAGTGAAATTACACGGTTAGATCTTCCTCCAAAGAGAATGTTGAAGCTCCATGACTAATGCATCGCCATAAGCTTGATTCAAAACATTTCCTTGTCCAAAATAACCTGTTAAACCTGAGAAAACAAACACGAAAACCTGCATAACATCGGCGGGATAAAATCTATATATAAGGATATAATGCTTGTGGAATGATAATTTTGCAGATTCCTGGAGATTATAAGTTGGAGATTTTAATAAAAACTTTTTATGAAAACAAAACTTTCAAAAATTTCTGAAAATTAAATCTGACGCCGTCAGGTTATAACCCCTGACGCCGTCAGAAATGACCTGACAAAAATTTTCATTTTTAGTTTCCGGAAAATTTCTGGAAAAACCTTTACCTTACTTCCTGGAAATCCTGCAAAACATCATTATGACTCGATACAAGCATTTGACTCAAACAAATACGAATATGTATGCTAATTTATTATTATTATGATTCATGTTCATTTGTGTTCTAACAAACCGATTTAGATTTCCCTTACACTTATCTTTTGCAAAATACCTTTATATGTAGTTAAGACGAAGTTAAAAACAAAATAAAGCATTTTCACACATTACTTTTGAACATGAATCAATAAGAATAAAAATTAAACATACATACGGAAACAAATAAAATCAAACAAACAAATAAATAAACAAACACGAAGCAAATAAAACAAATAAAGCTTGGGTTGCCTCCCAAGAAGCGCTTTTCTTTATTAACGAGTCTTGTAGCTAGACTCAAAGTAAGGCTCATCTAGTGTCGCTTATGCTCACGTATCCGAGTGTGAGCCATCTAATTGTTGCCTCATCTCTCTTGTATTCATCATTCAGCTCCAAACATCCATGATAATATCTCTTATTTTTCTCATGTGGATATTTGAGCCCCTTCCTCTTATCATTCTCACTTAACAAGTCGATAGGCATAATTCTATTGCAAGATTCAATGGGGTAGTTCTTAAACCTAGGATGTGCTCGGGGCATTTGATAGACAAAATCTTCATCCCCATCCGAGAATGTAATTAACCCGTCCACAAGTTTTTCGTCAAGGTTGGTCAACCTTTTGAAGGGTTCTCCAAAAATGACTTGGGTTAATTTGTCATCGATAAATTCTCCTAAATTCTCCATAACCATAAAATCCACCAAATACACAAAACTTCCTACGAACACGTGTAGTGGCTTAATCCTAGCAACAATGTTATCTCCTTGATATTCAAGCTCATCTACCATGATTTTATTATAATTAGCGCGAGAGATAATGTTCATAGGCAAAGATGAGTTAAGATAAGCATAAAAATCATGATAACCAATTTTACACGGGAATTGCATGTTAAAGAGGCTATCCTTTTCGATCTTAGTCCTAGGGTCAACATTCTTAAAGGGATCAATTTCCTCTTTTCCCCATTCCTCGTTAACTACTTCTCCATTACCGATATCCTCATCGGAGTCTGAGTAGTAAAATGGACTAACATAGTCATTCTCATGGTCAGACTCCTCCATCTCAGAACTGTTACCAAAGTGGTGGTCGGGTGAAAGGTTGTTGTTTGCTACTATGGGGGCGGGAACGGGTAGTTGAAAATTTGCACGGCGAAAAACACGAATAACAGGGATCAAATGACCAATGTTACTCATGAGGTAAGTGGAAGGTATCACAAACAAAAGTACAAAGAAATAAGATAGACTAAAGAAAACCTAGAAAAATAAAATAAAAATCTCACTAGAAAGGAATCTAGTGAGTAGACCTAATAGAAATAAAAATTCAACCTAAACAATAACTATTCCCCGGCAGCGGCGCCAAAAACTTGATGCGTGGTTTTGTAACCTTACAACAGGTTTTACCTCTCGAGGGATCTCAAGAGGCTTACAACCCCACCAGGCAGTGTACCTGACCGATGTAGTATAGTGTAGTGGTAAGTACGGGGGATTGATCGTTCTCCACAGGGAATAGTGTTCGTTAGGTGTGAAAGGCTACTCTAATTAGGTCTAAGGGTTGAGGAAGATTCTTTTTTATGTTTTTATATTTTTATGAAAGCAAGTAAAATCTCGGTTTTGAAGGAGTGGGCGGAATTAGTTGCTAGTCAACTAACCCAAATTACTACGAATGCAATAAAATTAAATAACTGAAAATAAAATGTGGTGAGAAACTTATGTGTAGAGAAATGTGTTTACTTAGATTTCCTTACTCCCTAACTATCTTTTACCGGTTAATTAGTGTGTATTAGTTGCGTGGATGACGGGTGTATTCCTTAATACCATTCGTGGGGTGGCGTACTTACTTCCCCAACTCTACAAGCTCCTACTTCACTCCTATGTCGAGCCGGCTAGGAAGCTCCTAACATGGGATCACTAGAATTCGCTTGTGCATTAAATACAACCATAAAAACCTTTAGTACGCATTTGGTTCATGTTTCTTAAGACGTTCAAGCAAGTTACCGAATAGGAAGTTAGCCAGTTTTCTTAAGCCTAACATAGATAAACAATCATCCAATACAACTAATAACACACTAACAACCAATGATCAATAGCTAGGTTTCATTAGATCTAAGCAAACACAAGATAAATTTAGCCTAACATGTTAAACAAAAGACAAGAATAAGATAGAATCAAACAACACATAGACATATTGAATGATTAATTGATAACTTATCTTTCAATGAAACATGGAAGATCTCAAGGCAAAAAGCCCTGAAAAAGTAGCTAAAGTCGTCTTAGGGTTTTCTCCCAAAATTCCACACACTAAGCTCTCCCTAATGACAAAAAATTAGAAAACTATATATAGATTTTTGGATCTGACGGCGTCACCTTATGGAGTGTGACGCCGTCACCTCGCCGCTTTTAGGGTTCCCGGATGACCTTCTTGACGCCGTCCCTCTTTAGCTCTTCAAAAATCCATTCTGGCTTATCAAGGCTTGACGCCGTCGAACCTTGAACGTGACGCCGTCCCCCTATGATTTAAGCCGTGACGCCCTCGATCAAGTTAAAGCGTGACGCCGTCAGAATTCACATGCTATTTTCACTGGCCCGTCATGAGTAAATTTCACGTCCAACTTTTCTTGCCAAGGCATGACGCCGTCCAGAGTAAAGTCTGACGCCGTCAAGAGTAACTTTTAGCCGATTTTTGAGACTTTGCCGTTTTCTTCACTTTTATGCTCCAAAAACGTCCAAAATGCCTCCTTTTCCAGATTTCTCCTCAAAAGTACCTAAAATGACAAAAGGAACGATTTAGGGCAATATTTGATCAAATAAATACGATTTAGGGCTTAAATGACCCCTTAAAAGCGGTACACTTTTCGCTTCATCATAAAAAAAAGCAAATAAGCTCTACTGATCAATTAAACAAAGAGTGAAAACTTGCAGGCCTAAAATGGGTGAACTGAGCAGTTTGGGGCTTAATTTTGAGCACTTAAATGAGCACTAAATACTTCTAAAAGCCAGAACAGATTAAGTTGGCACTATCATCTACTAAGAAAACCAAGAACAAGCCAAAAAGATCAGCCACACAAGCCAGAAATAAGCTGAGAAGGAGGGGCTGTTGGGACAGATCTGTGCAGGTCTGCAATAGGCTGCTGAGGTCTTTTTGAACTTATGGATAAGCTATAAAAAACTCAGTAGTGTGCTGGAAACTATGGAATAGTAAAGTTGAATAAGCAAATAATCTAGATGAAGAAAATTAGTCAACAAGGATTAAAAAATAAGCACTTATATTAGCTGTGAAAAATGGTACAAGACCAGATCAGATATGGAGTTTGCTAGTCACTGATTTGGCCATAACTTCTTTAAATCCTAACAAATGAAAACCAAAACTTGCATACTCACTTAAAGCCTCCTAATGATCATTTAACAGCAGAAATGAGCTCCAAAAACTAGATCTTATAACAAAATCCAAATAAGCAATTCACATCCTCACAAATTTGAATATCAATCTTAAAACTACAAATTCAACTAAATTAACTTGAGAGCACTTAAAAACAACTTACTTAAGTCTAACTAAGCTACCTTAAAATTCCTAAATGTGCAGATGAACAGTAGTATCTAGTTTTGACCCATTTTAGGTTGTGCCAAACAGTCCTTTATGTGACTGAATTTAGATTTAAAACTACAAGGGACCTAAATAAGCCTAAAATTCAAAAGACAAATGTTCTACTGAGACTAATAAGCACTATTGAACACTGATAAACTAAGCATAAGCTCATAGAAAAGCTGATTCTAAACTAAGCTATTTTTGGCTTTTTTGTGATTTTTAAGAAAAACAGATTATAAGCTAATATTAAACCTACAAATAGCAATACTGAGCATAAGTAAAGTGAACAAGTAGAAAAGGAAGCTAATAAGCAGTATAACAGTAAATAAGCTCTAATAAGGAAGAAATAAGCAGTTTGACTATTTTGAGAAATTAAATAAAAACTTACAAAACCATTAAATCTTGAAATGATTACAATTCTGGAAAGCTGAGAGGAACATTACAATAAGCTAAAGCTTTAAGCTAAATTACACTACTCCTACACTATACTACACTATCTAACACTAAAATTCTAACACTTCCAAATCGTGTGTGAAGAGGGCTATTTATAGCCTTAGCTGAGCGTCTAGGGTTTTCAATCTTTCAATCCAGCCATCCAATTCCATATGTCGACATCCTATCACTGATCATAGCCCTTGATTTCACCTCCACATCACCACAGCCAATAAGGAGCCTTCATTCTGCCACCTAGGATGAATTATGACAACATTTGTCTTGTCATCATCATTCTAGAAGCTTTGTACGGGTTAAAAATGGTGAGGCAGGGTAAAGGAAGGAGGAAGATGTACAGTAAATGGCGCTTTTTTATTTTTTATTGTTTAATGAGGTGTTTGACTGGGTGTGGATGGTTGACCGGGTATTTGAGGGATATGGGTTGGGTTTTATGTTAAAAAGGGATCCGGATATATGTGGGCCGTGTTTATTCATTTTGGGGTTTTAATGATTTGAATAAATGGTATTGGTTATAGTAGTTAACCAAAGTTATCTTTAGGACTATTTTTGCAAAGCTTGGACTAGTATTGCAAAACTAGTTCAAGGACTTTTGGTGAATTGTGATTTAACTTTGGGGTTGGTTTTGGTGTTTTGGGCATAAATATAATCCAAACTTTGAGAAATCCTTCCCCGGCTTCGGCTCTCTTTTATACTCTTTCAATTCTCGTGCCCGTTGTTGCCGTTTTTGACTTGATTTTGTCCTTTTTTCTCGATATCCGTACCTGCACATAAACAAACACAAAAACACAAATATCTTTGGCATTTTGGTTAGTTTTTGGTCGTTTTGGTCTGATTTTGATCAAATAAAGGTATGTGAATAAGCACATACCAGGCCTAATCCACAAAGCTTAACTTATTTTCTTTCAAATTCTGTCGACCAAAGCTCCTTAGCTTTGCCCCTTTTATTTCGAATTCCGACACACAAGATATATATTTTTAGCTCTCTCGATTCTTTATACTCCAATCTAACAGGATGTCGAATGTCATTTCTCATCTCAATCGTTTGATAGCCAAATGAAGGCTAAAGTAAACTCACATCGCATCATTTTCATCAATCTCACACGTTAAATCTTTCTTTTGGACCCATTGTTTATTTCGAACGAGCACCAAATGCAACCCACAATCTCCCATTCGGTTTTCCCTACTTACCCATGACTCTAAACCTTCCCCTAGATCATTAATGGCAAGAATATATTCCCTTATCCTGTCCAAAACCTGCCATGATCGAATAATCTTCAAGTGGTGCAAGTAGAGTATATATATTCGACACTCATGCATGCATCTCGCCTCACAACAAAACGTATGACCCTTTCCCTATTTTCACTCACTCACACACACTCTAAAACATCCTAAACACTCCTGGAAATTCAGTTCGAGAAGGCCAAGGTCAAATTCCATTCATACGAGTTCCTATTCGAACGTATAAATCCATTTCGAGTCCTTTCTTAATCAACCAATCGTTTAAACCCACCCTTGTGGTGTTGTAAGTATCTTAGACTCTTCTCAATCCATTTCGATTTCCCTTAATCATGCATCGTTTTTAATTCATATCGAACGTTTATATATAATTCATTTCATTTTAGTTCATTTCGTATCTTGTTTATTTACTTTACGTATTATCATACGCATGCCTCCTATATGGAAGGCTAGGTTATCATTTTTACGCATTTGTATTACACTGCAAGTTCATTCCTTTCATTTATGAGTCATTTTCATTATTTCTTATATCGCTATACATGTTATATATCAATTTTTCATTTACATTTATACGTTGTAACTCGCTTAGAACTAAACTCGTTAAGCCATATATTAAAACACGACCTAGTCTTTTTATTGTTTCTCCTAATTTTTCATAGTATAAATAACCAAAACTTAGTTTGGAGATTTCACTCATGAAGCCTAAAACCCTTTTGAATTCGTCCAAAGCTAGCGCAAGTCGCATGGTTTTCTAAAACTCTTTTATAAGTTAACGTGGGCTTTAAGCCCAATAAGCATTTTTGGGCTTATTCTGATAAGCAATCGAATCCAACTCTTTTTCAATGTTTTTATAATCCTAAACTAAGCCCAAACATAAGCCCATTTACCCTTCAAAGCCCACGCATTTTATTTTCTTAACGGGCTAAGTTAAAACGTTTTAAAAGCCCAATTATTCAAAAATAAGCTTTACGTGTTATAAGCAGTTTATAAGCAGTCAATTAAGCTTAAATAAGCTTACAAAAGCCTCGGCAACTTTTCCTAAACATTTTGCACAAAAGGACTAGTTTTGCAAATATTTTCAAACTCAGGGACTAAAACTGTCAATTTTGGGAAATCAGGGTAAAAATAGTAATTTCAGTAACTTGAGGTTAAATATTGATAAAACAGTAACTTTAAGGTTTAAAATGTCATTTTTGGAACTTTTGGACTAAAAATATAACTTAAGGACTAACGGTGCAAATATTACACCATTAGGGTTAAAAGTGTAAATTTTGTATAATTTCAAGGACCAATAGTAACTTTTACTTTATTTTCATTTTTCATTTCATATTTTACGCTTTTCATTTGTTTCACGTGCATTTCATTTCGTTATGTTCAATATTTATTATATAACGGTTATATTTTTATATAACGATTTTTCACGATTAACTTAACGTTTTATTCAAACCATTTCCGAGGAAATGATATTTATGATTTAAATAACATAAAAATAAGATAATATTTTATATAATATTATTTTTGAACTTTAAGCATTTTAAGCATATCATTCATTCTCATCACGAACCACTTCGTCATCCGATACCATTTTCAGTCATTATTCGTATTAGGCCAAAACGTCAAAATCTCAGATTTCCTTATTAGTATCCAGGTCCTGTGTTGGAGCATTTTCCTTAATTTCATTTGGTTTCATTCATCTTTTCCAGTTACATTTCAGGTGAGTCGTAGCCCCTACTATTTTAATACTTGTTTTATACTTTTGGGGGAGATACATGCTCAACTATATTTATTTACTTTTACAAATACTCTAGAAACTTTCACGGTTTACCGTGAGTCGTAGCCCCTCTTTTAATACTTGTTTTATACTTTTGGGGGAGATACATGCTCAAACTATATTTCTTTACTTTTACAAATACTTTAGAAACTTTCACGGTTTACCGTTAGTCATAGCCCCACTTTTTATCTGTTTAAATGATTTTATAAATTCTTTGGGGGAGATACATGCTCGTAATACTTATGAATTTACTCGTTTCAACTTAAAGATTTTACTCTGTTGTTACTTCATTCCATTTGCTGATAAAACATACTTTTTACCTTTACATGCTTAAGTACCATAAACTTTATGAATTTCTATGAGTTCGTATGCCTACATTTAAACTTTTTCTTTTCTATCTCTTCGGGAGATACATGTTATGTAACTGAACGCAAGTGTTTATCTATATGCTTTACCTGACTGATATTGCCTAAGTTACCGCTATTGCCTTTATTTAAAGTCCCTCCCATCATGAGCCATTAACCACTGCGGTGGACGCGAATATAGTGAGCAGATCTGTTAAGGTTGACCACCTGTCTGAAATATCTAGAAGATGGCCTTTGTAGCTAGCTAGATAGGTTCAGATTCACTTTATTTGACTTGTTATAGGAAATTGGCAATATCCTATTGAGGGCCATCATTCAAGCCATTAATTTGGTTTGTGTTGACCGTCTTTACGGTACTGTTAAGTTTGGGTGTCATGAGGCTTGGTGTAATATATTGAATCATAAAGAGTACCGTAGTCATGATACGTTACTACCGAGATGCGGAAACGTAGCCCATTTTCATTTAAACTTGAGACTTGTGTTAAACTTTTATGGATTTACTTGACTTTTGACCCATTTAGGTCAATTATGAATTATGGCATACCACAGCGAAACCACTATTTATTTATGTACTTTTAAGCATGAAACTTTTGAAATCAACTGATTTACTCATAAACTCTATGAACTCACCAACCTTGGTGTTGACACTTTTTAGCATGTTTATCTCAGGTGTAGCATGGAGCATTCAAGACACGGAGTGGGCATTAAACCAAGGATTTTTAGTGTCAAATTTTACTGTCATTCATGTCAAACTTATTTTGAGAATTCTTGAAATTCTCTTTTCACACTATTTTCCTAAATCAATGATGATGATTTACAAAACGTCTCTTTGAGTCGTTTTCTGTGATTATAACTATGATCCGTCCAGTAATACCCCTACTAAGTCTTCCGCTGTTAACTCTCAAATTTAGGGGGTGTTAACCTTTAAGGCCCAAAACAGTAATACGAAAATAAATTCTTAGCAACATATTAGTAATTAAACGTCATATCTTTTTGTAGTATATGTTATATTTTCATGATTATATGTTAAATTGTATATACTCCATTGTACAAATTTTTTTAAGTTATTGTTAAGAAAAAAGAGGTGGTGTGTCAGAGTTGCAACGGTAGTGGAGGTGAGTGGGTGGGAGGTGAGGAGGTCGAAGAAGATGGATAAATGAGTTAAGTGGTTGAAGAAAAAACACAAAAATGAAGATGATGATTGAGTTACATTGTTTCTACATGCAAAACACAAATACAATAAAAATTTAGACAACACAAAAAGTACAAAAGTACAAAAAACAAAAATAAAAAACAAAACAAAGTTTTTAAAAAAAAATTACAAAGTGCTACAGTAAGTCTGTATTGAAAAGATTGGAAAAGGACAAAATAAAAAGTGATCGGACAAAAAAAACCCTCGTATGATTTGCACGTGAGGTTCGAGATGTTGGGTAATTATTTTCAAAAGATACATTGGTCATTTGGGTTGAATCTTAGGAAGAAAAAGAGAGTTTTGCTGTGTTTTGGTGTTTGCCACGAAAAGGAGATTAGCGACAGTTTTTCTATCACAAAACCGTTGCTAATAAACCATCACCATCCTAAAGACGCACCTAATCGAAATGGTGGCTGTTATATCTGTTAAAAAGGCATCATTGAGCGAACCATCGCAACTGTTTGAATTTGTTTCAGTTAGCGACGGTTTTTCTGTCACTAAGTCGTCGCTAAATCGTCGCTATTAGCACCTTTTGGTGAACCATTGTGACTGTTACGAATAGCCACCATTTGGCCTATATATACAGCGAGATTTCTGCCATTTTTGGTAAGGAAAAACACATATTTAACACACCAAAATTCTCTCTTATCACACCAGATTGCTATCGTCACTCGAGGAATGACTTCGATAGTGTCCAGAAAACCTTGAAACTCAGTAGTTCAATCGGCTTATCACCAACCGTGCATTGTTGATAAGGAGCACTACCCGTTGCTTTGTTTTATCTTGGGAAGTGATTCGCCAAAAACCCTAAGCACACGTGCTCTATTGAAACGGTGGGGGCGAAATTGCTTTAAGGATAGAGAGCACTCGACTTAAAGCAATAAGTTGTAGTCTAGTTTACCAATTGTTAGTTTATACATATAGATTAGCCATTATTCTAGAACCCCGGAACCAACAATCTTAAAGCAAGTTTCACTTGAGTAATGGCGTCGAAAGATCGTCATCGATCAACTATCAAGAGATATCGTAAAATGGAGTGAGTGTTAAACCCGTTTCCCGGATGCTTGGACCCCACCCTAGATGAAAGTGGACCAAAGACCTTTCGTGATTGGCCAGTCAACGAATGTTGCGTAGTGGTCAAACCCGGTAGTCAAAGAGTGTGTTTTATGGTTATGAAAGTGTTATGTGGCACAAGTAGAAAGGGAATAGACTTTAAGGGCCTAACTTGTCATATGTTAATTGTGTTATAAGTTTGTTGTGGCCAAAACAAGAGGAAAGAGACTTGAGGGGTTTAAGTTGCCAAAGGACCAAACTTATGTCTAGATAAGTTTATCCAGGGATTTCTAGAGAAATCCATATTATTCTTGGGTCTTTGGGAAGGCTGGTTCTAGAGGAAGAAAATGGAGGGAAATGATTGTCTTGATGGCTTAGAAAAGAAGATGATCAAGTCCTAGTGCTTATAGCCACCCTTTGCTATGGTCATCATAAGTAAGTATCTATGTTCTTGATGTTAATGAGGTTATAGATTAAGAGTAAAGTGGGATTTCATCATATGATCAAGATATGATCATATGATGATGTAGAAAGATAGATGAGTATGTCTAATGGGTTATGTTAACCCTTGTTTATGTTATTGAATGTTATGTTGTTAGGTTTTGGTCAATTGTAGATGATGATGATGATGATAATGGAAGATTGTGATAATGATGATGTTCTTGATATTGTTTAGCTTGGATTAAGGTAAGTAAAATGATGATGACATGGGTTATATGGATTTCTAACGTATTTGTGTTATGAATGTTTCATGTCAAGAATTGTGGATTTGAGATATGCTTAAGTTATGTGATGGATATGGCTTATGTGATGAGATGAATATGGTTGATGTGATAATTTGATGTTATGTGATATATGAGATGTAAGGTAGTAAGCCGTGAAGTAAGTGTTTTATGTGTTTGATGCTTATGTAGATTGAAGTATAATTGTATGTTATGATCGTTTTACTTACTAAGCCTTTGTGCTTACGGTTTAGTTGTTTAACCGTTTTGTAGGTTGGCATACTTATATGGATGACTTGGATATAAGGATTAAGGTTTTGGTTATGCAAGATCAAAGGTAGTATATGTAGGAGCTTAGGTAGAATACCGAGCTCAAGTGTAAGTTTGTACCTCCGTTGGTCTTTTATGGGTTGGAAATGTGTAGCCGTATGGCAATTTGTATGTTAAGGTCGTCCAAACGATTTGGTAGTCATTTGGTATGTTAAAGTGTGTGTTGAGTGTTTATAGTCAAAGTCTAAAGGGGCGTTTGGTTTATGTATGAAAGTACCCATTTTGGGTTGTACATAGGTCAAGTATGTATGGAATACGTTTGTTATGTTAAGTTAATGGTCATGGTTAAGTTTGGTATGAAATGGAAGTGGTATAAGTGGTCTTGATGTGTAAATGGGTCAAAAATGGGTTTTAGAGCAAAACCCGTGATTGTGAAAGTACGTTTTCCGATGGTCAAACGGTAAATGTTTTTGTATGAAAATGAGCTCAATGATATACTAAGTAAATCTAGAAAGTTTGGTGAAATACCGAGTTCGGGAGGTCTGGTTTTAAATCGCGAAACTTGAAAAATGATTTTGGGCAAACAGCAGGTCTGAACCGCCGCGGTTCAGACTGGTTTTGGGCCCTGAACCAGCGGTTGGGAAATCCCAGCCGGCGGTTCAGATTTTTCGGCAGATTTCGGTAAACTTTGAAAAATCATATCTTTTAAACCGTAAGTCGTCACGGGTCGTGCCACCCGTCGTTTTGAAGGTAATTGAGTCTATTTTCATTTAAAGATAGTCTCAAGGTCTGAATGTGTATGGATTTTTAGAAATGGTCAAAAGAGTAACAGGATATCCATGAAAGTCAAGCGTTTCCGCGTAAAAAGTTTTAAATTTTGGTCTAAACGGGCACGGGGTGTAACAGTGAATTCACGAAGAATGGCACCACCTGTTAATGATAATCTGTGATGATCAAGATTGGTTAATTTGTTGAGCATGGGACTTGGTTCGATCAAACTTGCGGATTAAGGCGATAGAATCGTTCGATCATGCATGTAATATGGCCTGGTACACAACTTCTATTTATGTTAATTTAACCATGACATATATAGGTATGAATTGCATGGCACTTGTGTTGATATGATTAACATGGTAACTTATGTGTCTAATTGCATAATAAACATTTTGAATGATATTATGTTGATAATGTATTTGATCATGTTCACGATTGAATTAGAAATAAACCCGCGTTGATGTGAATATACTCCGTGAACTTGTTCTGAATTTCATATGTGTTGTTAATATGATATTATAGATGTGAACGAGATATTGCTTAAATGCATGAAATTTATGTAAACTTAAAATACTAATATAATTAGCTGGCTAGGGACTGGAATCCGATTCCCACAAGGCTTTCGGTCTCTGGTCCTTGGAAACAAATTTACACTTCTATGCAATCGGTTAAACGGGCTGGGGTGGATATGGGTTGGGCAATTCATGGGGTTCTTGGTGACGGGTTGGGTGTTTTTTTCTGGCTCGACTGTTGGGCAACGGATACGCCTTTGGCGGTGATGTTCCCGGCGTTGTTTGCGCTTGAAAAAAACAAACATGCTGTTGTTGCAGATCGTGTGCTTCCAATGGGTAACGGGTGGGGTTGGGACTGGACAAGAAGGAGATTCACGGCATTGGAACAGGTGGAATTGGATCAGCTTTGTAACAATGTGGCTGTTCCGTCGCTTGGTGGCTTCAAAGATAGGTGGAAATGGACCTTGTGCAGCAGCAATGTTTTCTCAGTTGGACAACTCAAGCGCAGGTTGCAGACATCCAGCTTCACACAAGCAGACTTCGTGGTTTACAGGAATTCTTGGGTCCCGAGGAAAGCAATTATTCTAGCGTGGAGAGCGGAACTAGATAGACTACCAACTAAAGTGGCACTGGCTCGTAGGAATATTCATGTGGGTTCGGATAATTGTCCTTTTTGCAGCGATGGTGCAGAATCAATGGATCACCTCTTTGTATCATGCGGCTTCTCACAAGTGTTGTGGCAACTAGTGGCGCAATGGTGTAAAGTGAGTTCTCCCATTATATTTCACTTCAAGGATTTATTAGAACTTCATTGCTATATTGGTGGCTCGGCAAAGAGGAAGAAGGCGTTCTATGCGATAGTTTTGACAACAATATGGTGTATTTGGAAACATAGAAACGAAGCGGTATTTAATCAAAGACAAATCTCAATGCAACGGATTCTTGGCGACATCAAATCACTTAGTTTGTTTTGGGTGAAGGCAAGAGCTAGACAACCGTCCTTAGATTGGGCATCATGGAGTACTTTTAATGTTTCTAATATAGGGTGGTAATTTGAATCTCATCTGTACATATTGGTGATTGTATGGCGTATTGCTAGTTTCCCGCTAGCTTTGGTGAAATGAATTTTGTTGATCGTTCAAAAAAAAAAAAACTAATATAATTAACTGACTATATAAATCAAGTTTTCTGTTAATATTAATGTGGTAAAGTGCTATTCGGTTTATTGCATGAAATTTTGGAAATTTGCATGTAAAAGGCAATAAATATTACCGAAATTACATCTATCTAGACAAGGAAATTTATTTGAGGGGTAATTGTTCACTGTTTTATCTTGGCGGTTATTGTAGTTTGTCCAAAGACACCGCGTTGATTGACATATCAATTTTGTGATTGTGCATTTGTGTTTGTTTGAACACTGCAATTGATATATTAAATGAGATGACATGTTGTAACTTGCTTGGTAATTAATTTGAATTCACATGTTCAAGTTATGTTTAATATAATAAAAGGTATTAAATTATTATCATGTTGGTTATTTAATATTCATGCATGGCTATTCGTAAAGAAACTTGTGGTATGCATGAATTGTTGTTATTTTGTCGAGATTGGCGGTTACATGGATGTTATTTCCATTTTCGTTGTCTTTGTTTGCCAAATACTCGTAACCAAAAATGGTTGATACTAAGATACGTGCTTAAGGAACTTGGTAAGTTTCGGATGTTGTTCTTGCACGGCAAAAATAGCAAGTTCGATGTTTCTCTTATGGTGGGAGCCATGATTTGTTGGCGGTTTGGAACTCGTAGAAAATAATTTCCAAAAACATGGTTGCAAAAATGCAAAGTGCCATTGTATGTCAAAATGTTATGTTGAATTAACGGTCTAATTGATATTATAACCAAAACGTCATGTTGTTGTTCATTATTTTGACATGTTTGTTTTCTTGCCAAATGTGGCCCTTTATCATACGGTTGACAGTTTTAATAGCATCGAAGTTTATAAATTAAGTCCGATCCTTTTGTCTAGTTGATTCAGTATCAACGAATCAGACAATACATTGGCAAAGAAAATGTCATTTACTTATGTATCATGATATGTATGATATGTTTGGATACTATTGATTAAGTACGAGATGTTTTTATTTCATCAAAATAGAATTTACATAGTGGTTGAAGGCAAACGAGTAACAAGCTGCATCGCTAACCCTTTTTGGATTGCAAAGCTAACTCTTTTGAAAACTACATTTGTTGATCTATGTGTCATAACATTACTGTTCATTACTCGTTAGACTCTGTTGAGTAGTTCCACCGCCTCAGGTGTAAGGAAACCAAATGTATCAAATGCGAAAGGAATAAACACGTGTTGATTTTCAATGCATGCTTTCTCGTGTTTTGTCCACTTTGCACGAGGCGGCTTTCAAAACGGCATGTTCAGCTGTAAAACCCCGATTGCTCAACCCCACGAGAGGAGAAACCCCGATCAGATCCACACAAGCATGTTTCCCTCCAACCTATCTAAAAACCAAAATGTCAGCCGGTTTCAATGTTGATCTTCCATCCGACGGGTCCGTCAAAAAGTTCACAGGCGCTTCTTTCTTGGCGGAGATCCCGGCACGCCTACATACATCAAAAAGGACGTCTCTAACAAAATCATGTCTGTGCTTGAAGCCCGAGAGCTCTTTACTTGAAGAAAACCATGAAATTTGGTTTAACACGTTTCTTTAGTATCATATATATTGAAGCTATTTGCACTATTGATCGAGAAGGCTATCATGTGCATCCACATGTGGTTAGTTATTAGCACTTGGTGGGGTGAAGTCTTAGGATCGAAGTAGCAAATTGTGTATAACAAGTTTTACTATGGCATGCATGTTGACATAACATGGTTTTCTCAAACAAGGAAAAATAGATAAAGGAAGGCTAATATACAAATCATAAAGGCTAATTCCTTGGTAATAATAATTGTACAACGACAATGTCAAGTCGTCAATTATGTTTCCATGTCAATTCCTAAAGTATTGGACTTAGCCATATATATGAAACTCAATCAGTTTGTAAAGATAGGGTGATCACCATTAGTTTTTACAATCGAGTAAGAACTTGTTGAACATAAACTGATTGAAGTATGAGGGATGGGATTAAGCCCACATAAAAATAGTCACCCATGATGGAACCTTGCCTTGACGCTTGGTATTTCACCAAGTCTCGAGATCAAGTAAATGTACATCATCCGAACGTTACTGAAGTTCTGCGACATTTATAACACACCATCCCAAGCTTAGTGGAACTTGGAACCGTAATGAAATTGGAGGCTGAATTTTAATTCTTAATGGACTTATAATGTAAAACCCCGAAACTTAACATAATATGAAAGGACTAAAATACCCTCTGAATTTGAACTTTAAGAACTTATGAAAATATATTAGTAACCTCATTTGAACTTAACCTAAGTTGTCAAGCAAATTAAGTCAATGTAAACTATACATTATGTAAATAAGATGTACCAAATAAATAAAATCCTACATTGTACATGCTAGGCGAAATTTATTTAATTTATGTACCGTTGATCTTCCAAATTTTCGGCCCAAGGGAATTATAACAAGAAGAGATAACTAAGCCCATTATGAAGGTCCAATAACTCCCTAACTTGGCTCATCAAAAACTCGGTATTCCCTTCTATTTTGTATAACCGAACATCAAAAAAATAAAAACAAAAGAAACCCTAAACTCCCTCTCACAAAAAGATCGGCCTCCCTCTTTTGCTGCTGCTGTCGACCCAAAAACCCAGCCAAAGGAAGAATTTTGTGTGCTCTTGTTCTAGTTGTATCCAAGGTAATCATGTTCTCATTGTTTTCTATCCATTCGAACCAGTAAACAAGCCCTAATCAAACCTTGTGTTCTTGCCTTGTGTTTTCTGCCATACGAACCAAAGGAGAAGAAGAAGGCTTCGTGGTGAATTAAATCTTGTGTTGCTCGTGTCCTTTGTCGTGTCTTCAAGGGTATTCATATCACTCCTCTTTGTTTAATCCTTATTCATATTCTTGTAAAAATTGGTTACATAAAATGATAAGTTGAAAACCCTAAGACCTAATATGTATAATCGAACCATGTGTATATATGATGAATTTATTCGTTTTGATTATGTTAAGACCAGATGTAATCGACCTAGACATGCTATGAACTCATCCATAATCGTTATGTGTTAAGAATTAAAGATCGGAATGAAAACCCTAAAGAGATTACATGATATGATTAAGGACTGCTACTGATATGGAAAATTTTCCAACTTTAATCGGCTGTAAATAAATGATGTGAACGTGTATTTTGGTGTTTCTGGAGTCTAGAACTAAGTTCAATGAAATAGCTATCTGGGAAAATTAGTCTTGTGATTTTTAGAGGCATGGAAGGTTACTTTTTGATTTTTGGAAAATTAAGTGTCTAATCGAATTCATATGTCTGGAAAAATAGTCAATGTTTATGAATTTTAGTTTTCAAACCGTGTCGAATTAGAAGGTTTCCTTTGAACTGAGTAATATTTAGGATGTTTATTAGTCACTGGAATTTTGGTAGATTTTTATGAATTTGGCTTAAAGGGTTTCTAATTACCAACTTTTCGTATAGTAAAATTTATCAGAAATCTGGACGAGTTGGTTTAAGTGAATTTTAATCCAGAGTTATACTACTTAATAAAATCTGGAAAAATTAGGTAAAGTACTAAAGACATTTAAGCATCTCTGGAAAATTTTGGGAATTTTATCTCTGAGTTCTTGTATGATTCACAATTTATAGGAAACATAACAACTTCGTGTTTAAAACTGTTAGAAATTATAAAAAGGGTTAAAAAGGATTTTGAAAGGTGTTTTGTGTTTATTGTCTAAACTAAAGGATCTAAATTGTCATTTTTCTAAAACTAAAGGTCTTAACTTGTAAAAACCTGTAACTTGATAATATTTACATTTATTTACCCTAACCTTATCATAATGACATTTTAATCCTTAAAATTGTTATAATTGCATAATGAACCCTAAAACTATCAAAACTACCATATGAACCCTAAACTTATGTAAAGGAAATTATGAACCTTAAACTACGAATATGGTCATCTTTAATACTTAAATTAACATACGGGAATGTTAATAACTAAAGTTACTAAATATGGAAACTTACTATTTTTGGAAAGTTACCTAAAATAGAAAGACAATTAAAATGGGACCTTATGACTATGAAACTTATAAGTACATTATGATTACTTGTAGATCGGGTGAAGAAGGAGTGATCTCCTGCTTGATTTGCTTTTCATTTCTTTTGCTTGCGTATTTCGTTAAGGTACAGATATTCTACCCTTTTTCAGTAAGGGTGTTTTCTCCTCTCATGACTCATTTATCTTGATTCGTTTTAAGATTCCCTAAGCCATTGCTATGTTTCCCCTACACTTTGGTTCGTTTGTTTGATTCATTTAGACTTTGATGTTCGATATGACCCTTTTGCTTTGAGCCTCTATAATGATCCATTTGATATTCGTTCGTTACCTTGTGATATTAGTATTCGACTCACTGGATACTTCGAGGATTCATTTGATTTTGGTAACTAGATGTGAAAACCTTTCCAATTATATCATGGAAATGTTTTGAGGAAAAACTATTTTTAAAATGACGTTTATGAAATATGCACTACCACTTTTAATTGGAATTTGGCTAAGCTTTTATGAAAACTACGTTTAAAGACTACTTTTGTGAAAAACCGTTATTAAAGATTATTTTTATGAAAATCATTTGATAAAGATTACTTTAAATGAACCATTTGATTTTGAACCTCCGATGATGACTTAGACTATTTGAACCTTTGCTTTGATATTGGGACTTTGACCATGATTCGATGACTTAGACTATTTGAACCTTTGCTTTGATTTGGACCTTTGACCTTTGACCCTTCAGTTTGATACCCGAGCCAAATGTGTTTCCTAGCCATGAAGGTAACATGGCCATGTCATTGATGCACCAATGGCATGACTCCCGTGTGGTCGAGTGATTTTCCACACCGTCCCCATTGTGATTGTGATATGCGCGCTTTATATTATTATGGCCAATGTGATTTGTGTGGGGGCGCATGGATGCATCCTAGGTACGTATTTGTGATGTGATATGTGATATTATTCGGTGACTGATGCATGGGTGCAATCCACGTCTTTCACAAAATGTGAGAGCTGATCACTCCAATTTGATACATGAGGACACCCCTCATATTATCTGGTTACTTGAGAGGTACCCCCTCTAGATTGCTACAGGATTGTGATATGTGATGTGATTTGTGTGGGCTCGTGGTGGATTACTGACCTTCCCTTTTCCCTTTCTTACTTTGTACCTTTGTCTATACCTTATGTTATTCCATTGCACTATACCATATATGTTCGTTTTCTTTTGCTTTCGTTTTCGTTTATATATATCTGTTCACTGGGCTTTTTAAGCTCAGCCGCATTTCTTTTCCTGCGGCAGGTTTAGTAAGGAGCTGGGAATGAGTGGAGAGTACCTTGGACTTAGAAGACTTGATAGTTATTCTGGATTAGAGTTGATTAGAAGATATTATATTTTTAGAATTTGTATTCGCATTTGTAACCTTGTAATTTCAGTATTTCATTTGTAACCTTTGAGATTCTTGTATTACTGTAAATGTATGTTTTGTTTTGATCTGATATGAAACCATTTTTGTGATATCTTTACCCTTGTCGGGTTGGGGTGTTACAATTATGGTATCAGAGAGACAGGCTTCGATTCGTAATACAATTACCATTGGCCTGTGTAAGTTAGGACCACTAAGTTTTCCCTGTAGGCGCTCGTAAGACAACCTTTGAAAATTGCTTTAAGATTTCCCTATAGGAACGTAAGTTTTGACCAGTGAGGAATGGGTAGACTATAAGGCATTCGTTTAAGTATCTTTGCTTCCGCATCACTCTGATTCGTGCCTTGCTTTTGGTTAGATCATGTTGATATCACTTTTGGAAAGCGAAAGCTTATGTTTTGCACCACCTAAGAATTGAAATCTTTTTAAATCTTGAAGGCATTGAGAATTGCATAGTAATTGCCTGACACTATTTGATCCTTATCTTCAGATTTTGACTCTGACCTCTGATCCTTTCGTTAATCATTTTGATGCCTCTTCGGGCACCTTGAGAACCTCCATGGCGATGATGTATTTGATATATTTTGTTATTTATCTCTTGCTTTTGATAAGTATCTATGAACCTTCCGACACTATTTGATTTCGTTTCACCCATCTCTGTCCCTATGAGAAGTCTTGTGGTGTGTAACCACGAGTATAAGAATGTTTCCCCGTCACTTTTGAATGATAAAGATTTAATTTGTGATCCGACTTTCTTTGGATAGTTAACTTCGATTTTATTCCGACAAGGAATTGGTTGATTGATCATTCAAATATTGACAACTACCTTCTATGTCTCACCTTTAGCGTTTGAAACAATTTTGAACTCCCTACTGTGATTACCGATTGTTAAACCCTTCGCTATCACTATTACTCTGAAGACTCATTTATTACTTTCGCGGTCATGAAGTTTTTCCTAGGACCCATTTCGTACACCAATGAATGAATCGTATCTTGAGAGTTAATTGACACCCTGCGTTTTCTGAATATGATTCCTGGTCGAACCACCAAAAATTTTCCACCGGAGCGTGAAGTAGGATTTGACATGTTACCGAGAGATTGTCTAGTCACCGAGCGAGGGTGTCTTCCAGATGTGTCCGGGATCATACCAGTTGGTTTAAACAACCGGGAAGAGCAACAACCGAAGACCAGGAAGTAAGTTTGCTTAAGTGTATCTTCTGGGCGTGTTTTAGTTTCGTTCGCGATAACGAAGGATGGTGACTGGAGTTATGTATTGATTACTGGAAGCTGAACCGTATTGCTGTTAGGAACCATTATTTTCTACCCTGAAACGTCTATGTATCTGTTTAATTTCAGAGCGCGAAGTTTATTTCAGATGGAAGTATAAATTGAAGTTATTCTTGAAATCGCCTTCCGTATTTGTAACGACTGCTATGACGGTTAGTGACGCTAATAGTATTAGCTAAAGCTTTGACTGTTTTGCGAATTTAATAAATGATGTTTTCTCGTGAGTACTTGGGCGAATGGTCATTGTATGACTTAATAGTATGTTCGGGGACGAGGAAGAGCATGAAAATCATCTTTGCACTTTGTTAGGAAATTCGTCGATCATTGTGCATTCTGAGAGATTGATATTTGTTGAGACAACGATGTTCTTAATTGAGGATATCTCTTTAAATTCCGCAAGTTTTGAAAACTATCACCGAGTGGTCAAGTGTAACACCCCAACCCGACATGGGTAAAGATATCACAAAAATAGTTTCATATCAGATCAAAACAAAGCATACATTTACAGTAATACAAGAATCTCAAAGATTACAAATGAAATACTGAAATTACAAGGTTACAAATGTGAATACAAATTCTAAAAATATAATATCTTCTAATCAACTCTAATCCAGAATAACTATCAAGTCTTCTAAGTCCAAGGTACTCTCCACTCATTCCCAGCTCCCTACTAAACCTGCCGCAGGAAAAGAAATGCGGCTGAGCTTAAAAAGCCCAGTGAACAGATATATATAAACGGAAACGAAAGCAAAAAGGAAACGAACATATATGGTATAGTGCAATGGAATAACATAAGGTATAGACAAAGGTACAAAGTAAGAAAGAAAAGGATAGGTCAGTAATCCACCACGAGCCCGAACACGAACCAAATATAGTAACCATGTCTTCATAATCATATAGAGGGGAGACCTCTCAAATAAACAGATAATATGAGGGGTGTCCTCATTCTTCAAATGGAGTAGCTAACTCCCGAACTTGTGAAAGACGTGGATTGCACCCAGCATCAGTCACCGAACAATATA
This sequence comes from Artemisia tridentata subsp. tridentata, assembly GCA_021014915.2. Taxonomy (NCBI): domain Eukaryota; kingdom Viridiplantae; phylum Streptophyta; class Magnoliopsida; order Asterales; family Asteraceae; genus Artemisia; species Artemisia tridentata. Next base: position 182,799,306 of record CP139504.1, on the reverse strand, counting down.
TAATATCAAATCATGTTAAGTCCACGAACACGGACACGAACCTAGGATTGCAACCCATACGTCCCCCGAACAATAATATTGGCCATAATAAATAATAAAGCGCGCATGTCAAAATGGGGACGGTGTGAGAAATCACTCACCCACACGTGAGTCATGCCACTGGTGCATCAATGACACGGCCATGTTACCTTCATGGCTAGGAAACGAACTTGGCTCGGGTATCAAACTGAAGGGTCAAAGGTCAAAGGTCCAAATCTTAGCAAATGTTCAAATAGTCTAAGTCATCGAATCATGGTCAAAGTCCCAATATCAAAGGTTCATGGCAAAGGTCATATCCAATATCAAAGTCAAATGAATCCAAACGAACTGATCAAAGGTTCATAATCAACTGGTTCATTTTAAGAAATCTTTATCAAATGGTTTTCATTAAAATGATCTTTAATAACTGTTTTTACAAAAGTAATATTTAAAAGTAGTTTTCATAAAAGTTTAGTAAAATTCCAAAAAAAGTGGTATCGCATATTTCATAAACATCATTTTAAAATAAGTTTTCCTGAAAACATTTCCATGATATAATTGAAAAGGTTTTCACATCTAGTTACCAAAATAAAAAGAACCTTCGAAGCATCAAGTGATATGAATACTAATATCCCAAGGTAACGAACGAATATCAAACGGATCATTATAGAGGCTCAAAGCAAAAAGGGTCATATCGAACATCAAAGTCAAAATGAATCAAACAAACGAACCAAAGTGTAGGGGAACATAGCAATGGCTTAGGAAATCTTAAAACGAATCAAGATCAATGAGTCATGAGAAAGAAGACACCATTACTGAAAAAGGGTAGAATATCTGTACCTTATACCGCACGTGCAAACATATCTAGAAATATAAAGATCGAAAACAACTCCATCTTCAGCGAATCTACACGAATACATGGTCGTCTTATTATTAATATCTTCTTCAAATCAGATTTCTCATTTTAGTCGGCTTTCCATTTTTAGCAGGTTTCCAAAATTAGCAAGTTTCCATTTTTAGAAAGTTTCCTTATTTAGTAAGTTTTCAAAAATAGCAAATTTCCATAATCAGACAAATTCCACAAAGTAATTAGGTTAAGTCATTAACTAAAAATTATAATGGAAATAGGGTTCATTTTAGCAAGTCATAATAGTTTAGGGCTAAATATAACAAGTTTCCATATCTTAGGGTTTTAAATGTAATAATACCAAAGTTAAAGGTCTAAAATAAAAGTATTACAAATTACTCATTTAATCCATAAATTACCAATGTTATCGATTCCAATCCTTCCACTTTAACGATTTTACACTTTATACCCTTTAGTTATTTAAATTCCAAAATAAACCCTGTAATTACATAATTCACAATTTAAACCTTATAACATTTATAATTACACATCAAGCCCCTAGTTTTCCAAATTTACACAATATACCCTTATTTAAATATATAGTACGAACACACCCTTAATTCATATAAATTACACAACAAGTCCCTTACGTTAATTAATTTACAAATCAAACCCCTTTATTTTAATAAATTACAAATTTGATTCTCAAAATACCAAAATTACACATTAAGCCTCTAATTATTCAAAATTACACATTATACCCCTTATATTAATATTGTACGAATCACCCTTCAATTTCCAGAATTTACAAAACTAGTCCCTCCATTTATAATTTTTATAATTCGATTCATAATTTACCCAATAAACCTTTTACTTACGATTTTTACACAACATACCCCCATATTATAATTTTTACGAGTTTTCCCAGGTCTATACTATCTTATAAAAATAACCCTTAAGTTTGATTAATTACAAAACACACCCTTTTTGTTTTAAAACCAAATCGTTATACACTTTTATTTATCAAATCCTAACCCTAATTTGCCAATCATCATCAAATCATCAAAACATCATTAATACATAATTATTACACCAGATCTAGTCCAAGAACCCTAAACCTAGATCGTATGATTAGGGTTTTCGTTTCTTTTCTTACTTTTTATAAAACCCGATTATAAACCAATAATTACTACGCGAATTCTAGGCTTCAACAATTACCAAAATCATTTTTCCTAGATCATATGATACGTATAGAGTCCAAATAAAATAGGTTTGCAACCCAAAAAAATCGTATGAACCATTATGGATTTTATTCACGTTTTCGCTATTATAATTAACACGATCAATATTTACGTGCATGATTTGATTTAACCATTTTATATGAGTCATGTATAATGCAAAGATCATAGGAAAAATACTAAAAGAAGATTAGAACGTGTGGATGAGTCGTGAGAATTATGTACCTCTCGGTTGGATAATTCAACAAACAAAAACCCTTATGATCAAACGAACGACTCCACAACCCCAAAAATATTTTTCCTATCTTCCTTGGATGAAGATTAATCACCAGAAAAATGATCACAAGCCTCCAGAAATTCGTGAGATGAAGAGATGGATTTTTTTGTGTGTTTAAAGTTTCGAATGGGAAATAGGTTGGAAAAATAAATGGGATTAGCTAAATAAAAGAGGATTTCCTTGAGATGAGAGGGGGGGGGGGGGGGGGCAAGGACCAAATTACACGGAAAAATTGATATGGGATCAAAAGAATTAATTTTGACAAAACTTCCAATTTTAGTTTGTAGTTATCCTATTTTAAAAGGTTTTTTTTTTTTTTTTTTTTTTTTTTTTTTTTTTTTTTTTTTTTGTAAATTACAAAATAAGTAACATTAATATTTTAGGTGTATATATAATTTTGTGTGTGACCAATATATTTTGTACAGTGCAAAAATGTTAAAATGTTGTAGTAGAATTTACTTTACTTCATATGGAGCTCATTACCAAAGGTTTGGGATTTATTTGATACTTTATGCACTTATTAATCAAATTTTTAAAATTACAGGGCAATTTGGTCTTTTTTCATGTTTTAGATTTTTGGGTATTACAACTTCTTCCCCTCTAAAAGAAAAATTTCGTCCTCGAAATTTGAAGTCGCAAAGTTAAACGAAGTCGTAGCAAGTCGCAAAATATCATCACAAACATTCTCACGCCCGAGGAGGTTCTTCCATAAGGATCTTCAGACCAAATAGTTTCTCATGACTCAAATCAAAACGAGGTGGGTTCAATTTCTCAGAAGGAGACAAAATAAATTGATTCTGAATAAAAGGTCCATGCAACATAATATGGACGATAGGCGAATCTTCTAGAAAGCTCATATGGAATACGAACAAGATTTCAAATCAAATTAACTGTTTCAACAGTAGAGAGCTCTACAAAGAGTTCAAGATTTATAACTGAGGTCAACGGAATGCAAAACGAGAGTCCAAAGTCATCCCGATATCTAACGAACGGAAACAGAGTATACTCATAGGTAGAATGAACCTAAGGTCTCACTAATCACGGGTAATCCAAAGGAGATTCAAATTCTAAACTTCTTAGGTACTCCCAAGATATCCTATGGCCAAAATGAGTGCACGTTATATGGTGTAAGTATTATCACGTTGATCAGGCGTCATAATACTAGCACCACATAAGTATGCCTTCATGATGATCATACTTTATCTCGAGTCGTAATCAAAATCACCTATCTTAATCCACCTAGTACTTCTACCGTCTCAGAGGTCAACAAAATCAAATATCATAGTCAAGCGGGAAAACAAAACTATTCGCAAGAGTATCAAAATCCCAGATTGCCTAGCAGAAGTGAGGTACGCCGTCACAAGCATCATATCTTCCACAACTCGCCAAAATCTCTCAAACAAAGCCATCACCGAACATACGAAAAATAAACACGGAACTGAAATGCTTCTAGGGAACTTGAATCATAAGAGGATCTTATTACTCATATAACGAAGCTTAAGAGAGTCAATGGAAATGAAATTTAGTCGTCAATAACTTCGGCGTTCACAGAATCAATTCTTCCAAACATAAAGGGTCTGTTTCAAAATTCCGTTCATTCAAAACATCCAATCTCCTCAAGTCCGGTTAATCTGTCTTCGCTGTCCATCAATCGGGAAGTGAAACCAAAATCGGAAACTTGTGTCTGGTTCGTCGAGCCTCCTGCAGTTCTTCTTGGAATGTGATGGAGTCATGTGGATTGCTGGCACGATCTTTAAATCTCTTCATCATCCAGTCTGTTTCCGCTCTCAATTCATCTTAGTACAACCAAGGTGAATAGGGAAGTGAGACTGCATGTCTTCATCAACTCCAGGTTCGCTACCTTGACTAGAACTTCTTCTTCTGCATCGCTAACACTTCTGCCTTGTAAGTAATGTCTTCACTCTTCAAGGTAGCCATCGTTGTTGTCGACCCCAGGTCAGGTATTGAAGTAATTCTTCTGATGCGCTTCTAGTTGTCTTGATGCATATGCAAAACCTTCGGTTCTGTAAGGGAGTAAAACCGAATCTCTTTCTGGAATGCCCCAAAATTCGTTCTGCCCGAAGGTATGGGAACTAATTTCTAAAACTCCATTCTCAATCGAACTAAGTTGTTTCTCCTTGTTCACGAACTTTCTCAATGGTATCGTAAGTTGCAACATCTTCCAGAATTCTACTGCAAGATTCAAAAGGTTTCAGTTCTCCATTCTGTTATTGGTCTTGACCAATTGGTGATAGTTCTCAAAACTTGCGGGATTTAAAGAGATATCCTCAATTACGAACATCGCTGTCTCTACAAATATCAATCTCTCAGAATGCACAAATGATCGACGAATTTCCTAACAAAGTGCAAAGATGATTTTTCATGCTCTTCCTCGTCTCCGAACGTACTATTAAGTCATACAATGACCATTTGCCCAAGTACTCACGAGAAAACATCATTTATCAAATTCACGAAACAGTCAGAGCTTTAGCTAATACTATTAGCATCACTAACCATCATAGCAGTCGTTTACAAATACGGACGGCGATTCCAAGAATAACTTCAATTTATACTTCCATCTGAAGGAAACTTCGCATTCTTAAATTGAACAGATACATAGACGTTTTAGGGTAGGGAATAATGGTTCCTAACAGTAATACGGTTCAGCTTCCAGTAATCAATACGTATCTCCTGCCACCATCCTTCTTAATCGCGAACGAAACTGCAATATGCCCAGAAGATACACTTAAGCAAACTTGCTTCCTGGTCTTCGGTTGCTGCTCTTCCCGGTTTGCTCAAATCAACTGGTATGATCCCGGACACATCTGAAAGATACCTTCGCTTGGTGACTAGACAATCTCTCGGTTTCATGTCAAATCCTACTTCACACTCCGATGAAAACATATGTGGTTCAGCCACAAATCATATTCAGAAAACTCAGGTGCCAAATAACTCTCAAGGTAAGATTCATTCATTAGCGTACGAAATGGTTTCTAGGAAAACTTCATAACCGCGAAAGCAACACACGAGTCTCCAGAGCAATAGTGATAGCAAAACGTTTAACAATTGGTAATCATGGTAGGGAGTTCAAAATTGTTTCAAACGCTAAGGTGAGACAATAGGAGGATAGTCGTCAATATTTGAGTGATCAATCAACCAATTCCTTGCAGGAATGAAATCGAAGTTAACTATCCGAAGAAAGACAGATCAGCAAAGCAAATCTTATCGTTCAAAATGAGAGGGAAAATATTCTTATACTCGTGGTTAAACACCACAAGACTTCTCGTAGGGACAGAGATGGGTGAAACGAAATCAAATAGTGTCGGAAGATTCATAGGTACTTATCAAAAGCAAAAGACAAATAACAAAACATATCCAGTACGTCATCGCCATGGAGGTTCTCAGAGTGCCCGAAGAGGCGTCAAAATGATTAACGAAAGGATCAGAGATCAGAGTCAAAATCTGAAGATAAGGATCAAATAGTGTCAGGCAATTATTATGACATTCTCAATGCCTTCAAGATTTAATTAAGTTCAAATCTTAGGTGGTGCAAAGCATAAGCTTTCACTTTCCAAAAGTGGTATCAACAGGATCTAACCAAAAGCAAGGCACGAATCAGAGTGATGCGGAAACAATGATACTTAAACAAATGCTTTATAGTCTACCCATTCCTCACTGGTCAAAACTTACGTTCCTATAGGGAAATCTTAAAGCAAATTTTCAAAGGTTGTCTTACGAGCGCCTACAGGGAAAACTTAGTGGTCCTAACTTACACAGGTTAAGGGTAAATGTATTACGAATCGCAGCCTGTCTCTCTGATACCATAATTGTAACACCCCAACCCGACAAGGGTAAAGATATCACAAAAATGGTTTCATATCAGATCAAAACAAAGCATACATTTACAGTAATACAAGAATCTCAAAGGTTACAAATGAAATACTGAAATTACAAGGTTACAAATGTGAATACAAATTCTAAAAATATAATATCTTCTAATCAACTCTAATCCAGAATAACTATCAAGTCTTCTAAGTCCAAGGTACTCTCCACTCATTCCCAGCTCCCTACTAAACCTGCCGCAGGAAAAGAAATGCGGCTGAGCTTAAAAAGCCCAGTGAACAGATATATATAAACGGAAACGAAAGCAAAAAGGAAACGAACATATATGGTATAGTGCAATGGAATAACATAAGGTATAGACAAAGGTACAAAGTAAGAAAGAAAATGATAGGTCAGTAATCCACCACGAGCCCGAACACGAACCAAATATAGTAACCATGTCTTCATAATCATATAGAGGGGAGACCTCTCAGATAATCAGATAATATGAGGGGTGTCCTCATTCTTCAAATGGAGTAGCTAACTCCCGAACTTGTGAAAGACGTGGATTGCACCCAGCATCAGTCACCGAACAATATATAATATCAAATCATGTTAAGTCCACGAACACGGACACGAACCTAGGATTGCAACCCATATGTTCCCCGAACAATAATATTGGCCATAATAAATAATAAAGCGCGCATGTCAAATTGGGGACGGTGTGAGAAATCACTCACCCACACGTGAGTCATGCCACTGGTGCATCAATGACACGGCCATGTTACCTTCATGGCTAGGAAACGAACTTGGCTCGGGTATCAAACTGAAGGGTCAAAGGTCAAAGGTCCAAATCTTAGCAAAGGTTCAAATAGTCTAAGTCATCGAATCATGGTCAAGTCCCAATATCAAAGGTTCATGGCAAAGGTCATATCCAATATCAAAGTCAAATGAATCCAAACGAACTGATCAAAGGTTCATAATCAACTGGTTCATTTTAAGGAATCTTTATCAAATGGTTTTCATTAAAATGATCTTTAATAACTGTTTTTACAAAAGTAATCATTAAAAGGAGTTTTCATAAGAGTTTAGTAAAATTCCAATAAAAGTGGTATCGCATATTTCATAAACATCATTTTAAAATAAGTTTTCCTGAAAACATTTCCATGATATAATTGAAATGGTTTTCACATCTAGTTACCAAAATCAAATGAACCTTCGAAGCATCAAGTGATACGAATACTAATATCCCAAGGTAACGAACGAATATCAAACGGATCATTATAGAGGCTCAAAGCAAAAAGGGTCATATCGAACATCAAAGTCAAAATGAATCAAACAAACGAACCAAAGTGTAGGGGAACATAGCAATGGCTTAGGAAATCTTAAAACGAATCAAGATCAATGAGTCATGAGAAAGAAGACACCCTTACTGTAAGATCCTACAAAAATCCGTCATGATAATCTTTGTTAATTAATAATACCCTTGACTTATCATTTAACAAAGCCCATTTTTATGGAGAAATTTAAATTTTTCTTTAATATACTATGCTCACGACCAACACAAGATTAAGATAAGCCTACATATTTTATATGAACTATTTTCACTTTATTATTTTATACTCTTTACGTAATACAAATATTTAAACCCTATTAGATTTTATTAACGTATACGCTTCCTATTAAAATTATCTCACGTCTAATATAATTAGTTGGAGTATATTGATAAACATTGACATTTTATAAACGTCGTATTTTTACGTTACCCGATTTTAAGTTTCATGAAGTAAGGACTTAACGTTAGTAATTACTGGAGTCAAACTAAACCTTAAACTATTAATATGTGATTACAGATTATGCCACGTAACCCTTTATCATGCAAAGTATACATGATTTATCAAAGGCCATGCAATATAGGAACGTGTAGGTAAAACTTTCCATATATATGTGTTAGTTAATTTCACCATACAACTTATATGATAACGTGTAGAACCTTTTCCCCATGCAAATATATGTACGTGTAAACTCTTGAAACCATGCGTACGTTTCACTATCATCTCTTATATAGATATATATATACTCGTACAACCAATACATGAAAACATAATCTAAATTAGTAACCCACTGAGTTCGTCCTGTGTTGATGTTCGAACACCACTAACCATCCCCCACCTCATCACCGGCCACCCCTCTCCACAACCACCGCCACCACCACTTAACTTATCTCATCTTCCTCATCATTTCCTCATAATTCACGCGCCTCAAAACCACTCCCACCTATTTTAATTTCTCGGTAACTTAAAGTTTTTCCGACGAAGTTTATCCGGCAACACCTTTGTGAAACCATACGAGTCTAGATCGAGTGTGTTGGAGCAGTTTTGGATCTCTTTTGGGTTGTCACTTTCGCCATCGTGGTGTGGCTGTTACCACAGCTAACCCCATCGTCTCCACCGGGTTGTTCCTCTCTTTCTCGTCATGGTAAAACCAATAAATTCGTTTCATATATTTTCTTTTATATATATAACCGATTGTAATTATTTTATTTCGATTTGTGTTGATTATCATTTTCGTGGATCTAAATCTTTATAACAAATTGAGGTTATAAATGTGTGGCTGTAAAACAAATTAAAAACGTTTTTAAAACTATTGGTGTGGTGAAGATTCGATTCAAGGGTTGTGTTTCGTTTTGGTTTCGGGTTCGACTTACACTAGGAAAGTTTGTAAGTTCTGGTTTGGATTTAAATATGGTCTATGTTGGCTCGACAGTAGGAACCCTCAAGGGTGTATTTGGTTGTTAAAATGGACCTAGTCGTTTGTTTGATTTTGGGCTGTGATACAAGTAGAGTCGAACCGTATGACCTGGTTGGTCTCGGCCATATTATTGTTAAGGTTGTCGTGTTATGATAATGGGTTAATGTTGTTACCGGGTTGAGGCCGAGACCAAGTGGTTTCGGTTTAATATGGGAAGTAACAATCGTGGGTATTGCTCGTGATGTTGGGTCTCAATCGAGTCGGGTAGCTTCGGTGCTATGGTTTAGTCTCGGTAGAGTTTGTTGATTATTTCTTGTTTGTGTGACCAGTCGATTTAGAATACATGTAGGGATTACACTGGGATTTGGTTTATATTTTTGGCCTTAAACAAATTTTGCTCCTATGTTGCTAGAACAATTAAGATAAGATGTGTCCGGCTTAAAGGATGGGCCTAAGCCCAACAGTTAACAGGGGTGCGTCTGATATCATTTTGGGCCGAAGCCCAAAAATTAGTACGATTGGTTTATATGGGCTCACTAGCCCACAAGTATAAAATAAAAAGAGTTGGTCTAGTTATAATTTGTTAAGTGTCACATTGATACGGTTTCGGCAGTAACATTTTGAAACGGGAAACTTAACGAATAATAATAACGTGGAAATTGTGACATTGATTTGAATACGGACTTTGATTATTGTACTTGGACATTGGACAAATGTGGAACGCTATCAGACTTACTACATTAGACATCGGACTTATTGAACATTTTATATTAGACTCGGACCGGACACAAAATCTTCAATAAAATCTAAACTAATATTTACAAGGTTAATAGTAGGACATGAACTTGATAAATACTGTAATTTCAGTTTTGATTAATCCAAGTCTCGATGACTCGAGAAAAACTAGCTTTATTAACTAAACTCATTTTTATTATAAAATATATTTGTCTTATACCAACTATTTGGGAATAACGGGGTAAATGCCGAAACATACAAACTAGTTATTTTATTTGAGGTGTTTATTTGACTTTAGCTTCTAAGTTGTCCTCCTTGGTTTGAGTTCTCGTCAGTATCCTCTTGAGTTAGTTGATGTCTATTCTTTTTGGCGTGAGTTGTACGTCGAGTCTAGGTTATCTTACCACACCACATGAAACATTTAAACTAAGCTTTTGATAAGTTTTGGAAAACTGAATAATCCACGAAAACTATGACACATTATCTTTTATAAACTTTATTATTTTGCGAGACGTGTTTTGAGATAACTGTATATGTATTAGGTTGTGTACCGTCGTGCTATATGAGACCGTTGTGATATGCTCTAGATGCCAGTCGTGTCAGTGTGATCTTTGCTTGCTGTGGCTAAGGTGAGTCGTGGCCCCCTCTTTTAATACTTGCTTTTAATAACTCTTTTGGGGGAGATACATGCTTGTAAATGTTTTACTCATTATCAAATATATGATTTGCTTGACGTTTATACTTCTATAAGTACTATGAAAACTCTTATGATTTATCGTGAGTCGTGGCCCCTACTTTTCACACTTGTTTTTAATAACTCTTTTGGGGGAGATACATGCTCTAACTGTTTTATATTACTTGAAATCTCTTATGTTTTACTTGAAATTATCAATTATGCTTTACCTATTGAACTCATGCTTGAAAGGAATACATACTCAATATATGTGCAAATTGTCTGTTTAGCTTAAACACGGAACTTGAAACATAACATCTCTGAACTACTTGATGTAACATGATACTGAGGCTTACTGTATGCATTCATGTGACAAATGAATGAACTGTTACTTATTATAATATTTCTATATTCCACTGGAAATAATTGCCAAAATCAGAATACGTGTATTTTATGAACTTTTAGACCTATATTGCCTAAGCACACCTTATTGCCAAAAAGACCCTTTATCATGAGCCATTAATCACTGCGGTGAGCGCGAATATAGCAACAGCTTCGAAACCTGTTGGAGGACTGACAACCTATCCCACTAATACTGTGACGGAATGCTTAATCGCTAGTCGTATTAGTCGCGATGCGCTATATTTGAGAAAAATAGGAAGTGGCAAATCACCTATTACACGAGGGCATAAACTTTCGTCATTAAATTGGTGAACACTCCGTTTTACGGTACTCTGTTAACGTTTTGCGTGTCATGAGGCTTAGGGCAATATAACTTTATGAATATATGAATGTTTCATATATATCCTAGGATACAGCTGTATTAGAAGACCACCACTTTTCACTGATAGATCTCAGACTTTAGACTATTATTAATTTACGTGATATGATTATGAATCTCGTACTTGAACTTTAATTGTTATCATATGTGATTTAACTGAGAATTCTAATCAAGACAATTCAAAATGCTTGGTATATCATTACATCTAAAAGCTTATTCAACATCCCATTTCGAGCATATAACAACGTAGCTCAACTTCATTTATAATATGAAACTTATGATTTTGAAGATTATACATTATTCACTGGTGGATTTTATACAACGCAATTCTTTATTTATTTCATGAAGAACTATTATCACTATACACCTTTTAAAGAGAGATATTTTCTATCAAACTCCGCGAACTCACCAACCATTGTGTTGACGTTTTAAGCATGTTTATCTCAGGTAATTAACGGAGCAGGACAAGACACGGAGCGGGCATCCTTTACTCTGATAACTTTAATGGTGTAAAATCAAATATGTCATTCTCTCCAAATTATCACATCTTTTTATGGGATTTTCAAACCAAATAATTTACCTTTGTATCAAAATACTATTTTTGAATGACATATAATTTTCAAAACGCCCTTCTCGGGCCGTTTTCTGAGATTAAACTTCGATCCTCACCGTAACACCCAAATTACTTTTCCGCTGCCACAAAACCAAATTTGGGGGTGTTACACTTACTGAAAAAGGGTAGAATATCTGTACCTTATACCACACGTGCAAACATATCTAGAAATATAAAGATCGAAAACAACTCCATCTTCAGCGAATCTACACGAATACATGGTCGTCTTATTATTAATATCTTCTTCAAATCAGATTTCTCATTTTAGTCGGTTTTCCATTTTTAGCAGGTTTCCAAAATCAGCAAGTTTCCATTTTTAGAAAGTTTCCTTATTTAGTAAGTTTCCAAAAATAGCAAATTTCCATAATTAGACAAATTCCACAAGGTAATTAGGTTCAGTCATTAACTAAAAATTATTATGGAAATAGGGTTCATTTTAGCAAGTCATAATAGTTTAGGGCTAAATATAACACGTTTCCATATCTTAGGGTTTTAAATGTAATAATACCAAAGTTAAAGGTCTAAAATGAAAGTATTACAAATTACTCATTTAATCCATAAATTACCAATGTTATCGATTCCAATCCTTCCACTTTAACGATTTTACACTTTATACCCTTTAGTTATTTAAATTCCAAAATAAACCCTGTAATTACATAATTCACAATTTAAACCTTATAACATTTATAATTACACATCAAGCCCCTAGTTTTCCAAATTTACACAATATACCCTTATTTTAATATATAGTACGAACACACCCTTAATTCATATAAATTACACAACAAGTCCCTTACGTTAATTAATTTACAAATCAAACCCCTTAATTTTAATAAATTACAAATTCGATTCTCAAAATACCAAAATTACACATTAAGCCTCTAATTATTCAAAATTACACATTATACCCCTTATATTAATATTGTATGAATCACCCTTCAATTTCCAGAATTTACCAAACTAGTCCCTCCATTTATAATTTTTATAATTCGATTCATAATTGGTCGGTTAAAATCAAGTCATATTTATTTCCAAGGAAACACAAGTGAAGTATGTGTGACCCGGTTCGTTATCCCCGATGAGAGTTGAATGGAATTTGTGCAATCGGGTTTATGAATCGTGTTTGAGATATAAAAATTTGAGAGATTTTGGATTTGGATTACAGCTACGTAAAACAATAAATATGCTAGGAAATAAAATTCAACTAAAAACAATTAACGTAATTAAAAACGTAAACGTGCTAAACTAAAACATGAAATCTACGAAATATAAATCCTACGGATATCAAATTAATTTTCCTACACTCTAAATTATAAAAGAAAATTTTGGAAAAAAAGAAAAATATTTTTTACCTTTTAAATATTTTTTTATAATTTAAAAACTATTTAAACTATTTTAAATTTCTAAACTGAAATAAAAAGAAGTTTAAAAGAAAACTATTGCAAATATTATCTAATAATAAGCTTTAGAGCAGATGGTTGGGTTTATTATGTTTGTGCTAACTGTCCTGGGTTCGAACCCCAGGATGGTTAGTTTTGCTATTAATTTTTTTTTCTTTTGACTTAAAAATCTTAACTCACTGATAACAACAACCTAATTAAAGATGACATTACTCAAAACACAAACATTAAAACAACTGTTAACAACAAACTAAAATCTATAACAACCAACTAATCAACTAAAGATGAAATTTCTACAAAGTTAAAATTTTAACAACCAATTCTTAGTAACAGCCTTAGTCACAAAAACTCTTTTTAAATCCAAAACAAGCTTCAAGCATATCAACAAATTTCAACAAACTTTAGCTAATGAGAGAACAAGCAAATGACTGTTTTTTTTTTTTTTTATCTACTTAAAAGGTGTCCTAACCTAACAGCTACAAAACCACTACAGGCAACTAAAGTCACAGGATCCTACTGATGCAATAAGCACTAAACGCAATAATTCTACTACTAAAACTGATATCCAAAAGTCAGGATGAGAATGGTACAGGCTGCTACTAGGGAATTTCAAAGCAACAAATTTTGCATACTCAGTACACAAATATTCACCACAGCACAAAACTAGGTAGAGATCAAAACAAATACTGAGCTAAACTAAAACTAAATCATTCACAAAATACTTTAGCTAAACTGAAACTAAAGCAGAACAAGGATACCAAGAGCAGCAACTAACTTATATTAAACTAATAACGCAAATGTCGCAAACAAACAATGAAAACCACTACCCCAAACAAATAAACTGGCAACAACAAAAATCAACAAACAAGTACTGATATCAATAGCAGATAAAATAAGGACTGATTCGAAAAAAACTGATATTAAAATTTAAAATTAGAGTCAATTACAACTGGAATTCAAAATTACAACTCTTAAACTAAAATAAACCTACTGCTCAAAAAAAAATAAAAACATACCTAATTTTTTTAGCTAAAATAAACCTGCCTCCAAATGAGACTATCCTACCCTATTTATACTACTAAGAAAAAAATAAAATACTCCGGTCCCTCTTCTTGTGTTTCTTCTGTGAGAGAAGGCTTCACAAAATAGTTACTTGTGCTTCTTTGCTGACTTTCCCCACCGTTGGATTAAATAAAAATGATCACAGCCCTCAATCTTGGTCTTAGCACCCACTAACTCACACGGATAGGTGAGGTGGCTGATGGGGAGGTATAAGGGGAAGGGTTTTGGTGTTGGGGAGAAGAGAAGTGGAAAATGGTGAAAGTTTGGGGAGTGGAGGTTTGTTTGGTTGTGTCCCGTGATTGTTCTTGGCGGGAGGGAGGAAGAAGACAAGGCTGATGAAGTGTGGGATGTTAGCTTAGGGATTTTGACCATTGCATTTGGGGGATTTGACTATTCTTGTGACCCCGTATTGTTATTAGAAGGGTGGATGGGTCGGGTTTGAGTGGTGGATCCGGTGGGTTTAATTTAGTGGTGGGCTGGTGAGTGTAATGGGAGAGTGGGCTGGGTTTAAGCTTTTATGTGGATCCGGTTGTGGTTAGTAAGGGTAATTTAGTTCAAAACACAAGGACCATATTTGTAAATCATGAAACTGCAGGGGCATGAGTTGTCATTTCACCAAAATATTCCAAGGGACCAAAAATGCCAAGTTTATTATTCCGAGGACTAAAAATTTATTTTTTTTACTATTTTTATTTTTTTCAAGCTTGAGGGACTAGACTTGCCATTTGCAAATTTTATTTGTTTTTTCAAACGTTTTCAATCATTTTGCATATGAAAACACAAAAACACATTTCAAATATATTTTTAACATTATTTGATCGTTTTAAAGTGTTTTTGGTTGTTTTGACTCGAAAATTGGACGAAAAGATATGTGTAAAATGACACATATCAAATCCCCCACACTGAGCAATTGCTAGTCCCTAGCAATTTTTTTCAAAAATTGATGGATGTATCTCTTTACCAGAAGCCATCACCTCTGGAGTAGCCAAATGTTTCAGTTCAAGTAAGAACTATGGTACACTGATAACCATATGATTTTGAGCAAATCATCAGCTGCCAACGGATTTGATTTGTCTTTACCAGAAGCCGTTTGCTTCTGGACTAGCCAACTCTTAGATAAAACCACTTATTATCTTTGGTGAGCTGATGACCAATTATGGTTTTCCAACTGCCTTTACCACAAGCCATAATCTTGCGGGCTAGCCAACTCTTCATCTTTTTAGGATATGGTGAGTCGAATACCATACAATTTTTGGCAAATTGTAAGCCGTAAACGGATTTGATAAATCTTTACCAAGAACCGTTTGCTCTTGGATTAGCCAATCCTTTTGTGTGTTAGACATGGTGGACTGATAACCATTTGTTGTGTAAGTGCAAAACACTTACACCAAAAAAAATTTTGGCCAAAAACGGGGGAATTAGATGGTATATATACGTGATTAAATTCGTGAGAATTCCCCCCACACTAGAAATGAATATTGTCCTCAATATTCAAAGTACCGGCTGTTATGCCGAAACTGAGAACGTAAAAGGGAAATATTACGGGCCATTTATTTTATTTTTGTGTTTGCAAATTATTTTTTTTTTTTTTTATTTTTTTTTTTTTTTTTGAAAATTATATACAACAGCTGGGGGCATCTCCCCCACACTAGGGTGGTAGAAAGTAGAAAGAAGTCAGAAATATGGGTGAAAACCCATATGGTGTGCTACTGTTTTTGTTAACCGAGTCGCTAGCTTGACTCGACCCCGAATTTATTTGTCCATGGGGAAGCAAGTGGAAACCAATCTCAATCGGACTTTCATTCAAATTGTTTGGATAAACATTTGAACATGAGAAAGTTCCACACCGATGAGAATAAACCCGCGGTATTTCAATAGAAGAAACTATTAAGGGTGATACCGGGGTCAAATATGGTGTCCTCATTCCCGTAGGAGAAAAGGGAAAGAGCAATCACACCATATGTGATGAAGAGAAGCAAGATTTTTATTATGATCATGTAAAACTCTTCATCATCGGAAGCATCATCGGCTTCAACGGGAGGGAGGGTTGGGATACAATCTTCAAGAAGTAAATCTTTGAACACACCTCCCCCCACACTAGAATCATCCTCCAGATCGAAGTAGAAATGATCATATTCAGGAGGAGATATCATATGAGGGAGTTCAACCGAGAACTCCTCATGATATCGATCATTTTTATCAAAATGAAATACATCATACTCGGGAAGAGACATATAAGAATGGGAAGTGGTATTTACACTTCCCGTCTCTTCCAAATGATCGATATCAAAACGAAAGGCTTCATAAGCCGAGAGTGAATAATCGGGATGAGGAGTGGGATTGCCACTTCTCTCCTCTTGATCATTAAACACAAAACTCTCAAATTCGGGAAAAGCATCCTCGAGCTCGAGCTCGGAAGGATAAGACGGCTTTTCCACAACAACATCATCCTTTGGGGGAAGAACAAACAATGGTTCATCAAAAATCATTTTTTCTAAAATCGGGCCATCTCCCCCCGGATCAACATCGGGCTCAACAATTTGAGCATCAAACAAGAAAACCTCGAACTCTTCTTTAGAAATATCACTTTCCTCAAATGGAGGAGAAGAGTCGGAAATGAGTGGTGTGGAAGTAAGAGTGGGATTTTTGGCAATATCAATACGACAAACCGATTCTGAAGGTGGGGCAAGTGGTGTGCTCTTAGAGCTAGCAGTCTTTACCACTTCCGTTGTATCCTCAGATTCGTGTTCATCGTAATCAAAAACACTCTTAACTTCTGCATTACAACTTTTGAACCATTCACTTGAACCAGGGGCTATGTTCATTGCTTTGAGCTCAGAACGTTTTTGTGCAACACTTTTGACCGTGAATCTTGAAAGTTTTGAATCAATTTTTTCAGATTTTTTATCAATAGTAGCAACGTTGCAATTTGACCCCTGATTAATGTTGAACGTGATCTCTTCATTTTCAACACGAATGGTTAATTCTTCGGCGTACACATCAATAAGAGCACGACTCGTTCTTAGAAAAGCTCTACCCAAAATGAGTGGAACTCGTGGATCGGCATCAAAGTCTACAACAACAAAATCTGTGGGAAATTGGAACTTTCCCACTTTCACGACAACATCCTCGGCTATTCCAAGCGGATAAGTAGTGGTACGATCCGCTAGCTCGAGTGTCATGCACGTGGATGTAAGCTTTGGAAGAGATAGTTTTTCCCATATCGAGAGTGGCATGAGGTTAATACTTGCGCCAAGATCGGCCAAGGCGGAGCATTTCACCATCCCCGAGAAATCACACGGGATTAAGAACTTGCCGGGGTCTCCAAGCTTTTCGGGAAGCTTCTTGAGGATGACCGCCGAGCATTGCTCGTTTAATGGGGTTTTTGCCATATCGACTAACTTATCCTTGTTGCTTAACAACCCTTTGAGTGTAGTTGCAAACTTTGGCATGAGAACGAGAGCATCAGCAAAGCTTATGTCGAAGTGCATCTCATTGAAGATTTGGAAGAACTTTTCCATTTGTGCATTGTTTTTCTCTTTAAGCTTTTGATCATTAAGCCTTGAAGGATATGGTATTGAAGGCTTTGGATTTGTCTTCGGAACATCGGGTTCCGGAATTGGGGTTGGGATTACCGAAGGTTGGACGTGTGCGGTACTTCGTGAGCTTGTGGAATGCACCTTGTCCGTTGTCTCCTCGGTCTCAATTTCAACTACCTTTGGAGGAAGAGAAGAAGAGGTAGTTGGAATTTTGGGTCCATTATATTGGACACCACTCCTTGTTGTGATCGCCTTCACATCGCCCCTCGGGTTAGCGATCGTGGTGCTAGGAAGAGTTCCTGAGCCCGAGGGTCGATCATTTAAAGACTTTCTGATTTCATTTATTTGAGTGGCCATCAACCGATTGGTTTCATTTTGGGATATCATGAATTGCTTCAATAATTCCTCCGTGGACGTTTGATTTTGGTTTAAAACTTGGTCTTGATTAAAATTTTGTCCACGGTTTTGAACATTTCCCAAATTTTGATTGAAATTTTGACCACGGTTTTGATTTCCTTGAAAACCTTGGTGATTACCTTGGTTTTGAAAACCTTGATTTTGGAAACCTTGGTTTTGGAAATTTTGGTTCACCCGACCTTGGTTTTGGTTAAATTGGGCATTTCGGTTTTGCCCATTTGGATTTTGGGGGTTGAAACCAGGTGGTCCAAGATAATTGTTGGAGCGATAGCTTAGAAGATTACGGTCTCCTTGGGGTTGGTAAGAATTACCTCCCGAATTGTAGGATCCCGAAGCAGCATAAACGCTCTCTTGAGTGTTGCCATTGGTGGCTGGACACTCGAAATATGGGTGTGGACCACCACATGTTACACAGCTTTGATTCACCACATTTGCTTGTTGAGTTTGGTTTTGAAGATTATTTTGATGTAGCCTCAAAACAGCAGTGGATAAATCATCCATTCTTTTAGTGAGTGAAGCTATCTCGGATGAAGAGTCCGTAGTGATAGATTTAGATGACTCACTCCTCTCGGCGGAGGAATCCCAATAATTGTGGTGGGCGGTCATGTTTTCAATTAAATCATAGCACTCTTCGGGTCGCCTTTTCATAAAGGTACCACCGGCCGCAGCATTGATCGTTTCACGATGTCGTAATGTTAAACCATTATAGAATGTGTCTATTATGGTAACAAGCAACATATTATGATTAGGACATCGATCAATAGATAGCTTATAACGTTCCCAAGCTTCGAATAAAGATTCATCGGGAAGCTGGCGAAAGTTGCTTATATCATTCCTCAATTTCGTCACCATTGATGGTGGGAAATATTTTGCCAAGAATTTTGAAGTCATTTCATCGAAACTATGAATTGAATTCTTGGGAAGACGATCAAACCAAGCGGTGGCATGATGCGTCAATGAATAAGGAAAAAGATACAAGCGAAGGGCGTCATCGGTGACACCTTGTTGTTTCATGCTTTGGGTTACCGTGATGAATTTATCGAGATGCTTGTTTGCATCTTCACCCGGTAAACCGTGAAATTGGCACGAAGTTTGGACTTGTTGGATCATATGATGTTTAAGTCCAAAATCCGCGGCTTGGATATTGACGGGAGCAATAGGTCCGCCCCGTCCTTGCATGGTCGGTTGGCACAACTCCTCCATCGTTCGGAGATCGGGAGCTGGCCCATTATTACCCGCGTTATTATCCGCAGCCATATTCTCAACGTCTTGAAAATCAAGACGTCGATTTCGGCGAATAATTCTTTCGGGATTAGAAACGGGTGAACAAAGATTGGGTGTGGAAGAACGGGTGCTCATGCACCAATAAAACAACAAAAGTTTAAAAACAAATTTTTGAAAATGAAAATCTTTTTTTTCTCTTTTTTTTTTTTTAAGGATAGTTACACAATATTTTTTTTGTGATCGATTCGTCAATCGAAACTCGTTTCTCACAAAATTACTCGCAGAGTGGCGGAGAAGCAAAGGTGGGCAATAAATGCTCCTTAAAAACCCGCCTCTTTCGGTTTGTCAATTTAATGTCAAACCATCCTTAAACCACTTGTATAGGTTGTAATTTCAAGATAATCCGAAAAACAATTAACTCACGATTCGTTTTGTTGGAAATTCGGAATGGTTTACAACACTTCAAAGAAGTGAGGATGTTTATTTTATTTTCTTTTGTTTTTGTAAAACACCTTAGACAATGAACTTAAACCAATAATCACAAGATGAATGGCTTCTTTGAAAAAGGTACACCACTCACAAGGATACAAAGGCAAGTTTTAATCTTTAGTTTGGGAACTTATTATGTCCGTACCCCCAGTTAGGTAGTACTCTGTCTTGATTCTCGACGGTAAATTTTTATTGTTGTTATTATTAAACAAAGAGGTTTTTTTTTTTTTTTTTTTTTTTTTTTTTTTTTTTTTTTTTTAGAAAATATGCACAAATATACTATAAACCTTCACAAAGAAAGTTTATAAAACACGATTTGACAAACGAGATTTTAAAAATTCGCTACAGCCCTCCCCGGCAGCGGCGCCAAAATTTGGTCGGTTAAAATCAAGTCATATTTATTTCCAAGGAAACACAAGTGAAGTATGTGTGACCCGGTTCGTTATCCCCGATGAGAGTTGAATGGAATTTGTGCAATCGGGTTTGTGAATCGTGTTTGAGATATAAAAATTTGAGAGATTTTGGATTTGGATTACAGCTACGTAAAACAATAAATATGCTAGGAAATAAAATTCAACTAAAAACAATTAACGTAATTAAAAACGTAAACGTGCTAAACTAAAACATGAAATCTACGAAATATAAATCCTACGGATATCAAATTAATTTTCCTACACTCTAAATTATAAAAGAAAATTTTGGAAAAAAAGAAAAATATTTTTTACCTTTTAAATATTTTTTTATAATTTAAAAACTATTTAAACTATTTTAAATTTCTAAACTGAAATAAAAAGAAGTTTAAAAGAAAACTATTGCAAATATTATCTAATAATAAGCTTTAGAGCAGATGGTTGGGTTTATTATGTTTGTGCTAACTGTCCTGGGTTCGAACCCCAGGATGGTTAGTTTTGCTATTAATTTTTTTTTCTTTTGACTTAAAAATCTTAACTCACTGATAACAACAACCTAATTAAAGATGACATTACTCAAAACACAAACATTAAAACAACTGTTAACAACAAACTAAAATCTATAACAACCAACTAATCAACTAAAGATGAAATTTCTACAAAGTTAAAATTTTAACAACCAATTCTTAGTAACAGCCTTAGTCACAAAAACTCTTTTTAAATCCAAAACAAGCTTCAAGCATATCAACAAATTTCAACAAACTTTAGCTAATGAGAAAACAAGCAAATGACTGTTTTTTTTTTTTTTTATCTACTTAAAAGGTGTCCTAACCTAACAGCTACAAAACCACTACAGGCAACTAAAGTCACAGGATCCTACTGATGCAATAAGCACTAAACGCAATAATTCTACTACTAAAACTGATATCCAAAAGTCAGGATGAGAATGGTACAGGCTGCTACTAGGGAATTTCAAAGCAACAAATTTTGCATACTCAGTACACAAATATTCACCACAGCACAAAACTAGGTAGAGATCAAAACAAATACTGAGCTAAACTAAAACTAAATCATTCACAAAATACTTTAGCTAAACTGAAACTAAAGCAGAACAAGGATACCAAGAGCAGCAACTAACTTATATTAAACTAATAACGCAAATGTCGCAAACAAACAATGAAAACCACTACCCCAAACAAATAAACTGGCAACAACAAAAATCAACAAACAAGTACTGATATCAATAGCAGATAAAATAAGGACTGATTCGAAAAAAACTGATATTAAAATTTAAAATTAGAGTCAATTACAACTGGAATTCAAAATTACAACTCTTAAACTAAAATAAACCTACTGCTCAAAAAAAAATAAAAACATACCTAATTTTTTTAGCTAAAATAAACCTGCCTCCAAATGAGACTATCCTACCCTATTTATACTACTAAGAAAAAAATAAAATACTCCGGTCCCTCTTCTTGTGTTTCTTCTGTGAGAGAAGGCTTCACAAAATAGTTACTTGTGCTTCTTTGCTGACTTTCCCCACCGTTGGATTAAATAAAAATGATCACAGCCCTCAATCTTGGTCTTAGCACCCACTAACTCACACGGATAGGTGAGGTGGCTGATGGGGAGGTATAAAGGGAAGGGTTTTGGTGTTGGGGAGAAGAGAAGTGGAAAAATGGTGAAAGTTTGGGGAGTGGAGGTTTGTTTGGTTGTGTCCTGATGTGTCGTTGTATAGGTGATTATTCCTTATCAAGTTTTACATTTATATTTTGCCGACTTAACCTATAACAACACTAACGGGCAGTGTACCCGATCAATGTAGCCTAGTTGGTAAGTAGGGTGTCGATCACTAAGAGTGAGATTCCTAATATACTAATTCTAAAGGTATTCAACTTTACTAAATTAATCCTAAACTAAAGCAAAGGGGGTTCAGCCTGAGAGACTGGCACGAGTTTGGTTTTCTAATAAACTAATTAAGTAAAACAAACAATACAAGTATGAAGACACCAACGATAGGAAGAACACGTTAACCAAGTTTAGTCATATAAGATTAAGTTTTGATAAGTTTCTAAGACATGTAGTGATGGTGCTCACGACTAGGCGCGGTCTATTCTAAATAGGCGAGGAAGGGGCATGGCGACCCAAGCAATGCTCAGCTAGACACAGAGGTTATCAATGCACTAATAAAAGTCACCAAAGCGTTGGCTCTAATCTTATCGGCGAGTAAACCCTTAATGATTACTTATGTCTATCCTATTCTAGATTCCATTTTAAGTCTTTTTGACTGACTAATCCTGTCACAATTAATCAGAACCCGCATAAAGCTGCTTAATGATTACCATGTTTATATATTATTTAGCCCTTAAGGAGCTTACATTAATCACGCAAACGATATTAATGAAGTATAAACTAATAAAGTAATCAAAACGAAGACTAAGCAACCAATCGAATTAGAAACTAATTAAACCATCAAATAATCATAAACTTGGCTAACACCAAAGGGTGTTAGCCCATAATCTCTGTAACAAAGTACATAAACATAATCATAATGAATAGAGTATGAAACATAGTGAATACGATACGCTAACCGAATGATTAAGTGATATAACAATGATAAGAGATGTTCTTCAAGGATAATCGGGTCTTCAAGGGTGATCTTCTGCTGTTTTGAGAGGCCTTGATCGTCTGGGAATGGCCCTAAGGGTTCCCAAAGATACCCTAATTCGTTAATGAGTTCGGTATTTATAGTTTCTGAAATCTGGGTCGATACGGCGCATCTAGAGAGTTAGATGCGCCGCATCTATAAGTAAACGTAGCCTCCAAGTCTGAAACTGACCCAATACGGCGCATCTAAAGACCAGATGCGCCTCATCTCCCAATACGGCGCATCTAAGGACCAGATGCGCCGCATCTCCATCAGATACAGGTAGATCTCCTTTTTCTCTTTCCGTGGCCGCTTGAATCAACTAAATCGGAGTCCGGATGAAGATTTTATGGCCAAAATACGAAAGCATCTTCAAGTGTCGACTTGTAATCTTGACTTCTTCATTAAGCTTCTAATCTTCACTTGATCTCTTGAATTCTTGGTAAGGATTGTATATGGCCGATACGGCGCATCGGGTTGGTCCGATGCGGCGCATCTAGGTAACTTCGCGTGGGGTCCAAGATTATAATATTCGCGAATATTCTTCAATATCTTGGAAATCTGGTGAAGTCTTGAGATTGATACGCCGCATATCAGGAGCTTCATGCGGCGCATCTGGAGTAAAACAAGTTGGTTCTTCTCGTTGACCAAGGTTTCATATGCGGCGCATGGGATAAATCCATGCGGCGCATTCTTCAAAGTCAGGCAATGGTCCTTAATCTCTTCAATTCAGTAGACTTTTCCAATCTTGCTTGTTTTGCTCCATTTTTAGTCCAAAATCGCTTAGTTTCACCAAATGCTTGTTTTTACCTGAGAATTACAAAAGTAAGCAATTAAGTATCAATTCTCATATATAATATAATAAAACAAGTCAAATACATAGGATAAATGATGGTAATAAAATGTACTTATTTGAGTTCATCAAATATCCCCCCACTTGAACTTTACTTGTCCCCAAGTAAACCTTAGAATTTCTTTTATGAAAATGTATCCTAAAAGATGTTAGGATTTATTTTTATATTTAAGCATGTATTCGTTTATTTCATAATCACACAACTAAACACTTAACGAATTAGAAGTAAAATAAAATAAGTCGATAAAAGCAAATCTAATCGTTTAACTGTCCAGTCGCGACGAATATTCTATCATAAGCTTGGCAAGTATACACATCTCCACCACTAAAGCTAAGGAATAGCAAGTCTAAAGCGGTAAAAAGGGTTTTTAGGCTAAAGGGTTAATTATTCTCTTTTCACTATCGATATCAAATTCCAGAAAAGGCGACAAAATCACAAATACATGATCGAATCCACGAACACGATACTTGCAATTGCTCAAATCCTTAACTCGAATAGGCTAAAGATAGGTCCAAACTTCACCAATAATAATATATCAAAAAGGGCGACAAAATCATAAATACATAGCCGAATCCACGACTACGATACTTAAGATTGCTCAAATCCCTAATCTCAATAAATCAAAGGTTTGGTTGGATAAAGAATAGGGTATGGATAACATTTGGGATATAAATTGGTGTAAAAATAAAAATAAACAAAACAAATAAATTAAAATCCTAAGTGTGGTTAATCACTATCCCAACCATCCCATGAATAAGACTCATATCATAGAATAACTCACGCTTTAACACTTGAAACACACGCTTTAGGTAGACATGAATTATACTCAACAAGATCTCAATCAAAGAATAACCTTAGTTGGCTTTCCCATAACGGCCAACTCCCATTCAATCCATATATATAATACAACAAATAGTGGCCATATGAACCACTTACATAACTTTACATCGTTGGTTTAACAAACTTCCAACTTTCTTCTTTCTTTTTCTTTTCTTATTTTTTTTCTTTTCTATTATTTTTTTTTTTTCATTTTTTTCTTTTCTTTTTCGATTTTTTTTTTTTTTTTTTTCATAACGTAAAACATAAATAGCTATTGGTGTAAAATTTCACTGCTTCACCATCACAAAAAAAATCGTCATAACTTCAGATAAAATAATAGTGAAAGTAGTAAACACACGAAAATCAAAAATACAATATGTACTTTCACTCCATTGCATTGTGCAATTTCCCGACCTAACCAAAGATAATGAATTACGCACGCGAACACAGGTAACGCAAGGAAACACACTTTGCCTAAAGCAATTAACCAACCACGGATTTTAATCTACAAGGTAGGCTAAGGTGTAAGGGTGTAACGAAACATTATAACAAAGGTGTAAGAAACGAAAGGAATGGCTCTGAGTGTTTTTCTAGGGGTATCTTACTCTAAAAGTGAGAGTAACAAAGGGTTTATACGGGGGTTAACTAACCAGTGTAGTTAGTTAATATCACATAACATATAATAGGCTATTTGGGTGTAATCCTAGAATTTTACCAATTTAGACAAGTCATTCCAATTATATAAATAATACTTATTATGGTGGTCTCGAATAGTATACAAGCCAAGTTCTAAAGTTTACAAGTCACCGGCACACTCATAGATTTGTGAATTTTGAAAAATCACAATTTTTGAAAATAACGTCATGTGTGCAGCTATGCAACTTAGATCTTAAACAAAAACATGCTAAAAAATTTTAAATTTTGATATATTAAGTACATATTAAGCATATTTTTGAAAAATAAGGACAAGTAAACGTTCTAATTCTCCATCCCCCCACTTAAGATAAACAACGTCCTCGTTGTTTAATTTTGAAATTAAAAACAGGAAATTAAAAGAATTAGAACGGAAAACTCCCCTGAGATTTGCTCGGTATGATCCTCCAATGTTAGAATGCGAGCATATAAAATATGGGAGTTCATCAATACCTTCAATTGCCCAGACCTGTAAAAATATAGAGACCACAGAAAAATAGACTCGAGAACATCGCGTTAATCATTGGTTAGAAAAATAAAAATACTAAAAATTACAGGTCAGAGTGTCGATGCGCCGTATCCATGGGATATTGGATACGCCGCATCAACAACCTGTAGGAAATATTAAACTGTACATCATCAGGTCAGTCGATACGCCGTATCTTATAGAAAAAAATACGCCGTATTGAGCCTGGAATAAATACGAATCAGAATAAAAGATGCGCCGCATTAAATAAACTGACAGAAAGTTTTAAAGTCAAAAATAAAAATGCAGAAAAATAAAATAAAATAAGATATGACCAGTGCAGGTGATGCGTCGCATCTTATTGATAGAGATGCGCCGCATCTTCTGCAGGTCTGACAGACTCGACACAGAACAGAAAATTAAAAGATAAATCCGGGTTGTCTCCCGGTCAGCACTTGTCTTTATTCCAGAGTCTTCAAGTTAGACTCACGTTCAGCTCCTTAATACCGATCACATTTGAAAGGTTGAATTTCCGCCTCTAGGTGTAATCCCTTTTCAAATCGTGTTTTACCAAAAGAACTTTGTTAAGCACCGTTGACAATTGGTGCACTCAATTGCCAATCCATTAATCATGTTGTTTTTGTTCCTTTAGTAAGATATCCGTTTATTGACATATCTTCCATAGCAAAACCTGTTATCATAGGTAAAATCGTCAGTAGCATCTGTTCGCTAGAAGATAAATTAATGAATTAAGAAACGAATATAAAGAATAAAAATGGCTGATATCTGCGGACGATGCGCCGTATCCAGAAAGTTGGATACGCCGTATCTTATTACGTTAAAATGTAATCAGACTTTTATTCAGAAAACAGATACGTCGCTTATAAAGTAGAATGCGCCGTATCAGTTTTAATTATCAAAAATCGATATTTATTTAAAATTAAATGCGTCGTATTAACAAAAGTTAATGCGCCGTATTTTCGTTACGTTTCAAAGTATAAGATTTTTGATTCAGAAGATACGCCGTATCGACAGAGATCGATGCGTCGTATCTGTTTAAACGCGTTGTATTTTATAAAAATTAAACGCAATACGCCGTATCTATGAAAATAGATGCGCCGTATCGTTTGAATAAGTTCAGTACAACGACAGCAGTCATGCAGAAAAAAAAACAAATAAAAATAAACACAGGAAAGTAAAATAAACTAAAAAGAAAATAAAAGACAAGCATGGGTTGCCTCCCACGAAGCGCTTGTTTTTGTTCGAGTCACGAGCCTGACTCCACCTTTATTTACTAGGTAATAGGGTGTACGTCCCCCCACTTGGAATCACGTGCGGGTGAAAATAGCAATAAACACTATAAGAGTGTAAGTTTGCTATAGTAGAAAGATATGTCAAGTAAAAATGGTACCTTAGTGGGTAGTGATCTCCACTCATTACCTTTTCGGATTTGGTTGATAAATTAGATGTCTTGAACATTCCACATGAGAGACTAATATATTGAGGGTGAATGAATTGTTCTTCATTAATCTTGTCAGTAGTTAGGCGTCCCTCAACTT
This sequence comes from Artemisia tridentata subsp. tridentata, assembly GCA_021014915.2. Classification (NCBI taxonomy): domain Eukaryota; kingdom Viridiplantae; phylum Streptophyta; class Magnoliopsida; order Asterales; family Asteraceae; genus Artemisia; species Artemisia tridentata. The sequence continues at coordinate 182,771,972 of CP139504.1, read as the reverse complement.
CTATACAAGATGTGAAAGAGTCTATGGCGAGTATCGTTTCGAGCTCCTCTTCTTTCCATGTAGAGTCCAAAGTTTCTTGCTCTTCAACCATGGTATTATCCAAGAGCTCAACATCTATTTCTTTTGTAGGTTCAACCAAAATTAGGTGGATAACATTAACAGGTGCTAGTTGGGTGTCATCGTGTGGTGTGATGTCTATGATAGGTTGTAAGGTAACAGATTCCACCACATCGTCATTCGGCTTTGCAACCTGTTTAGAAACACTAACAATGTCATTAGTAAAAATAAAAGGAGAATCAAGGGTGTTACCTATTTGTGTCGTAGATTCCACATGAGCTTGTGTTTTTGATTCTTTTATCCGTTGATTCCTAGCTTTCATCTTCTTTATTTTCTTCTTGTATGGCTTCTTTTTGTTTACCACCTTCGGTCGTCCAGTGAAAGGAATGGGTATGCATCCACTCTTTATTCGTCCAGGGAAAGGGCCGGGTGGGATGTACGGTTCACTTACCTTAAAGCGTTCAGGAAAAGGGACGGATGGTGGAATATTGCTAAAGTAAGTTCTTCCATTTTTTTCCCACTGATATTGTACCTCCGGTTTTGGCTTAGGAAAAGGGACAGGTTTATGTTGGTTAGCCCGAAACCTGTTTAGCCTTTCTGAGTCCGTGAGATCTGAATTCCTATTTTCTTCCTGAGAATCCACAATAAGGTTATCTATTGTTTCCTTGTCATCATGCTTAACTCCGGAATTACTTATCTCATCATGTTGTGGTTGTACATTATCACGTTTAATAGCATCAATCTCATTATATCCTTCCACCATACTCTTTTCTTTTGTTGTGACACTAAGTATGCTTATAATATTACGGCAATGTTCTTCAATACGATGTATTGAATCCGTAGTATTTTTATTGTGTTCTTTAAGTTCTTCATGATAACTTGTGTCTACCAACTCTTTTCTTGATAGTTCACCATCTTTTATAAATTTAGTAACGGCTTCTTTGAAGTCATAGATCTCTTTTTGTGGTGGTGGAGTTGGTGGGTAAGGTGAGTGAGGTCCATTGCATCCCTTGTAGCGATTATCGATGGTATATATCCTTTCATACATCTTATTTATTTCCCTGCCAAGGTTATCTATTTGAACAGTAATTGTAGCTAAAATTTCAGAATCATCATTACCTGTATGTCTTTTGAATGCCCCATCATACCACCTTAAACAGTGGTCAGCTCTTTCATGTATAGCGGTTAAGGCGTCTTTAGCATTCATTTTAGGTATAAAACTCTGAGAATCTAAAAGCATCCGAGTAGCCACATCCAAACCCATATAGAAGGCAATCACAACCTGCATGTCAGTTAAATAATGTTGAGGACATCTAAAAAGTAATTCTTTAAACCTGTCCCACGCCAAATAAAGCGTTTCTTCCGGTCTTTGCTTAAAGTTGTTGATTTCTTGAACCTTCTTTGCAGTCAATAATGGAGGATGATACTTGTTCAAAAATTTAGCCTTCAGATCGGCCCATGTAGTGATGCTTCTAGCAGGAATAGTTTTAATCCATCGATATGCTTGTCCAGTGAGTGAAATCGGGAATACTCGTAACATTATATGGTCTTTCCCTACATGAGGTGTATGAAACAAATCAACGATCTCGACCACTTTTTCAACATGCTCATTAGCATCCTCATTTTCTGCACCACTGAAAGCATTATCGCGTAGCTCCTTTAGAAAGTGCCCTTTCAATTCAAACCTGGTTTCTCTCTTGAATCTTGTGTACCACTTTTCTTCATCGTATCTTGCATATTGGAAATATTCTTCCATGGTCAGTTCATTAATGTTTTTCTCGATCACCATGATTTCCTGAAAAACAAAACAACCAAGAAGAACAACAGTAGACCAAACAAAAAATAAAAATAAAAACTAAACTAATAAAAATTAAATAAACACAAAAAAATAAAAAACGAAAAAATATTTTTGGGGTCACAGAAGATCGATACGCCGTATCTAACAGACAATAGATACGCCGTATCGACACAAGTTAATACGCCGTATCCAACAGACAATGGATACGCCGTATTATCTTCCTGCAACAATTTTTTTTTTTTTTTTTTTTTTTTTTTTTTTTTTTTTAAATTAAAAATCACACAAACTAAAAAAAATTTTGCCCACAGAGCGTCAATACGCCGTATTCACAGACAAGAATACGCCGTATTGAAACAGATAGATGCGCCGTATTCACAGACAAGAATACGCCGTATCTCCCTTCTGAGACAGACACACAGACAACAAACAAACGATAAAACAAATAAACCAAACACACAAAAATAAACTAAAAACAGAAAAATACCAATAAAACTAGCAAATAGATAAATTCACTCCCCGGCAACGGCGCCAAAAACTTGATGTGTCGTTGTATAGGTGATTATTCCTTATCAAGTTTTACATTTATATTTTGCCGACTTAACCTATAACAACACTAACGGGCAGTGTACCCGATCAATGTAGCCTAGTTGGTAAGTAGGGTGTCGATCACTAAGAGTGAGATTCCTAATATACTAATTCTAAAGGTATTCAACTTTACTAAATTAATCCTAAACTAAAGCAAAGGGGGTTCAGCCTGAGAGACTGGCACGAGTTTGGTTTTCTAATAAACTAATTAAGTAAAACAAACAATACAAGTATGAAGACACCAACGATAGGAAGAACACGTTAACCAAGTTTAGTCATATAAGATTAAGTTTTGATAAGTTTCTAAGACATGTAGTGATGGTGCTCACGACTAGGCGCGGTCTATTCTAAATAGGCGAGGAAGGGGCATGGCGACCCAAGCAATGCTCAGCTAGACACAGAGATTATCAATGCACTAATAAAAGTCACCAAAGCGTTGGCTCTAATCTTATCGGCGAGTAAACCCTTAATGATTACTTATGTCTATCCTATTCTAGATTCCATTTTAAGTCTTTTTGACTGACTAATCCTGTCACAATTAATCAGAACCCGCATAAAGCTGCTTAATGATTACCATGTTTATATATTATTTAGCCCTTAAGGAGCTTACATTAATCACGCAAACGATATTAATGAAGTATAAACTAATAAAGTAATCAAAACGAAGACTAAGCAACCAATCGAATTAGAAACTAATTAAACCATCAAATAATCATAAACTTGGCTAACACCAAAGGGTGTTAGCCCATAATCTCTGTAACAAAGTACATAAACATAATCATAATGAATAGAGTATGAAACATAGTGAATACGATACGCTAACCGAATGATTAAGTGATATAACAATGATAAGAGATGTTCTTCAAGGATAATCGGGTCTTCAAGGGTGATCTTCTGCTGTTTTGAGAGGCCTTGATCGTCTGGGAATGGCCCTAAGGGTTCCCAAAGATACCCTAATTCGTTAATGAGTTCGGTATTTATAGTTTCTGAAATCTGGGTCGATACGGCGCATCTAGAGAGTTAGATGCGCCGCATCTATAAGTAAACGTAGCCTCCAAGTCTGAAACTGACCCAATACGGCGCATCTAAAGACCAGATGCGCCTCATCTCCCAATACGGCGCATCTAAGGACCAGATGCGCCGCATCTCCATCAGATACAGGTAGATCTCCTTTTTCTCTTTCCGTGGCCGCTTGAATCAACTAAATCGGAGTCCGGATGAAGATTTTATGGCCAAAATACGAAAGCATCTTCAAGTGTCGACTTGTAATCTTGACTTCTTCATTAAGCTTCTAATCTTCACTTGATCTCTTGAATTCTTGGTAAGGATTGTATATGGCCGATACGGCGCATCGGGTTGGTCCGATGCGGCGCATCTAGGTAACTTCGCGTGGGGTCCAAGATTATAATATTCGCGAATATTCTTCAATATCTTGGAAATCTGGTGAAGTCTTGAGATTGATACGCCGCATATCAGGAGCTTCATGCGGCGCATCTGGAGTAAAACAAGTTGGTTCTTCTCGTTGACCAAGGTTTCATATGCGGCGCATGGGATAAATCCATGCGGCGCATTCTTCAAAGTCAGGCAATGGTCCTTAATCTCTTCAATTCAGTAGACTTTTCCAATCTTGCTTGTTTTGCTCCATTTTTAGTCCAAAATCGCTTAGTTTCACCAAATGCTTGTTTTTACCTGAGAATTACAAAAGTAAGCAATTAAGTATCAATTCTCATATATAATATAATAAAACAAGTCAAATACATAGGATAAATGATGGTAATAAAATGTACTTATTTGAGTTCATCATGTCCCGTGATTGTTCTTGGCGGGAGGGAGGAAGAAGACAAGGCTGATGAAGTGTGGGATGTTAGCTTAGGGATTTTGACCATTGCATTTGGGGGATTTGACTATTCTTGTGACCCCGTATTGTTATTAGAAGGGTGGATGGGTCGGGTTTGAGTGGTGGATCCGGTGGGTTTAATTTAGTGGTGGGCTGGTGAGTGTAATGGGAGAGTGGGCTGGGTTTAAGCTTTTATGTGGATCCGGTTGTGGTTAGTAAGGGTAATTTAGTTCAAAACACAAGGACCATATTTGTAAATCATGAAACTGCAGGGGCATGAGTTGTCATTTCACCAAAATATTCCAAGGGACCAAAAATGCCAAGTTTATTATTCCGAGGACTAAAAATTTATTTTTTTTACTATTTTTATTTTTTTCAAGCTTGAGGGACTAGACTTGCCATTTGCAAATTTTATTTGTTTTTTCAAACGTTTTCAATCATTTTGCATATGAAAACACAAAAACACATTTCAAATATATTTTTAACATTATTTGATCGTTTTAAAGTGTTTTTGGTTGTTTTGACTCGAAAATTGGACGAAAAGATATGTGTAAAATGACACATATCAATAATTTACCCAATAAACCTTTTACTTACAATTTTTACACAACATACCCCCATATTATAATTTTTACGAGTTTTCCCAGGTCTATACTATCTAATAAAAATAACCCTTAAGTTTGATTAATTACTAAACACACCCTTTTTGTTTTAAAACCAAATCGTTATACACTTTTATTTATCAAATCCTAACCCTAATTTGCCAATCATCATCAAATCATCAAAACATCATTAATACATAATTATTACACCATATCTAGTCCAAGAACCCTAAACCTAGATCGTATGATTAGGGTTTTCGTTTCTTTTCTTACTTTTTATAAAACCCGATTATAAACCAATAATTACTACGCAAATTCTAGGCTTCAAAAATTACCAAAATCATTTTTCCTAGATCATATGATACGTATAGAGTCCAAATAAAATAGGTTTGCAACCCAGAAAAATCGTATGAACCATTATGGATTTTATTCACATTTTCGCTATTATAATTAACACGATCAATATTTACGTGCATGATTTGATTTAACCATTTTATATGAGTCATGTATAATGTAAATATCATAGGAAAAATACTAAAAGAAGATTAGAATGTGTGGATGAGTCGTGAGAATTATGTACCTCTCGGTTGGATAATTCAACAAACAAAAACCCTTATGATCAAACGAACGACTCCACAACCCCAAAACTAATTTTCCTAGCTTCCTTGGATGAAGATTAATCACCAGAAAAATGATCACAAGCCTCCAGAAATTTGTGAGATGAAGAGATGGATTTTTTTTGTGTGTTTAAAGTTTCGAATGGGAAATAGGTTGGAAAAATAAATGGGATTAGCTAAATAAAAGAGGATTTCCGTGAGATGAGGGGGGGGGGGGGCAAGGACCAAATTACACCGCAAAATTGATATGGGATCAAAAGAATTAATTTTGACAAAACTTCCAATTTTAGTTTGTAGTTATCCTATTTTAAAAGGTTTTTTTTTTTTTTTTTTTTTTTTTTTTTAAATTACAAAATAAGTAACATTAATATTTTCGGTGTATATATAATTTTGTGTGTGACCAATATATTTTGTACATTGCAAAAATGTTAAAATATTGTAGTAGAATTTACTTTACTTCATATGGAGCTCATTACCAAATGTTTGGGATTTATTTGATGCTTTATGCACTTATTAATCAAATTTTTTAAAATTACAGGGCAATTTGGTCTTTTTTCATGTTTTAGATTTTTGGGTATTACATCAAGACCGATGACAGAATGGAGAACTGAAACCTTTTGAGCTTTGCAGAAGAATTCTGGATGATGTTTGCAAATTTGTGATACCATTGAGAAATTTCGTGAACCGAGAGAAACAGCTTTGTTGATTGAGAATGGAATTTTGGAAAAGCTTAAATAGAAAGTAGTTTCCATACTTTCAGCGGAACGAATTTTGGGGCATTCCAGTAAGAGACTCGGTTTTACTCCCTTACAGCACGGAAGGTTTTGTGTATGCATCAAGACAATTAGAAGCGCATCAGAAGAATTACTTCAATACCTGACCTGGAGTTGACAACAACGGTGGCTACCCTGAAGAGTGAAGACATTACTTACAAGGCAGAAGTGTTGGCGATGCAGAAGAAGAAATTCTTGTCAAGATGGAGAACCTGGAGCTGATGAAGACATGCAGTCTCACTTCCCTATTCATCTTGGTTGTACTAAGATGAATTGAGAGCGGAAGCAGACTGGATGATGAAGAGATTTAAAGATCGTACCAGAAATCCACATTACTCCATCACATTCCTAGAAGAAAAGCAGGAGGCTCGACGAACCAGACACAAGTTTCCGATTTTGGTTTCACTTCCCGATTGATGGACAGACGACAGATTAACCGGACTTGAGGAGATTGGATGTGTTGAATGAACGGATTTTTGAAACAGACCCTTTATGTTTGGAAGAATTGATTCTATGAAGGCCGAAGTTCATGGCGACTAACTTTCATTCCGTTGACTCTCTTAAGTTTCGTTATAGAGTAATAAGATCCTTTAATGATTCAAGTTTCCTAGAAGCATTTCAGTTCCGTGTTCATTTTTCATATGTTCGGTGATGGCTTTGATTTGAGAGATGTTGGCGAGTTGTGGAAGATTTGATGCTTGTGACGGCGTACCTCATTTCTGCTAGGCAATCTGAGATTTTGATACTCTTGCGAATAGTTTTGTTTTCTCTCTTGACTATGGCATTTGATTTTGTTGACCTCTGAGACTGTAGAAGTACTAGGTGGATTAAGATAGGTGGTTTTGATTACGACTTGATATAAAGTATGACCATCATGAGGGCATATTTATATGATGCCGGTATTATGACGTCTGGCCAACGTGATAATACTTACATCATATAACGTGCACTTGTTGTGGGCATAGGATATCTTGGGGAGTACCTAAGAAGTTAGAATTTGAAATTCTGTTGGATTATCCGTGATTAGTGAGACTTTAGGTTCATTCTACCTATGCGTATACTCTACCTTCGTTCGTTAAATATCTGGATGAGTTTTGGACTCTCGTTTTGCATTCTGTTGACCTCTGTTATAAATCTTGAATTCTGGTAAAACTCTCTACTGTTGATATAGTTAATTTGATCTGAAATCTTGTTCGTATTTCCATATGAGCTTTCCGGAAGATTCACCTACCCTCCATTTTTGTTGCATGGTCATTTGATCGGAATCAACCTAATTTGTCTCCTTCTGAGGAATTTGAACCCACCTCATGTTGATTTGAGTCATGAGAAACTATTTGGTCTGAAGATCTTTTGGAAGAACCTCCTCGGGCGTGAGAATGTTTGTGATGATCTTTTGCGACTTGCTACGACTTCGTTTAACTTTGCGACTTCAATTTTCGAGGACGAAAATTCCTTTTTAAGAGGGGAAGAGTTGTAAAACCCCGAAACTTAACATAATATGAAAGGACTAAAATACCCTCTGAATTTGAACTTTAAGAACTTATGAAAATATATTAGTAACCTCATTTGAACTTAACCTAAGTTGTCGAGCAAATTAAGTCAAGGTAAACTATACATTATGTAAATAAGATGTACCAAATAAATAAAATCCTACATTGTACATGCTAGGCGAAATTTATTTAATTTATGTACCTATGATCTTCCAAATTTTCGGCCCAAGGGAATTATAACAAGAAGAGATAACTAAGCCCATTATGAAGGTCCAATAACTCCCTAACTTGGCTCATCAAAAACTCGGTATTCCCTTCTATTTTGTATAACCGAACATCAAAAAAATAAAAACCAAAAGAAACCCTAAACTCCCTCTCACAAAAAGATCGGCCTCCCTCTTTTGCTGCTGCTGTCGACCCAAAAACCCAGCCAAAGGAAGAATTTTGTGTACTCTTGTTCTAGTTGTATCCAAGGTAATCATGTTCTCATTGTTTTCTATCCATTCGAACCAGTAAACAAGCCCTAATCAAACCTTGTGTTCTTGCCTTGTGTTTTCTGCCATACGAACCAAAGGAGAAGAAGAAGGCTTCGTGGTGAATTAAATCTTGTGTTGCTCGTGTCCTTTGTCGTGTCTTCAAGGGTATTCATATCACTCCTCTTTGTTTAATCCTTATTCATATTCTTGTAAAAATTGGTTACATAAAATGATAAGTTGAAAACCCTAAGACCTAATATGTATAATCGAACCATGTGTATATATGATGAATTTATTCGTTTTAATTATGTTAAGACCAGATGTAATTGACCTAGACATGCTATGAACTCATCCATAATCGTTATGTGTTAAGAATTAAAGATCGGAATGAAAACCCTAAAGAGATTACATGATATGATTAAGGACTGCTACTGATATGGAAAATTATCCAAATTTAATCGGCTGTAAATAAATGATGTGAACATGTATTTTGGTGTTTCTGGAGTCTAGAACTAAGTTCAATGAACTAGCTATCTGGGAAAATTAGTCTTGTGATTTTTAAAGGCCTGGAAGGTTACTTTTTGATTTTTGGAAAATTAAGTGTCTAATCGAATTCATATGTCTGGAAAAATAGTCAATGTTTATGAATTTTAATTTTCAAACCGTGTCGAATTAGAAGGTTTCCTTTGAACTGAGTAATATTTAGGATGTTTATTAGTCACTGGAATTTTGGTAGATTTTTATGAATTTGGCTTAAAGGGTTTCTAATTACCAACTTTTCGTATAGTAAAATTTATCAGAAATCTGGACGAGTTGGTTTAAGTGTATTTTAATCCAGATTTATACTACTTAATAAAATCTGGAAAAATTAGGTAAAGTACTAAAGACATTTAAGCATCTCTGGAAATTTTTGGGAATTTTATCTCTGAGTTCTTATATGATTCACAATTTATAGGAACCATAACAACTTCGTGTTTAAAACTGTTAGAAATTATAAAAAGGGTTAAAAAGGATTTTGAAAGGTGTTTTGTGTTTATTGTCTAAACTAAAGGATCTAAATTGTCATTTTTCTAAAACTAAAGGTCTTAACTTGTAAAAACCTGTAACTTGATAATATTTACATTTATTTACCCTAACCTTATCATAATGACATTTTAATCCTTAAAATTGTTATAATTGCATAATGAACCCTAAAACTATCAAAACTACCATATGAACCCTAAACTTATGTAAAGGAAATTATGAACCTTAAACTACGAATATGGTCATCTTTAATACTTAAATTAACATACGGGAATGTTAATAACTAAAGTTACTAAATATGGAAACTTACTATTTTTGGAAAGTTACCTAAAATAGAAAGACAATTAAAATGGGACCTTATGACTATGAAACTTATATGTACATTATGATTACTTGTAGATCGGGTGAAGAAGGAGTGATCTCCTGCTTGATTTGCTTTTCATTTCTTTTGCTTGCGTATTTCGTTAAGGTACAGATATTCTACCCTTTTTCAGTAAGGGTGTTTTCTCCTCTCATGACTCATTTATCTTGATTCGTTTTAAGATTCCCTAAGCCATTGCTATATTTCCCCTACACTTTGGTTCGTTTGTTTGTTTCATTTAGACTTTGATGTTCGATATGACCCTTTTGCTTTGAGCCTCTATAATGATCCATTTGATATTCGTTCGTTACCTTGTGATATTAGTATTCGACTCACTGGATACTTCGAGGATTCATTTGATTTTGGTAACTAGATGTGAAAACCTTTTCAATTATATCATGGAAATGTTTTGAGGAAAAACTATTTTTAAAATGACGTTTATGAAATATGCGCTACCACTTTTAATTGGAATTTGGCTAAGCTTTTATGAAAACTACGTTTAAAGACTACTTTTGTGAAAAAACGTTATTAAAGATTATTTTTATGAAAATCATTTGATAAAGATTACTTTAAATGAACCATTTGATTTTGAACCTCCGATGATGACTTAGACTATTTGAACCTTTGCTTTGATATTGGGACTTTGACCATGATTCGATGACTTAGACTATTTGAACCTTTGCTTTGATTTGGACCTTTGACCTTTGACCCTTCAGTTTGATACCCGATCCAAATGTGTTTCCTAGCCATGAAGGTAACATGGCCATGTCATTGATGCACCAATGGCATGACTCCCGTGTGGTCGAGTGATTTTTCACACCGTCCCCATTGTGATTGTGATATGCGCGCTTTATATTATTATGGCCAATGTGATTTGTGTGGGGGGCGCATGGATGCATCCTAGGTACGTATTTGTGATGTGATATGTGATATGTGATATTATTCGGTGACTGATGCATGGGTGCAATCCACGTCTTTCACAAAATGTGGGAGCTGATCACTCCAATTTGATACCTGAGGACACCCCTCATATTATCTGGTTACTTGAGAGGTATCCCCTCTAGATTGCTACAGGATTGTGATATGTGATGTGATTTGTGTGGGCTCGTGGTGGATTACTGACCTTCCCTTTTCCCTTTCTTACTTTGTACCTTTGTCTATACCTTATGTTATTCCATTGCACTATACCATATATGTTCGTTTCCTTTTGCTTTCGTTTTCGTTTATATATATTTGTTCACTGGGCTTTTTAAGCTCAGCCGCATTTCTTTTCCTGCAGCAGGTTTAGTAGGGAGTTGGGAATGAGTGGAGAGTACCTTGGACTTAGAAGACTTGATAGTTATTCTGGATTAGAGTTGATTAGAAGATATTATATTTTTAGAATTTGTATTCGCATTTGTAACCTTGTAATTTCAGTATTTCATTTGTAACCTTTGAGATTCTTGTATTACTGTAAATGTATGCTTTGTTTTGATCTGATATGAAACCATTTTTGTGATATCTTTACCCTTGTCGGGTTGGGGTGTTACGTATAACACATTTTTGTGTTGGGGTGTTTTTAGTTACGGGAACACTTTTGATAAGCCACCTATCTGAATGTAGAAGTGAGGCCACTTCATAGGAGCTCGAGGGCTTGGCTCTAAAACATTCTGAGAAACCAAGATGCGGACCCATGGCCAAGTTTAAGGGTCTAATTTTCACGTGATTGAATCAATGAGAGGAAGGATATGCGTGAGGCGTTTCCATCTAACATATAAAGGAAGATGGTTCAATGACTTTGGTTCAACCATTCTTACCCTAGTTAGACTTGAGCGCTTTCACTACGTAAAGGTTCAAGGTGTAATATTCCACCTTTATTTATGCATAACACCCCCAAGGTTTTCGGAATCTGGTTAGGTCGTGTCGTGTCTATATTTTCAAAACCTATGTCTATTTTGAAAATGGTGGGGGATTGTTGGGTAATTATTTTCAAAAGATACATTGGTCATTTGGGTTGAATCTTAGGAAGAAAAAGAGAGTTTTGTTGTGTTTTGGTGTTTGCCACGAAATGGAGATTAGCGACAGTTTTTCTGTCACAAAACCGTTGCTAATAAACCATCACCTTCCTAAAGACGCACTTAATCGAAATGGTGGCGGTTATATCTGTTAAAAAGGAATCATTAAGCGAACCATCACGACTGTTTGAATTTGTTTCATTTAGCGACGGTTTTTCTGTCACTAAGTCGTCGCAAAATCATCGCTATTAGCACCTTTTGGTGAACCATTGTGACTGTTACGAATAGCCACCATTTGGCCTATATATACAGCGAGATTTCTGCCATTTTTGGTAAGGAAAAACACATATTTAACACACTGTAACACCCCCAACTCGGAATATGGCAGCGGAACTGAGCTTGGGTGCTACGTGAGGGATAAGACAGTCACATCCATAGAAAACGATCTCATAACGAGACGTTTTAGCACAAACATATCATTCGAATACAAAATTAAACATTTAGAGTCTAAAAGACTCTCAAACATGAGTTGCAGCGGAAATAAAACATAGTTTGCAGCGGAATTAAAAGACACAGTTTTAAAAGATTGTTCGAATGATAAGATAGTAGAGGTAGATAGTAAAGCCCAAGATAGCCATCAAAAGTCTTTAGCCACTCCCGGTGCTCACAAATATGCATCAATTACCTGAGATAAAACATGCTAAAAAGTCAACACAAAGGTTGAGTGTAATCCATAAGTTTAATAAATAAACAGTTGAACACAAGATTTTCAGTCTGGAAGATATATGTAACAAATACAAATATCAGGTAAGCGTCAAATAATTCTGCTAAGCTCATGACACACAAAGCATTAACCAACACCAATAACCTTGGCGTAAGTCGACAGTAACCGCGGAATTTCATAATATAATAGTTGCCCCTAAAGCTAGGTACTTTGCCAGATACCTAGTAAAACTCGAATATAATACATCACATGCGGGCCGACCTTAGTCCACATGGCGGGAAGGTCAATTCCCATAGGCCTATAAACTATAATCACGCTCTCTCACAAGTGATTAATGGTTCATGATCGAGGGACTTGCTTTTGGCAAGGACGGTACTTAGCATTATCATTTCAGTCAGGAATAGCATACCAATAAACAATTGTGCTCATAAAAATAAGTAAATAACATGTATCTCCCCCATGGGTTTATCTATACTACATATAATAGAGGGATGACTCTCTCTCCAAAAATTTCAGACTTACAAGAAATTAAGCATGGTTTACAACACTTTAATGCACACATTTTTCAGACTTACAACAAAATAAGCATAGTGTACAACAAAATAAGCATAGTGTAATTTTCAGACTTGCAACATTAATGTTATCAATTAATACACCCCATCACAAATTAATACAAAATGTAAAGCACAGTATACAAATAATTTTAAGCGTCACTCAGAATCATCAATTTTTTCTTACAACTTCATTCTAACTTTTGTCTAGCATTTTCAATGTTGGGCTAAAAGAAAATGTTACAATATTGAATGTTTTTTTTCATATTCTCGAGTCTCCACGCATCCACACAAATAAACCACAGTTAACTTATAAAGAATTGGACAAAAGAAAAAAAATACAACTTGCACTTTAAAAAAGTTGCGTCAAAAACCCACACCCGTCGCTTTATTTTAAAAGAAAACATATTTTTTGTATACTACTATATTTGTTTGATGTGGCCACTGTGAATTAGTTTATGATCTTAATCCATATTTAGAGTTGTGACAAATAAATCACCTAACTTGAAATCAAACCAATTTTTTTCTCAATATCATAAACAAAAACAAAAAGTTTCAAATAAAATGATCTCGGGCTTGTTTTTCCAATTAGTCAAAGATCTTTAAAGATCCAACACAACCCATCATTGATCTTTACAAACCGAAAACTCAAGAACAAACAATCTCATTTCAAATCAAAACCTACCTTGTACGAACTCAGATTCAAGCAGCAACAGAAGCTCTCGATATAAAGAGGTGTTTGTATTTCGAATCTTAAAGAAAGAAGAAAAAGAAAGATAAGTTTTTTTAGTGGGGTTGTGTATCAAAAAGGAGTTAGGTGTGAGACTTTTGGGAAGAGAATTAACAATGTTGGTGGCTGCTGCGTACAAGAGATGAAATGAATTATGAGTTTAGGGTTGTTATTGATTAGGCTTTATCTTATCAACTTGTGAAGTGGACCGGTTATCTTATGGATTGGGCCGAGTATTGTTTTTGTCTGACAAAAATAATTGGACCGTGTGGTGTTACAAGTGTTATTGGGCCGAGTATCACTAGATGATTCTTAGGCCGAGTATTGTTAACTAAATTGTAATTGTGGGCCGGGTATCAATGTTTGTTAAAATAAAATTTACATTGTGTCGAGTACTCGAGTATTATAAGTTTTAAGTTTGGACCGAGTATTACAAGTTACATCGGGTATTAGCCAAATCATTTTTTAGACTATCAATTTTTGTTTGTATCAAACCAAAACGAAAACTAACTCAAAACTCATCTGGTTCGTGACTCATATCATGTGGGTGCACTAATATTTTATATGAAATAGTATGTTATTGCTTAACTATATTACAACAAAAAAATCTCTTATTTTATAAAGTTATTGTCAGGGTAAACATATAATAGTAAAATATTGTTCGCCAAAATTTTCAATCACAGGTTACCCGCCGCCGCAACGCGCGGGTACCCTGCTAGTAAACAATTTAAAAGTAAAAGTGGGGCTACGAATCACACCTTAGTAGCAGATGAAATAAGATATCACAATATGATCAGATAGGATAGCACGGAAAATGAACCTCAGCACAACCTAATATGTGAATAATATGTCTCAGCAATAAACCTCAAAGTGATTTATAAAGTAATACTCGTATTTGAAATGAAATAGTTTTATTTCAATGGCGTTTGAGAGAAATAACGTTTTAGACTCGTGTGGATACGAGAAATTAAGATAATAAAAGTCGGCAAACACAGACGGATACGAAGAAAAGAATAACGAAAAGAGAGAAGAACTAAGATTCAGAAGAAGAATAAAATAATAAAGACAAGAACGAAAACATTAATAGGTTGTTTCGGTGTTTTACCCATTTCCCAAATAGTTGATAAAACATCATGATTTAGGAAGAAAACTTATAAGTTTCGAAAAGATTTTTAGGATATTGAGTAATCATAAACGATTAAGTTATAAAAGATTTTATCAAAATTTGGGCATGATGCGTCCGTTTATAAACATTTCCAAGTCGTTACGACTCTTGAAAATAAGTTTTATTGTCATGTTTTACAAGTAATATATATATATATACATATATATATATATATATATATATATATATATATATATATATATATATATATATATATATATATATATATATATATATATATATATATATATATATATATATATATAGTTGGACACTATCATTGGCATATATATTAGTTGTCAAGTTTATCGACCATTATGTATATGTTCGGGTCCAAATATGTTAAGCTCTTATGAGTCTAACATACTCTTTCGTCTCAATTACCAAAATCGTCCATAAGGTCCATCGGCTAATACCGTAAATCCAATACCGTCCAATCCTTGTCCAAGCAATGGTATTATAACAAATATCCAAGTTCAATGTCCAAATCATATCCCATAGTGTTCAAATTATTATCCCGAAGCACCTTTCGATAACAAATAAATAAATAATTAAACGCAAATGACTAAAATAAAACTAAACTCGACTCAATGTCAAATAAAATTAAATAAACGACGTCGTGACTCCCGTGAGTCACGGTTCGACACGAGTCGAACCTAGGTGGTTCTTGGCTTATCACAACTCAACCAAAACTAAACCCTAGCAAACTAAACAAGTCGCAAACCACAAAAATGAATCCCAAATCTACGCCGTGACTCACCACGAGTCATGGCTAAACCCGATGTGGGTTGTTACTCTCGGCCGAACCAACAAACATAACCATTCCAAACAAACAACTCCAAAACCAACTCTATCCTAATCCTAACCCTACACCACGCCTCGCCGTGACTCACCACGAGTCACGGCTCAGACCCACCGTGGGTTACCCCCACTGCCGAGACCCAACGAGCGCAAAACAATACCAAAATCCAAACCAAGCTTCAAAAACAACAAGAAAATGGTTAGAAATAAAAGAAAAACAATAAAAGTACCCAACTCGTTGACTCGGTGAGTCACCAACTCGGACCGAGTCAAGGCCGAGTCATGCTCAAAAACACGGATCCACACGTTTTTAACAAAGATAAAAAGGTTTTATTAAAAGTTTTGTTATAAAAATCAATTTTATAAAAGTTTTAGGAATTAGGGTTTCGGATAAAAATAAAAATGGGAAAAGGGGAAGGCGCGTGGGGTGTTACCGAGTAGAAAGGAGGTGGTGGTGAGGCAGTGGAGTGGCGGTGGTGGTTTTCGGGTGTCAAACGAGATCCACGAGGGCTCAAACTTTTCAGAAGTAAATAAGAGGGGTCGATCTACGTTTGGTGAAAGTTTCGGAGTTCGCCAAAAAATTTTCCGGCGACGGCGGAGGTGGCGGCCGGCGGTGGTTGCCGGTCGGAGATGGTTTCCGATGAGGGTTTTAGAGAGAGAGAGGAATAGTGTTTGTTTGTGTGTTATTACGAGTGAGGAGAGAGAGAAGGAGTGGTTTTATTAATTAGGGAGGGAGTAAAAGTGGACAATCAAAACTAGAAGGTGGAAGTGAAAGAAAGGGGCGGAGGGGGTTATCTTGCCAAGGTGTAATACTTTTAAAATATTCACTGCGGGACTCATTTAACGTATCAGACGGACTCGAAAAATAATGAAACTTGCGCCATTGTTCTCGAAATGATTTTTCCAATAAAAACGAGTATAAATTCGCATAATTTTCTCGAAGTTAATTTATTTGGCAAATTCGATTCGTTTCGTGCTTTCTAGGTTGTGCTGACATAATAAAGGGATAATGTTCACGTTTCTCAAGATATCTCACGTTTCTCAAGTTCAAATAAGTTCAGGATAAAGTTCAAATACTAAGGTGATGCAAAAATAAATATTTGGCTAGTGAAAAGGGTTTGGAAAATTACCGGATGTTACACACACCAAAATTCTCTCTTATCACACCAGATTGCTATCGTCTTCGTTACTCGAGGAATGACTTCGATAGTGTCTAGAAAACCTTGAAACTCAGTAGTTCAATCGGCTTATCACCAACCGTGCATTGTTGATAAGGAGCACTACCCGTTGCTTTGTTTTATCTTGGGAAATGATTCGCCAATAACCCTAAGCACACGTGTTCTATTGAAATGGTGGGGGCGAAATTGCTTTAAGGATAGAGAGCACTCGACTCAAAGCAATAAGTTGTAGTCCGGTTTACCGATTGTTAGTTTATACATATAGATTAGCCATTATTCTAGAACCCCGAAACCAACACGAGATAACGATAAAAGCTAACGACATTAGAAAAATTGGACCACCCACGTAATATTTTCAATATAATGGACTAACGGTGCAAGATTTCACGTTTTTTGATGTCGTATGAAATCTGGCACCACTTCAGGGACTAACGGTGTAATTTACTCATACAAATATTTTCACTAAAGTCTTCTTTTGTAACACTTTGAAAGCGGCAAGAAAAAGAATCTAAAAGAGGTTATTTTCTCTTACATTGTATTGATCTTGAACACTTAGAATTTGGGAAAAGACATAGGAACCTTACTTGTAGCATTGACAACATGAAATTGACTTCAAGCATAATGTGTTTCACACCTGAATGTCTATAGACTTGTCATTAGATATCTAACTATATGCTTTAACCAAAATAACAACACTCGATGATTGGATTACTGTATTAGATGTCGGATAAAATCCAAGTAATTACCCAACTGTCATCATCCATTTCTTGCATGATGCCCTGATCAAGGATTAAGATGAGAGAGTTACAAAGATGAACATATATTCAACTATTCAAGGCATAAACTACTGGTCAAGAAATTGACATGTAAGTATGAAACTTGTTGCATTTTCTAAAACTCATGCGCACCAATAAACAAGTATAAAAGGTCAATTTATTCATGTACCAAAAGTTATATTTCAATGACATTACAACCACTCAATGTTATAAAACCTATTTTCGAATTTCAACCATACTAAAATATTCGCATAGAAAAATAGGCTTGAACTCTAAGGACAATAGTTAAATGAAATGACAATTGTTGATACAAAAGTTGGGTGTTCCTTGTTAAGACTCCTGTTCTCATACCAATTCGATCTTAATGCTTGATGGAACCTGCGCACTAAGAAAAAGAGCAGACACCGTTAGGCTTATCGAGGGATTGTCTCCCCCGATTATCCTCCGGCGTGAGAGTAAGTAATCGAAGTTTTGGGTTTAGTGAAGAGTTAGGGTTTTAATGAAGTCGTACCTTTACCGAGGGCTTGGGTGCCCTTTATATACACATGAAACCCTAGTAGGTTTCGTGTTCCCTACTCCTCGGCGTATTCGCCGATATCGGATATTTGGTATATATCCCTTTTATTTAGGAGATACTCCATATCCATTCCAAAAATAACTTTGGTCTTGGGCCTTGTAGGTCCAAGCCGCATAACTGGTAGTCCAGTTATCGCCATGCGGCCCATACGTGGTGGGCTTAAGTATTAGTATTGTTTACTAATCGGGTTCGTGACCCGGGTGTAGACTATACGTCATCATGTCCCCCCAGTCTAGTGTGCGTAGGGTAAAACCTGCGGATGCTAGACTAAAGTCGTGTCGAAATTATTTCCTACGCGTACGCGGGAAGATTTCAAAATATACCGCCAAAAACACACGTATGATGTATCTAGTCTAAAAAAGTGCAATTCGGGTACCTTGGGAAATGGAGAGGCTATCCACTTGTCCTGTACCGTCACATCTCCCAGCCACACGATTTGAGTTAGTGGGATACACGTGTCAATCATCTGTGGTTGTGGGAAAACTATATAAACTACCGCCTCCAATTGCTGTGGTATCCACAGTTAAAAAGATCACACTACCACCATTTTTACACCCTCGAATCTGCTATCAAAAACGATAATTCGAAGGTAATAGCGCGTGCGCACAGTTTGAAACTCAAAATGGTGTTGCAACTTCATGAATTCACTTCTAATATAACCGAAGGTGAACTGAATCAGTTCGCCTCGGATTACTTTATCCCTTTTGATCTGCACCCAGAGGTGCCAGGTCCAAATGACACCATCGCGGATTTCCCCGCAGGGAAGGTGGGGCTATATACGCGCTTTTTCGAGTGGGCGAATCAACGCGTACCCATTTCCGTGCTGCTGAGTGATATACTTAATTATCACGAGCTCCACATCTCACAATTGCACTGTATTGGTGCTGGGAAGATTGCCAATTTTGAGGTAAACTGTCGCTTGTTAGCGATTCACCCGACCCTCCAATTATTCCGCGCGTTCTATCACGCAACGTGGTCAAATGGGTGGGTTACCTTCTCTAAGCGCGTAGGCAAGTTACAATGCTATGTGCAGAAGGTAGATAAACTCAAGGACTGGAGGGAGAAATTCTTTTGGGTTGACGCCGCCGTTTTTCCTTCCAATTTTCAATTTTACACCCGTGCCACTCTGCCCAAGGATGAGCGCCCCCCCGAGACGTGGTATAACGCGGATCATGCGGCGATCATTGATGAGAACCGCCTTCCCATCAAGCCATATCCGGAAGCGTTCCTGGTGCATATGGGCATCAGTCGCAACTACTTCGAGTATGAGACAGAGGTTCCCACATTCTTGGATGCGGATGGCACGGGTGGGTGCTCCTTACTGTCGTTATTAATGTAAGCGTTTCTTCGTTTTCCATACGTTATGTAACTTGCTTTTCTTTGTCTACTTTATACGCAGAGATGGATCTTTTTGCGGTTGTTAACTTGGAGACACCGCGTTCCGTGGCGGTGGGGGTGCGTCCTCTGAGGGATGGTGAGAAGACCATACTGGAGGCGACGGCCGGGCGTGTCGTGGACTTGGTTATCCCAGAGTCTGAGGGCTCCCCTGATGTGGTGGTAGCTGAGCCGCTGCAGGGGGTGGCTCCTCCTGTGCAGCAGGGTCCTGATACTGCGCAGTCTCCTCCCAGCAAAACGCTTATTCATTTAGAGGAGACTGACAGTGAGATGGAGGAGTGCTCCCAACTGACGCGCAAGAGGGCGCTTGGTAGTGGTGGTGAAAGTTCTTCCAAGAGGCCGCGCACTGAGGCTGAGAAAAGCCCATCTTTTACTGAAGTGCAGATGAAGTAAGTATCTTAGTTATTAGTTATGAACTTTTGTTAAGTTATACTTTATTTTAACTTTGTTTCTTCGTGTCTTCAGTGCGGATGCTGAGAAGTCTGGTGGAGGTACGTCCACGACTGAGATTGAGAAGGACGTGTCCTCGTCTCCCCCCCCCCCCCCCCCGTGTAAGTATTTTTAGCAATCCCTTAGGATTTTTCATATGCTTGACTGTTATTCGTGCGCTGACCTTGCTTCTTGATTTTTCGTGCAGTGAACAGCATGTGGAGGATGCTGGCGTCTTAGATGGAAGTGCGCCACCCAAGGTGACTCCCTCTTTGGATAGGGCGCCTTCACCAAGGGATATTGGAGGGGAGTCATGTTCATTTGACTCTACGATGGAGGAGCTGGCCTCCATTGCTGTGCGCCAGTCCGAGCTGGTGGTGCAAGCCAGGGTGCGCCAGGCCGAGGAAGTTTCCAGACTGCAGGCGCAGTTAGCGTCTGTGCAGGCTGAATTAGCAAGCTCTAAAGCTGAGCAGCTGAGCTCCAAGGCTAAACTGGAGCGCGCAGAAGCGTCTGCGCAAAGATTGGCTGAGGGGAAGCTCTTGGTGATGGCTGAGCTGGAGCAGGAGCGTGCTGCTGCGGACCTTCAGAGGCGTAACTCTTTATGGGCGCTGAAGTACTTGCAACAGAATAGGAGCAAGCACTTTGCCAACATTGAGGAGTTCCGTAGCCGGGTGGAGCTTGCGCTGAAGATGCAAGAAGAGAAGCTCCGCAGGCTCAGCATCGAATATGATGAGGAGCTATACCCCCATATGGTTCAGTCCGTAGCTGAGCGCAGGTACATGCTGCTTTTATCTCTTTATAACTTGTACATATTTTAGATCCTCTTTCTTGTTAACACTTGTGTTATTTCGTAGGTGGTTGATCAGTCATGGTCTTCGCCTGGCCGCCATGTGTACGCTGGAGCATCCCGAGGTCACCACGTCCTTTGGAAAGGTTGTGGAGTGCGCTATTGCGCATGGTGAGACCTTGGCCGCAAACAAGCTTGCTGAGGCCAAGTTGTTGACCGTGCCGCTTGCGGAGGTCCCTGGGTACAAGGCGGATGCCCGAGCTGAGCTTGTTGCTGCCATGGAAGAGCTAAAAAAGCTTGAGCTTCCGCATATCGCTCGTTTGGAGCGTGATCAGGATCAGCCTATCAGCGTGATCATGGCGGGGCTCACTCTTCCCAGGCATCTGCAGGATGGTGCGGATCAGCAAGTGGACTTCTACTTGAAGCCTGATGCAGCGCAGTTGAAGGTACCCATTTTTCCGCAGCCTCGTGACATTCTGAATCCTTTCCGTATTGAGAAAGAGATTTCTTTGCAAAGGTCGCTAAATGCTCATGTTTCCAGGGTCGCAAGAAAGAAAGGCGTGAAAGGGAAGGCCACCCTGTGCGGCATAGGCGCTGCGCATCTGCCTAGATCCGACGGTGTGCCTGTTTCCGTGGCCACAGTTTCCCTTGACGATGCAGAGTTGTTGAAGCGACTCGAGGATGCAAAGGAAACGGCTTTGAGTAGGGGCTCCAGCCAGCTAAGGCGTACATATAGCATTTAGCTTTTTTGTATAAGTCTTTTGTAGAAACGTATTCTATATATAAAAGGTTGCTTTTGTACTTAGTGTTTTTACAACTTCTAAATACTTATGCTTTTTGAACTCGTAGTTCTTATATGACTTATGTATCCTTGCGTGAAGATATCTTTGAGTGTCTAAGCGTGCTTAGAAAAAAAGAATCATAATTATGTATGAACTTCCTTAAATAAGGACCGTAGTCGTGTATTGAATTTTTCCAACTTAATGAAAAGAAGGGAATCATAGTTGTCTATGTAAGTTTACTTGTCGTTTTTTACTTTAAGGAATCAAGAGTCTTGATTTCCTGAGTTGTTAAACGCGCACAGTGTGCCCTTGTGCGCATCCGTCGTGGGGTGCGTAAGGAACTTGCGCCAACGTCTTGAGCGCAAGGTGTTTAACAAGGATTCGTGATCCAATGTTGATGGGTTTGCAACCCTCTTACTCAACGAGTTGTTTATTAGGTTTACTCATCCTTTCTGCCATCGTGGGTCTTAGTGTGTGCATGCACGCCATGTAGGCAAGATTATAACAATATTGAAAGACGATAATGAAAGATGCAAACAATAGAGTTAAATGTGTTATGGAGTTAGCTAGAAACCATAACGTTTTATTAATACTTGCAAGTTTTAAAAGAGAATACTTATCTAGATAATACTTAAAAGATAAAATTACATGGATCTTTATTGGGGGCACTTTCTAAAGTGCGTGTGTCCATGTTGGGCCGTAGCCTGCTTTAAAGATAGCACCGTTTAAGGTTGCGGACGTTCCACGTTCGCTGTAGCTCGTGTCCGTCCTTGTCGCGTAGCTTGTACGCTCCATTGCCAAGTGCTTCTATGACCTCGTAAGGTCCTTCCCACTTTGGTCCTAGCTTACCAGTGTCTTCTGCGCGGCTTGAGTCGTTTTCGCGGTATACGAAGTCACCTGGTCGGAATGAAGTGCTGCGTACTTTGGCATCATAGTATCCTTTCATTCTTGACTTGGCTTTCTCTTCGCGTATTGCTGCGCGTTCACGTCGCTCTTCCAATAGATCTAAGTCTATGCGCCGCTCATCATCATTGGTTGCCGCGTTAACTTCCGCAGTACGGATGGTTGGCATTCCAATTTTGGCTGGTATTACAGCTTCTGTCCCATAGACCAAAGAGAAGGGAGTGTCCCGTTGCTGACCTTGATGGTTGTTCGGTGCGCCCAGAGAACATGTGATAGTTCTTCTACCCATCTTCCTTTGTGTCTGTCCAGGCGCGTTTTAATTCCTTCACCTAGGCTTCTATTTGCGCGTTCAACCAGACCATTGGTTTGTGGATGAGTTACTGATGCAAAGTGTTGCGTGATGTTCAGCTGTTCGCACCAATCTTTGAACGGGTTATCACGGAATTGTTTTCCGTTATCTGAGATAATTTCACCAGGTAATCCAAAGCGACATACTATGTTGTCCCACACGAATCGTTTTATCTGGTTACCTGTTATGGTCGCTATTGCCTTTGCTTCGATCCACTTAGTAAAGTAGTCTATTGCTACAATAAGGAATTTCAATCCACCTGCGGCAATAGGGAAAGGTCCAGCGATGTCGATACCCCATTTGTGGAATGGCCATGGCGATGTAATAGGCGTTAGTTCATGCTGTGGTCGGCGTGGGATGGGTCTGTGAACTTGGCAATCACTGCACTTCCGTACCAAATCTCGTGCGTCACGGTGCATAGTTGGCCAATAGTATCCTGACCTTAGGGCGCGCGCTATAATGGACAGTGGTCCTGAGTGCATGCTACATGAGCCTGCGTGGATTTCTCGAAGTACATAGTCTGCCTGGAGAGGTCCAACGCACCTAAGCCATGGTTGTAGGAATGAGCGTCTATATAAGACGTCATCTCTAAGCTCGAATCGCTGCGCTGTGCGCCGGATTCTTCGAGCTTCCTTCTGTTCTTGGGGGAGTATGCCCTTGCTAATGAAGTCAATGATTGGTGTCATCCACGTAGGGCCTTCTTCTTCTATCACCGTGGATATTTCCATCTCTACGATTGACTTGTTTTTCAAGGTTTCCACCAATACTTGTTTTGATAAATGTGCAAAACTGGTGGATGCAATCTTGCTCAGCGCATCTGCTTTCCTGTTTTCACCCCTGGGAACCTGCTTGATGGTAAACCTATCGAAGTTCTGGATCAGAGATTTGGTTTTTTCGAGGTATTGGATCATGTGTTCTTCTTTTGCTACATATTCGCCTAACACGTGGTTAGCAACTAGCCGTGAATCGACGTTCGCTTCTAGGTTGCGTGCACCCATTTGAGTTGCAATGCGTAGCCCAGCCAGGAGTGCTTCGTATTCTGCCTCGTTGTTCGTGGCTGTGAATTCAAAACGCAGTGCGTAGGTGAATTCGTCTCCTTCTGGGTTAGTGAGAATAAGACCACCTCCTGATCCATCTACGCATGAGGATCCATCAGTGAATAAAATCCATGGTTCTTGAAGTTCCTTCTTGCTTGTCGCAGGTGTAGTGTCAGTATCTGGCTTCTCAGTGATGAAGTCGGCCAATATCTGCCCTTTGATTGCAGTGCGCGGTCTGTATGATATGTTATGCTCACCCAGTAACACACTCCATTTTTGTAGGCGTCCCGATGCGTCGGGTCTCGAGATAACTTGTTTGATGGGTTGATCTGTGATAACAGCTATTGGGTGCGCCTGGAAATACCTGCGCAGTCTTTTCGCTGCAAACACTAAGGCTAGGACCAACTTTTCCATTGCAGTGTAGTTAATCTCTGTCTTCTTGAGCGCCTTACTAACAAAATAGATGGGTGTCTGGACGGAGTTCCTGTCTGTCAGTAGGACTGCGCTGACTGCTCCCTGAGTCGCAGATAGGTACATGATCAGCTCTTCCCCTGGTCGGGGCGCGACAAGCTTTGGGAGCGCTGCTATGTGTTGTTTGAGCTGTTGGAAGGCTTCTTCTGCTTCCGCGGTCCATCTGAAGTCTCCCTTTTTTGTGCACTTCTTGAGTGTTTTGAATAGGGGAAGTGACTTGTTCGCTGATTTGGATAAGAATCGGTTCAGTCCGGCTAGCTTGCCGTTTAGTGACTGAACCTCCTTCAGTGTGCGCGGTGAGGGAAGGTCAATGACTGCTTGGGTCTTTTCTGGGCAAGGCTTGATCCCATCGGGTTCTATCAGATACCCGAGAAATATGCCTTCTGTAGCGCCAAATGTACACTTCTTGGGGTTCAATTTCATGTTGATTCTCCTCAGTGTTTTGAACGTTTCCTCCATGTCGCGCACTAGTTCCTCCTCCGTATGGCTTTTGATGACGAGATCATCGACGTATACTTCCAAGTTGCGGCCTACTTGCTTCTCGAACGCGGTGTCTACCAATCGTTGGTATGTTGCTCCTGCGTTCTTTAGGCCGAAGGGCATCTTTGTATAGCAGTAGACCCCTTGACTTGTGTGGAAGGCCGTTTTTTCTTCATCTTCCTCCGCCATTTGAATTTGGTGGTACCCCTTGTATGCGTCCAGGAAGCATTTGAAGGGATATCCACACAGAGATTCGATCTTCCAGTCTATCTCCGGTAGCGGGTAGCAGTCTTGTGGACATGCTTTGTTGAGGTCTGTAAAGTCTACGCACATTCTCCAACTGCCATCGCTTTTCTTTACCATTACTGGGTTTGAGAGCCAGTCATGGTAGTAGACTTCCCGCATGATGCCTGCGTCTACTAGTTTATGTACTTCTTCCAGGATGGCTTTTGCGCGGTCTGGAGCTTGTCCGCGCTTTTTCTGTCGTATTGGAGGATATCCTTGTCGGATTTGCAGTTTGTGTTCCGTAATGGAGCGTGGCACTCCTGTCATATTGATGCGCGTGATGTGTCGTTGCGGTTTAGCAGTTTTAATGCCTACTCAAGTTTTAAATTTATATTTAGCCGACTTATCAATAACACACACACTTAACGAGCAGTGTACCCGGTCAGTATGAAGATAATGGTAAGTAGAGTGTCGATCACTAAGAGTGGAACGTATTATCTAGTTATTCTAATCAGTATTTTAATATCCTAACGCGAGGGGGTTTCAGCCTGAGAGACTGGCACAATTTGTTGTAATTAAATAATAAAATAAACCAACAGGCACGAATCAGCAAGTAGCACACACGTACACAGATAGATACTCGAGACAATAAGAGGGCTGTCCTTATAATTAAGTAGATTGTCACTTGTTTTATTGATAGCTTTATATGAAGTGTATGTAGTTAACCCTTTCTCGTTGGTCCTATTCTTATCGGCGAGTAAACCCTTAATGATTACTTATGTCTAAAAGTTATTCCTAAGTGATCAGTTTAGAAACAACCGTGGGAGCCACATCTTGTCCCGCAGTCAAATGCCCGCAAGCCACTAATAAACACAGAGGTTATCAATGCACTAATAAGTAGTAACCAAAGACATCAACATATAAACTTTAATTGATGGGAAAGCAAGTATTAAAGGGAGTGCAATCTTTCGTTGTCACATTACACAAGCCACCAATCCTGATGAATTAAAGTTTGCTAACACAATAAAACAAAACTACTTAATGAATTAAATACATGCAGCACCTTCTTACAGCTCTTGTATCTTCGATTTGGGTGTGTCTTGTGCTGCCTCCTTGACTGAATTCGTCCTTTTGCTCTGCTGTCCGAACTTCGGTTTTAGGGTTTCGAATTCTTAAATTCGTCTGGTCTACGGGGTATTTATAGTTTCTGTCTGAGGGAAGATGCGGCGCATCTACTTAAGTAGATGCGGCGCATGTACTTAACTTCGCGTGGGGTCCAAGATTATAATATTCAGGAATATTCGTACACCGCCAGAAGATGCGGCGTAACTCTTGATTAGGATGCGGCGCATGTCCTCTTGTATCTTGGATCGTATCTGGTGATATCTTGATAGAGATGCGGCGCATGTTGATAGTGAGATGCGGCGCATCTGGAGCAGAATTGACTTGATCTTGTCCATGTCAGTAGACTTCCACTTTATGCACGTTTTGCTCCATTATTAGTCCATAATCGCTAAGTTTCACCAAATGCTTGTTTTTACCTGAGAATTACAAAAGTAAACAATTAAGTATCAATCCTCATACATAATATAGTAAAACAAGTCAAATTATTAGGATAAATGATAGTAATAAAATGTACTTATTTGAGTTCATCAAATATCCCCCACTTGAACTTTACTTGTCCCCAAGTAAACCTTAGAATTTCTCTTATGAAAATGTATCCTAAAAGATGTATTAGGATTTATTTTTATATTTAAGCATGTATTCGTTTATTTCATAATCACACAACTAAACACTTAACGAATTAGGAGTAAAATAAAATAAGTCGATAAAAGCAAATCTAATCGTTTAACTGTCCAGTCGCGACGAATATTCTATCATAAGCTTGGCAAGTATACACATCTCCACCACTAAAGCTAAGGAATAACAAGTCTAAAGCGGTAAAAAGGGTTTTTAGGCTAAAGGGTTAATTATTCTTATTTACACTATCGATCTCAAATTCCAGAAAAGGCGACAAAACCACAAATACATGATCGAATCCACGAACACGATACTTGCAATTGCTCAAATCCTTAACTCGAATAGGCTAAAGATAGGTCCAAACTTCACCAATAATAATATATCAAAAAGGGCGACAAAATCATAAATACATAGCCGAATCCACGACTACGATACTTAAGATTGCTCAAATCCCTAATCTCAATAAATCAAAGGTTCGGTTGGATAAAGAATAATAAAGGGCATGGATAATTTTTGGGATATAAATTGGTGTAAAAATAAAAATAAACAAAACAAAACAAATAAATTAAAATCCTAAGTGTGGTTAATCACTATCCCAACCATCCCATGAATAAGACTCATATCATTGAATAACTCACGCTTTAACACTTGAAACACACGCTTTAGGTAGACACGAATTATACTCAACAAGATCTTAATCAAAGAATAAACCTTAATTGGCGTTCCCATAACTGCCAATTCCCATTCAATCCATAGATATAATACAACAAATAGTGGTGATATCGACCACTTACATAACTCTACATCGTTGGCTTAAAATAAACATCCAACTCTTTTTTCTTTCTTTTTCTTTTCTCATTTTTTCGATTTTTTTTTTTTTTTTTTTTTTTTTTTTTTTTTTTTTTAACTTGAAACATAAACATAGATGTGTAAAATTTCACCAAATCACTACAACTTTCTTTCCGGATAATTTTTTCATACTTTTCATACTTTCAGAAATAACGGTAATAGTGAAAGTAGTAAACACACGAAAAATAAACTCAAAAATATACAATATTTACTTTCACTCCAATTTGCATTGTGCAATTTCCCGACCTAACCATAGATAATGAATTACGCACGCGAACACAGGTAATGTAAGGAAACACACTCTGCCTATAGCAATTAACCAACCACGGATTCTAATCTACAGGGTAGGCTAAGGTTTAAGGTGTAACGAAACATTTTAAACATAGGTGTAAGAAACGAAAGGAATGGCTCTGAGGGTTTTTCTAGGGGTATCTTACTCTAAAAATGAGAGTAACAAAAGGGTTTATACGGGGGTTAACTAACCAGTGTAGTTAGTCAATAACACATAACATATAAAGGCTATTTGGTGTAATCCTAGAATTTTACCAAGTTAGACAAGTCATTCCAATTATATAAATAATACTCATTATGGTGGTCTCGAATAGTATACAAGCCAAGTTCTAAAGTTTACAAGTCACCGGCACACTCATAGATTTGTGAATTTTGAAAAATCACAATTTTTGAAAATAATGTCATGTGTGCAGTTATGTAACTTAGATCTTAAACAAAAACATGCTAAAAAAATTTTTAAGTTTGATATATTAAGCACATTTTAAGCATAATTTTTGAAAAAGTAGGACAAGTAATTGTTAAGTGTTATAATTCTCCAATCCCCCCACTTAAGTTAAACAACGTCCTCGTTGTTTGTATAAAAGGTTAAAAACTGGAAAATAAAAGAATTAGAACGGAAAAACTCCCCTGAGATTTGCTCGGTATGATCCTCCATTTGTATATGAGCAAAAATCGTCTTCTTGTGGATTAGAACGTTAAAGCTTCATACTTGATGTATCCACAGGAAATCCAGGAAACTATAATACCACCAACACTTTAAAACACACCTAAGATAAGAAAGGTTCAACTTGCATAACACATTAGTAGTTAGGAAAAATAAAACTAAAAAAAATTAAAACTGAAAATCATCAGGTCAGTCGATGCGCCGTATCTTATTGAAGAAGATACGCCGTATCGAGCCTGGAATAAATACGGATCAGAATAAAGATGCGCCGCATCCTTAACCAGGGATGCGCCGCATTAAAATAAAACTGATAAATAGTTTTAAAGTCGAAAATAAAAATGCAGAAAAATAAAATAAGATATGACCATTGCAGAGGATGCGTCGCATCTCAGGACTGAGATGCGCCGTATCCTCGTGCGGCCTGGACTGACTCGACACAGAAAATAGAATAATAAAAGATAAATCCGGGTTGTCTCCCGGTAAGCACTTGTCTTTATTCCAGAGTCTTCAAGTTAGACTCACGTTCAGCACTTTAGTATCGATCATTGATTCCTACATGGCCACGTAGGATCCATCTAGCAACCGAATCGTCTCGTATATATTCAGGTCCCAAATTCAAAACTCCTTTGTAGAATCCTCCCATCAATTGATATGGGTACTCAATTCCTCTCTTCATGTCATCATTACTAATAAAAAGGAATGGAGAGAATTTGTAGCAGACCCTATTAGTAGCATGTTTAAATCCAGGGTGAGTTCGGGGCATCATATAAGTGATAACGTCGCTTCCACATTGAAAGGTGATCTTTCCTTCAAATCGTTTTGCATTAATAGTGATCTCCCTACAAAATGGTTTTCCAACGATCACGTCACCCATATTGCTGTCACAATAGGCATTCATGTCTTCAATAACTACGAACTCAGTAACAATAGTGAAGCGTCCAACGAAGATCGGGACATTAATGAAGGCTCCAACTACATTCTTTCCTTTATACTCCTTTTTATTTCTCATAATAGAATTGTAAAAGCTTCTAGACATGACATTGATTGATAAAATAGGAAAGAAATTGGCGTCAATACACTTGTACCCAATCATGCATGGGAATTGTAAATTGTAAGCACAATTGGTGTTGATCCTACTACCGTAATCCCAAGAACCATCATATCCCTCAAATTCATCGTAATTTCTAGTAGTAATAACGTTGACTCTTGGACTATCCACAATTTCTCCTTCTTCTAACTCAGATTCAGCATCAACCATGAACAGGTCATTGGATTCCAACGGTCCATTAAGGTCATTAAGTTCAATGTAATCCCCATCGTGATGTTCGGGTGTTTTTTCATGCACTAATACTTCATTCATAAAATTGGCTTCGAAGTCGAAGTCAATTAGTTCTCCGTATCCTTCCATTATCCTTCTGAAACAATCACGAAAAGCATCAGTAGGATTTGTTCGCTAGAAGAGAAATTAATGAATATAGAAACGGATATAAGAATAAAAATAGCTGATATCTGCAGACGATGCGCCGTATCCAAAAAGTTGGATACGCCGTATCTTAATACGTTAAAAATTAATCAGACTTTATTCAGAAAATAGATACGCCGCTTTAGAATTTAAGAATGCGCCGTATCGAATTAATTAATCAAAAATCAACTTATCTAATTAAAATTAAATGCGTCGTATTAACGAAAGTTAATGCGCCGTATTTTCGTTACGTTTAAAAAAAAAGATTTTTGATTCAGTAAGATGCGCCGTATCGACAGAGATCGATACGCCGTATCTGTTTAATAATTCGCAAACTGTTTTTAATCAAAATAATAGATACGCCGTATCTTCAAAAGAAGATGCGTCGTATGGCGTTAACGTTTTAGAAATTTTTTTTATCAAAAACAGATACGCCGTATCTGCAAAAGCAGATGCGTCGTATTACTTTATCGCTTAGAAAAAATTTTCTTATTAAAAACAGATACGCTGTATCTTGGGGAAAAGATGCGTCGTATCGAATTAATTAAACGCGTTGTATTTTAAAAAAAAATTAAACGCAATACGCCGTATCTGAGAGATCAGATGCGCCGTATCGTTTGATTTAGCACAGTACAACGATAGCAGAACAGAAAAATACGAAAAATAAAAACAAAAATTAAACACACAAACAAAAATAAACACACAAAAATAAAAGAAAACAATTAACACACAATACAACAAATATGCAAAATAGTACAATGATGCAATTAATCTAATAAAAAGAAAAACCTAATTAAAATACTAATCAAATTAACAGAAAATAACAATTCACTCCCCGGCAGCGGCGCCAAAAACTTGATGCGCGTGATGTGTCGTTGCGGTTTAGCAGTTTTAATGCCTACTCAAGTTTTAAATTTATATTTAGCCGACTTATCAATAACACACACACTTAACGAGCAGTGTACCCGGTCAGTATGAAGATAATGGTAAGTAGAGTGTCGATCACTAAGAGTGGAACGTATTATCTAGTTATTCTAATCAGTATTTTAATATCCTAACGCGAGGGGGTTTCAGCCTGAGAGACTGGCACAATTTGTTGTAATTAAATAATAAAATAAACCAACAGGCACGAATCAGCAAGTAGCACACACGTACACAGATAGATACTCGAGACAATAAGAGGGCTGTCCTTATAATTAAGTAGATTGTCACTTGTTTTATTGATAGCTTTATATGAAGTGTATGTAGTTAACCCTTTCTCGTTGGTCCTATTCTTATCGGCGAGTAAACCCTTAATGATTACTTATGTCTAAAAGTTATTCCTAAGTGATCAGTTTAGAAACAACCGTGGGAGCCACATCTTGTCCCGCAGTCAAATGCCCGCAAGCCACTAATAAACACAGAGGTTATCAATGCACTAATAAGTAGTAACCAAAGACATCAACATATAAACTTTAATTGATGGGAAAGCAAGTATTAAAGGGAGTGCAATCTTTCGTTGTCACATTACACAAGCCACCAATCCTGATGAATTAAAGTTTGCTAACACAATAAAACAAAACTACTTAATGAATTAAATACATGCAGCACCTTCTTACAGCTCTTGTATCTTCGATTTGGGTGTGTCTTGTGCTGCCTCCTTGACTGAATTCATCCTTTTGCTCTGCTGTCCGAACTTCGGTTTTAGGGTTTCGAACTCTTAAATTCGTCTGGTCTACGGGGTATTTATAGTTTCTGTCTAAGGGAAGATGCGGCGCATCTACTTAAGTAGATGCGGCGCATGTACTTAACTTCGCGTGGGGTCCAAGATTATAATATTCAGGAATATTCGTACACCGCCAGAAGATGCGGCGTAACTCTTGATTAGGATGCGGCGCATGTCCTCTTGTATCTTGGATCGTATCTGGTGATATCTTGATAGAGATGCGGCGCATGTTGATAGTGAGATGCGGCGCATCTGGAGCAGAATTGACTTGATCTTGTCCATGTCAGTAGACTTCCACTTTATGCACGTTTTGCTCCATTATTAGTCCATAATCGCTAAGTTTCACCAAATGCTTGTTTTTACCTGAGAATTACAAAAGTAAACAATTAAGTATCAATCCTCATACATAATATAGTAAAACAAGTCAAATTATTAGGATAAATGATAGTAATAAAATGTACTTATTTGAGTTCATCACATATGCTTTGGTTCCCATGCAAAAATATCTAAGTTATTTTGCAGGAGTGCGCATATAGCTGATTTGCCTTTGTCAGTCAGAGACCCGCCAATAGATACCTGTTGATCCAGGTAGTCAGGATGAATGGCGACCTTTAGGTTTGGGACTTTGGTTGCGCGCTGTTCTGGAACATCGCCTACGTCATTTGTCACTGCGTTGCATTCTTTGGGTGGTATGGTGGTATTGTAAAGAGTGACAATACCTCCTTCCACTGGGAACTTGAGCATTCCGTGCGCTGTGGATGGCACGGCGCGGATAGATGATATACCAGGTCTCCCGATAATGCCGTTGTACGGAGAGGGGGATCTGATTACCATGAAGTTCATCCAGGTGACTGTAGAGTGTGGTTTGTCACCCACTTCTACAAATAGACGTAATTGCCCCATGGGCCATATCTTCTCCCCTGTGAAGCCAGTGAGCGACGTTGTGGCTGGGATCAATTGACTCTGTATCTCAGGCCGCAGCTTCTTGAAACAGTGTTCATATATGATATCAGCGGATGCACCTCCATCTACATACATGCGACGGATGTCGTGACCCCCCGTATGTATTTCAATGGTAAGTGGATCCACTACTGCGTTGTTCGCAGTCAGGGAGGGGAAAGAAATTTCATTTCCTTTAGAAAACCGTTGACTGACTTTCTGTCTTGTCGCGCGCTGCCATGGCTGTATCATGTAGATGATATCTGCCTTTTCTTTTGATGTCTCTTTCTTGGCCCCTGGTTTTGGTTTGTCTTTCCCTTCTCTGATGTTTTTTACGAGGTGGTCCATCTTTCCTTCTTTTACCAATTTGTCAATCAATTGGCGCAGTTGGACGCACTCGTTAGTTGTATGACCTTTCTGTCCATGGTAATCGCAATAACCATTCCCTATGCGCCGATCCTCTGGGGTGCGCATTGGTGGTGGTTTCGGGAAGTTCGCCCCTTCTGTCGCGAATATCTCCTTTGGAGATTTTGTTAAGGGGGTGTACTTGTCGTTTCCCCTTCCACCGCCTTGGGTGCGGTAACTCTTATTACGATTGCCACTCTGGTCATTGGATTGTCTCCTTGACTCTTCTTGTGGCCTATGGTTCGAGTAGCCTTTCTTGCTATCCGCGGCGGCTGCTTCTCCTTGGACGAAAGACCTCGTGCGCTTCATGAGTTCGTCAAAAGTTAGGGGAACCTTATCGTTTAACTTTTTTATCAAATCTGGGTTATTGATTGCATTCATAAAACCCGATATTTTTAGTATCTCTGGACACGCCTTGACTTGCATGCATTCGTCCTTAAAGCGTTCCATGAAAGCGCTTGTGGATTCCCCTTGTCGCTGTTTAACCCTAGCGAGTTCGACAGGGTTTTTGGCGCACTTCTTCCTTTGAGTGAAGTTTAAGCGAAACGCCTTGCGCAACTCTTCAAACCCACCGATGCTTCTACGTGGAAGCTTGCTAAACCAGTTGCGTGCATTTCCTACTAATGTAGAGTTGAACATATGGCACCACACAGGTTGTGGCCAATTTTCGATAGTGGCTGCTGATTCGAAAATTTTTAGGTGATCATCAGGATCACCTGTCCCATCATATGTTTTGACGTTAGCGGGCATGCGCCTTTTCTTATTCTCCGAAAAATCGCTGATGCGTCTAGTGAACGCATCGACCTTTTGGCGACGCCAGGGAAGAGACATGTCTTCGTCTTCCTGGTCGCGATATTTTCCTCTTGATTTCTAGTGTCCAGTTTCTTTGTCCTCGTTGTCCGAGGAATCACTTGAGGATGAGCGCACCCTTTTGCGATGCTTGCGCCGACTATTATCAGAATCTGAGCTTGTTCCTCTGCGACGCTTGCGCCGACTATCATCAGAATCAGAGCTTGAAGGGCTTTCACTTGGGGAACACCGTCGCCCAAGCCTATCCTGAATCCTGCGACTGCCAAGCCTAGCGTGGATATTGGCGCGCCGTTCCCCCTCTTCAGGCTCCTCCGGATGTCTAAGATCAGCTGCTTCATCATCCATAACCCTCCTTCCAATCCTGGTAAACACTGGTTGTTTGCGGCTATCCTTCTCGCGCCTTTCCTTTCGGTAGCGCGGTGGGGACACCTCATGCTCAGGGTCAAAGTTGAGTCTGGCGTGCAGACTTTGGCTTGTCCTCTTCTTTGCCTCCTCTCGCATGAGTGCAGCCAAGGCTTCATAATTTTGAGATACAAAGTCGCTTGGCGCCAATTCGGAAGTGACTCCTTCCAGCGTGATGGAGTCTGTTTCCAAGGCAGGATCCTTGTTTCGGATAGGCGCATTGGGAGGTTCAGTGAAGTTCACCTCTGGCATGGTAAGAGGAGTGCGCTCCAGTTCTACCGCGTTAGTACTTGTTGTAATAGCGGGGGTAGTCCCGGTAAGTGATTCCACTGTAGGAAAGACAAGATCTGAGTACGCTCCTAAGCTTCTAGGCGTGCTGGTTGTCCCAGGGGCCTGCTTAGGGGGCGCATCCGTTTGATGCTTCTTCCCTAGTGGGTCATCATGCGCTTTCTTCCCTTGTGGACTCTTGTGACTTCCGTGTTTCGTCATTCTAGTTCTTGGTAAGATTCTTAGTGTAGGGTCCCACGGATGGCGCCACTTGTTGATACAAAAGTTGGGCGTTCCTTGTTAAGACTCCTGTTCTCGTACCAATTCGATCTTAATGCTTGATGGAACCTGCGCACTAAGAAAAAGAGCAGACACCGTTAGGCTTATCGAGGGATTGTCTCCCCCGATTATCCTCCGGCGTGAGAGTAAGTAATCGAAGTTTTGGGTTTAGTGAAGAGTTAGGGTTTTAATGAAGTCGTACCTTTACCGAGGGCTTGGGTGCCCTTTATATACACATGAAACCCTAGTAGGTTTCGTGTTCCCTACTCCTCGGCGTATTCGCCGATATCGGATATTTGGTATATATCCCTTTTATTTAGGAGATACTCCATATCCATTCCAAAAATAACTTTGGTCTTGGGCCTTGTAGGTCCAAGCCGCATAACTGGTAGTCCAGTTATCGCCATGCGGCCCATACGTGGTGGGCTTAAGTATTAGTATTGTTTACTAATCGGGTTCGTGACCCGGGTGTAGACTATACGTCATCAACAATCAAACGTGATTCGACTTTTCTATTTGTTTTACGTAAAAAGTTCTTGGGTCACAAGTAAGAGAAAAGAAAAAATAAAAAAATAAATAAAAGAAAGAGTAAATTACATAAATGATCATTATGGTTTTTCAAGTTTTTCAAATTTAGTCACTGAATTTTATTTTGACATACATGATCACTAAAGTTTCAAATCGTTACAGATTCAGTCAATCTCAGTGACCATTTATGTAATTTTTGGACAAATCACAGTGACCATTTATGTAACGAAATTGAAACCTTAGTGACTGGATCTGTAAGGATTTGAAACTTCAGTGACCATGTATTTTAAAAAAAAAAGTTCAGTGACTAAATGTGAAAAAACGGACATACCATAGTGACCATTTATGTAATTTACTCTAAAAAAAAAAAGTGCTTATTTACATATCCGATATTTAATTAAACTTAAGTAGTGTTTTCGGCTTAAATGAATAATGCACGTCATTTAAAATAAGTTGTTCGGATCAACGTTTTTATACCAACAGTAATATAATTAAGAGTATCTCCAATGCAAAAAATGCTTAAGATTATGAACCCATTTTTACTCTAATGCTAAAAACCTTTTAAAGTCAGCCTCAACCTATTCCACCCTCTCACATAGCAATAGCTTAATCAATAGGTTGCAATATCAAGCTATTGTTTAATAAAAAAATATTTTCAACCGTTACTTTCGTTGCATCAACTTATTTTTAACATTTTTTTCAACTTATGCATTTGAGAGGCTCTTAATAAATGCTTAGTTATTTGTGTTATTAACTATGTAAATAATCAAATATACTACAAACAATATGCTCCCTAATTGATTGTTTGATATGATGATTGCATATTACTATTTCATAGAAGGATAACACAATATCTGATTTATCATACGTATGATATAGCGATCTTTTTTCATACGAACATACAAAGAAAATGAGCAAAAGAAAAAAAGTACTCCTCCCAAGAGGTCATACGCGTAAAAGATGTGTGCTGTTTTGCACCGTCTTGAAAATAAAATGGGAGAAAGAAGCAAAACATCACACGCAAATGAATGTCAAAAAGGTATATGCATTGCTAGTTTTCTATTTGATGCGATCACTAGTATTTTTATTTATTTTTATTTTTTTTAAAGTTAGTTAGAATAATATTTACTTTTTAGCATGTTATATTTTCAAACTAGATTAGAGACCCGTTGACACCGGGTAATATTTTAAAGAAATAGATAAATGAGATGATAAGAAATTTGATAACGTAAGCATGTTCTATTTAACATATAAAATAAAAAATGTGACAATCCGTCCATTATGCAATAAGCAAATCCTTTTCTTACAAATAAAGTAACAAAGGCTCAAAGCTTGGTGGTCTCCAAAACAGATTGTCTTTAGTAGCAAAAGGTGTGCGTGAGTGTCTATCGATGCTGAAACCCAATGTCCATTGCCTGCACATGTAATAGTCCAAATATGATGTGAGTAAAAACAATAAGTCAACAATTGAGAATATGAGAAAGATAAAGGGAGTTGTGTATTTTACATACCTTTTTATAGTTTTAATCATAGACCTTCAAGTACTTATTTATACACGACATTTGTTGTCGTTTTGGACACATTACCATCCTGATCACAGACTACAACCTTCAAACCTTGCTTGCTTTTTACTCTTGAAACAACAACGTACAGTTGTCCATGTGTGAAAACAGGACGGGGCAAGTACAAACCAACTTTAGATAGCGATTGCCCTTGGCTTTTGTTGATTGTCATTGCAAAAGATACTGATATCGGATATTGTTTCCTGACAATCTTAAGAGGCAAACGCTTATCTGACGGAGTAATTCCTCAACCTTGGTATAATGACCTTTTACCCAAAGTTGGTTCCATTAATGATTTGCGCCTGAATAGAGGTTCTTGTTAATTTAAGTACTTGCAATCGTGTCCCATTACATAAACCATTTGATTGGTCTATATTTCTTAACAACATAATCGGTACCCCACTTTTAAAGCAAGCCTGTGGTTTGGAACACCTGAGAATTTCAGTCCAATTATAAATTCTGGCGAGAAAACGGACTGATCTACGACGGCACCACGCTCACTTTTATCCACGTTGTCGCAACTTAAGTATACCATTTCTTCTCCTGGAAATTTGGCCAACAAATGCTCATTTATAGTGTCGACTAACTCATTTGTGGGAGCAAGAATCGCCTTTTCTTGGAAGTACGCCGGATCATGTATGTTATCCAACATGTTCGGATAAGTAAACTCAATAATAGATGCTATCGGATCATCAGCAGAATCTATTAGAATTTCTTCCGGCACATCTATCGAAACCTCTCCTTCGTTTGGTCCTCCAAGCTTGCCGTCTCCCACATTCAATATCCATTCTGCAAATTCTCTTATCTCACTAACATCTTCCGGGCGTGAACCGACAGTAAGCCTCATGTTCGCGGTTAGCTTAAGGACTTTGCAGTAATCCCATAGGTATGATTGCTTCAAAGAAGCACCAACAATGTCTTGTCGTGATCCTTTTGGAATGACAGGAAGAACCTGCCTAAAATCTCCGCCAAACACCATCGTCATGTTTCCAAAAGGCTTATCACAAGGGTCATACCGGTTCGCACGAAGAATATCTCTCAAGGACCGATCCAAGGCCTCAAAACAAAGCTTATTTGTCATCGGCGCTTCATCCCAAATAATAAGCTTGCACTTTTTTAACATTGCTCCCAGGTCACTTTGAGCACTTATTGAGCAAGTAGATGTCTCATCAACGTTTATTGGAATCTTAAACCTGGAGTGAGCTGTTCGTCCTCCCGACATTAACAAAGATGCAATACCGCTTGATGCAACGTTCAAAACGATATCACCTTTTCTTCTTATGCCGGCTGCAAGTGTTTTCCATAAAAATGTTTTACCGGTACCTCCGTAACCGTAAACGAAATAGATACCCCCTGTTCCATTATCAACGGAGTTCACGATGGTGTCATATACACCCTTCTGTTCCGTTGTCAATAAGGAGTACAAACGCTGATATTCAGATTCCATTTCGGCCGG
This sequence comes from Artemisia tridentata subsp. tridentata, assembly GCA_021014915.2. Lineage (NCBI taxonomy): Eukaryota > Viridiplantae > Streptophyta > Magnoliopsida > Asterales > Asteraceae > Artemisia > Artemisia tridentata. The sequence continues at coordinate 182,733,640 of CP139504.1, read as the reverse complement.
GTTATAATCAGTTTCATCATATATAAGTCGGTTTCCAAATTCATCTATGTATCTGTCATCCGGATAAGGCATCTCAGGCCAACGCCTCAAACTACTTCCTCTCGCTCGCAAAAGTTCTTCGATATAGTACAAAGCGATATTTTTTTTTCGTCGTCACTAACTATCAAATCTGCATAAAAAATATGACATGTTAATACTTAATTCCTTATAAGCGTACAAAAACAAAGGATGTGACAAAATTGTTGCATAAGAAAACATGTGGTAGTTAAACTACAATAATAAGACTTGTTATTTCAAAGCAAAATATTTTGTTATAATAGGCCATACAAATATGACATGTTAATAGTTAATTTGTTAACAGACCATAATAACTGTTGCATAACAAAGAATTGTAAGTTTAAAAGATAAAAAATTTTAACAGACCATAATAACAATTGGTGTTTGAAAGTTTTACCTGGAATCCGTAAAATCTGCCTTCTCTTGTATTGAACATCTTTTGCCAGCAAATGCCATGTTTCCAGCCAAACTGTCAAAGGCGTTGTAAGTTCCTTTTGAGAAAGCAATGTGACAAATAGTTCACGAAGATGTTCAGCGGGCGCCCAATGGGCTGCGTCTTTGATACTTTCAACATACTCCTTATCATCCTCCAAAAGGCCAGCTGCGTAGCAAGCGTCTTTGTAGGTAGGATAAACAACACCGTTAACCTTTCTAATATCGGCGTGCGTCCGACACCCTTTTGCACTATTGAGCAGCATCCTGCAATAGTAAGCATCTCCTGTTCCTATAGGAACACTATGAATTCTTCCGATTGATTTACCTTGTTTTCTATGCGTCCAAATTCTTTTTGGCGCATTCCACACAAACTTTGTAGGAAACTCAGCATAAGTTAACTCCCTTGCTGGCGGATAGACTTCATTCATTTTCATCCAACCATCAAACATAGAAACACCAACAGTTGGCTTTTCAACAACAGCTTCAAGGTCTGTGTTTTCATCATATATAACTGGCTGCTCGCCTTCAAGATGAAAGGATAGCCTCTCAACGTTCGGTGTTCTATAATGAATCTCAAAACGAAATATTCTCCAAGCCGCCTCGCAGGCAGATAGGTACCTACAATCCAATAACGACTTAATCTCAGTCACATGTTAGAAACAATTTATGAATTCCTAAAACCATTGTATATTCATTTTAAATAAACCAAGTTGACATCAGATTCGAGTTCAAAATTTTACCTACAATCCAAGTACGCCTGAATCTCATCAACAGCTTTATCAACTTGTTCACCCTCTGCTGTAGTACCCGGCTTATACAACTGTGCCGAGACTCTATCCGGACCTTTGTTTATATACTTAAACAAATATTTAATAGAACCGGTCTGGTTACACCACTCAACATTAATGTGGCATTGATAACGTTTGAGAAGCATAGCGTTATACGGAATAACATAACCGTTATGCAACTGATGACCGTTCTTTTCCACATACTTTCCGTCGTCCCGTCTTCTATACACGGGATAGCCCTCCGCGTCAACGGAACTGCGTTGTGTGAATTTTTTAGGAAAGTGTTTCGTACATCGACCCTCATCCATACAAACCTGTTTTGGTTCATCTTCACCGCAAGGACCATGCATCATAAAATCAGAAACCAACTTATACAAATCCGGGTCCTCGTCTTTATCTGGTATCTCGGCGGAAATGTATTTATCAATCTGATCAGCGCTTGGAATCTTGTCGTCCTTGTGCAAGAACAAACAAACATGCGCGTGAGGAAGTCCTCGCTTTTGGAACTCAACGGTGTACACAACTGCAAAATTTTGTAACATTTAGTTTAAAGAATAGAAATGTATAAAATTGGTGACATAATAATAAATTCATTATGGTAAACATTTAAATATATAGTAACAACTTATGTACATTACCTGCTTTAACGCGTCCAAATAAACGCAGCTCTTTCAAATCAATCATTAACTGGTCGAGTTTCATCTTAAAAACTCTTGTAAGCACATCAGGGCGATCTGTAGCAGCAAGGTTATGCTCTAGCATGTATCTTGCAATCTCCGGCCAGTTAGGATTGCAAGTAACGGTAATAAACAAATCGGGACAGCCATACCATCTACACAACGCCATGGCATCCATATAATTTTGTTTCATGTACCTTGGTCCGCCGGTAAACGAAGAAGGCAATATGACGGGCTTTCCAAGGGTAGTGGGGTCGTTATTACCAGAAGCAATACTCTGACGGATGTTTGAGTACGTATCACATCTAAGTTTTGTCTGTTTTGATCGATGGTAAAACAAACGTTCCGTCTCAACCATAGTGTAACCATCCACAAGAAATTGCTGAAACAAACGACCTCCTCGCGTAAACAAATTTTCTTGATTTGGACGATCCATTATCTGAAAAGCAAACCACTCCCTCATACTAACTGTAACGCCCCATGCCCGATTAGACCAAAAATTTGAACTTTTTACGCGAACACGACCTCTCAAAACTGACCTGCTGTCACTCTTTTATGAACTGACAAAAATCCATAAACATTCAGCCCTTGAGGCTAGTTTTAAATGAAAGTAGACTCAATTATCTTCAAAACGATAGGTGGTACGACCCGTGACGACTTACGGTTTGTTTTGTACGACCTTTAGAAAATTACCAAATCTGGGTGGGATAGATGCGCCGCATCTCAAAAAGAGATGCGCCGTATCTCCCAAATGAGACCGAAACTTGAAACCGAAATTTGGGTTTGGATAGATGCGCCGTATCCCAAAAAGAGATGCGCCGTATCTACTCAAATGAGACCGAAACTCTGCAGAAAACCTGTAGAAACTCAATATTAACACCCCCAAACCATTTAACACCACAAACAACCCATACGACCTCCGTTTTACATCAAACTTGACCAAAAGCATTACATTAACATAACAAACATGTTCCAAGGGCACTTGACCCGTTTACAACCCAAAATGGGTACGAACACGCTTAAACCAAACACCCCATTATCATTACTCAAAAACACTTAAAACACATTTTGATCCATCGATAGACTCCCAAATCGTTATGACCTTTCTAACACACAAATTGACACTCGACTACACTTTACAAATCAATAAAAGACTCTCGGGGGTACAACCTTGACACTTGAGCTCGGTATTCTACCTAGCTCCTAATGCTTGCTATCTTCCAAATCCATTCCAAACTCTTATGCTACACTCCAAGCCTTCCATTCCGCCGCACTTAAGCCTACAAAAACATTGACAACTAAAGAATAAGCTTACGCTTAGTAAGTAACCCATCATAAAACATATATCATACACATACTTTCACATAAGCATCATAATCACATAAAAACCTCTAAACTACCACATACCACTCATATCATATCCGACTTCATAACGTAATCACATCCATTCATCATAACCATAATCACAACATACCTTAACTAGTCCAAAGCCGATAACTAACATACTCTTATCCAAGGTCACTAGCCATCCATCCTTAGCTTACAACCATACTAACCCAACTCCTATGCTCTTACACCACCACAATACATACATGATAAATACATACATAACACATGTTTTAGGGAGAGTTACTTACCTTGGTCCAAGCTAACAACATCAAAGTCATCATCATCACCACTATTATCCATCATCATCATCAACATATCAAACCCTAATAACATAACAATCAATAACATAAACAAGGGTTAACATAACCCATCAAACATACTTATCTTTCATTCTTCATCATCATTTGATCATATCTTGGTCAAATGATGAAAACCCACTTAATCCTTAAACTTTAACCTTAATAATCATCAAGATAGAAACACTTACATGGAGTGGGTTCTTGCTAGGACATAACCTTAAACACAAGGACTTCATCTTCTTCATCTTAAGCCACCACTAGCCTTTTCCCTCTCTTCCTCTTCTCTCTAAATCCGGACCAACAAAACACACCTCAATAATGAGGGAATTCTCTAGAAATGACTAGTTATAACTAGTTAGGTGCATCTTTGGCCAATTGGCAAGTTTGGCCCCTCAAGTCCCATTCCTACTATTTTAACCACCACTAACTTATAACACATAACTAACAATTGGCAACTTAGGTCCTTCTAGTTTATACATCACATTTCATATTACTACATGAGTCATACTTTGACTACTAGTTGGCTATCAGGTTTGACTTTCCACGTAACTTCGTTGACCAACCAATTACATCCAACCTTAGCATATTTCATCTAGGGTGGGGCCTACTCGTAACCGGGATACGGGTCTAACACTAACTGTTTTGTCAATCTTATCGACGGAAGGGTCGGAGTTGTCAGACCGAACAGATCATGTGCCAGGTTTCTTTCTATGTGGTATACCCAAATAATAACCATCTTGCGCCCGTGGCATCAACAAAGGGTATTGTAAAGGAAGGTACATAGGATGGAAAATATTGATACGTTGCAAGCCTTCACGATACTTTTCTATCACAATATCTCTATCTTCTACACATGTATCGAAGTCACCTACAATAAGACCAGCAACCTCGTCTGATGTTGGAAGATTATAATTCCGTCCATCTTTGCCTCGCTTTGCAATGAGCTTTATTTTTATATTATGTTCGTTGTCTTCGTTGTACCGGTCACGCACTCTTCTAAATGTTTTTACCAATTCACTGGATGAGTCTAAAACATCTCTTACCTGACCGATAATGTTTCTATCAATACGGTCATCTGAAGGGCTATGAACAGATGACGATGAAGAACTGCTGCAAATAAGAAGATTAACATGATTAGAGATAACTTAAGAAAATTAAAAAACACGTTTTACTCAATATGTATAAACAAATTAAAAATTAAAAAATCGGTGGTTACCTTAAAGCTCTTGCTCGATTCTCATTTTCATTAGCTGTGTCATATATATACAATTGTGCAAATTTAGGAGGAGCACCTTCTTCCGGAAGCAAACTACCAATGCTATGGTATGTTTGTCCATGCAGCCTGAAGACGTATGGAGCCCGGCCTTGGTTGTTGATTTTAGTGTCCACCTTTCCACCCATAGAAGTGAATGCGAACATGCTATTGTATGTTCTTATATTATTTCTGAAATTTTTACTCTTAGCATCGTCATTAAAAAACAAATCATGCAACGGCTGTGGAGCAGGCGGCGGTTGTTCTACAAACACTTTTCCCTTGCCACAGCATATACTATAGGGTTTGTTTGTTGGATTGGCGTTTCCTTTTCTCGCTTCAGCCTCCCATACCAAAGCATGACATTCTGTGCACTCAAACGTCGGGTCTCCATGATCAAAGTACTCTGCAAATTCAATTATGTTATTACTAACCGTTAATGTGTATTTGCATACTAACTTTTTTGCATGAGGCGTTGGTATATGAGTTAAAGGAATTACCTTCAGATACACCAACGTACTTGTCATATTCTTTCCTGACATGCCCACCGTCAACATTAAGATTAAATCGAACAGGCGTTTGAGACCGTAAAGCTGGTCTCTTAGCTGACCTCTTTGTTCTTCTTGATGATTCACCTACTTGATATGTTGATTTTTTCGTTGTTACAGCAGGAATGGTTGTTGTAACACCAGGCGTTGATATTATGTTGTTGCATTGATTAGCACGACTAATAGATGGTGTTTGCAAACAAACTGAAAACAGCATCATGGCCATAATTAAAACCAAATTCAACATGTAACAAAGTTTCTCTTAATATATTACACATACAAAAACTCACCGTTTGAAACGTCAGTCAAAGGAGATTGTTGTCTAAGTGTGGTGCCAACTGGTGTAACTTGACCACAACTTGTTTGCAAACCATCACACATGGTTCTACTACGATTAAGAGTGTCACTCGTGCTCGAAGCAAGTGGAGTAGTTGATGCTATAAATATTTTAATTAACAATGTTAGAAAATAGTATCATTTTTACAAAGTTTATACTATATAACACACATGTATATGTTGCTTACCAGTTGAGTTTCCAGAAGGTTGAGTTAGGATGAACGCGTTAGAGGAACGATTTGTTATAACTGTTTGTGGTTGGTTCGACATAAGTGAAAAAGGACCTACCGAATTTATTTGTAAATGATGTTGTTAGACATATATGGTCGTGCAACAACATTTTTAAGTAACAAACATATAGAATAAATTTGATGCAAAAATTTAGGTCAAAAAGGAGAGTTTTAAAAATACCGTTTGAAAAGGCGTTCAAAGGATATTGTCTTTTTCGTGTTGAAGCCAGCGTAGATGTTTGATGATCACTTGTTACAGCAGGAGTGGTTGTTGTAACACCAGCCGTTGATATTATGTTGTTGCATTGATTAGCACGACGAATAGATGGTGTTTGCAAACATACTGAAAACAGCATCATGGCCATAATTAAAAACAAATTCAACATGTAACAAAGTTTCTCTTAATATATTATACATACAAAAACTTACCGTTTGAAACGTCAGTCAAAGGAGATTGTTGTCTAAGTGTGGTGCCAACTGGTGTAACTTGATCACAACTTGTTTGCAAACCACCACACATGGTTCTACTACGATTAAGAGTGTAACTCGTGCTCGAAGCAAGTGGAGTAGTTGATGCTATAAATATTTTAATTAACAATGTTAGAAAATACTATCATTTTTACAAAGTTTATACTATAACACACAAGTATATGTTGCTTACCAGTTGAGTTTCCAGAAGGTTGAGTTAGGATGAACGCGTTAGAGGAACGATTTGTTATAACTGTTTGTGGTTGGTTCGACATAAGTGAAAAAGGACCTACCGAATTTATTTGTAAATGATGTTGTTAGACATATATGGTCGTTTAACAACAGTTTTAAGTAACAAACATATAGAATAAATTTGATGCAAAAATTTACAACGAAAAGGAGAGTTTTAAAAATACCGTTTGAAAAAGCGTTGAAAGGATTTTGTCTTTTTCGTGTTGAAGCCACCGTAGATGCTTGATGATCACTTGTTGGCATAGAAATACACGTACCTTCTCTAAGATTAGCATTGCCAACGGAGTTGCAAAGAACAGATTTTTGAGATTCTGAGGTTGGAAAACATATCGGAGTCAGGAAAAGCTACAAATATTACGTATATGACATCTATAACAGAAATATATATTTATTCCAACACGATCTTAGGATCCTTTATTTGTTAAAAAGGCAATACAAAAGTGTATGTAAAAAGTACATGGACAATACTAAAAAGGATAGATATATAACCTAATTGTGATTGAAGAGTTGAAGTTGTAGTTCGCCTAACATGTGTAGCTGCAACTGGAGTTAACGGTGATAACTGAGTTGCAAGCGGGACGTGAGTATTTAAGGGCAATACGTTGTTTCTGGTTTCAAAATTTAATCCTGAAATCATATAAGTAATATAGGCGAATTAGAATAGGTTGAGTAGGTAACATAAACTATGAGAAGATGAGCAAAAAGTAGTTTTGTATGTAGTCAGTGAAGAAATAACTCACGATTAGTAACGTCTTGAAGAGGTAGTCTACTATAAGGTCTTCTTTGTTTGTGTGTAAAATGCGTAGATGAGCCTACAATTCGAACCAAAATTATGAATACACAGATACTTGTATTAGCACTTTGTAATATGTACAAAGCAAAACCTACATCAAAAAAAAAATAATAATAAAAAAAAAAAAAAAAAAAAATCAAATTGTTTCAAACCTGAATTATTTGACGGCTGCGTTGAAGATGTATTTGATAACGAAAATGAATGGACGTTTTCCTTTAGTGGATCATCTAATGCATAAAAACATAGTAAATTATAGACCACACAACAAAGTTATATTATGTTGTTTTTTATATATACACAAACTTACATGTCAAAAGCTCGGCCAAAGAAACTCTTTTGCTTGAAGGTGGTGTGAGTAGATCTGACAATGGAGCTCGTGGGTTTGAATCTTGAGGCTTCGGTATATGTGTTAAAGGAACGCTTTGCTGTTTCGAAGGTTGAGGGTTTTGCCCGGAAAAACTTAAATTTTTACGTTTCCTTATATCTGGTTGTTTGTATTCTGCCATTGTTAGGCTGCAAGTTTTAGAAGAGCATGTAATTTAGAATTGTGTGATTTTCAGTTGTGTTAATCGAATTCTAATTACAAAAGAACTTATATGTATTTTATAATTGCAAGAATAAGATACATTGAATAAAAAGATTTGTAATTGATTTTGAAAATCAAAATAGGTATGAGTATTTTTGTAAAGTCAATTTGATTAGCTGCATGAATGATGCATAACAAATATTTATAACTGAAACAATTTATTTTGTATTAATAACATTAACTCACATTGAATGACATTAAAGACGAAAATATAAACACAACTGAATATTGTAACTGAAATCTTATAATCCAAACGTTCAATAATCAAGATTTATTAAAAGGAAGCCTATGAGTAATTCTATTACATAAAACTACTACATAGACAACTTTTTATGAAAATATATTGATTAACAAAAGCGAGGTGAAGCATATGCGTAGATGTTGGAAGTTCAATCTTCACTGAAGAAGCTTAAATCTACAACATAATCATCTGTTAACTCATGACCCATTGCCCGTAATTCGTTGATCAATCCATCTGCCTTTAGAAGTCTCGAGCTTACACCTTTTAAAACCTTTTGACACTCATCATGATCACCTACATTGAGTTTAAGCCAGTCAAGCAGAATGTTAACATCAAGTTCATCTGTGACATTAAAAAAACATTGAGAAATATATAGTTAGTATCAAAACACATATGTATTCAACTTTAGTAAACCAAATATATGAAAATGACCTTTTTTATTCGTCGAAGAATCACCGTCTTCAAAGACCGATTTAAGAAACCTCAATGCTGCGTCCACTTTTGAACTTGCTTGTTTAATGGGTTCATCTCCATGTTGACTGTTTGGTTTAGGGTCGTGTTTTGGATCAGCGAATTTGGAGTTATTGTCATGTGCATGTGCCCTTGTATCTTGAATATTTTGATGGTTTGATGATGCCATGTATAAAACGTGGGATGTGTTGGTATAAGAAGATATACATAGATGATGAGTATATATATACTTAGGTGTAGGTGGTTGTTAAACGAATTAGGGTTTATTTTTTGGGTTTTTTGGTTCCAATATTTACACATATGGTCCATGATTATAAGCAATATGTTAAATATGGTTTTATATATAAAATCTATACTATAAAAGTGAGTAAGATAACATGTATAGAAAGTGAATGACATCCATATATACTTGCATGCAAATATTTTAATTAAATTAAAAAGAATAAAATCCCAAAAATGTCTAATAAAAATTAACCAAAAACAAAAATAAATATTATAAAAAGTAGTAAAAGTGAATACCAAAGGATGACATTATTTAGAAAAGGATGACGACATACAATTACGATGTTTTGACTATCAAAAATCGTCGTTGTCGTCGTCCGTATCATCATCGGATGGTGCATCATCATCATTAATGAAGTCGGCTAAGTCATCTCCATCGTCTGTCTCATCCGAAGATTGGTCACTTTCAAGGTCCTCTAAACCAATCCCATCTTCCTCATCCGTACCTTCTTCCACGGTATCGCTAATGTGAATAGCGTTATCTACTTCAATGTCATCATCCGTTTCTTCGTCAATCAAACTAAACGGATTTGCATTGGATGACGACGTCCTTGGTTTCTTGTTCGAGCGACGGAAAGTGAGAGGCGCATCCTCATCCGGGTCCTATGTAAAAAAAATTGACAAAATTAACATTAATAATAACAAAATAATATCTATTCCGTATTCACACTTTAGACAAAATAATAACAAAAAAAAAAAAAAAAAAAAAAAAAAAAAAAAAAAAAAAAAAAAAAAAAACACTATAGCAATGATCAAAAACAATACTTTGTCGTAGTATATTTTGAATGTCATCATAAAAACTTTTTTTTTTTGGTTATAATGCTTATGCATTTACCTCGTCAGAAGAGCTAATATTAACAACTTTTTCATCTGTCATCAAGCTTCCGCGTTTTTTAGAGACGGGTTCACCCTGTACAATATTTGTTTTTAAATTAAATCTATATTAAAGTGTATATTATTTATCTAAAAAAAATATATGATGACAAATTTTCAGTGCAATATAAAAGTGTAAATCTTACCACATCGTCATCTGATATCTCAATCACCGGTATATCTTTCACGGGCACATCTCCAGAATTTGATGCCTTATCGTTCTCTTGTTTTTTGCTTGCCTACATTGACAGAAACATAATCACAATATATATATATATATATATATATATATATATATATATATATATATATACACGTATCTATATAACAAATTCTTGTTAAAAATGAATTTAAAAACAAAAAAAAAAAAAAAAAAAAAAAAAAAAAAAAAAAAAAACTACATTTGGTGAATCGTTGTTCTTAACCATATTGTGACAAAAAAAAATTATGACAAATGTGCAAGGAATATTTGTTTGGATTTATAGAAAATGAAGGTCAATATATTAGGAATGGATTCATATAATATTGTATTTTATTTGTAGATTACACCTAATTTGTTATGTATTATATGAAACAAATGTTTTACATGTATATAATGATACTATCTAAAACATGCATTTTTGTTATAAGTATTTTAGTCAAATATTGAATGAAAAAGTTATGAAAGATATACACGGTTTACATATTTTTTTAAATTTGTAAAAAGAGATAATATGTTTTTTGAACATGTTAAAAGACTAAATAAAAAGATGATTTTATGACATTGCTTGTTATAAGATCTATAATGATAATGATTACATATTTGATACTCGGTTATACTTTCCATGTTATCTCTTAACTCATTCATTATTAGCGCCGGATCAAACCAACTATAACTCCATCTCTCTCTAAAAAACCATCTCATCTTCTTGATCACTTGGAACGGTCACATCAACAGGTATTTTTTTTCCTTTTTTGTTTCATACATATTCTTGATCAGTTGGAACGAATGTCATAACCGATATTGAGTGAGTAGCAAAGTCTCTAAACCTATTTGCATGTATATAATCGGCTATGTTTTAGGGAAATTAAGTGTAGTGAATCTATTATTGCGTTTGTTTTATTTATGCTTAAAGATGGCTGATTTGAATCAATCTATTTTGGGATTTCACTAATCGAGTATATCGAATAGTACAGATTTATGATGTTTAGGCAAAAGTTTATGATACGTTAGCAATGATCACGTGATTATTTGTTCTACATGTATTCAAAGTAATTGATCATAACCATAGTTTATTAGTTAAAAGTTCAAATGGTCAATTATTAGGTTATTGATTGATTTAGGTTGATTTTTTAAACAATTGAGATGAAAATGACAAATGATTTATTTAAATTAAATATGAGTATAACAAAAGTACACCAACTACTTCAATCTACTTACAAAATTGTAAATGTAATGATTGTTGTTTGCAAACAACATTTATACAAAACTAACTACTTATAGAAGAAGTTGCTATGCACTGAGGAGATGTATGTCTTCAATGTGTTGAGTATTCTTGCACGACAAATGATGCCTAACAAAAATCTGCAAAACGAATAGCAGAAAAGAAAAGCATGCATTGTATACATAAAAGAGAAGTGTTACCTGCATTTTAAAAAGTTACATACAGAATTTACCAACCATTAGACATAAAAATTTAAAATGATAATGTTCATAAATTATGAATGGGACTCCCCATATGCAAAGACAATCCAAATTGTCTAAAATAGTAGCAGGTAATTGTCCAAAATATGCAGAAAAACATAGTCAAAATAAAACAGTCTGAAAAAAATGTCTGTAAATGCAAAATAGTTGCATTTATTTATTATGACTGATCGATCTTCACTTAGCAGCTTCTTTCTCAATCTCACTATCTTGAATCTGTTTTTTCAAGCTTGCACCATCACTTTCATGATCCACAGCTTCTTTCTCAATCTTAATATCGAGAATCTGTTTTTTCATGCTTGAACCATCACTCTCATGATCCACATCGGATGCACGTTTGCAACTATTTAGTTTACCAACTGGCGTAGTATTTTCATCGGTTTGAGATTCCAGATCCTGGATATGAAAACAACATCAAAACATATTAGGTATGACTGAGTCTTATAAAATGAATTTATTAAAAAATACGAAGCACATACCAACGGAGTTATGTGAGGCACTGCAGAACTTGTCGCATCGGCATCCTGTTTAACAGTTAATTGTTAAAGACTGAACAACAATCATAATGGAGTATGCGTTATAGCAATTTATGTCTCATAAATCATTACCTTCACCGGAGTTGCAATGGCAACAACAGAGTTCAAAATATCAGCATCGTCCGTAAGACGGAGCACAGTGAAGACAGGCAATAGTTTTTTGGCATTGAGCTCGTCGATGGCAACTTTAAAAGCGTACTTCTTTCCAACCAAGTTGGTGATCTCTTTTGGGAATACTTGATCTTCCGCATTCTACATGGAACAAAACACAATAATTTTGGGCATCATTATCTTGTATTAACCAAGAACGTTGTTAATTTAAATATATTATCAAACTTTTTAATTACCTTGCATCCATACTTGTCACAAAGCTGGTAGGCAGACCTACCAACCATTGCCTGCACTTCATCATTAAAGAGCGACAACGATATCGTTCCTGATTCATCTTGAACTCTAATTTGAAGACGAAACCTGAACACAAAATAAAAATGCACAAAATTAGTAAGGCGATGGTTCCAACTATCTGTCGTATTACTATTACAGGCAACTTAGTAAGAGATGATGATAAAATAGTTACTCAGTTTTGATGCCGGTAACGATCATATCACATTTGGTGCATCTCCACTCATTAGGTATTTGATATCCAAACGTCTTTTTGGTTTCGGTCTCAAGGTCAACATACTGACTTTCTTTAACAACCTTTTTATTACACTTCCGGCAACCGAGGTACCACCATCCCTCTTCCTCATGAATAGCAATTATTGTTCCAACAATTACGCTTGCCTTACCCTGAAAATGGTGTCAATCGATATTTAGTTCCACAATGTTTTTGACCTGCAACTTATTCAGGAATTCATCTCTAGTTGAATGTTTAGATTGAGTTGAGATACGGGAAGCCGTATTATCACTTTTTGATTGATCCTTATCAGCAAACAATCTGAAAAAACAAAATAACTAACTATTTTAACATAAAAACAAATGTATAGGATTTAAAGGACGGTATAATCCGGTAAATTGTAAGCAGACCTTAGCCTATAGAACTCCACATCCATAAATTCTTCTTTTGGAATGAATTCGTTGCCGTTGAACAGGAAAAGCCTTGTCCCATTATAGGCGTTTTGAACTCCCATTTTGCCTATTTGTAAACAATATTGAATAAGATTAACGGAGTCTTAACATATAGGACAATATCATATGTAAAATGAATTAGATATACCGTCCCAGATCTTCATCATTCCAAATTGAAGAATTAACATGATTTTACCACGGTTGGGGCAGGCATCAACAAAATCTTGAAACTGCTGTGCATATGCACCCCACAAAGTGCATCTGAGTTCGTTACCACTGCAAATACATTGAAAATAAGAAAAACACCAAAATAGAATTAAAAAATAAGAAAAACACTACAAAGATGTTGTACTAACTTGGCACCAGCATGGGTCAACAGCTTCTTTTTGCCTGATCTGCCATTCTTATCGTAATTGTCCAAATCGTCACAAGCAACCACATGTCCAATTACATCTACATAATTATAAATACAAAGCAATATGTAAATTTTTATATAATGATGCGGTTATACAGATAGAGGCTAGTATAAGAAAAAGGAACAAATATTACTTACCAAACTGGCCGTCTTCTTCCTGTTGCAGATCGGCTATTGTTCTGAATGCTCTAAAATCAAACCCATAAACATAACCGGTAAAATCAGGACACGGTTCAATGATTGTGTTGGACAAAAAACTGAGACGAAGTGGTTTGTTGACCATGCGATACTTGGGCTGAATCTCCCCAAGACTATATCGAGATAGTGTAACAGCAGTTCCTTCTTCAACCTTGTTCTTAAAGCCATTAACCAATGCCATACGCATTGTAGCCTGCATCTTAGTACCCTGTTCAAATCCAATACAAAAAACAAATAGTTTAGTAACTGAGTTGTAGGATTAATTGTTAATCTTAAGTTATAATAATAAACTTACTTGCTCATCCATAATCACTAATTCCATGTTTTTCAAACCTTGTTTGCCATAAACGTCTTGCATCCAAGATCTTACTATTCGCACGCGCAGTTTGATGTTGTCTTTAACGGCCGATAAGTCATTGATAAACCCTGCAACATATGTAGCCATGGCTGTTATGCTTGTTGAAAGTGATAATTTGAAAGGCTAATGTGGTAAAGAAAATACAACTTACATACATTATATAGACAGAAATGTAACTACATTTAGGAAAGTCTAAATACACATAAATTAGGAAAGTATTCTCCTAATTGTTCTGATCATCATACAAATTTATTTTAATATTTATAACCATTTTCCCCAATTATCAATTTTATAACATTAAAACATACGAAATTCAATTTTATAACATTATGATAAGCATTTTCCCCATTTTTCACCAATTTACCACAAATTCATTATTATTGCATACGAAAATCATTTTCCCCAATTTTTCACAATTTTCCCCAAATACTAAAATTGTTAGGGTTTCATACAAAATTGATTATAATGCGAATTATTTAAGGCTTTAGTAATTTATGAACATACTATAATTAATCAGCATAAAAGAACATATGCAACAAACAATTCGAAACGAAATTGAAACAAAATATAAAAAAATAAATAACTTACACATTTAAAAAATAACAAAATCAACATCTCTATCAATCGGCTTACAAAAATAGATGAAACCGAAACGTAAGGAGGAAGTGATTATTTTGATTATTATCATCAAATGACTTTTTTTGATTTATGGAAACAGTTTCGTGTATTAGAGGAGCGTAATGGAGATTTGGAGTATTGGAATTGAAACTGATTTTTAATGAACATAATTAATACTTTACACAAATAGATTTGCGTGGAGAAGAAGGTCAATGGGAGGAATTGAAACTGATTTGCGTGGAGAGGAAGGAGCGTATTGTTCATTTGAAGCTAAATAATGAACATAATTACTACTTTACACAAATAGTGTTGTGCAGGGCTGGTGTTGTACTTTGAAGCTAAATAAGGAATTCCACATCAGAGCATTAAACGAATTTTTAATGCGGGATGCTTAATAGGACTTGTACAAAACCTTATTATATTAGATAAAATAGATTCCAAGATATGAGAGATGAAAGGGGTAAAGACTGACAAGGGATCGAGCGACTATTTTGCAATAAACGGGGGCTGAAATTCATTGTTTTTCAAACAAAGTTATATAACTAGATTCTAGTGAGTACTAAACTACTAACCATACACATCAACAAATTTAAGTTACAAATTAAAATTTTGATAAAAAAAAATACATGACAACTAATAAAGATTAGATTAGAATCTCGTAGATGAAATGTTGTCAAGCTTTTTTAATTCTTATGACGTTTAAAGATTAGGGGAGTCATTTACCTATAGCTAGGTCATGGGCATACATTCATATAAGAAATAACAAAGCGATCGGCTTGCTAGAGAGGGACGACCACCCTCTCCCCCCTCTATCCCCGCCCCTAAAGATTAGGCCGGTGTCATGGGTAGAACGATGAAATTTTGCGCTGTTATGTTAATTTTTCTAAAAACTCGATTTTGTTTAAATGCATCGGTCTCAAAAAAAATGTGTCTATTAGTATGGTTTAATTTCTTTTATGCACCCGTAGTTATAATGTGAATCAAATGGATTTTATTATTTGCAATCTTGATCGACCAGATTACATTACTTTTTATCACTTCTGCCTTTAAAAGTTCAAATTGTACCATGTCAATACTTTATTACATGCTATTTAAAAAATGTAACGCCTACATCAATATTGTTTTCTCATTAAAACTAAAGAAAACCAAAACAAATGTAAGTTAAGATCAGTTTGTTTTGATGCACAAAACGAATGGATGTTATTAAAAGCACCTCCCAATCAAAAGGACGAAATGTTATACATCAGCCAAAGTGATTTATTATTTTGACTTATGACTAGCAAATATCATTTTTACGGTTTATCAATTTCAAGAAGAATTATCTACCCAAAAATTATCGGTAGTAGTCATCTTTTAAAGACCAAAAATTAAACAAAAAATTACATGGATGATTTTCGCACTTTATATGAAAAAGTATCTGATAATAGGGAAGAGATTCGATGAGAAAAAATAATTAAAATAAAAATGGTGAGAAATGGTTCTAGCTACATATTTCAAATAAGAAGACAAATTTGAAGAAAAATATATCTATTTTTGTAAGTGCATCTGAAATGTCTGGTTGTGATTACTTCTTTTCCTTTTCATTTTAATTATTTTTCTCATATTTTATCATAACTCTTTGGTAGTATTTTGTAGAAAACATCTAAAAAAAGAAAAGATGTAACATATACAATTTACCAATTTAAATGAAATGCAAACTAATCTATACATTGCACAAAACAAAATTTTAACATACGCAAAATACCAATTTTAGCAAATAACAATAAACTCCATTAAATATAAGAAACTTCATTTATAACTAAGAAGAAAAAAGAATGTTCCGGAACAAGTCAAATAACACGAAAACATACACATCTCGGACAGCCGGTATCCAGTTAAAAGACTTGAAACACTTTAATAGTATTATTTTTCATGTCATGTTCCCACTTTCTTTTTAAATGTCTTGAACAAGCTTTTAACTCTTGCATCACTCATTTATGAGAAGCCCATCATCATCCACCGTCCCATAATCAAAATCTCATACTCAAACTCATCAAATATTTGCATTGAAACTATGGATTATTCATTTACAAGACTATCAATGCTCACCATTGTTGTTGCTATCATTTTTTCATCATTTAGTTTCACTTGTACAGGTTTGAACTTTTTTTTTTGAAGGTTTTAATTTGGTATTTTACTAAATTTGGTTTAATTTATGGTTTTTCTTGATTGTATTTTTTTTTAATCAAATTGTGTGATGGGTATTAAAGATTTTGGTTATTGGTGAAATGGGTAGTGATTATTTGATCAAATTGGTTTATGGGTTATAAGAAATGATAAAGGCTTGATTTTTATAGAGGTTTATGATTGTGTGGATTAATTGGCTCATGGGTTTAAGAATTTATGAAGATTTATGAGTTTAGTGATTAGAATTTGGTAAAGTTTTGATTAGGATATGTTAAGTGAGTGTATATGTATGATTAAATAATGTAGATTTGATTCTCAATCAGAATGTGTTTGTAAGTGTTTTAGAATTATTGGATAAGGAAGAAATATATAATTGAATAATTCTTTCCAAGTAGGGTCTTTTTGAACCTAGATTGAGCTGATCATCATTATTGCATAAGTAGCTTACTGCATACTGATGCTATTCTCAGAAGGACTATCATGTGTCTATAGGATTACACAGATGCATGTCTTGTATATATTATGTTGTTTTATTAAAAAATTGTTAATGTTTAAATTATATTGCACGGGCTAAACAATAAACGGCTATCTAATCCGATCAGCTAAACATGTATTGGGAAGTTTGTGAATGTGCAAACTAAAGGACTTGTTAAGGTTTTATGTATCTTGTACTACCAATGTGGGTATGACATTAGTGTTATATTTTACAGCACATATGTTTATTGGATAAGACACAGTCGTTTGAGCTATTTGTAAGCTTACCAGTAGTTTGTGAGCACTGGACCAGTAGACCATTGGTTCGAGTCACAAAATGAAATTTTTGGGAATACAAGGGCAAGACTCCACACATATGGCCTGAAAAATATAATGTAATATAGAAACTTAAGATTTAAAGAGTTGTGATTCTGATGCATCCTCTAAACTGTTTGTTATGAGAGTGCATTCCCTGATAAAAATAGATCCTTGATCTGCCTTGATGTACCATGGCAATTCATGTGGGCCGTGGTCATGTTACTGTGTCAGGTTGGGACGAGGGGCTTAATAGTGATCTTGTTTGTTCGGTGTTTGTCATTTATCAGAATGGATTATATGTACAATCCCCTCATCTTCTTTTACTTGCAGAAGCTTATGATGCACTTGATCCCAATGGAAATATTACAATCAAGTGGGACATTATTAATTGGACTCCTGACGGCTATGTTGTAAGTACTAATATACTCTTGTTTTGAATTTACCAATGATCTAAAGTTTGTGTCAAATATTTCATTTTTAGTTTTCGACTAAAAAGAATATACTTTTAGAAACTTCGGAAAATGAATATTTTTGAAATGTTTGATACTTTCTAATCAGTTTCCTAATTTGTGTGTAGGCCGTTGTTACTATGTTCAACTTCCAGCAATACCGTCACATTGCACCACCAGGTTGGACCTTAGGATGGACATGGGCTAAAAAAGAAGTAATATGGAGCATGATGGGTGGTCAAGCAACAGAACAAGGAGATTGTTCAAGATACAAAACTACGCCTCCACATTGCTGCAAGAAAACACCTTCAATCGTCGATTTACTACCTGGAACTCCTTACAATCAGCAGATAGCAAATTGCTGTAAGGGTGGGGTTATAAACTCGTGGGCCCAAGAACCGAACAATTATGCTAGCTCATTTCAGCTCAGTGTTGGTGCAGCCGGAACCACTAACAAAACAGTTAAGCCACCCAAGAACTTCACATTACTTGCACCGGGTCCTGGGTATACTTGTGGACCAGCTGTAGTTGGCAAACCATCAAAATTCGTAACTTCTGATGGAAGAAGAGTGACTCAAGCTATGAGTGAGTATTCTTTGATCAAACTTGTAGTAGCGTGTGAGATCACAATTTTACCCTAGAAGATTTTCTAATTACAGACTGTTTTTTGCAGTGACATGGAATGTTACATGTACGTATTCACAGTTTCTGGCCCAGAAAACCCCTACTTGTTGCGTTTCTCTTTCGGCGTTTTACAATGATACCATTGTACCATGCCCCACATGCACTTGTGGATGCCAAAACAATGCTACTCACCCGGGGAGTTGTGTAAAGTATGTTTCTAAAGTCGAATTATTATTATATCATTTATTTTTCTGATTTTTAATCATCTCTAATTTTTCTTTAAAATGTTCTACTGTTTTTGCAGCCCAAACTCCCCATATCTAGCTTCAGTTGTTAATGGTCCTGGTAAGAACAGCCTAGCACCACTGGTTCAATGCACAAGACATATGTGCCCGATACGTGTTCACTGGCACGTGAAGCTTAACTATAAGGATTACTGGCGGGTGAAGGTCACGATTACCAACTTTAACTACAGGATGAATTACTCACAATGGAACCTAGTTGCGCAACATCCAAACTTTAACAATCTTACCCAAATTTTTAGCTTTAACTACAAGCCACTGACCCCTTACTCTTCTATAAGTAAGTATTTGTTTTCTTAGTGATTAATTAGTACTTAAAAGGTACAACGCGTCTAAGAGTGATTTGTTACTTATTTATTTACAGATGATACTGGTATGCTGTGGGGTGTTAAGTTCTACAACGATTTTCTGAACCAAGCTGGGCCAATAGGGAATGTTCAGTCAGAATTACTTTTCAAAAAAGACAAATCGACTTTTACTTTCGAAAAGGGTTGGGCTTTTCCGCGAAGAGTTTATTTCAATGGTGATAATTGTGTCATGCCACCACCCGATGCATACCCGCATCTCCCAAACGCCAGCTCTCGTGTAAATTTCTCGATATTCACTCTGTTGATGACATCTTTGGCCTTCTTATTTCTCTTTGAGTGAGTAATTCAATTTCAAACAAGAAACTTGGAGCATGCGGTTTTGTAAGTGTGTTAACTTTTTTGTTGCATGCGATTTGTAGAGTGCTCTACCTATGGAGCTATTCTAATATGTAGGATGATGATAACCAATAAATTTCTCTTCTCTGCTTGTAATATAATACTCGAATTAAGAAATTCTCTTTGTAAATTATGTTGCATTAAATCGTATTTTATAAAAATATACAAAATCTTTGTAGTACAATAGTCTCATGAATACGTACAATCTGTTGTATTCTTTCAAAGAAATTAACTATCTGTACCTTGATTCGTCTCTCTGTCACTTGCTTCATTCTTTTGCTTCAAAACTCGAACTACTAACAAAGTGATGTCGAAATTAAACAAGTAGGAACATAACCAAAGAAACCAATAGCATTAACAAACCAACACGGCTTTCATGAGCGGAGTTTGGTAGGAATGGATATGATTCCGGTGGAGGAAGCATGCATTCGTCACCATTAAAGTAGACTTTCCTAGGAAATGCCCATCCTTGCTTGAAAGTAAATGTGTTTTGGTCCTTTTGTAGTAGCACTTCTGACTGTACGTTTCCTTTCGGCCCTGCTTCCATCAGTAGGTCATTGAAGAACTTCATCCCGTAGAACATACCTGTATCGTCTGCTCACAGAAAATAACAAAACTTTTATTAGGACCTAGTTTCCCACTTAGCCCAAGAGCATATAACTTATTAGGCACTACTTACTTATAGATTCATACGGAACAAGGGGCTTGTAGTCAAAGCTAAAAACTTGAGTAACATTGTTTAGATTAGGATGCTGAACCACGAGTGTCCACTGCGTGTAGTTCATTCTATAGTTGAAGTTTGTTATCGCCACCTTTGCTCTCCAGTAGTCTTTGTAGTTTTGCTTTACGTGCCAATGAACCCTTATGGGACACATATGACGAGTGCATTGAAGCAACGGTGAATTATCCTTTTTTGGTGTATTTACCCCCACAACACTTAAAAGCTTAGAGTCACTCCTATAATCATCATTAAATCGTTAGCGTCTCAAAATGTTACAGAATTAGAAACCCAAGTTTATGTTAAAGGTATTATTATCTTACTTGAGACATTTTTTCTTATTTTCACAACCACAAGCACAGTTGGGACATGGAGTGATAGTTTCATTGTAGAACGACGAGAAAGACACACAGCAACTCGGGTGTTTTGATGCCAAAAATTGTGAATACGTGCATGTCGCATTCCATGTCACTGCGTGAAACATAAGCCACTAGTTAGTATTTGACCTTGAGTTAAAGTCA